>CM068314.1:14746700-15001700 GCA_034766995.1 Acanthacorydalis orientalis
TCTATACATATATATATATATATATATATATATATATATATATATATATAAAGGTGTTTTATTTAAAGTAAATTAATTACTCTGCAATTATACATATTATAAATAGAAGACAAGGACGGTAACAAATTTATAGAAAAAAATCAATTAACAACAAAAACAAAATTGTAAATCGCCTTCGAACAAAAGAAATAACTAACGAAGGTCAAAAAAAATGTTTTTGTTTCATCTACCAAAAAATGACAGAGAATTGTAAATGTGTACAGCACCATCTGTCATGCCTACATCGTGCACGTCTATTATTTATCTTGAGCTCAGTTCCACTCAGAATGAAAATGGGTCAGGCAAGAAGCGGTGTCGTCTTCAAATATATAGCATCATTATGTCAGCTTTTTAGGCAACACTTGCTGTGCATATGGTTCATTAATAATGATCGAGTTTATCTGCGCACACAAATACGTACGATGAAAGTGAATTTCAGAAAAATGTTCTCTGGCACTGATTCACTTAATGTAAAAATGTAGTTTTCCCATTAAAACCGTTATTCGTTTATGTACAGAAAGAATAAATTTAAAAACACACTTAAATGTGCTTTTTTTATCAGAATAATGTTTCTCTTTGGTAATTATCTTAAATTATGTTGTTTCTTTTACGTTTTTCATTGCATACAAATAAGTACAATTGTAAAATAGGTTTTCATATCTAAATGAATTGATAAAACTAAAAGAAAATGAATAAGATTTAAATGAATTCAACATGATCGTCTATTTAAATATTCATGTTTTTATATGCGAAAATGAATGTCAACAATAACAAGTTTCCATAGTTGGAAATTGGTCCAATTCTCATAAAATGCGACGCAGTTGTAACTCAGCACATACGTTTTAACCGTGAACAGAATTCACGACATTGATAGATATTTCGGTATAGTATTTCTATACAGTTATCAATGGAAAGACAGGAAATTAAACTTGAATCAATAAATGTGCTTGTTGTGAAACAGTATTAATTTTTAATGTAGTTTTTAATGTATGTGTTTATTAAATTCAAACATAACTGATTTTTTTAAATAATTAAAAGGAAATTAGTTGTTTGGACAACAATAATTGTTTAATTAAAAAAAATGATTTTTAATTTCTGTAACGAAAATCCAAATATGATGAGAGAAAAAGTGTAGATTAAGAAATATTATATTAATCAAATATTCTATTCAAAATTATAATTTCTAAAAAATACTTTTTAATTATTTCCAAAAACTATAAGTTATTTACTATATTTTTTAATAAAAATATATATTTATTTATTAAATTAAACTTATTAAAAAATTGGATTATTTAGTAATTTATATTTATTAATAACACTGTTTAATACATATTTTGCCTCCAAAATAACAACAATAGGATTAAATACCTCTAGTACCGTAACATATTTTGCTAATATTAAACATTCCCAGTTAGTTCTAGTCCCAATAGTTTTCTCTTAAAAAAATCCTTTCAAATATTTTTTTGAACAAACCTGGTATTTAAATTATTTTTGATTCCTATCTTTATTGTGTTATTTTTATATTATTTTATGTAAATCCTATAGGTTATAAATATATTTCTTTCTTTTAGGACCGGTTTTGACTTTCGTTATATATTTTAAACTTGGTTCAAAATCTATTTGAAGATGAAAGTCAGAACAGGTTGTAAAAGAAACAAACTCATACCTGGAATTCGTACAGAACATTCGCACAGAGCATAAAATTACTGTTTTTGTATTTTCAACAAGTGAAACGTATCAATATTCATAAATTAAACACAAATTCAATATTAAATTGATATTAAACCGATATATTATGGATTAATTGAATGGTAGCATTGATATATTTTTTAATTATTTTTCAAACGATATACTACTAAAATTAAGGTTGAAATTAAATGATAATTTGCTCTTATTATCAATTATAATAAGGAAACGGAAATTACACAAGAAAGTCGATTGCAACAAACAGTGAATGCTCGTTCTCAAACATGAACTGTTCGCGGAAACTAGAATTTAGTTTACTTGAAATTATTAAAAAAATATCGACCGTGTGACAACACCTCTTTTGATCATCAGACTGAGTAAATAACTTCTTTTTACCGTTCGATTTATATCCGGACATGATCATTAATCAATAAGTAGACATCCGTTCCGTTCTCAATGTCTGAGAACTATTCTCAATCATATTGAAAAATTGTTCAAGATTATCTTATTTGTGTTTATATCATCAGCGAGGTGTTCTCCACTAAGCCATACAATTTATCTACCAACACAGTCATAAATCCATTGTGTTTTCGAAGAATGCCTGAAACTTTATTTAATCTTTATTTTTTTCTATATATCATATCTATTTACGCAATGTAAATTATGTACGGTTTTTGAATTCGCGCTGACAATATCATTTTTCGCACGTGTGCTCGTTGAAGTTAATTCTGACATAATAATATGTCACTACCGCAGCCTTGGCGCCTAATAATATCAAATTATTCATGCAAAATTTATTATACGGTCATGCATAAATGCATCATATTTTTTTTAAATAATAGTCTTTACACGTCATAAAATGATTAACATTTATTCTTGTAATTATATTATTAACATTATGTGTTTTTCATAATTGCATTATTATATTTGTATCACTTTTTTTGATAGTCAGATGTAAGAGTTTTTTTTTCAATTCTAATAAATAATAGTTTCTACATTTTAATAATTTTTTAATAATTTCTTTCTAAATAAATAAGATTCTGAAATTTATTTTGTCTCACTGAATTCTTTTTCATTTTTTATTCATACATATAAACTTTTTTGCCATTTTTCTATGTCATTTGTATTCACACAAAAGAAACATTCCCTTTTCTATAACCACAAATAAACGATATTTATATTTTGATACCATTTGCATGTTCATACACACGTTTTTATAGAGAAAAAAAAACATTCATCGTAAAACAGTTGTTTTGAAAAAAAACGCTCGTAAATTATTTATAATGTCTTTGTCTCTTTGACATGAACTCTGCTTTAAAATACATTAAATCTGTCTTCCGCGTGTGCATTGGAGAACATCGGAACAGTGATCAATTCACACATTGCTAAACTTCAGCATAAAGAGAAGCATCTTATTGCAATATGTCGCTGGCAGTCTTCCAATCTCGAACCGTACGTGCATTCAGATTGCTTTCCGATACTTCACAAATAATATTTTTTGTGACCAAAAAAATTAGAGTTTAAAATGGAACGTTGAAGTAAAACCTGTTTTTTTTTCAATATTTAAAAAGCAAGACCACATAAATAAAACATATGAAGATGTTGTGGTTTAAACATTTTTTTTATTTATTTGTTTATTATTCAATTGTATTATATTTTCTTTATTTAATGACAAAATCATTCAAATTACATATATATATATATATATATATATACACACACATATATATATATATATATATATATGTATATTATATATTTAATCTAGGTTTATAAATACATATGCTCCTCTTTTAATAAGTTCAAGAATCGTTCGATCACAAATAGGGTCCACGAAAGATGCATACATTAAAAGCAAGTTAATAAAAATACGAGGACATCAATTACAAAAACAGGAAGCAACTGATTACTCTTGTGATTTTCGTTCCCATCAACTGTGGACTGTTCAATCAAGTCTCGATAATAACGGTATGTTATTGCCGACGGCCTGTATAGTTTTGGAACCACTTCGCTCTTAAGTAAGAAATTACAATTATAATCTACTTACGTACCGTTTATATCTATTAGTAATTTTGATTTGAATAATGAATGAAAATCATGTGTGTATATATATATATATATATATATATATATATATATATATATATATATATATATATATATATATATATATATATATATATATATATATACGAGTATATATATACACACGAGGATAGCACCGAATATTCTCGGCCTAGATAGGACAAAATGTAAATAAAAAGACATGATTTTACTATTTTTCTGTATAATCCCCTTTAATTTCAATATATTTCTTAATTAGTAATTCTATACCCTTATAAAAATAATCCTCCGTTTTCAGTTACTGCTGTTTTCAACTCATTGTCATCATTGAAACGCTGTTCACGTAAATCTTTTTTCAAATTACCAAAAAGGTAATAATTGCTAACGGTCATGTCTGGACTGTACGGTGGGCGATCACGTTCTTGGAAGCCACACTCCTTAATAGCGGCTTGAAAAACAGTAGCGATGTGAACTGATGGCATTGTAGTGTAACAAGTGCACTCCTTTTATTAGTCTTCCGTGCCGTTTTTCGCAGATATTATCCCGTGATTTATACAACCGAGTTGCATAATGAGGGTTATTAACAGTGGTATGGCGCTCCTTAAAATCTATTGATGAAATGCTCTTGTAATCCAAAAAAAATGTGGGCATAATCTTTTTTGTGGATTGGACACCTTGACTTTTTTTGGCGGTGGTTCATACGCTCGCCGTCATTCCATGGATTATCTTTTAGATGAAGTATCATAGTAAATGATCATTATTTCATCTCTTGCTACAATGGACTCGATTACTGTATTTCGATCTGGCTCAGAGAGCTCTAAAAATGAACATAAGCAGGCTACTCGATGCTGACACTGAACGGCTAAAAAAGTTTAGGTATCCACCTTGCACTGTTTTTATTCACACCTAAATGATCATGGGGAATTCAGTGAACGGTTGTTTGTGAAAGATTGGACATTGCTGATATTTCTTCTTTTAAGTGCCGGTCACTAATCACCAGATCTTCGATAAGTGCAACAGAATCGGGCGTGAGCACTTCTACAGACCAATATGGAAGAGATTCATTTTCTAGTGACTCTTCTCCTATTCAAATCTCTCAGCCCATTCACTTGCTGTGGAGTATAAAGGGGAACCATCTCCGTATATGCCATCTAATCGTTGTTTTATTTGGTGAGTATACCCTCTTCTTTTGTCCGAAAGTTATTACATCATGATACTCAATATCAGTTATTTGTGACATTGTTAAGAACGCTTCTCACTCTTATCACTCTCAGTGTACGATTGATCAAGTTATAACCGTGAAATGTTTATTAAATATTGCTGAACACAAATCTACCACAGTGCAAAAATTCACCATGTGTGCGCATGCGCAATCATGTTAAGCCGATAATATTTGGCACCACCCTCGTGTTTATATATATATTAAAAATTGAAAGAGTTACGCTTTAGTGAATAATGTAATCAAATATCAGTATATCTCTAAATTTATTAATATAATCTAAATTGGCACAAAGAAGAATGAAAATAATACATTAAAACAAAACGTTTGACTACAATAAAATACGAACAAAATAAACGAATTGATAAATCAGTATTTTAAAAGTGAAAATGAATCTGTTCCTGCTTTCATTTCGTTTCGCTCCGTTCTGCAATGAAATTCAGTCATCTGTACGAATATATTCATTTTTATGTCTCTATTTGTTTTTTATTTGAAATGTTATCAATATATCATATCATATATATATATATATATATATATATATATATATATATATATATATATATATATATATATTAACAAGCTTTACAGAGATATATTCCATTGTGACCTACTTATTAATTACGGAAGTCAATAGTGTTCTAACGATTTGCTGAACTGTACACGAAATATTGGTAAGGTTTCCACATTTGCAAGCTATGTTTTATGTACTACATGTGTCATTCTATTTTAAATTCTATCTGGAACAAAACGAACGATGTTTTTGTAAGCGTATATATGTATGTGTGTATCTATATATATATATATATATATATATATATAAACTGGATCATATTTTTTTAAATGAACAAACAATTAGTATTTGACACAATGTTACGTACGTTTTTTTTATTTTTAAAGAAATGAAAATAAAATATAAAACTTATTTTTCATTTCAAACCTCTATTTTTTTTAGTAAAATATCTTTGGAAAGAAAAAGAACAGTTTTGTATTTTTTTGGTATTTTTAATATTAAATGTAAATAAAAATTAGTAGAGTAGATATTTATTAATAGAAACTAAATGCTTATTTAATTTATTTGATTGACTGACTTCATTTCACAAATGATTCTTTTTCTCATCCCAAAAACCATACATTTTTTGATCGAAAATATTCAATAAATCATTATTGAATGATTTTTTTTACCTTAAAGCCTTAATAATGATGGCAGTGCTATCGAAATGCGTATAAACATTAATCACAAATGATCAATAATGATTTATCAATCATTTGCGATTGGAATATGATTTGTGATTTTTGTGTGAGAAAAATATTCCACTTCTGAAAGTGAACTTAGAGAGTGTCACAATTGTTTTGTGATAGATTCACCTTAATGTAGAGAGACAGACTTGACAATTACATTTTTATTGTTTGCGTATTTTTTAAGGCATAAGACGGCTACAGCCATCTTGTCCGCGAACGTGTTAATACTTTATTACCTTAGTACTTTTAAGTCCTGTTGGCTGAATCTTCAGCCAGCTAAGTAAACAGAAGAAATAAACTTAATAATCAATAAACAAACTACTAATTTACTTTTATTTTCTTATAATGAATGTATTTGACTTTATGTATTCTATTATGCATGACAATCAATAAAAATATATGAACTATAAAAGAATATAAGAAAAGCGACTTAAATTTTTATAGATTTACAGAAAATATATAAATTATAAAAATATTAGAGTATAAAACATTCTGTATAAAAAATATAATAAATTACTACAAAATACGAACGTTTTACTCAATATTAAAATAGAAAAAAATATTTGAATAAAGAGCTGACGAAAATATCTTTGAAAAAAGGTCACACGTTTCATTTTATGATAGCGTAAAATTGCGAAGAAATTTGAATGCAAAAACTGTATTGTACGCAAAATGAAAGGGAATACAGAAAAGTCGCTTATTTTTACAATAAATAAAAATATTTAACGATCAAACGACTTGTTTACACGTCAATATATAAAATTTAAGAAAATACATTCTATGTAAAAATAAACAATGTGTGCGACTTGAGATGCATCTCTTGAGGTCAATAAATTCATTCTAAATAAATATTAAATATTTACATGTGGAGTGTGTTTACTTTGAATATAACTATTTTTAGTTACTTTACGTAAGGAAATTTGCATAGAGCAGCTAATCGACTGGTTGTGAGTTAATATGGATTCAAGTAAACATCTAGATAATAATTACGGACCAAGGTGACAAGTACAAATGTAAAAATATTTTTTTGAATCTATAATTAAATTCCACATGCAAATACGTTCTGCAGTCGGAATACTAAATATATAAATGTCTATTATTCACGCAAGGGATCGATAAAACTTGTAGATATAAAAAAACGGTTTCCAATTGTCAAACAATACTTAGGAAGCAACAGTACATGATTTGTTTGATTAATTAATTGAAAATACACAATGTACGTGTAGGCAAATGCAGAAAAACGAACGACTGCAGCACTTGAATAGAGAGACATAACTATATTTTTCACTGTTATTCATCCGATGTCTCGAACTGAAAATAAACTACGTATTTAATAATAATTAAACATGCTATTTGTACAGAATCTCGCCGGAATCATGCTTTTCAAGATCAAATGAAGTGGTTTACATAAACATAGTGTATACTATTTTTAGTGACAATTCTGAAATTAACGAGTAATTAGAACGAAAACAGCGTCGTACATTAAGTTACATAGTCGAAACAGTTTTAAGATCTATGTTCCTAAATTTAAATGTGTACTTCTTCAGAACATGATATCATCGGAACACAAATAGAATGTTACTGGACGAAGAAAAACTGTCTTCTACTTTGTATTCCAATCAAGTGGCCAGCACCGGCTTCAAACATAAAACATGAATTAAGCGTTGACAATATAATTTACTGTGATGCTGGGAAAGCATGATAAAAATCTAATTTTTAAATTACATATGCATGACGTTTGATGAATATACATTTTTTCTGAAGAACATTCTTTCAGAGAGAATACAGAACGAAATTTAAAAATTAAATGAAATCTAGATGAATCAATGATTCGTTTTAAAACAAATTTAACAAAAAAATATTAAAAAATAGAATTGAAAACGTTTTTTAAAATATCATTTTTTACACAATGACGATTTTTCTACTATATAACAGTGGATTTTTATAAAAAAAATGGGAAAAAGATATAAAATAACGAAAATATATTCTACCATCAATGTCTTCCGATATGATTCCATTAGAATGTGTGTGCTGTATATAAATGCAACTAAAAAAAACATACACTGTGTAAGTTTGAAAATTACATTGAATCATAAATTTGAATCAATATTACACTTCATTTAACAATTTAAATGGAGAAATATAAAATAAGTGTTCGAATTCATAAATGCATTTTTCACTCAATCACAAAACCTTTCTTTCTCTTATAACGGGGGATATTTTAAGGATTGAAATGTATTCCATTTTTCCTTAAATAAACATTCATTTTCTATAAAAAAATGATCCAAATTATTTTTTACATCTAATATACATGCTATTCATCTCCTATGAACATCTATTGTACATACAACTAACATAAACTTAATTAACAGATACAAACTGAATAATGTAAATTTTAATATTCGTATTGACACCTATTTGTTCTTTGAATTTAAATTTTCTTCATAAATATAATTAAGAATAAGACGTGTAGATGTTGAATAAACACCTTTATATATTTCTGCGAAATGTTTGAATATTTATCATATAGTGAACATATACATACATATATATATATATATATATATATATATATATATATATATATATATATATAAACTTGTTATTATAATATGCGTGTCAAGAATCGTATTAAGATCCGACTGAAAGTTGAAAAATATCTTGTTTACAGGATGGACGAAAATTAAAAACGTAGCAACACATACATATTTACTTAGTATTTAAGATATTTCGTATGTCTGCGACGTTCCTGTGTACAGAATAATTTAATACAATCAGTGAGATCATAATACAATTGAGTTTTGCATAGAGTATGAAAAGGCTTATTACGACATTGAAAATGGAGCGTTGGAGTGCATGAAGGTGGCAAATGTCATATTACTTTTGATAAATGATTCAACTGATGTGTGAATAACAGACTTAAACAGTAAACATTTGCTCGTATCTTAATGCATTTCAATTATGATTGTTATCAATTAAAGTAACAGTAAGTATTAGCCTTAATTAAAAGAATTTTCGAAATGTATAAAACGTACAGTCTATTATTTTATCAGATCGTTTCAAAAGTCTGCACAAAAGTCTCTATGAAATTATGACTGAGACGTTATATATGTGTGGTTGTAGTTATTCTTGCTCAATGCATTGATGGCAAATTTAAGATTATTTTATTCACTTTCTTAATCGTTTTAATGATATTAATGTAGACATGAACAGTGAGGTTGTCATTATAAATAGAAAAAAATGAAAGCCAGAAAAATTTCGTCTAGAAAAAACACACTTTATGAATTCGATATTGATATTTATTCGCCGTAACAACTAAATATATTAATTATATCTACAAAGAATGTTTATTGAAAGGATAAACATTATATATTTAGACTGAAAATTACACTCAAAAAAATTCTGATAGAAAATTAAGAGATACACAGATATTTTTTCCAGTAAATCTATCATCTTTATAATATAAATATGTATTATAGAATAGAGATCGTAATACGAAAATTAATGTTTATGAATAATTAACTATCATTACCAGAAGTTTATTGAAACTTTCAGTTAGTACGTGTAAGATAGATAAGAGCAAATTAAATATGTTTCAATGTCTTGATCAATATATTTTCATTATAATTTTTTCTCATAGAAACGTTTCAATATCAGTAAAAAATGGTAAGTTGCGATTTAAAAAAATCTACTTTTACTTTCTAATACAACCAAGTTTACTGTCTTCAGTAAATCAATTAACATCGTTAATGTGCCAATGACTTAACAGTTGTAAGTGGAAATCGATTACAGGATTTTTTATTTAAAAAAATCTATTTTCTTCACTGTCTTTTGGATAAAAGTACGTAGTTATTTTTTTTAAAAAATGATGTCTATAAACTCGAGTACAACAAAATACACATGTCAGTAAATCGCATCAAACAATAAAGAGTGTTATTTAATTAAAGCCAATCAACAATAAACAAGCTACCTAATGAAGACACAAGTCGAAACTAGTTGTTATTACAAAGAGACAAGATGTCCCTAAGGAGAACACGAGACGGAATCTAAGGCTGTGTTGAAGGACGACAAGAATTTTTAGAAAAATATGGTATTTCTAGATAATTTTTAACAAATGTATTTGATTTTTATATATAAAATTTCTTGATATAAATTTATAATATTTATGAAATAAATTCAATTATATATATATATATATATATATATATATATATATATATTATGTGTGTGTTTTAATTTATAAATGCGACCGTGTAAACATACATTCTATGCATAATTATCTGTATATTTGTTTTATTATTGACATTGATAATTAATAAAAGAATAAATTATAAAACCTGTCTTATTAACAATGATGTATTGGTTGTTGGCTGATATACAATTTGATTTGATATTTTTAGAAAACTAGACCATGAAGAGTTATTTGTCTTTTTACGTTTGTGCTACTTCCAGCTTAAAACAGAATTGATTATTATCTAGAATATACCAATTTTATTATTGTTAGAACTTCCTATATTTTGCAAAATATTACTGAAAAATATATGTATTTAATATAATTCAATGTTATTATTTATACCAGCACTATATATATATATATATATATATATATATATATATATATATATATATATATATATATAAAAATATATATACAGTAACAACTACCAATGTTTTGAAAAGAAAATTAAAATACAAACAGCCGAATTTAATAAACATGTCCACATATTTAACAATAAAACATATAAATTATGTATAATCAAGTCATAAATGAAAATACAAATTATGTGTTTTTGCATAAGCGGTCGGCGATCTAGTTTATTTCGAGCGATAGCACATTCTATACGAAAAGGAAAAGTACAACGAACTCGCTTTTAAAATAACTTTGCGTAATCATTCCATACAATGTTCGTTAATTATTAACACAATTATAAAATACTGCACGCATGTATGCATTCGCATACGCATGTTTACCTGCTAAAAAGAATAACAATGTTGGAATACTTGAAGCGGAAACTGAAGTTTCTGATAATCACTTTCGACATGTGTTTTGTAAAATGAAGTATGGTAAATGTTCGTGAAAGGTTGCGTTTGAAAACATTTGTATTCATTTAAATTGGATATTCGGTTTATCTCTTTATAAAAGTCAATTAAATGCTTGAGCGACATTACGAACTGTAAATAATGTCTAAGTACTTAGTATGTTAAATTATCAGTTCGGTAGGAAAATAATTGCGGTTTTTGTTTTCTGAATTCGAACCTTATTTTTCAATGAAAGTGTCATTTCATCGTGTTCGTTTTAATATCATTTTAAATTGCATTTTTCGGTTTGTATTTTAGTAAATTCTACATTGACTATTATTAATTTTGCTATAAATTGCGCTATTGAATTAAAGATGTAAAAAAGGTAAATAAGAGAGTTTTTTGTATGAGTTTAAAACGGGTGGTACAGCAGAAGAACTGGTCGTAAACTAAACGATGTTTTTGGTGTGGGTACTGTTAAAGAACGAACGGTGCAATGGTGGATCGAAAAATTTCGTGCTGAGGATGGGTGCCTTTAAGATGAAGATGTTCGTGGGGGTCCTTCTTCAGTTCATAACAACCAACTGAAGGTGTTAGTTGAATCAGAACCAGGCGTTAGTCATGTAACAGTTCTGGACCACTTAAAACAGCGAGTGTATGAAGCTCTATATGAATTTGAAGATCATAAACTGCAATTATTTTTCTACCATCCTAATATTTGAAAGTTTTTTTCTATCTTTCTATTTTGAAAATTATTTGAATCTTTTAATAAATGTTTGAATCAATTCTATGTTAGGTACGAATTGATTTCACTACACTTTCATTTATAAATTTAATTCTATAAAGAAATATTAATACTATTATAAAAAAGAAGACAAGATTTGCAAAACAGTTTATAATAAAAAAGAAGACATTGAATAAATAATAGATTAATAATACCATTTAGTTGCATAAATTATTAAAATTTCAATGAATAATTCACTAAATTTAGAAGAATTATTTATGAGAAAATTTAAATAACTTTTTAAATAGCTAAACTTTTATTCGAATAAATTATTTTAGATCGTTGATAAGAAAATATTCAAACTTTTATAGAAAAATATTCGGTTTTGTGAAGAAAGATAATATATTAGGTGTAAAAATTAAGTATGTGCCTCTAAATTGAACCAATTATAACTCTGTTTGAAATTAAAATACTTTCTTGTTGTTTTAGGATTTTTAAATACCAACCTTAACATTTCAAAACACTATATATCTTAACCAAGTATTTGGCATAACCTCACAAAACAGTAGTAAACACGATGGCGTCCGAAAAGTAGCATTACTGATAAAAAAAATGTAGCCAAAGCCGCGGGAATGATTTGTTCAGCTTTGGGGAACGGTGTTGTGACGCATAAAACATACAAAAAATTCCAAAATTGTGAAAGAGGTACGAAAATTAATTACGACTTCATTGACTGAAAGCCGCCATCTTTTTTTCGACAAGGGATCCGTCAGTTACTCGACAGATGGAGCAAAGTTATACAAAATAATTGAGGATATTTTGAGGATTTAAATGTACTCCATTTTTCCGAAAAAGTTCATTTTTTTATAAAAAGGCACCAAATTAATTTGTATACTCTATATATATATATATATATATATATATACATATATATATATGATGTAGGTAAATAAGAATGGAATGTTATCAAAAACCGAATGAATCCGATACCGCCATAAAGTCGACGATTTCCTATTAAATAACACTTACACATAATGTGTGTGTACAACAAAAATAATTAAGTTCAAGGTTTTTCAAAGAAACATCTATCTGCGGTTGTATATATATTATATTCATGGTATTATGCGAAATACCAAATATAGACGACGCGTTTCTTATTATATCACAGAAGTCACGGTCAACGAAAATTATAGAGCAATCACCGAATATAATTGAAAGTTGAACACTGAATTTTTATAATATGCATCTCTTCCGTTGTAATTATATCATTTTTTTTCCATACATATTATTACTATTTTAATGATATTTTAATAAGGTAAATGTTTAGACTGTGATATGTAAACAATAAATAATAGACACGTGGAATAGAGTTACACAAGTGTATTGTTATTTTTTTTACTTTCAATATTCTGCAACTAATATGAAATAAATTCAAACAGTTTTTTTTTAATTTGTCAGATTTTTAGTTTTATATTATATTATATATATATATATATATAACCTAAAAATATCGACTCAACCTACACATAAAGGTTTCAAAAAGATTTTATCACAGCTGTATACAAATAATCTTACATTATCTCGAACACAGTAAAGACATGAAAAATTCGAACAAAAGAAACTGATAAACAAAGATTTTTTTTGTTCATATTATCTAGAATACCGCAGCGACATTATCACAATTATCAATTTGATTCCAGTTATTGTAAAATGTGAGGAAATGAAATCATAAAGTAAACGTCATTTAGTAATCGCATGGTTAAATCTAAGTCGAACATGAAACATGTCATCTATTATCATTTTTTATAACAATAGCACTTCATATACACATTTATATATATATATATATATATATATATATATATTATATATATATATATATATATATATATATATATATATATATGAATAAATTAACATTTAAATTACATATTAATAAATCATAAAAAAATAGCAAACTAACAGTATAGCTAAGATAAATAACGGGATAATTATTATGAGAAATGCTGTTTAAATTAAAATACATTTTTGTTTAAAGACATATATTTCTCATTCTCTCTCTGTTATATATATATATATATATATATATATATATATATATATATATATCACATTATTATAAATAAAACTTATTTGAAATCTTATAAGAAAATATAAGATACAAAAATATAACAAAATTTAAGTCAATTTTATGTTTTTATCAATATATATATATATATATATCAGGTTACTTTAATATGGTTTAAGAACTCAAACAATGGAAAAAGAATAATGCAGTGGTCCAACCGGATTCATCCGTAGAGGTGTGACAAAATAAAAAATTTCGTCTATTATTGATTCATCAATTGAGATGTAAAAAAGATATGTAAAATTCAATCAATAATTATAAAATTACTGAAATTCAGTGTTGCATAAAAATAACTTTCGGAATTTAAAGAAATATTCCATTACTTGTCAGTAAGTAATGTATTTAATTGAGGAAATGTCAAATTTCAGATAATAAGAATGTTTGTTTTAATGTTTTAAGTTATAAAATATTATGCTTTAAATTAATCGTTGAAATTTTTGAAAATAAAAGTAGACAATATATTATAAGAGTTATATTACATTATTGTAATTATTAAATATTCCGTTATAAAACATGAAATTGGAATTTAAAATTATAAGAGGAACTTAAAGAAAATGTAAGTTATAATGAAAAAAATCAAAATTGTGCATTTTATTTTTAATAAGATTTGTAATTATTATCAACAAAATTACAATCAAAAAAAGTAATTAATTCATTGATTGATTTGTTTTCTAGTTCAGAAAATAAAAATAAAATTATTATTTTTTTTTCAGTAAATGATCTAAATATGATAACAATTTGAGTAAATAAAAATATTTCTAACTTGAAGCCCTTGTCACTTTCTAAAAAAAAGTTTTTAGCAGATAAGAGCATTAAATTTTTTTATCTATTATTGAGGTTAAAGCGGATTTTTTGACTTGTTTCATCTAATTTTTCAATACTTATTCCTAATTTTAGTAAAATATGTTAGGGTGGCTCAATTTGGGCTTCCATATGGAAGCATTCAAAGGGGGTGCATTAAGAAAAGTCATGTTAGTATGTATTTAATATTTTAGTTCAATTGAGTATTAAAATACAGTTGAATTAAAATTCTAAATGGGGGATAACATGTTTCTTTTTAATTTTAGTGTTTTTTTAATACTTTCATGTGGAAACCTAAGTTTAATCACCTTTCTCTATCTATCTATCTATATACATGTGTATATTCTCTCTCTCTCTATATATATATAAATATATAGAAAGAGGGAGAAAGAAATTTATTTATATTATTAAACATAAATATGACAATATTTTAAAGAATCATTTTTTAAATCAAATACCGTTATACATAGTTTTTGTATATATGTTACAACAGTTTCTTAATTCATACATTTTGACACTCGTATGTGAATTTTGAATATATTCGATAACACCATCGGTTCTTAAGAAAACTGGTTATTCTAACACCTATAAAGCTATCTAATACAACGGTATTCAGGAATTGTACATTTGTAAAAGTAAATATGTTGAAATCGCGGATCGGTATTTCTTGAAATATTTTTAAAAACTATTTGAACTGTTAACATAGTTACACATACGCCCATTTGTATTTTATATACATATATATATATATATATATATATTGTATATATTTTTTTTATGAATACTAATTATTCAAAAAATATATATTTGCTATAAAAGAAATTGCTAAAAAAATAAATAAATAAAATCATTTCTTTCATATCTAAAGTAAATGTATGACACATTGACATATTTTCTCTTCGCATAGAGAATGCAGAAAATTCAAATTTTATATATTCAATGAATATATTAAATTTAAATCGATTTTAAGTTTTTATAAGAAAAAAAATGTTATTAAATGTCAATCAGATAAACGTATGGCTAGACAGAATATTGTATGTCCGGTTGATTAAGAGCACTGACGTGTATTTATCACGACCAAACTGAGAGCCTGCGAACATAGCCACTTACGTATAATCAATACTTCAATGTTTTCATTAGCTTTGTAGAAAAACCCAGAACCGCCCAACAATCTATATTTCAATGTGGGGAATACAAGACGCACAAACTACAAACTATCTCTTCCAGAACGAACTACTGTAATTACGTTTTCTTTTTCGAGAAAACAGTTGAATAATATCTAGTTATTCTTCATATATATATATACTTGAAATTATTAAATAGACATGTAAAACCTTTAAAGGAAAAAATACTTTATACAAAAGTATTGATTAGAACTGATACAAAAAATTATTAAATAACTCAAATAACTAAAATTCTATACTCTTTTGTACAATTTAATTACAAATTTATTTTCTACGTTGTTTTAAAACGAAATAAATATCTATACAATGGCAATATTGGGAAACACGTTTGTAGTCAAAGAAATAAAAACATACATTTTTTAAATAAAATCTCTATTAAAAATACTATTCTTTTATTGAAAAAAAGTCTATTGTTAGAATTAATTCTTTTCTTTTTAATTATTTTTATAACGCTGCCAAAACTAAAACTCATTAACTCTTTGTACCACTGAAACAGCTGTTTTCTTAATGAGACATAACATGTGCCACAAAGTCTCATTCGAACTCATGACACATTAGTCAGCAGCCTAACATAACAACCAGTTGGCTACGATGGCTATTTTTTGTTTTTATAAAATGACTTAGTCACAATATTTATTTTCATTCTAAATAATTTTCTAAAATTGCAGATACCAATAATAAAATGAAATTTTAAAATTGTATATATATATATATATATGTCACATATGTATGTGAATATATGCATGAGTTGTTTCTGATATATACGTAAAGGGTAGCACCCTATTAGAACAGGTGGAAGATTTTTTACATGGATGTAAAAAAGTAGAAGGCAACTTTTTACTAACAAAAAATATGTTGCAACCAACAAAAAAACATCACTGCATACATATACCTATTTATATTTGTAATATACAAGAAAAATAGTTTTTTTTTTGTATTTATGAAAACCTTTCCTGCAGACATATCTAGATTCAAACTGAAATCCGTTATTATTTTTCATAAACTATGTTTGTGACAACCACGAATCCTTTTTTAATCCAATTACACAAACGAAAAAAAGTATTTAAACAGAGTTAACGAAGAATATTGAAAACTCTTTTGTATTTTTTAATTGTAGAAACAAAGCACGACGTTAAAAAAGTTATACTATGTTGGACGTCTAAGTAAATATGTGAAACATAATATAATTCTATAAAATCACAAATATAATAACATAAATTAGAATTATTTCTTGTGAACAATTAACGTTAATCTTCTTAAAATCAATTAGGAATTCTAAATAATAGAAATTAATGAAACAAGTATATTAACCAAACTTGATTACAAACAAGGATTTAATATAAATTTTGATTTATATCAAGGATTTAATCTGTTAGTGAAACATGAATGTATAAACCGTACTTTAATTAATTTGAAACATCATAGTTTTCATGTACACATATCCATGGTAACATTCATTATATATATATATATATATATATATATATATATATATATATATATATACACACTATGAATATTATAATTAATAGTTATATTAATTACAAAATCTAGTAATCAGAGTAGAGTCAAACTTTTTTATTTTATATTAATTAAAACATTTCTGTGTGAATATAAATAAGATAAATGTGTTTATGCATAATAAATATGATGAGAGAGGAATATAAAAGATAAACAGTAGTATTGTTGACAATTTTTGTTCAATGTAGTATCCTTAAACAAAACAATTTTTTGATTAGAATAATTTCATTGAAAAAAAACTCTAATAAAGATATTCTGTAATTTAAGTAAATGAAGACATATCAATATTTATTTCTCTCTCAACAATAATACTTTATACTCCTATATATTTATTATTAATATCAAGAAATATAAAAAAAATATAGACAACTGGAAATAAAATATTCTCGTTGTTTAACTGGTCTTAAGATGAAAATTAAAAATGATTAAGAATTATTGTTTAAACGAAATTATTATTAACATAATACAAGAGAAAAATTTATTTGAACATCAAATAATAAATAATATAATTAGTGATACTAATTTATATCTTCAAGTATTTTAACACTAATCCCTCAAAAAAGGTATGTATCTGTAAATATTTATGAATAGATAATAATTTTATGAATGAGTAAATACATAAATAGAATATCTTTGTACATAAGATGATATACTACAAATAGGAAAATACTATATATATATATATATATATATATATATATATTTATATATATATATATATATATATTTATATATATATATATATGTGTGTGTGTGTGTGTATGGTAACAAGCCTTTGAAAAACTATTTAGTTAAAGAAAATTGTGAAAATGTATTAATGTCCAGATGTGATAAAATTGAAGAAGATTTTAATATTATAAAAATATGGTTGGTTATTGAGATTTTAGGGCGCTTAGACAGGTAGGATCATTAGAGCCCATGTATGTATAAATATATATATATATACATACATACATGAGTATGTGTGTATAAATGAATTATTTTATTATTGAATATATTTTTATTTATATATTTTCTCATTCAGTGATACTAGGACCTAAATTGGTTTATGTATTTATATATGAATCCTTAAATATATAAAAAAACTGAATAGATATTTACTTATTTAAAAATCTAAGACACATTCCAGTTTATCAACAAAACTGCATCATTGTCACAAAACCGTCTCGAGAACCAAAGCTAGTCATAGAAGATAAATACTGATTAGAATGATTCACTAGGATCAAAACCGCTAGAACAATATACTAACAAAACTGGTTTAAAAACAAACTATGATATCCTAAATATGCGTGTATGTACAAAAATAGCGATTGTGAATAATGAAAGGATTCCATATTAATTATATCTTTACAAAAAAGTCACTCTACTAAGCAGGATTTCAGTGTCTATATCCTGTCCAGGTAAGATTTACAGATTTAATAACGATGGAGCAGCATATGTTTCAAATATTAGATTGGTAGAAAAATAATTACGATTTATGACCTTCAAAGTCATATACATTTTACTCTTTTCTGAATTTCCTGGCTGTTTAAATGGTCCAGAACTGTTGAATGACTAACGCATAACTTTTGTTCAAGTTCTCCAATTGTTATGTATGGTACTGATTCACCTAACGCTTTCAGTTAGCCGTTATGAACTGAAGAAGCACACCAGCGACCTTCTTCTTCTTAAAGGCTCTCGTCCCCAGGAAGAAATGTTCGGAACCACAATTACACTATAAGTTCCAGTGTAACAGTACCCGCGCCAAAAGCAATCTTTACTTTCGAGCAGTTTCTGTTGCTTTACCACTCATTTTGAACTCGTACAAAAAATTGCTCTTATTTGCTTCTTTTCCATCTTTAATTCAATAGCTCAATTTGAAGTAAAATTAATAATAAAACCAAAGTCGATGTTACCAAAATACAAACCGAAAAATTGCACTTTAAAACGATATTAACACGACCACGACGAAATGACACTTTCATTGAAAAAAAATATTGGAATTCAGAAAACAAAAATCGCAATTATTTTTGTACCAACGTAATACAATGAAGTATAAAACAAAAAACACAGCTGATTTTAAAACAGGAACTTGAATAAGGAATAAAAAATAAAATCTTATCTATGATGAAAGAGGAATCAAATGTTGATTTTATTAATGCTTATTTAAGAATAGAAGACATTAAGCGATATATATATATATATATATATATATATATATATATATATATATATACATATAAATTACCTACAACAAAAGAAAAAACAATGTCTAACCAGAAGAAACAATTGACGGTTTTATAACAATAAAAACAATCACGGAGTGAATTAACGCAGGCATAAAGTAAACAAGAGAAATTGCACTGTATCATTCCTAATTGCGCATCATAACGAAATAGCCATCCTAAAATTAACAAATTGTAAATATGAAGTGGAACAATGATGTAATAAACGAATAAATCAATAAACGATACTTTTTAATGTAATAAATTACTAGCAACTCCTAAGAGAACACTTAACTACAAACAAAATGTGAACGATGATACAGTAACTGTGAGATGATTTCAAAGCATCCCAAAGGAACAATTAAGAATGATTGCTATTTATAAACGGTATCAGAGATAAATATATTATTTATATATATATATATATATATATATATATATATATATATATATATATATATATATATATATATAAGATACGAATCAAACTTCAGTAATACCTATACTTGTACATCACGTAATCCATTGTTGCACACACAATTAAAAAAAAGCACAGATCATAAACAACGTTTCATATTTCACATTCTTGCCACTGCAAATTAACACATTATCTCGAAATGGAACAGTGTTCTACGCGAAAATTTTTCGTGTTCTCATAAAACGCGTGTTTCGGCGAACACAACGAAGACAGCACTCGACAACACTCCGTAAGTCACGAGTTCAACGTGGTCACGATGCCGTGGAAATGACAACAGAATGACAACTGACATGCGACGATGTGTTGTGGATGGTGCTCGCTGCTGTTTGGTTGAACACTGGCACACACACACATACACACAAACGTACACACATGCATACGCAAGGTGCACTTGAGAGTGTGTGAGACAATCGAAGGCTGATAGAAAGGAAGGTATTCCGTCTACCGTTTAAAATCGTTGTCGACGGCGATTTCGACGTCCGAAACAAGAATGAAATGAAACGTGTCTAGTTATGATCGGTAAGAGAGACAAACACGTACGAACAGGTCAACACGGACAAGAACGATACATGTGGCTCGTCTTTGGTGGCACGAAGGAATCGAATCGAGTTGTTACACTTGTCCACGCGAACAGTACATTCAATATGAAATTATTACTGGCGTCCGTATCAATACACTAGTTATGTGATGCATGTCTAGACGGTCCGACTGTAAGTTCTGCACTGCAGCTAGTGTATAGTTTTTAGTGCCGCTGTCTGTCGTCAAGAGCAGAATATGTCGGGGAAATTCGGCTACTAGTGTATCTTCGACAATACAGAACACACACGTACAGTGATTCCGTGCTTTTATCACGGCTTTTTATTATTGTAAATATGTCACGTGTACGGATTGATTTTTTCCTTGTTTTTTTTTTTTTTTATGAACGATACTAAAAATATTACATGCGGATTACAGATTCGCAAATTCTATTTTTTACCGGATCGCGTGGGGCAAGTTTAGCCAAAGAGGTCATCTATATTTATGTTACTAAGAATTTCGATAATTTGCACTTGTACTAATTCATCCACGGATAATGTCAACAGTGGAGATTTTTAATCCAGTGTATGCGTTAAAAATAATAACTTGTTACAGATTTAAACATGTGTTTATATGCAGGGCGAACAGTTAATTTAGATCAGGCTTCAAGATTAATAACTTCACAGCATTTTTAACCGCACGAAGATAAATTACATCCCACCCATTACGGTATTTTGTAATGGAAACGATTTGTGCATTTAAATTAAAATTAAATTAATTTAAACGCCGCACTTTCTTATCAAAATGTTACACTTTTGTGGTATGTACCGATTATTTAGATGGAATGTAGATTAGTCATTGTATTTTTTCTTCCATCAAACATCCGTAATTAGATTTTATAGAACAAAAACTATACAATTATATGAAACGAACATTAACATAAATTTGAATATATTTTTTATAACAATTTTTTACAATTCAATAATTAATTTGAACTAGTCAACTCGTAATATTCAGATATACAACTAGCAATTTTGTATTTAATATATAATTAGTATATAACCCGTCAAAATTGACGGGAAAATAGAAAGAAACATAGAATGAAAAAAACTGTTTATCGGTTTTGACAACATAATATATTTTAACATAAAAATACCTAAGAACGAAACTTAATGAATTAAACTTGAAACCTATGAACTGACAAAGCAAACATTTGTGGGTTTAATATATTTAAACATAATAAATAGCTAAGAACGAAACTATATACTACAGTATTTATTCGAGCTGACAAAACAAATATTACTCATCACCATAGACTTTGTCCTGCGAACAAAGTGACGAAAAATGTGGATTTTTATATATAAGAAGAAAGATATGATTTTATCTTTATCCATATTATTTAAAAAAGATTTTTCGAAAATAAAGAAGTGTAAAAAGTATTAATAAGTAAATTAAAAAGTATTAATATTAAAATTATAATTAATATTTATAATTAGTATTATTATTAAAAAGTATTAATATTAAAATGTGTTAATTAATAACGAAGTAGTAGGAGAATATGAAATTATAAACATATTATAATAGAAAAAGAGAGTATTAAGATCGATTAAATCAGTCTCCTGAGAGCGACATATGATCATAAAATTAAAAGAGAACAGACCACGAATTTCTCTAAACAATCCTGTTATATTTAGTAATAACCCCTGATTGATGAAAATAAAAGAAAAAGTAAAGTAAAGAGCTTTGAAAATGGATTATCTGAAAACATATGAAAGAAATTTCAGAGAGATGGAATATGGGATAGTTATTTAAAAAAATGACAAAAAAAGAAGATTTATATAGAATTTAATGTAGAATTTTGAAATAATATAAAAATATTGGAATAATAGAAAGTGATAGATAGTGAGGTATAGAAAAATCTATAGATATGTGTATAAGACACAATTAAAAATGATCAATAAAGGTTTATTGAACATTTTTGATCAGAAAGAATGTTTTGTGGCATGTGAATGAAAAAGAATTAATTTATGAAAAATAAATATTTAGATATCTTTTTAACCACACTTTTGAACTTAAATTGCTATTTATTTTAAACGTTCGGCAGAAAAAGGACACTATTTACCAAGTTATGTAGATGTCTTATAAATATAGATAAGATAAACATCGATAACAATCAATAATTAGAATTATAATTTGACTTTTTGTGATGATAAAAAATTAAAAGGAGTGCATAATTTATATATTTACAACGACTGCATTTTATGATCGTTATATAACTAGGAGGTTTTAGAACAGTTAAGCATCAACAGAAGGGTAAAGTTTTGTAATAATATTTATTAGTAATCTACTTATAAATTAATTTCTAAGACATGAAAATACTTTCATAACGGAATTTTTACATTCCTAAAACTAAACAAAGTTTTTCTGCTCAAAAATGTTCAATAATTGATTATTTCTCCTGAGTATTTTAAAGATAATACCAACATCCTTAAACAGACTTTTCTGCGCTTTAGTACTCTGAGGATTGTGGTATCGCTAATTAACTGCATACAAAAAAATAATTAAAATTATCAACAATATATTATTGATCATTTCTGAACAGACATTTTTATGTAGTTTACGGAGGAGTGAAAAATCGGTTGTGAAATTGAATCTTTCCACAATAGATAAAAACTATTATTGTATTATACAAAGGCATTTTAAAATCCATGAACAAAATATTTACATTTCTAGTCCACCTAGAAACATTCAGGTTAGGTATTTGCATTGATGACAATTGGAATTTATGTACATGAAAGGGGATCGATTTAAATCACTCTTGTCGTTCGTTCGTTGCGTACGTGAAACGAATCAATTTCCAGAATGTGTGTCAAGAAGATGTAAACAGAACCATAAAGAATACATGATTGTTTAGATATGAGTCATTTAAAAAAAGAACTAAATCAAACGCTATTGTATATCAACACAGCATCAGAGGAAATTCCAAAACGGATCTCGGACAAAGCAACAAGTAAATTAACATCGTAGTACATTTATATAAGTTTTGACATATTTATACGCAATAGAAGTTCTGATAATGTGTTTTTAATGAGAGAACTTATTTGTAATTAAATTATAATTCGAATTTGAATCAAACTCGATACGATTGTTAAATGAACAGAATGTAGGCGTATTCATTATAAAGTTGTAATTTAAATTTTGTAAAATGCAAAATTTATTTAATGGAGATTTGAAATGTATTTATATCGGTTAAAATAAAGTTTGAACGCTTCCCCAAATTAACAAACAGACTCTTTTTGGGAATCATTAAAAATATATTTGATATCAAATGGATTTAAAAGTTTCATACTGATAGATATATATATATATATATATATATATATATATATATATATATATATATATATATCGGTACTAATTACAAAATGCATCCAAATTTTTTAAAAAAAATTAATTAACAAGATATGCCTATTTTGTGCAGAAAATGTAAGTAATTACCCTGAACATTGATTGCTTAATTTAAATTGAAAGTTGTTTATATGAAGTAAAAGGATTTATTACAAAATAAATGAGCTGTTTCAATATCAAATAGACGAATTCCTGTTTCTGCTCGGAACATAAAAACTCCAAGTATATTTTTTGCATTAAGGTAACATTCATAATTCAATATTTACATTTATAATTACAAGTTGAATTTCTTTTGTGTTATTTTTATTTAGATAGTAATTGATATGTACGTAGGGCATTGACTTAAATTTATGATACCTGAAGTCACTTAACAATCATTACTAAACAGTTAGTAAAATATTATTTATTTATATATATATATATTAATATATATATATATATATATATATATATATATATATATATATATATATATAAATATACGAGTATATATATATATATATATATATAGATATAAATAAGTAATTTAGAAAAAAGACATGGGCCTTGAACATAACTTATATTCATAATTTTGTCTTCGGTTTTAATAGTATGTAATCACAATGAAGATAAACAAAATAAAATTAAATAATATGAAAACACAAGGAAAATATTTTATTATATATTTGGCTCACTTCCATCAATATATTTGAATAATGTGGGTTTTTATTATTAAGATATATATATATATATATATATATATATATATATATATATATATATATATATATATCTTAATAATAAAAAACCACATTTCTCATCACTTTGTCCGCAGGAGTATCTATGGTGCCAAGAAATGTTTGCTTTGTCAGCTCATAGGTTTCAAGTTTAATTCATTATGTTTCGTTCTTAGGTATTTTTTACATTTAAATATATTATGTTGTAAAAACCAATAAGTAGTTTTTTCTTTCTCTGTTTCTTTCTATTTTCCCGTCAATTTTGACGGGCTATATACTAGTTATCTAATACAATGCTTAAAAATCGTGTATATAAAAGTGCATATGTATTCAAGATAAAGTGAATATTTTAAAATGAATTAATTCTTAATTAATATACACTTTTTGAACAGAAATGTTACACCGTAATGATCTGTTCACAGGGAAGTAAAAATGTATGATAAATGATGTACGAACATGCCACAAAAAATCTAGCGAGCTGATAAAACACATAACATAATGACAGAAACACGAAAAAAAAATGTACAAAAAATAAATATTTGAATTAGTATCAGTAAAATCGACGATCCACGAACAAGTCGCACATTTTTAAACAGCAGCGAGATACGACTGCAAAGAAGTGTGATTGATTCTTCTGTGCGATTAATCTATAGAAAAAATAATGTTTCATAAGAGAACGTATATACATATTTGCATAAAGATATTCGCAAATAGATAAGATTAGTTCACACAGCATACATATTGGAAAGGATTACTTGTTTGTTTTCCTATAATGCTGTAAATAGTTTTTTAGAACATGGAATTTGCATAAAATTGCATCTGAAATTAAACGAACCTGTCTTGATAACATACTTATAAGAGTAATGATTGATGAAAACAAGAAATTATGATAAAATGTAGGACGTTTCAAGAAAAACTATATTTTATAAAATATTTGTATTGTTTTTCTTTAAAATAATATGTCTGCTAGTAGATAGAAAATAAGAAGTTTTCCATGAAAACATACTCTTTATAAAGAAATGCTAATAATATATTTACAAAAAAATACTAAAAGTGAAGGTAACTAAGGTTAAGTATAGAATATTTCAATAAATACAACAATTAATACAATTACACCTTCTGCAAATGGATTGTTAATGATGGGACTATATATATATATATATATATATATATATATATATATATATATATATTAGAAAAACAGTATATATTTTTCAAACTACATTTTTACTAATTAAAAAAAAAGAGAGAACATCTTCAAACTATTTTTATTACCGTTGATTTTTTGAGAAGAGATTGTTGTTATAAAAAATAATCGTTTTAATTAAACAATTAGAATATTAAATTAATACCATCAATATTTTACAGTTTTACTACTTAATTTTTTTTAATACATAGAATTTCATTTCGTTATTATGAGTAAAACAGAAACGGGAATAAACAAATTCATTAAAACTGAACTAATATAGTTATATCTAATATAAATGTCAGGCAAACACCGAGGGAATTTATCATTAATTTCAATTTATATTATAAACGAAATGAACAAAATAATATTAGAATAAAATACACAGACATGCGCCAAGGACAAATTATTTTATGCATTCTACACATATATTATTTACAATAATAATAATTTAATCAAACATACTAATTTTCAAAAATTGATAAAAACAGTGTTTAAAAGATTTAATAAATGTTACTCTGACTGATTTCTAAGAAATATAAATTATTTTTTGAATATATGAAATCTGCTAAAAAAATTCCAGCCCAGATAAAATAAAACTTATAAATATATAGTTTTATTAAATCTCTTTTTCTTTAAAGAAATTCATTTTGGTTAAAAAAAGTATTTATAATAGTCAGAATTTTATTGTAGTCACAATTTTACACTTTTTTTATTTTCTTCACTTTATTGTCGAATCAGTTGATATTGTGAATTTTGGAAACAGAAATAAGATAGTAAGTGGTCAATCAGATGAATACGTAGTTACAGAATATGGGTTATTTTAATTTTACTTAAAAGTTAACAAGTAATCAATCATTCTAAGCAGATATTTAGTTGTAGTACACCACAACAAATTATTTCATTTTTTGGTCATTTTTGTCTAATTTTGTTGGATGAAAAACTTCACGTTATTTTAATATTTACTGTAGTGCCAATTTGAACAAGAATTGATGAGTGCTATAAATATTTTAGTATTGTGAAGCGTGTTAACTAAATTCACTTTAAAAGGAATTCTTGGCTCGTGCCCAAATTTCAAAAAAGTGATCATAAATGTAGAGTTATGATTATTGAAATTTTTGAGTGTTGCCTATATGTATTTCTATGGTAATGTTATCATTTTCAGTGTGCCGAAGTATATAAAAAAATCTACCTGAAGATGATAGCACTTGCATATAGATTCTTATTAGCAACAATAAAAATTATCAATAATCAATTAAACATATTTAATAATTTTTTTGTTATTTACGAGGGGAATGAAAAATTAATTTGTAAAATTGAGAAATGATCATGGAGTTGGCTTGTATTTTACATTTATAGTGTTTTGATCTTATTTTATTTAACTGTTCTGGAAACTTTTTCCTTTTGAAACAAATAAGCTATCTTCTACTAGTTTTTGTACGTACGCTATCTTTGGGTAATTGTAAATGACTAACAGTTATCTGCAACTAACTAAAGATAGCACGCATGTCAAGATCTACGATTATTTCTGATACGGGTGCTATCTTCAGGTAATGTAGATAAACGTAAAGATGACATATCTGTCGAAGACAAAAACTCCTATGATTCAAAAGGTTGAAAATCATAAGGAAAATATATCAAAGTTATCAGAGACATAAACAATTATAATTTTAATTATGGTCTGTAAACAATGTGAAGTTTTATAATATTTTTTTTACTCTAATACCAGCTGGAATAGATCTGTCCTGAATCAAGTCCGGAAAATCGATGAAAACAATGAACACTACCTTAATATTCGAAGAAATTAAAAAAAGAACAGCAAATATTAAAAAAAATATCTCTGAAAAATATCTCTGAAGCAAAATGATTAAAATTTTTCATAGAGAAAAATCTATTTGACAAAACCCCATACAGAGATTTCTATATTAAAAAAATCTCTCACGTTAATAATATAATCCATCCAGCAGCGTTTTGAACAGATCTCAAACTATTTTTCAGAACACATTTTAATATTTAATCCCTTGATATGATAATGAAATAGAATTGAAATTGATTCGTCTCAGAGAAAGCATTATTTACATTTTAAATCCGTATCGAACACTTAATTAAAAAGTATTATAGTAATTGAAAACGATTTTGTCTAGAATCTATTAGAAAATATTTTTAACACATAACATGAAAGTGATACACTGTATTTTTTCTTAACATATACACAGAGAACACACCTGAACAGAAATCGATCAAATCTCAATAATGAATTAAACTCACAATGTTCGGTTCGATAATAGATGTATATTAAATAATAGTACTGAATATAGAACAAGAATGAGGAAATCACAAACGAGTCACGATCGAGAAGTAAATCGTGATTGCTGATCAAAGACAAAACAACGAGATAGCTTGTGATTCCGCCCACTCTTTAAGAAAACGATCGATTTGATGCTGCGTGAAGTGCATGCACACGGTGGTCTTTTATGAAAGTTAATGTCGATAGATGTGATGCTAAAACGATATCTACTCGTATATACTTGTGGGTGTACCTCATTTTTATTACATTTGTAGAAGTTATTAAATAAAACGATTATTCGAGCAAAAAAAAAAAACAACGGACATGATTTCAAACACAAACTTACTTTATATAAATGTATTAATATACCTATAGAGCGTAAATGATGTTTATATTAATTAACATGAACATTTTAACGCTGTTCAGAATAATAAGACAAGGAATTATTCATGCGTGACTTCTAATCTTGGCGCCGCTAGATACAACATAGTTTTCCATAAACAGAATGTAAATGGATTTAAATTAAGAAAGGATTGCTTAGCGATCGCTATAAATAACACACCATAAATGTGTAATTTGAAATTGACCACGAAACACAAGGTCATGTTTAATGTAAAATAAGGACAAATAGAATCGAATAAACATCAATGTCAGTGAAAATATTTCATTACATTTAATTGGCACGAACCTACGTTCTGAACTTTGTTACCATGTATGTATATAAAATGGTGATTACATTAATGAGTTTTCGTATAATTTTTTTTCCTAGTAATTTAATTTTTAGCGTAAATACAAGTATTTGATTATGCAATGAAGAAACGTACAAAAAATGTCTATTCAATTAAAAAAAAGTTATTTATAAATTTTCAAATCATGCATAAATATAAATAGGGAATAAAATTTTAAGCATAGATTCATGTTGGTCTGTGTATAAACATATATTAATACCGATTGTATTATTTCTTAAAACTCCAATAAACGTTTTTTTATAGCTATTTACATTAATGCAACGTTGTATTTTATAAAACGGTCTTACAATGTAAGAAATATATATTTCTACAACTTCATTCTATAAAAATACGGTAACTTACTTTCAACCATTTGTAACTTTAGCGTTTTAACAGTTTTCTATAAAAAGTCATTTCAGACGTTATCGTAAAAAAGTAAAACGAACGTCATTTTAAATTCACAAATGGAAAATGTTAGCTCTTTTCATGAAGTTCGTAAGGTAAAGTATTTTTCAATTACAATGATATTTAATTTAACTTCAAAAGTAAATATGAACTATATATATATATATATATATATATATATATATATATATATATATATGAGAGAAAAGAAGGCATTAATATCATATCAAACTAAACAACATATTTAATTATACGATTTAATGAAATTCTAAGATCCATTCGAATCCGTAAAACCAAACAGAATGATTACAAATTTACAGAGACAGATATTTACCTCTCATCACATACTGCTCCACCACTAGCACTGCATAAATATTAGGTGTACGAAGATCGTTTGGTAAAATTCTATGATACGGCGCCATCATGCATTTGGTAAAATTACGGCTATAAAGTGTCACTTTTTAAACTAGCATAGGCGACATTTCAGCCAAAAGGGACGCATTGTTCACGTTCTACAGATTTTTGAAGCGTACATTGTGTAGCAGAGCCGCAAAAATGAAAAAAAAAGAGATTCGTACAATGATAAAACATTTTTATTTGAAAAAAGAGTACGATGCGGTTCATGGGGACTCTGCACTAAAGTTGAAGATTTTATTTCTGGATAAGTGAGTTTAAATGTGTCCGAACATGCACTGAAGTTGAAGCGCGCTTTGGACGTCCAGTGGATATCGTTGAAAAGTCCATGGTATCGTTATAGAAGATCTCCGAGTTAAAATGCACGAGACTGCTCAGACTGTAAGCATCTCAACTGAATGAGTGCACAATATTCTGTATGAAAAATTACATATGAAAAAGCTGTATGCACGATGGGTGTCGAGATTGTAGACTATCGACCAAAAATTCACAAGAAGGACATTTAAACCCAGTATTTGGTGATGTTTAGTTGCAATCCACCTGCCTTTTAGCGTCGATTCGTTACCGTGGATGAAACATGGATGCTGAGTCGAAACAGTAGTCATAGCAGTGGACAACGTCTAGTGAAAGTGCGCCGAAGAAAGCGAAGATTGTTTTGTCCTCTGGGCCACTGTTTTTTTGTGATTCGCAATGAATCACCTTGATTGATTACTTAATGAAGGAAAAAACGATAACGGGAGTCTATTACGCAACATTATTGGACCGTTTGAAAGAAGAGCTGAAACAAAACCAATTAAGATTGGAGCACAAAAAAATGTTCCTTCGCTAGGACAATCGACAGTCGTAACAGTAAAAGGTTTTAAATTGATTCCTCATCCACCCTATTCTCCGGACATGCGACTTCTTCCTCTTTCCAAATTTAAAAATTTGGCTCGGTGAGAAGAAATTCTCGTCTAATGAGGATGTTATCGCTGCTGTCAATATTTATTTTGCAGATTTCGAGAAAAGCTACTTTTCCGACGGGATGAAAAATTGGAAACTCGCTGGATTAAGTGTAAAGTCGTCAATGGAGACTATGTTGAGAAATAAAATCGTTTTTTCCCAAAAAAAACGGTGTTTATTTTGCTTTTTAGCATACTTATCAAACTACCTTCTTTGCTTGGTCGCCGGACTGCCTACGACATACACACACACACACACACATACATATATATATATATATATATATATATATATATATATATATATACAAAAACTTATACGCATACGTTTAATTAATTATCAATAGCAATACAATATAAATAACGACCCTAATTATAAAGTCGATGCTAGGAATATCGATCAAAACTACATTTCAATCAGAAAACAATACCCCTTTGTCTCTTAAAACAGACGGTCTGTGAATTAGCCAGCATCTAAAAGTAATAGAGTGTGAAATGAAAATTAAAGAGCGTAGAATGAAACAAGGGCGTTATTAACAGACGAGAATATATGAGTACTTCCAATAAATAATTACAGACAAACGTTGATTATTGTGTATATATTTAGACATGTTTTAACATCAATTACATGACTTCATCGAATTAAATATCTATTAAAGCATCCACTTCTGAAATTTGATACAGTAACAGAATTCTGATCTCATTTCTAATAATAAATATTCAAATATACGCATTTATATATATATATATATATATATATATATATAATTTAAAAAATAATGATTGATAAAAATGTCATTAGATAAATTACTATTTTATAGATTCTTGAAAACTCGTTGACAGAAATCGAACGTTGTTATACATCTTAAAAATATTTTTTTCAAAAAAAGTAAAAGATATTTTTAGTTTGTAATCTTGTTACTCGTATATATAAAAAATGAAAAACTTCGATTTGATATTAAATTTGGTGTGCATTTTTATACAGATAATTAATATTTTAGAAATATAAGACAGAAATCAAAAAAGCACTGTTGATGTTAATTAAAAGAATAAAGAATAAGATCAGCCAGACAATTTTTGTAAAATGTTCAATAAACTTTTTCAACTGAATTATCGTCTCGCTTCACAAACAGAACAAAATTTTAGATCAAAAATGTTTATTTTAATTTTTGATGCTTGCTAGCATTTCAATGGCCATGCCATCATCCGGATACCGCTAAAATGCAAAAAAATCTCATAAGTATTTTTTTACACGTTTTTTTAAATTTCTAAATCTACGTACCGGCTATTTGAGGCAAACGAATTTTTATTTCTAATTTCATAATTTGAATTTATTAAAAAAGAGTATTCGTGTGTATCCCAGGTTAATTAAAAAATAAATTTAACAAATTCGATTGAAAAGTGGTCAATTTCTTATAAAATCTAAACTTGAACAATTTTCAAACTTTTATTCAGAGGTGATTATTTCTGTTATTAGATGTATTTTTTGAAAAAATAATATGTATTTCAAAGGAATAAATATGTAAAGTTAAATTTTTCTTGGGGATTTTTCTTTTAAATTAGATAGTTTGCATCAGGGCTATGTCGCTCGCTTGTACTGCCAGTACATTTCTTTGGCTAAGGAATATAAATGTCACCAGGCGACACAACCAATACGTCAGATCTCGGATCTCTCTCTGTTGGCTCTTGTCGCATTCATTCTTTTCGTGTACATTGAATATGTAAACAAATCTAAATCTATAATCGTACACAAAATGTTTATAATCTATTAATTCAACGCAATAACGCATTAGTTTTGTTCATTTATCTATATTACTAAGTAAAATTGAATTGAAATTTTAATTAATAAAAATCCGGAAAAACGAGATCGGTGAGGTAGATTCTACACATTTCTTCGGATTCCTCTTAATTATGTCACTTATACCTACATTTCCTGCAATAAACTTCTTTTGAAATCATTTGAGTAGAACGGGTAACAGAATAATTTTTAAAACTCGCGCTCAGAAGTACTGACCTACTTCTGGCGCCACTACATCAATAGTTTACAGAGTAGTTTCCATGACCGCGTGGTGAGTTGCATACGTCTGGTTTACATGGTTATTTTTTTTAGAATTTACCAATAGATTTTATAATTTACAAATTGCTACTGGATATAAAAATTATATAATTAAGCCGTATCCAAATATCTATAATATATATAAATATATATATATATATATATATATATATGTAGTAGATGTTTCTACCGATTCTTAAATAAAGAAAGCACGGATAAAAATCAGAAAAGATTTTTTTCAATTGAATAATTAGTCAAATTACGATTTTATTGGACGAACTGAACTGTCTGTCGCTTATTAAATAAACAATATATGCATACTTGAGAATAAAAACTACGTGAAGATAAAAATATGAAACATAAGTGAGTACTTACTATTTAAAGGGGACTTGAATGTACTTGTCTTCGACGATAAAGATGGTAGCGTACTTCCACTATTACTAATATCACTAAGTGAGCTGTGAATACTGCCAGAAGCTTGTTTAGAAACGCTGGCTCCTGCTTTCGAGACATTTTCATATGCCCGAGTCCTTGTACGACGACTAAAACAGGAAACAATGTTACAACACATACATTTACAAAATATAAAACAATAAAAACAGAATACGGTTTTATAAACACACAGTATAGAATGTATAAATTGTAGATAAAACAGAATACACCACCTTTTCGGTTTTTGGAGAGCATTCGACGACTTGTAGCTGTTCGTAGCGCTTTGACCCAACACTGTCTTCGTACTTGCACCCGAAGGAATGTTGCCCGGACTCATGATACGGGAAACGACTTTCGATTTCACTTCTTTCAAATTTGGTTTCGATTTATTATCCGATATCTTATTCATCACCGCGTTCCACCTGCCGGCTGCTTTCTTCGGCGTAGGTTTTCTGTTCTCTTGATTTTCAATATCGCTGCTGTTCTGTTTAGCTTCGAGCATGGATTTTATTTTCGAGACGACGTTACGATTCGGCATCCTGTACTTTTTATTCAAGTCCTCTTTGAGTTTTTTCGGCGTCTTCGACACGCTCGACGGACTAGAGTTTCCGGATATAGATCCTCGACTTACACTCGAATTGCGTGAATTTTCTCGCGAGTTCGTTTTCACTTCAATGTTTTCGTTCGTTAATGTGTCGGATATATTCACCAGCGTGTTGTTTAAGTCTACCGAATCGTTCCTTTCCTGACTATTTTCAGAAATCGTTTTACTCGAAGTATCCGAAGGCGAACGGTCCTCGTCCATGGGCTCTACCATTTTATCACTGTCGTTTCTGTTCCTATCGGCATCGGATAGATCATCGCCCCGTGTGTTCGTTTCTAAATCTGTGAATATTCCGCTGGATTCCATTTCTTCAGCGACCTGATTCGGATTATTCACGAAAATCTCTTCCCCTCCCGCTTGCATATTTGGCGCATTCATTCCGTATAACTGACCATCGATGATCTGCACAACTCTACGATTTTCATCATGGCCGTCGGCGTCACTTTCAGTAAAAAAATCCGAATCAGTCATCGGATCCGGTCTTCGAGATACCGCGCGCTGCCACTGATTGTTAATCGCCGCGACTAGACCCTGATTAGATGGTTTGTGTACAGTTGGAGAATGATCGCCTCCTCTGCTAGCTGGTCTCGACATTTCACCGTCACCTTGATATCCGTTATCTAGACTAGTGATGCTGGTAATACTAGTGATAAAGCTACTAGAAGTTTTATTCGTAGACTTCGTAGCGTCTGTCTTTACATCTGGATCAGAATCCGTATTCGGATTTAATGATAATCCATTGGTCGAGCTTGCAGCAGAACCTAAACCTATTGGATCGAGAGGAAGTTCTTCGGGAGATGGAGTCTGTTCACACCTTAACATCTGTTTTAATGTCTTCGTCGTTCCTTCAACAGGATCTAAAGGTAAGTCCATATTTATTGTAGTATCGAGATTACTACTAGTCCGTTCTGATAACAATTCCGTAGATACCAACACTTCGTCGTCGAGTAAACCTAAGCTCAAATCACCTGCGTAACTATCCGCAACATTGGGACTCACCAACTCGGCTAGTTCGTTAGAATGTTTGAATGTTTTCGTTATGAACGATTCGTAATGCTCGCCATCAGGATATTCCAAGTTCATTTTATGATCAGAAAGCAGTGCGTTGCTCTCTTCCTTTTCGATTAAGTCTTGCTCGATCAGCTGTTCGTTAGCAGGTATCATCGGTTTAGCAAGATCTCTGGGCAACGAACCTAAATTCTCTGAACTGGGCGTTCGTGAATTATTAGACGAGTTGTTCGATAACGTTTTATCGGACTGTTTCGAATCGAGCAATAAGGAACTTAAGTCGTCGTTCGATGGCGTTTTGGGGAATTCGCACATCTGATCCGGCGTCAAAATTCCTAACGACTCGTCGAATTCGAATGAGTTCTGTTTGGCGAGCTGCAAAGACGTCGGCACCGAAAATGTGGGGCTCACGTCGTACGTTTGCGCTTGAGGCGTACCTAACGAAACATTCGGCTGCTTCTGTACTGCAGAATCATCGTTACTGCTCAACGTTTGCGTCAATCTGCGTTTGGAATTGTTCTCTTCCCTTATCGAATCGTTTTTAATCCTTTTCAGATTTTTCAACTTTTCTGTTTTGATATTATCGGATGTCAACGCCGATTTAGATTGATCCGCGCTCGAACTATTCAGTATTACAGTGTTATTTTCATTGTTCAGCGACGAATCGATCTCTAGTATACTGAAAGGACCGGATTCGTTTTCTAATAAGATATTTTCGACGTCGCAACTAAATATATGTTTTTCTTGAGAACATAACGGATTCTGCGAAACTCTCTTCTCTTCCGCGACCGGTTTCCTCGTGATGTTATACGGCGTCGAATATTTAACGTTCGTATTTTCAAATTTCGACTTGAGATTTTCCACGTTCGATTTTGCTTTTCGTACAAGTTCGACTTTAGAAATGGGAGCTAATATGCCGTGATTGGGTTTGCATGTAAAGTAGCGGACTCCCTTAACTGTGCCGTCGTGTTTTCCGACCGATTTGTCAAGCTCGACGCCACACCATAAATCGTAGTCAGACTTAAAGTGAACAGTGCCGATATACTGAAGTATGCCATATTCAGATGAGCATACTCGAACCCGTTGTCCGATCACCTGCTCTGAAGACGAACAATCGAAATGAGGAGTTTTTGATGTAACTGGTTCAAACTTACTAGCTATCGAATGTTCGTTAGGTAAGGATACATGACCCTCGATTACATTCTCATGGGATTTGTTCGTGTCGATGGAGAAGGTATTCTCTTGCAGATCTCTAACATCACTTGCTTCGCATTCTAGAGTTCTATCTATAATAAATGTCCTCCTGGAATTATTCAAACACGCAAACGGTTCATTAGCTTTCGGAACATTATCTGAGCAGATGTTATCCGTATCTACGTTTTCTACAGTCTTGGTGATAGTTTTATTTAAAATATCACTGTTGCTTGAATCGAGTATTTCATCACTATATCTATTAGATATATCCAACCCTTTAACGAAATGCCTACGTTTCGCTCCGTCATTGAAGATTACAGTCGTATTAAACAAATTATCTTTATTTTCTTCAAACGATATATCCGTTTTTTTTATTGCTGTTTCATCTGTATCTTTCTCTGTGTAAACATCATCCGATGCGACAACAGTTCCGGTTTGAATATGACCACTTCCCGTTCCAAATTTGTCATCACAATGATTATCGGACTTTTCTAAATTTAGATATAAATTTTCAACAGGAAAAATGAATGTTCTACGTTTCGCACCATCGTTGGTGGAGACTAAAGAGATGTTAAACGATTTCTTATCATTATTTTCTACTAAAGATTTACACAATGTATTATTCTCCGTCTTAGATTGAAATGTATTCGTTTCTTTATCTACACACGCACTCTCTGAACTCTTATTAACACTTTTATGTTGAAAGTTGATCTTCTCTTTATAAATATCTTCATCACAATATTTGTCGTTTAGATCGAAATTCGATGGCGAATTTGTATTTGCTAGAGTGAAAGTTCTACGTCTCAAGTTTTCATTGGAACTTTTTGAAATGTTAAATAAACTGTCATCGTTGATTTTTAACGATGACTTGCACACTGTATTAAAATTACTTGTTGCCTCCGATGATGGTTTAAATCGTTTTTCTCTCGTTACAGATATATCACTACATTTATTATTATCATCGCTTTTTAATTGATTGTTTGTATAATGTTCTTGAAATATTTCGTTATATTTACAAACACTACCTTTTAGAACTACACCTTTATCAAAAGCAGTAGTATTAGGAAATTTAGAACAAGGATTAGAAACGTCTTCACAAATGTAAGTGTTAGATGAACTATCTAAAATGAAAGAGGGTTCTAATTTATTATAAGAACTATTTAACTTTTTTACATTTCCTTTTCTGTCCTGCGACGTTTCTCTCGAGATGCTCTTCAGACATTCAATCGATCCATTCAGTTCTGTTTCGTTCGATAGAATCAAAGTTGAATTCAGATTAGGCTGAAACGAATCCAACTCGTCTAAAACTAGTGTACTATTCTTATCAGCGATCGTTTTCAAATCGTTTAATGTATACGTCGGTTTGACATTACTCGACTGAAACTCGGAATTAAATTTCGAAACTTTCGATTTAACATTCCCCACATCAGGACAATCATTCAGTTTGTTCGAATTATGATTCGGATTAGGCAGTTTCAAAAGTGACGGTTTCTTAATACCACTTTCTGTGGAGCAAGATGCTTGCTGAAGCTTCCAAGTCGGAACGACAGTTGGTTGATCAACAATGTTCGTATTATCGAAAGATTTCGATGTCGTTTTTGATAATGATTCTTTTATCTTCTCGCTCACGAATCTTGGATTATGAACAATTATTGTTTTTTCAGTATCGTTGATTATAGCAGGACTTTCTTGGTTAACTGGTTGCGGTTTTATAATCGTCGGCCGTGGAATCGACCGGGATGATTGTAAGAGCTTGCTGCCAGGGAACGGAATTCTTGATGTCACAACATTGACAAGGTTTCCGCAATTAAGCTGTGGGATCCGACTTTCACTGGGAGGCTGAAAGTAAAAAAAAATGAAATTATTAGATTGTGTACTTTATTTTATTATTTATATAAATTTAATCATTTTTCAGTACACTTTTTTTTTAAATATCAGACATTTGGGTATATATTATTAACGGTAAATAGGTATTTGATTTAAGTTATAAAATTTAGTACTAGGTTGGTAGAAAAATAATTGCTGTTTATGACCTTCAAATTCATATACATTTTTTAATTTGAGTTATTTTAAGTGATCCAGAATTGTTGGATGGCTATGTCTAACTTTTGTGCAAGCTTTCGAATTGTTGTGCATGGTTCTGATTCGACTAAGCTCTCCAGTTGGTCGTTATAAATTGAAGAAAGATACCCGCGACCGTCATTTATTTAAAAAATTACCTCTTTTTAGAGTTAATTTTTGGAACCACCATTGCACAGTATGTTCCTTAATAGTACCCACACCAAAAGCATCATTTAGTTTACGAGCAGTTTCTGCTGCTGCACCACCCGTTTTGAACCCATACAAAAAATAATTCTTACTTGCTTCTTTTCAATCTTTAATTCAATAGACCAATTTGAAGCAAAATTAATAATAAAACCAAAGTCAATGTTACCAAAATACAGAAGGAAAAATAGACTTTAAAATGATATTAACATAAACACGATGAAATGACTCTTTAATCGAAAAAAAATAAGGTTAGAATTCAGAAAACCAAAACCGCAATTATTTTCCTATCAACCCAATACTTTTCGGTTGACAAAACTAATTTACCCAAAGATCGAAATGTTCAATTTTATCATATATATTATTTAATAAGATTTTTCGTATACTTTTCGAAATGTAACTAGTGTAGCTATATTTTCGAAATTATGAAATATTATCAATAATAAATTTAATTAATAACTGTGTGGTTCAAAAAAATATGGTTTGTAATCTACATTCTCATAAAAATATTTGTTAAAGTATCAATTTTCAAATAAAAAAATTTTACAAATTGATGAAGAAAATATAATAGTAAGTTTATTATTAAAAAACAAAAAAAAACTACTTATTACTAACTACTAACTTAGATATATGTAAATGTATACATACTTACATATCTATATATGTGTGTATATATATATATATATATATATATATATATATATATATATATACATACCTACATATATACATATAAGAGTGCGGAGGAATATATATATTGATTAATTTTTAACAAAACGTTTCTGTAGGTACAACAAAAGCAACCACTGCTTTATCAACGTTCACACAAATTTACTACAAGTTTAATACTAATCCACTGAAGCCACTAAAGTCGTAAACCATATAAAGGTTTCATTATACAGCACAAATAATGAAACGTATACGAACGAATGTTAATTTCGTTAATGAATTTGTTTTAATCCGACATGTGTAAGAATAATTTATATGGTAAACTTATTATCCTTATAAATACACATATATTAAATTATTAAAAACGGACAGGAATCGTGAAAACACGTGTGGAACTTTTTAATGAAACTTTTTCAACATTCGATTTATTTTTTTTGAAAAACGAAATTTTTACATATTTTTTCTTTTCATTAAAAATGTTATTATTCAATAATCTGTGTAATCTTGTACAGAAAATCAATATTATCCATTATAATGATGGATTAAATCTTTTAATAAGTTTTTTTACTGATTTTATGCAACTTCACGTACACATATAACTGGTACTGCATAACAAAATATTATTATTATTCAAGACATTTGAACACTTCAGTTTGTTGGCTTTTATATTATTGTATAAAATATTTATAATTTTAATTCAATAAAAAAAAGATATCTAAGGATAATGGTTTATCTTAACTGTTATCTTCCATGGAACGAATTTCATCGAAGATTTGTTAGAGTATCATATATAATATGCCAGTAACAAAATAACAAAGAAAAATTTGGAAAACAGTAAATACATTTTTGCTACTTAATAGAGCCCTAAAAGATTAGAATGAATTTCAAATTCACATTCTGTAACCTTACGCTTTTTTTCTGTCTTCACGAAGAAAATTAAAATTAGAATATACAATAAGTGTTAGATTTGTTCTGAAGATACCGCTACTACTATACTATCTTAAGCGAGCGTAATGTAATTATTAGGTTGGTAGGAAAATAATTCCGGGTTTTGTTTTCTGAATTCTATTATTTTTTTTCAATGAAAACGTCATTTCACTGTATTTATGTTAATATCATTTCAAAGTAGATTTTTCGGTTGGTATTTTGATAACATCGACTTTGGTTTTATTATTAATTTTATTTTAAATTGAGCTATTGAATTAAAGATGGAAAAGAAGCAAATAAGAGCGTTTTTTATATGGGTTTAAAACGGGTGGTAAAATAGCAGAAACTGGTCGTAAACTAAACGAAGCTTTTGGTATGGGTAGTGTTAAGAAGCGCACAGTGCAATGGTGGTTCCAAAAATTTCGTGCTGGGGACAGGAGCCTTGAAGATGAAGAAGGTGGCGGGCGTCTTTCTTCAGTTCATAACGAGCAAGTGAAGGTGTTAGTTGAATCAAAATCACACACAACAATTCAAGAGCTTGCACAAAAGTTACGTGCTAGTCATCCAACAGTTCTGGATCACTTAAGATAGCTTGTGTATGAAGTTGTATATGAATTTGAAGCTCATAAACAGGCAACCTAACATATAAAGAAGTTCAGATGAAGAAGTTCGCGGGCGTTCTGTTCATAACGACCAACTGAAAGCGTTCTTTGAATCAGAACGACTCGTTGCAATTCACGAGCAATTGCACAAAGGTTCGGCGTTAGCAATCCAACAGTTTTGGCCTACTCAAAACCAACAATTGAAAAATGAAAAAAAAATAAATCGAAATTATTTTTCTACCAACCTAATATTAATGATTTTATATTATTTTTAGTTACTATTAACGTTATTATTATTTTTAGTTACTATTAACGTTATTATTATTTTTAGTTACTATTAACGTTAAATAATATAAAATTCACATCCTTATAATATTTATTAAATTATACTATAACAAAAATAATAAAGAATATAATTTTTATACTTGATTCGTTTTATTTACTCTTTTTAATGTGTTTATATGGACTTCTATTTTCGACTCCCAAGAAAATGTAATAATAGACAAAAAAAAATTAGTAATATATAAAAGTACAATAAGAAGAGTAAATTATTTTCAGTATTTATGAAGTATCCATGTATATATATATATATATATATATATATATATATATATATATATATATATATATATATATATATATACTGATGTATGTGCGTATTCAAAAAATCCTAAAACAACACTCGAGTTGTACCTGTCTTTTTTAATATGTATATAAATAACGAGTTACTTGAAAGTAGTACATGTATATACGTGAACAATTTTTATACAAAGTTATATAATGAAATATGACAATAATCCGGTATAACGATACGGGAAAGTTTTATTGAAATATTTATGAGCGTATGTATAAACCCTCTGGGTCTGTTATAGAATACCAAAACAAATAACAGTAAAGCGTGTTAATCCCTATCTACAACGGGTGGTTATCCATGCAGTGCTTATTACATTGTTTATGAAATAACAAGCATTTTCCAAAACCAATCGAACGTTTGCTGAATTTGCATGGACGATTTTTATTTTCTTTTTATTGCTTTTATACACTTGTATTAAACACACATATATGCACGTTAGTATAAATTGATATTTGTTTTAATGAAAATTTGTGGTCTTTTTTTGGAATACGGTTGTGTTTTTATAAAAGTTTTCAAATTTATCGAGACGAATAGAATTTTAACAAGTTGATAAACTGTTTTAAACCAATTTCTTTCATCATACAATTTTTCGTTTGTAATAAACTGATAATCTAAAACAAAGCAGAGCAAAGTCAAAATTCCTCAATAAAGGTGTTTTTTTTTTTTTATAAAAAAGGAGATCTGTTGTAGGTATAATGACATCGGTATGTTCGTACCTGTCACATAATAATAAATTGTAACACATTTACTATGTTACTTACAGTACAGAACCATTAGGCAGTGAATACTAATTGTATTTCATTCTCTCGCCGCGTTTGCAAAAAACTGTAATTAACCCTACATTAGTAAACTTATAAATCAGTGACAAATTGCATTAAAAGGGTTCTGCCGGTTCTATAAATTTTTAAAATACAGGAAAAATGGATGGTGATGCTGAGTTTTTTTTATAATGGAAATTAGGAAATGTCACGATAAATATGTACAGTACAGTCGAAGAATAAACAATTTTAGTTTATCAAATAAGTAAATTTATAAATATCTCATAATTCATGCCTAAATAAATTAAAATAATAATCAATAAATTTAATTTATATGAACATTATGCCAGTTTTATACCTGTGATTCCGTTGATATGATATCCTAGTAGTCTTTGTAATTTGGTTCATTTTATTTCTATTTTTTACATAGACGTTATTCTATTTCTCTCCCTCTTTCTCCCTCTCTCTCTCTCTCTATATATATATATAAAGAGAGAGAGACAGAGAGAGATGGACTGGGAGAGATCGGGAAGGGAGGAAAGAAAGAATAAGACTGATAATTATACTCTAAAAATTGCGAATAGAACAACAAAAGAATGCAAAAATATTCATACGTATCAATCGCCTTTAGAATGTAAATAAGTACAGCGAAGATCCTAATACGAAATTTAATGTTTATGTATAATGAAACATCATTATCAAAACTTTTTATTTGTACCAAATTTAATTGGTACAGGTATGATAAATATGAGCAATTATTATTTAACGTGCTAATTTACAAAATACAGTGTTAATGTTAAATAAATATATTTTGTTCTGATGGGCGAAATCTATTAGGTGTAAAAATTATTTTACAGTAAATCAATCATAAATCTGTTTTAAATTGAAATATTCTCTTGACATTTTAGGATTTTGATGTGTCAACTTTAACATTTAAAAAGACTACATATTTTAGCCAAGCAGTTAGATAATCTCAAAAAACAGTAGTGAACATGATGGCGACCGAATAGCAGCATATTAAGCATAGCATACTTTTCGCATTCCAGTTGAAAAAAATGCTGCCGAAGTTGCTGGAATGATTTGGTGGAATGATGAGGTGTTGTGATGCAAAAAACGTGTAAAAAATACTAAAACAGTGAAAGGGATTCAAAAATGGATTGTGACTTCGTCGACTCAAAACCGCCATCTTTTTTTCCACAAGTGATTCGTCAATTACCCGACACATGGAGAAAAGTTATATAAAATAATAGGGGATATTTGGAGGATTGAAATATATTACATTTTTCCGTAAATGTTTATTCATTGTTTAGAAAAAAGGCACCGTATTATTTTGTACACTTAATAATATTTATTTGAAGGCCAAATCTAGCTGTCTGTTATAAATAAATACTTTTTTCACCAGATAAAGATGTTTATATACAAACAGATTTAAAAAATATGAAACAGTACTTAAAAATTATCCTTTAATGAATCATTATTATATATATTTATTGACCATCTGTTATACTCTAAATAAGATAGATAAAACGTAAAATACATTTTGTTTCCGTTCAATTTTCTATTCGGAAAAAAGTATATTAATCTAATATGATATCATTTTATATTCATTACGTTTATGCTTTTTTGGTGCTACTTTTGAAATGAGTGCCATCTTCAAGTTAATTTTATATAATTCAATTTACTTAAATCAACTGATACGAAAGGACAAAGACAATTTAACTAAGCCACTTAAGACAAGACCATTAAGACCAGTAAGACAATTTATATTGATTTAAGATAGCAAACTTTCTCTTGTACACAACAAATATTTATCTAAACAACATCGAAAATAATATATCATTTGTGTTTATCTTCACGTATAAAACATATTTTATATAAAACTTCGGGGCTTTGCCCGCAGTTCGCTATACTCGCAAACCTTCAGGCTCGCTGCGCTCACTCACTTGTCAAATAATAAGTATGAATATGTAACCGAATGAAACCATAAACTTATTTGGCTATTATAGAAGTCACGTCCCAAATAATATGAATTTATATGTATATATATATATATATATATATATATATATATATATATATATATATATATGTATAAGTTAGTATGTCTATATAAGCATTCATACAGATAGATTATTTTTTGCAACATGTTATTTTATAGTGTTTTGTCGATAATTTTAATTGTGTTTATATATATATATATAAGTAGAGAGAGAGAGAAAGATAAATGTTAGTATGTTTATATAATTATGATCGCAGACAGATTGCAAGGTGTTGTTTTATATGTGAGATAAATATATTTCAGTACCATATAAAAGTCGACGTCATTAATAAATAAGTCGATGACATCGAAAATATGTATATATATATATATATATATACACATACATATATATATATATATATATATATATATATATATATATATATATATATATATATGTATTTATATATAGACAGAGAGAGAGAGAGCGAGAGAAAATATACTTAAATAAAAATAATTCGAATACTGATAACAATAATTATAATATTTTATTCGATTTCTCCATCTTAATAAAACATCTAAAATGAAATTCACGGTACAGAACATAACGTTGAATTTGTGCAAAATAGCACACAGTTTGGCCTTTTAGTAAATTATACCAATCCCTGGTGTACCGTAAGCTTTGGTTCTATAGCACAGTACAAACCTGTCATACGGTAACTTGTTTTTTTTTTGTATCAACAACGCTGATGTTTATCGCAAATAAGTCGGCTTCAATGGAGATAGTAGACTTGCATCTTATACAACGTACTATTTATATATATATATATATATATATATATATATATATATATATATATATATATATATATATATATAAATAAATATTAGTATAAAACGTGAAATTTATTTGCTACAAGTACCATAATTGTAAGCATTATGACCGTTGTTAGAATTAAATGAATAATTCAAGTATAAAATTAATGTGAATGAATATTTTTCTTTATTTAATAATTTAATTATTAGCACAACGTTCATTTTTATATAAAAAAATACACGGTCAACTGTTTTATTGTAAACTCGTGTGTTTCTTGTATCTATTAAAAAACGTTTATTAAGTATAAAAATATTAAACGCAATTACGGAATTTATGTATTTAATTAAAAAGTCTGTTTATTCTACATATATATATATATATATATATATATATACACATATACACACGTATATATATACTTTTATTATTTCAGAACACTCTAAAGATTGACGCTCATTAAATTTCCGAAATAACCATATTTTTAATAAAAGATAAATCAAATTATTAGATTAAATTTCAAAAATACTCTACAGCAAGTATGATTTAAACAATTACATTTTTTGTTAAGAATCGTCAATTGGGTAAAAATAAGTTCTGACATTATGGTTAAATCCATTTTTACAAGTGAACTCCTTTTTATTTTACAAATTACAAAAAAATTTTCAAAAATTATTAATGATCGTTTTTGAGCAGCAGAGTTTTTGTAGTTTATTGAATGAAAATAGTTCATTTGTGAATGGAAATTAAGTAATATTAGATTTTTTTTAAAAAAATAAATAACTAAATATCTCTATTTGAAAATCATAAACCGCAATTATTTTTCTACCAACCTAATACGTTGGTTTAATATTTTCACAGATTCGTGTTATATATATATATATATATATATATATATATATATATATATATATATATATATAATGTTTTTGTATTTTATTGTTTTAGAATAGTAAGGCAATGATCAACAAATAGTTTTAATTATTGAAACTTAGCATATAATAAACGCTAAATTTAAAACATGCATGTAAATTTAATACTGGTATTAAAAAAAATGTTTATTCCGAAACTAAATAATGGATAAAGAACATGTCAAAATTGAAGATGAAACGGTAATAAAAATAAGTGAATGTTAAATGCTGTCAAATTGTAAATGCTCGGCTGTTGATTAGAATATCGTCTAGGCATGTTTTAGGCAGGTGGAAATAAAGTATGACTGTACTAAACAAAAAATCTATTACGTCACCTACAATCTGATCTTATGTTCAATACAATAACGGCTTTTCTGTATCGGCAATTCCTGGCGTTTTTATGCCCTGAATACCTACATCTAACATCTATTTATTTATTGACTTCATTTCAGTGGCTAGGAAAAATTTCAAAAACCTAGTACTCTTCACCTACAGTCATTTTGATTATAAATACATATATATATATATATATATATATATATATATATATATATATATATATATATATATATATATATAAAGCGGAATCTGCTTACTATGATCACTTTGAGACTTCCAATTTATGACAACAATAATCGATAACGATAACATTAAACATAGAATAAAAAATGTTCATCATTGAACTTAATTTATTACACACAACTAAGAGACATTTGTACAATTTATATTTTTTACAAACTGTACACTTAATACAACACATTACGTATTTATATATGCTACATTTCTTATAAAAAGCTGTTTTTTGAAAACAACATAAAATTTATTTGAAAAACTTATCTAGTGTTGTCTGTCGTTTGTTTGCGTTTATTAGCAATGCCCATTTAGTACGAATTTGCTAAGAATTCTCATCGTTTGTCCCCAAGTGTAATTATCAGAATTGATAACAATAGCCGAACTTTGATTATAATAGGCGGATTATTTTGAACTGATTTATAGAGTGTTTTGGCACCGAACGATTATGATAACAGTAGCCGATTGATAACATTATCTGTGATTATAATAACCGGATTCTACTATATATATATATATATATATATATATATATATATGTACATACATACACACACACACACACACAAATGTCTGTGAATGTGTAAATTCATTTGAACAAGAAGTGGTGTTATATAATACATCATTTTTAAATCCCACAGTGTTTGTCGAGATCGTATATCAATAAAGTGGCGTGGCGTCTGGAAAAACAACTCAGATCGGTTGCTATCTTTCAGTTGCGTTCGATGTAAGTATATAGTGCGTAATTAACATTCCAGTCGCGTACAAATTGACCTAGGAGCGCGACTGGAGCATGGCCCCCACACGTCACACTTCGCTAACCGTGCGCAGTCGTACACATCCTGCGCAACAGAACTTGCGGTATACCTGGCGGCAGCAATACGTCGAGGTATCATAATCAACAAGAAAGCGAAATCCACACTTCTTATAGGTAAACATACACGTACCTACATGAATATCCCATTTGTTCGATTTTCACATAATGCTCTTCATGTACGACATATGAATGATGTATGTTCTACGGAAGCAATCGATGAACAAGAGAAACTAAGTACTACTGTTTAGAAAAATACAATATTTTTTTGGATTTTTATTTTGAATTCATACATGAAACGTTTTTTGTGTAGAAGTTAACCCTTTTTGATCGATTTTTTTTGAACTCGATATCCCAATAAGCATTTTTCTGTACAGCATTCAAATAAGAGCCAAAAACTTGTAAACATTGTTATAAACTCATGATAATTTTTATCATGTATTAAATTATAAAGTTAAAATTAGATACATATAATCTTTACAAACTTAAGACTGACAAGCTAATAATTAAAATGAACTAACATAAAATATTGGCGAATATTTATATCAAAAAAATAAAAATAGAAATATATTTACAAATATTAATACTTGGTATACCTTCATTAACGATATACATGAGCTATTCTTGTATTAAAATACAGAATTTAATAAATGCAATCGATAAAAAGAATCATTAATAGTACTGACGTCAAAAACTACTTGTATTTATAGTCTGACATTGTGGCTCAAATCACTTTAATAAATGAGTTAACACTCCAAACACCACAAAATATTCTTTATCTAAAAGTTGAATTTATTTTAATCGATTTATTGAAAATTCAATGGCAATGTCATCATTGTCAGAGTACAGACACAGAAAAGATATCTTTTTAATTAAATCATCATTTATATATTTTATTTTATTCCTAACTCTCTTCGTTTAACGTAACTTCTATTATTTACTCTTTGTTTATTGTCCTTGTTTTTATTTTTTATACGACTATTAAGTCTACAATACTAATGTATCGTTTGAATCGTTACTAATGATCGACAAATTCAAATAGTTTGGTTATTTGACTTCTTTATTAAAAAATCCTTTATGAAATATTCTGAACGGTTGAAATTTAATTGAAGAATACCTTCTCCTTATTTTTATGAAACGAATAAGCATGCAATAAAAATTAATAAAATAATTATAAAAAGCATGTGAATAAATATTCAAGTTTTCATATAGGTCTCGTGATTAGAATGAATTGCTTCTCTGTATGATACATTCACTATTTCAGTAAAAAGCTTCTAAGTATAAATTGAAGATGGTTGTTTGTAAAAAACAAAGCCTTGCTCTTTATTACAACTCCTACCACTGGATTTTATAATCTAAGCAGGTGCATTTACATTTATTATGATTATCATTACAACCGCAACAGTTGTACTTTGAACAATAAGTTCATATCGAATACTGTGAATAATAATATAAAAGATAGAAGAAAGAGTGAACAGTTGGAGTCGGTTAACAGAAGTCATTAAACAAATAGAGAATCAAATAATACGAACATATGGTTCGATTTAAAAAAGGTTTTTCTGTCCTGACGCAATTCTCATACAAATTCATTTGTGTATAAAAATACAATAATCAATCATTGAAAAACTACAATACATTTACTTGTATTAGTTTTAAAACATTAATTCATATCTAATATTAGTCATGTATAAATATATATATATACATATATGTGTGTGTGTGTGTGTGTAAATATATATATATATATGCATATATATATATATATATGCATATATATATATATATGCATATATATATATATATATGTATGTATATATATATAAGCAGCAGCAGAAGCACTGTCAATCCACTGCTGAATAAAGGCGTCCATTTTTTACGACTGAATGACTCCCTTTTTCATACACACACACACACATATATATATATATATATATATATATACTCGTATATATATATATATATATATATATATATATATATATATATATATATATATATACAGATGTAATTTATTAAATTTTAAAGTTAAAACTACTAGTCGTTTTGTAAAAAAACGTGATGAAAGAAATTTTATGTATATCAAAGACAAATACTGTACGTTAATTGTTAATCAACGGCTATAAAATATCCTAAAAAGACCACTCGTGTACTCAATGATTAACAAACATTAAAAATGCACAACAAACAATTTAAAACACATTTACGCTGTCGGATTTGCAAATCGTATATTTTTTTTCTAATTTGAAAACTTTTTCAATCTGCAAACGTGATAAAGAGTTTGCTGTAATATCAAGCAATTAAACTGAGCAGAATTTAATTCCCGCACAGATTTGTTGACGTCAATATGCGTGAACAGTAATCATACCAGAGCCATATCGTATCGTAAAATTATTTTTAAATATATATATATAGTATAATGAAGATATGATTAACTTAAAAATAGTTTAAAGTCTAATTATAATAAAATCTTTCTAACCATTAGACAACTACAAAACATGTCAATAACTAATCTAATGTCAGTATTGTTTCTAAAGGCATAAAAGTTTATTTCAAAGAGTACACACACACGTACATATATATATATATATATATATATACATATATTTATTAAAGAAAAATTAATAATTAATTTCACCCCAATTAAGCAACGAATGTCAGTTTGACGTTGAAGAATTTTTCCATGAATGAGAAATTACTTTAAATATTATCTACAGCAGTGGTGTCAAACACGCGGCCCGCGGTCCAAAACTTGAAATTGATTCTATTAAAATAACGAAAATATTAAAATAATAATGTAACATCCGAATGGAATTGGTTGAAATTCAGTACAACACAGTGTTAAAAGAAAAATATCAAGAAGTTAATATTTCATATTTTTATTTGTGCTTGCTAGAACATTTTATTGAAATGCGTATGTTTTTAGTAAGGATCTTGGAAATGTTTGGTAGTACATACCTTATGTGTACAATTATTTGCCCTTTTAAAAACTAATAACATTTTACACAGGTCAATACTGACAAATGAACATTTAACATATATAATATATATTTTAACTATAGTAAAAATATCATTATCACAAAAAATTACACCCGAATTGATAAAATAGTTCCTGCCAAAAGATGCCAAGTTTCTAATAAAAAATATTATTTTTTTTAAATTTCTTTAATTTAATATTTTGTTGTGACATTTGATAACAATACCTAAGATTATTGTATTTTTTTTTATTTTTTATAAATTCATTAAAGAAAAAATAAATGTAAAATGTAAATTAGTTATTTTCGAATTTAAATAAAAGACCTTTTTTCGCTCGCTAAATTTTTTTTTGGTGATTTTTTGTCTACGGCCCACATACAATCTTAAACTGAATTTGATGGCCCGTATATGAATTTGTCACCACTGATCTATATTAATTCTAAAATAAACACCACTATATACTAATCAATTTAATAAACATTATAGATGATTACATTTTCATTTATATTTTTAGAATGAAAATCGATTTGTGTATATTTTATGTGTATTTTCTTACTTTGAATGAAAAAATTTAAGAAATTCCTCGTCCTAGAAGGTAATTAAACAATGTCGAACTGAATTCCGAGACACATTTATTTATGCCAATTGGCTAGTACAATATTTCCATAGTCACGTCATTCTGTAAAATATATTGAAATTGATATATGTATATTATGTATGTGTGTGTGTGTATATATGTATATATATATATATATGAATAATAACCTATATTTGAATAATATATGCGTTGTGCGTAATATAGAAGAAAAGAGATGAAATAATATAATCAATATATATTGTCGACAATAACGTGATGATGACGAACCTCGTGGGCGTAACGAGCGAGGCGTGACAAGCGATCCAATGGGGCTTATTTCGTTCAATTAGAACTTTAATTAAGAACGTGGAAACGCAACGGAGTCTATTTGCCTCGTTCACGTTTCCAACATAGAGCAATCTAATAGGTGATACAGTTATGAATGATATTATTATAAAACGTGCTCATCGAAGCATCTGTACAATTTTAAAACATTACATTTACCGTCGATGCTCAAAGATAATTAGCAACGAACGAGCAGGAGTTTCGAACATTTGTTCGTGGTTGTAGGGTAAGGAGTGAACGTTGCTGTAAACTTTGTACTGTGGATATAGTTTCACGAAGAATCAAATTTATAGAAATATTCACTGAATGAAAATCAATTTATTACTGTATTTTTGAGGAAATTGAATACAATGATAGAATAATGAATATTGGTAAGCGTTCCTCGATAGATTCAACAGAACATATAATTTCAAATAGATATTTTTACTGAATATAGTTTCTTTCCTTCGACACGTGGACTGCCACGCAACATTTATATGTTTTGTCCTGCGGGCCACAATATAATTTTCGTTATTCTAAATATACAACGATAAAACACTAAGTAATATGATTAAATAATATCATATTCATCTCGATAAATATCATAGCAACAATAACAAACTACATTTCATTTGTTTTTACAAATGTATATGGATCAGTCAGGAAGTCGTTTCGAACAGAAAAAAGTTAGCAAAGATTAGAAAAAAAATTTGCACAAAAAAAGTAACTACATACTGAAAAGATTGCGACGGTCAGACCCAATTGTGCCTGAAATGTTTTAATATAGAGTACATAGTAGTAATTAATTTTTGTAAAATATTATTTTCTAATAAAAATGTTTAATACTTGAATCATTTCACAATATTATCTAGTTATTTACGTTGATCAAAATTTTTTAATCGATGATATTCATCTTATTTCAGTTATTCTAAAAAATTTGGTAACGCCGGTCATGGATGACCACCAAGGGCCCACTGAGAAGACAAACGCCGGTCACGGGTGACCACCGTGGCAGTCAACGTATTAAAGTAATACCTACTAGCTACTAAAATAGATATTTTACTTTTGGTCGTTAAGTAAAATCTTAGAGATAAATTATTTTATTTAATAATTTATATAGTTCTTGTTACACAATCAGTACCAGTTATTTTTTAGAAGATTCTCTTTTTATTCAAATCCTGATAAATGATTATACGAAAGATTTTATTATTCACATTTGTATATATATATATATATATATATATGTACACTTTATTTGAACTCAGACTATAAGATCAATATAGAATTTTTCATCTACTGTATATGATTTAATTAATATTTTCAATTTTTAAAATAAACTGTAGTCTATTAAAGAAAATATTCCCTACATATAATTGAATCAAAATATATTAGTTGATACATTATTACAATTCATTAACAGTATTGATAATAAACGTATATCGAATTCAATTTTGACAGGCGTCGTTTTACAAATCGGTAAAAGACCGGCAAGAGTTCTTCAATTCGTTACACATTTCAAAGTTTACACCACAACGTAGATTCATGCTGTCACATAGCAAGTCAAAGTGTTTCGTGCAGTGTAAGTTATAGGTTTTTGTGAGTGACACTATACACATATCATTCTTTTTCTGCTTTTGTCATTTCTCAAACACGTTTGACCGATATTTTAGTGACTACGTAGCTAACAGATTGTCAAAGAAAATAAAAATTCGTTTTCATAACCATTTGAGATGACAATAATGTGATTTTTCGTAAATTTTTATAAAAATGTCACTCGCATAGATCTATGATTTCAAATTTGGGATCAAATGAGAATGAAATTAATGAAAATTGTAGATGCATCGAAATATAAAAAATATGAATATCAGTGATATGAAATTAAATAGAATTTTTCTATTAAAAACATTAACTCTTTCTTGATCTAAAAATGATTCTTTTTGGAAATTTGAACGGTCAGTCGTTAGACGTACACTTTTTAAACCATAAAATGGTACTTTTCGACCAAAAAAATCTATTTAACTTTTGATTATTGATGTCATCTGTTTTAAATTCGATAAATTTACAATTTTGATTGATTTCAATCTCAATTGGATGTAAATTTCAAATCAATCAAATCTATATTTGAATCAGTCGCAAATCTATATTTAAATATTATTCAAATCTATATTTGAATAACATAAAATATACATGAGGTGTATCAGGTATGCACGAATACAAGCTATTAGATGTACAAATTAATTCTTTACCTTTTCTATAGAAAGTGAATGTTTATGAAAAAATTTAATACATTTTAATCCTCAAAACATCACCCATTATTTTATATAACTTTGCTCCATCTGTTCGGTAAACGACGAATCGCTTGTCGAAAAAATATGGCGGTTTTGATTCGATGAAGTCGTAATGCTAGAGGAGCCATTGCAGCAAATGGTCATAGAGTGGAATGAGAAGCTTAAGAGAAAAGGAATGGATATTAATACAAATAAAAGCAAAGTAATGAGAACAGGAAGAGACGAGGATCGAGACCTGCTTATAACATATACAGTGATCAGCTAGAGGAGGTTGTGCAATACGTTTACTTAGGAATTAAAATTAGCAGGGATGGAAGAATCGATCAGAAAGTACTGAGCAGGGTTAAGAAGACCAACAGAATTTATTACCAGCTTAGGTAAACAGTCATAGAAAAGAAAGAGGTAACGAAGAAGACCAAGATGCAGATGTATAATTCAGTATTCCTACAACCAATATCATATGAAGCAAAAAACTGGACGGCACTCGATAAGTAAACAAGACGCATCACGGTAGCGGAAATGAAGTTTTTGCGAAGAGTAGCAAAGAACAAGGATAGATTGCACAAGAAATGAGAGGATTGAGGAAAACTGGGAGGTACGGGCCATGAAAGATATTCTGGAAAAGACAACTGAAATGGTATGGACATGCATGCAGATCAAATGAGGAAAGTAAAGTGAGGAAATGTTTAGAAGCAAGGCCCCACGGAAGAAGAGGAAAAGGGAGATCAAAAACTATCTACGAAGGACACATAGAGCAGTTTAGAAGACGGCGAAGAAGCACCATGCAGGAGATGAAGAGATTGACTAGTAGTAGAAATGGATAGAAGAGATAGACCGAGACCGCTCCCACGCTGAAACGCAGATAGGGAGAAACGAGAAAGAAAAAAGAAGACGTAATGAATTTTCGAACCTTTTCCACTATTTTAGTATTTTTTGCATGATTTATGCGTCACATAATCTTCCCTCAAAGCTGAACAAATCATTTCTGAGGCATCGGTAACATTTTATGCAACTGGATTGCGGAAAATTTGCAATGCCTAATATGCTGCTTTTCGGACGTCTTTGTGTTCACTACTGTTTTGTGTGATTATACCAACTGATTGGCTAAGATATATAGTGTTTTTAAATCTTAAGATTGACACTAAAAAATTGTAAAAAAACGAGAAAATATTTTGATTCAAAACAGAGTTATGATTGATTCAATTTAAAGGCACCGAATTATTTTTTACACCTAATAAAATCTCAAAAATATCTTTTGTGAACAAGTAAAGAACAAATTAAGAAGTAAAATATCCCAAAAGCGACTAAACTCGTTCATAATTTTGTACATTGAACAAGAATTAGCTTCGTTAGTTAATTACAATGATGTGATTAACGAATCTAAGTTGATAATACCTTGTAAGCGAAGTCACGTTTTCTAGAACACGATGATGATGAAACGTTAATCTGTTTTTGTCAATTAAAGTTCACTCATTAACTGATTAAAGGTAAATATCGTGAAAATTTACTGTCTTTTTGTACATGTTTAGTTAATTTTACAGTAAAATTTGGTATTTTCTGTCTCATTTTTTAAGATTTAGTTGTTGTAATTTGTAAAAAAAATAGAATAGTTACGATTACGTTTAGTGAATAAAAGTTATGTCGTTTATAATTAAGTATTCAATGAATAGTTGCCTTGTAAAACAATCCTCAGATATAAATTCTAATTCATGTTTATAACTTCGTTCACATTGTATTGAAAATATAATTTATAATACAGTAATACTTCGTATTAACAATAATAAATTAGCATTATATTTATGATAAATTATATTTAATAAATATCACAAATAGTAATAAATAAATGACTATGTCTGATCTTTCCCTCCGAAGATTAGAAATGATACATCCTAACTTCTTACACATACATTATTTGTCGTTTCTTAATTACTGAAATGTATTAGGGAATTCAACAACAGTAGTAGCGTGTACAAAGATATTCATCATCTTATATTACTGCACAATGTATCATCTTGAAATTCGCACAACGGACAAGTGAAATGAACTGCGTCTGAATAATTTAAGACTGATATTTAAATAATCCACGAACGATATTATTCAAAGCAACTTGACAAATAAATCTTCATCGAAAATACACAATTTGTCATTGTGGTGCACGTACTGTTAACTCATTCAAATCGAAATTGATTTTTTAATGACATTTTTTCCCAATTTGATAGCTTCTAATGAACGGAATTACCTTTAATAACATTTTTACTGACGTTGTATTTGATGTAATGTTTTATGACGTTAATTATATTGTAGTTAACATAATTGCACGCTGTCGAGAATATTCTTAAGTTAATGCCCGGGAATATTTTTAAATCATAATAAAAAAAGATAATTAACTTTTTTAATAACGAACGTGATTGAAACTAATTGAAGTGTTAATATTATCTTCGTATGTACTCACTTAAATACATACACACACACACACACATATATATATATATATATATATATATATATATATATATATATATATAATTGGTAAAATAAATCACTTTAAAATGTTATTAAGAAAATGAAAATAATTTTTAATAAACACCTGTCTTGTTATGAATAGACTAAAAATAAATGTAATGCATTAAAATCACCAGACAAACGAATCGATTTTTTTTTCATTCCCCTATCTATAAAACAGCTAGCAGATAACATGTCATGTACTATAAATAGTATAATCTGTTGTAAAATACGATTTTTATCACAGATTCCTGTTCCAAACAAACATTTCATTTCTTTATCAGCAATCTTTATTTTTATAGACAAAATAATTTTGATAGAGAAAAATTATAAAAACGAAATTTGAAATAAATTAATCAATATAAGTGCCGGCAATTATGAAGTGGAGTGAGTCAAAAAAATGAAAAAAATGATTTTATGATTTATTTTTTAATACAATCATTTATATTTCGATAATCTAGAATAACTTAGAAAAAAAAAAATAAAAAATGTACCGTTTAATGACTTTGCAAAGTTGGTCGGTAAGCATTGTTCTGTTTTTGTTTATTTTGATAGTGGACTGAGTCACTTACTCTTCGGTATTCTTTGTTTTCCTGGAAAAAAACATGTACGTATCTGATTTTTGTATAAAGCTATATTTATTTTTAAGATAAATAAACCTGAAGTTAAGTCAACTTCTTTCCTTAAAGCTCTCAAACGAACAATTATATTGTTATTGGAAAACAAAATCTATAGAGAAATCAATTATAAAAAGAAAGAAAAATATTAAGGGAAAATCTATATACTGGTGGAGAATACAATGGATTAGATTTCTAAAATATGCCCCTTATCAGATGTTTTATAAGACATCTTTAGATAATAGTACAGAATTTCAGATCTTAGATCTTTCACCAAAAAAAAGAAGGCCGAAAATATACGAAAAATTTCAACTATTTATACTTTCTGCGAGTATCCAATCACTTACAAAGGAAAAAAAATATATAATGAATCTGTTACCGCACATTCCGCGAATTTTCCATGAATATTTTTGTATTCTCAAAACATAACAAAAAGAAAATACCGTTATTGAATACAAAGAAGAAATCATAGTATTGTTTTAAATTAAGTTAACATGATTATAATTACAAAATGTAAGTGAATAGTGTTGTTCATAACTTCCATGTTTGAATAAAACAAATATTTTTTGTTGTCATTTTTAAGATGTTTGAATAATTTTGAAAACAGTCTGTCAAATGAAGTATCAAACACTTATTTTTTCATGATACTAGTAAAATTCCATAATTCCATAAAAGATATACATTACAACAGTAATTACTTTGGAAAATATCTTGTTACATAATGGAAAAAAATTTTTTTTATTACACACAAATACAAAGATCTAAATATTTCAATACAAAAAATATATGACAGTCCAGTGTGATAATTACTGGCACATACATGAATGTAAAAATTAATTCGGTCCCTTTAAATTAAATTAATCATAGTCTCTGTTCTTAATTAAAATATTTGCTCGTCGTTTTAGGATTTCGAAGTGCCAATCGCAATATTTAAAGACACTACATATATATCTTGACCAAGCAGTTGGTACAACCTTACCAAACAGTTGTGAACACGATGTCGTCTGAAAAGCAGCAAATTAGGTATTGCAGACTTTTCGCATTTCAGTAGAAAAAAAATACTGTCTAAGTTAAGGAAATATTAGGTCGGTAGGAACATAATTGCGGTGTTTGTTGTGAATTTGAAGGTCATAGAAAAATAATAGCGGTTTATGACCTTCAAATTCACAACAAACACCGCAATTATTTTTCTATCAACCTAATAGTTTTTTTCAATATATATATATATATATATATATATATATAAACAATTTAAAAAATTAAATTATTGGGCCTCAATTGTTAGCTTGTATAAGAATACAAATTCTTAAAAATTAGAATTTTCGAATTTAAAAGTATTTCGTTTCAAACATTTGCAAATTTAAAATTATTTCTAAAAATAATAAACTGAAAATGTTTTTTTGAAAAGAAATTAAAACGCATTCGACCCTAATAAATCCTATATTACATAAAAAAATCTCTATTCAACGTTTATTAATAACGATGAAGGGGGCTAAGAGTCACTTGAATAGCAGAGAGAGGAGTTTTAATGGGGTCTACATTTATATATAAAATTTATGAAGCTGATGTCAATGAGTAAGTTAAATCCATAAATGAAGGGTGAAACTTGAGATGCGTGCATACTAGTCAATTGGATACACAGCATATAAACATACACAAAGTGTGTGTGTGTGTGTGTGGTGTACAATTTACCAACACACACTCTCTTCAAGGTTTTTACTAAAATTCGTACTGAAACGAAACGGAAAGAACACAAAAAGGCCGGACACATTGTCTGAATTTACATAAAAACAATACATATTTTTTTTAATAATATTTGTACACATGGTTAACAGACAGCATTGTTAAAGTGATGACTGCATGCATGTTGCACAATTCGTATTTCCGTTCAATTATTCGATTATGGTGGATTAAAGACACGTTTCTAAAATAAACCTAGCATTGCATAAAATAGATTCATGTACATTTTTATGTTTGTATTCAGAATTGTGTTCGAAAGTATTGTACGATACGAGTTTTTATAATAAAATTATTAAATATCAATAATTAATTATTTTATACTGCAATAGTGGCATATAATGAATAGATATTGCATATAAAATCTTTTTTTTTAATTTACAATTAAATTATTTTGCTTTGTCTCAATCAGTAAGAGCTCAAGTTGTCAAAAAAAAGATTTTTCTGTGCCTTAGTATTCTGAGAAAGTGATATCATCAAAATGTATGTAAGAAAAGATCAAATCAATTATTAATCAATTATTGAATATTTATGATTTGAAAAAGAGGTATATTTGTTGGAGAATTAAAAATTCATTTGTGAAAAAAGAAAAATTTATTTTTTAATATATATATATATATATATATATATATATATAAATATAATTCTATTTACGGAAACAAATCCATGATAATTTTCAATTAATATCAAACCATGCTACATATTTTTAACAAAATTCAAATTATCACAAAACATTCTACGAATGAACTAGTGTACCTGTTTATACTTGTTCAAATACATTAACTTAGTTGTATAATATGCATACAAAACGCAAAATAATATTTTGCATATAAAAGAAAAAGCACATTAGGAAAATAACCGTGTATGTAATTGGATTTTTTATGAAACGTGAACATGCAAAATTAATTACAAACTATTTCGTAATTGCGATTCTACTGTCTTGTTAGTTTCGTGCTCTGTTACGTAAAATTATTTTATACTCAATTTACAAAACGTCTGAATGTGTGGATAAGGAATAATAAACCTTCACACTTAACAATTGAAACACAATTTCTTTCAGATAAGATTAGTCATATCGTTAATGGATTTCTTAGAAGTTCATTGATATCGAAATTTTCTTTCGGAGAAAATTTAGGTTCAAGGTTTGCTAAATTCATTCAACTATGAACTATACAAATATTTATTCACAACAAATTCACATGTCATTCTATTGAGTCCTTGAATTTATCGAACCAAGTATAATAGAAATATTGGGATGGTACTAAACGGTGTTGTTAGGTCAATACACTATATCATTTTTATTCTAATAACAATAGATTTCTTTATATAGTTTCATATTAACTTTATAATTAAGTATAGAACATATTTTATATTTATATATTTTAAGTAAATAAGTAAATAAACAATCGTTTTTATCATTAATCAACTTTAAAACCAATAAGAACATTTAATTGCTTTAATCTTAATTTATATTCAAGGCGAAAATATCGAACATACAATTTAAAAAATATGGAATTAAAATATCATATAAATAATATATTAAACAATATTTCATCACAAGAAAGAATGTTTAAATTTAATGGTCCTGTATACTGGTAAAAAAGTTTTCAATTGAGTGAAAGGGAAAAGTCGAAGACTGAAAATATAATCATCATTTTTTAAAAATGTACCATATTGGACAAATTCTGTCTTGAGATGAGAGAAAAATATATAAAAAATCAGAAAATAAAACAAAAAAATCAAATTAATCAGGTTGAAATCGAAGCTAGATTAGAATGCACAGAAGAGCCAAATCATTTCGCCAAGATAAATTATTTTTATTACTGTTATTATTATTATTGTCGGGAAAACAACTTTACAAGCTTTTTATATTAATTTTTCTGGCATATTTAAGATCATATTGTATTGAATGTTTTTGAATTTATCAACAAAAAAAATCTACTTTATTTTTTTTAAACTATACTTAAATATACGAGGTACCATCTTTTAATAAAACTATGTACTATTATACGGTGCTTTACTTTTGGTTTAATTTCACACGACTCCAGTGCTTCAATGTCAATCCGGGAATTAAATTTCCAAATCTTGTTTGACACAATAATAATACATTTTTCTAACATACATCTTTTTATTTATTTTAAACATTTATCATATATATATATATATATATATATATATATATATATATATATATTATACATGATTTAAAAATAATTTCATAGCACAAAAATGTGTTAAATGTTTAAATAAAAATTGAATCTATTAGAATATTTACTTCCTTCAATTTCAAGAAAAAGGTAGTATTAAATCGATTATTTTATCCTCTCACTTCTTTTAAATTAACTTCGTCGTTTATAACAATTTAATTACAATATTATAAATAACGACTAATAATTTTCTTGAAAAAATAATTCTTTGTTAACCGTTTGCTATGAAGTCATCTCTGGCGTAACAACAGTATTTTTTCCTAGAACTTTTGAGTCACCTCTGATGTGACAGTCTATATAGTTAATAAAAAAATTAGTACGACACGGTTTTATTCAAAAAATGCTTTGAACGTATGTGCATGTACATAAATGTCTTGTATTACACACTTCTCAGCATTGAAAAATTAATAATGTTAGTGTTTCTTATCAAATGTTCAAACACAATCGCATATTTCCATATTGATTTCAATGCTCTTTCTCTCTACGATATATATATATATATATATATATATATATATATATATATATATATATATATATATATCCTATTTAATATTAAAATTTTTTCCTATTATTTGCAACGTGTGTACATTGAACATTCTAATTACTAATTCAGAAGTCAACTAGTTAATTTCTTTTGGAGTGTCATTTGCAAAAAAAAAACATGTTTATGATTGATTACGTGTATCCGTTTAAGAAAAAAAGCACCATCTGTCGACTCACGGAAGACATATTGACAGAGAAAGTTTTGTTTGAATTATTTTTCTATTTATAAGTCACGTGTATCGATGTATGTTTTTGTATAACTCTCAGAAAATAATTTCTTTATTTAAAATTAATCTTTTTTTTTAAAAAAAAATTATACAGAAGTTATTAATTCAACTAAATTATAGAACGATTGTTATTCTATCAGGGAGAATTGTTTTTGTCTGAAAGTATCCCTGTAATAATCGCAAGTAACTCATATCCAATGATATCTCAACTATTTATCGTTAGGTCACACTCTCTTTGTATTTTACTGCGACCTACTTCGAAGTTTATACTATCTGATTTTTCAAGTTTTCTAAGGATAAATAAATAGAAATATATTCATAAATATTCAAAATGTACAATAAATTTAGAGAAAATAACAATACGTTACTTATAAATTATATAAAATGTGCATATAAAAATGTTTAAAACTTGAAACTCATTCATTTATTCGGGGTAGATTTTTTACAACACAAAAAATCTCTATACATGTAATAAAAATTTAAATATTTATAAAACGTGCAGGCTATTATTCTGACAATTCATTAATTTTCAAGAATAAAAATAGCACTGAACAGACATTTTACAGCTTATCTATATTCTTCAGCCTTGTATAAAAGCAAAACACACATGCAGTCGTTAATATTTAACAGATATTGTTAAGGTTATTTAAAATCGATACCTGTCAAGGTTAGTATTGTAAGAATGTACAAGTAAATCAGATGTTAATAGAATTATTGACAGAAACCGAGAAATAACTACAGATAATTTCTTTATAAATAATTCTCGATTAAATAGTATTTACATCTTGTTTATTTAATAAATTGAATTTCGTCAAATTACAAATTAAATTCCACCGAAAACGAGGCCATTCGAGAATAAACATTATTAAGTACATAATAAATTATATAAATCTATATAATCGATCTGAAATACAAAAAATATTTCATCTTATTCAGAAACAATAAATGTGTTGTAGTTATTTTGAGTATGTCTAGACATTGTGAACAAATTCGAACCACTTCAATTAATGGTATCGTGTCTTCCTACTTCATAATGTAAAAAGCTCTACTTTTTTTACTCTCTGAATTATTTATATTATCCCATATATACTATTATGAATAATGAAAAAGCACGTATAAAAATTTTCTGGGATATTATAAACAATATTACATTTTTAATATTTAAATATTTCTATCTGAAATATATATATATATATATATATATTTCAACTATTCTAATTTGTTTGGATAATTTTCCACACTCTTTGTTAATCTATATGAATTTAAATAACATTTTACATTGAGTATATTGCAATATTCTTATCATTAATCAATAAAATATTTTTATTTTTATCTAAAATTAACTTTTTTGCTTTATTGCTGATTATATCTTCATTTTCGTGTAAATATCACTTGTACACTTGTCATTATTAATTTATCTGATAACTGTACATACATACATATATATATATATATGCATATACATACAACCAATAATGATAACTTTTATTACAAAAAATATATATACACAAATAGTTGACTTAATATCACATTTATTTCTGTTTTATTTTATTAAATTTATTCTATAGTATTATACAATATTTGAAATCATCGAAATGATGTTAAAAAGAGTGTTTAGTTGTATAACGGAACTTGTTAAGAGTTAACGAAATGTAACATTAATTTAAATAAAAAAAATATATAAAAACTTTGATCAATCAGAAGTCTGTGATTGTGAATAAACAAAAAAGAAATTTACGGACGGTATATTTCCATGAATTAATATTTATTTTAAAAATTGTTCAATTATTTCATAACCTGTTTAATGATATTTAAATATTTCATTACTAAATGTGTATACTTTTTGAAAATAATATATTTCAATACAAAATTGTATATAAAAACATATTTTTCAAAAGAAAAATAATTATATATATATATATATATATACACTTTCTTATATGATTTTATATTTGCAAAAAATTAACCATACACAAATCAATTTGATTTTTAATACTTTCAAACAATATGTAAAATCATAAAAATATATGTATGTTAGGAATGACAAGAAGATGCAAAAGGAAAGAGAATAGATACAAAGGAGGTAACATTTACAGATGCAATAATAGAATCAAGTTTATAAAATTAAAATGGCAAGAAAACAAGATACTGATAATATAAATTACTGATGAAAAATCATCAATTATACAAATGTATAGAAAAACATAAAAAAGTAAGTGGAATAAAAAAGCGAAAAAGTGTATGGAAAAAAAGGCACTGGATCTTTTTTCCTTACTATAAATTATTCGAAAGTCTTTAATTCATTAGTGTATTGTAACACTTGTTCTACACCTGGGCCATTTCAAGATTTAAATCAACGATTAGATTATGTTTTAATAGAAAAGTATTTGATCAATTAGCTCTATTTCTTTACCTAAATAAATGAAATAATGGTGTTGAGTACCTATTAATTTAGAGATTTTAAACAACAGAGAGGCATGGAAAAATATATCTTAAAAAGAACAAGAAAAGGTAGAAAAATGAAATAAGTTTAACTGCTATAACAGTGAACCAAGTCAATTGTCTAATGCGTTGTCAAGGATATTAGGGCATAAAAAGTCTGTATATTACTAATCTTTAAAATTTTTACTAATACTTTTAGATTTATTGATTGTAAGATGTTCTTTTCAATCGTCTCAAAATTTTTCCAATCTTTTTTTCATTAAAAAGTTACAAATCTGTTATAATAATTATATTTCTTTGATTTTTGTTCATTTGTGTCACTGGACCACGTATTAGGTACTAAACTAAAAGGTTTTCATTCAAATGAAATAAATCATTACTTTTACACAATTTTGCAAGTATAATACGATGATTCCGGGCTAAAGAGAAAAATATGACAACATTTATGTTTACAATAACAAACATATATATATATATATATATATATATATATATATATATATATATATATATATATATATATATATATATATATATATATGGTGTATTCATTTAACATACGAGTGCGGTTTGAAGAGTAACTTGGTTCGTGCACTCACTGAGAGAGATTGGGACAGCTATATATGTTTTAATATATTATGTATATATATATATATATATATATATATATATATATATCTATATATATATATATATATATATATATATATATATTGTGAGAAAGAGAGGAAGATAGAAACACTAAAGGATCACGTATTTAATTTATAAATACTATTATCTAAAATTGCATCTATATAATCATACACATATGAATGATAACTATACAAACAGTATTATCTCAGCTGTACAAATATTGCATAAGATAAAAAAAAGAAAGTATTGAAAACAAGTCTAATCCATGGTAGACTAAGCATATATCCTATTGCGAAACCTCTCAGACGCAGAAACACGAATCAATACATTTTTCCCAATGAGACAAATCGCAGAATAAATCAATCCATCAGTGTAGTAACAACACAAACGATATAAATCTTATTACAACGAAAACGTACCTTATCAATGCTTTATAGCTTAACGTACGGATTTCCATCGTCTGTTTTTGTCTGGTTTCTTTCGACGAACGAGTCAACGGCCCCCAAACCATGAAGCGGAGAGAAATAATAAATGCGCCGCCATTAATTATATCTAACGTAGAGCAGAGCACGTTCCGCAAACAATTATGTTACAATTAGTCAACATGATAAATATTTTTTTCTTGTATAGTGTTTTCGGTACACTGCGACACATTTGCCTACAAACGTAGGTGTTTTCAGTTCAAATTATTAAATTTATCGCATGATTGTATAACATTCTGTCGTGAAAATTTTCACAGCAACGTTTGTGCGACTGAAGCATTTAAATCGAATCGAGTTTTTTTTTAAAAAAAAATACGATTAAACTGTTTACTTGACATTTGGAAGTGACAATTTTTTTATGATATTAAAACATGTTATTTCATTTGTGTATCAAAAAAATGCACTAATTAGGTATATTTCTCACGTACATGTCATCACTAAATATGTTGTTCAATTCTGATGAGCACAATAGTAATTTTACATTGTTCTAAATACAGTGATGTAAACTGGATGTTGTTATTTATATATCTTAGCACGTTTGATGAGATCATTCAAATATGGTTTCTATTTCATATCAAGATTCTTTTCACATGAATTTGCAAATATATAAATCTATAACTTGTTATATCTGTCTTTCAACATACATTTCAATTAGAAGTGTTTCAAACACTTTTGTATCAACTGAAATAAATATATAAAAACATTGGTATTTCATAAAAACAAGTATTCGTATTTCAGAATACACTTGAATAATCAAAAATACTATAAAAAAAACACTAAAAAATTAATTCAAGCAAAAAAATACTATTTTGAATTTTGTAAATTATAGTATAGTATTTTTTAATAATAATAGATTCAGATAAATATTCATTTCTACAACATTCTTGTCAATAAAATCTACTTTTTTAAAATTTTATCAATGTCAACGTCTTCCGAAAAGATTTTTACAGTAAAAAATATTTAAAGCTGTTGAATATTTTTCACAACAAATGTATGAATTCAATAATACGAATTGGAATTAAAAAAATATTTAATACTTATATTTAATAATACAAATCTTAAATCATTAAAAGCCTATTTCTACATCAACATCCATCAATCAATCATCTATCAATCCTCGACATTTATAAAAAACATTTTTGTCGACCTTTACGTTATAATTTTATCAAATTATAATAATGTGAAACATTTTTTTAATAAAATAAGGGAACATGAATTAAAAGTGAAACAAATACACAAGCGAGTTTCTTTTTTCTACGACCGGTTTCAAAAATCAAAATCAAAAATAATTTTAATTGTATGACTTCGTTATAACCCTGCGGAGCTGTGCGTTGAATGGCAATGATATTAGGATTCCGGGATCTTAGCAAATGGTTTTTAAGCCGGTTTTGACAAGGTGAGTAGAGGATGGTATGAAGTGTTGGGTAAGCTTAGGAGATGGAGTTCAAGAAAAGTTTCAAAAAACTGGAAACGACTGGTTTTTCAATTTCAAGATCTATCTATAGTTCAAGATCAATCTAAATATAATTTAAATTAAAACTTGTGGTACTAAAAATAAATTCGCACCTAACTTGTACGACTTATAGATTAAGATTATGTACATACACTTTTAATATATTTAGAACACAATAAAAATAAACATGTTTCAATTTTCCTGAAAAAATTGAATAATAAATATAAATTAAAAGTTTGTATATTATTTTGGGATGTCTTATTGTTTTAATTATATTATCTGTAAATGTAATTAAAACTTTACTATGAAAATACATCCTACTTGAAAAAATATGAGCTATAATATCAGTCAGATACAACAAACTGAAATTAAAAATTTATAACTTTTTTTTTTGAAAAATGTGTACATCATAAATATTCATTTCATTAATATACATTAATTGAATATTCATTTTATATATATATATATATATATATATATATATATATATATATATATATATATGAGTAGAATAATTAATATTAAAGCATATCTTTATGAATTAAAATGATTTTAATATTTCCTTTATGCAAAAATATTATTAATTGTTGCATATAAATATCTATATGTTATTCTATAATTGAAAAAGTAATTTTATGCATACGTTCAAATAAAATATAAAGAATTCTATTAAAAAGATTACTAATAAATTTTAATTATCCGCTCTACGTCAATCATGCACTTATACGTAACGTTTATCGAATTGAAAAAAGTATTTAAACATTTTATTTCGTTGCGAGTAGCACTCGATTTATTAAAAATGGTAATAGATGTACAAAATTTACATATTTATATATCGCCTTCAGTTTTTATTTCAGGCGTTGCACAATCGTGGCAGGATGTAGAATCTGCCTCTGACTTCGTGACATTTTCCTTTGCACACAGACATTTATATCCACTATCCTCCTACGCAACACTCAGGATATCAATCGCCCACATGATTTTAGTCATCCGTGTATCTTTTTCACATAGATGACGTCTAATGCATTTATGAATTTTCTTTCACTTTGTTTTCACAGATATGTCGAAAGAAAAGTAATATATTTATATTTAATTATACAGTAAACCCTCCTATAACGCAGTACTCTCATAACGCGGAGCAAACATTGCGACATCCCTCCTATAACGCAGTACTCTTATAATACGGTTTCTATATAATACAACTTAATTAGCTTAAGCAGTCTCCCTATAGCATGAATTCTTAACCGAGAAATCTTAACCGGAAAATTCTTCGAAAGATCTGGTCGTGTCTGATTAAGTTACGTTAAATCAAAGAGCGTCGAATTCATTAATGAAAATGAATAGCCTTACCTAAAATTGTTTTCAATGGTTAAACCATAAAATAAAGTAATATTTTTAAAGTTACTCATGAAGTATATTATAAAAAAAGAAATGAATTTTAAATATCCACTACAAAGAAGATAGTAAACAAAATATATGGAGTTGTGTAATATCTTAAATCCATTATCTGTGTTCACTGATTGGATTTGCTCGAGGTCAAGTCAGGTTAATTTTCCAGTCGTTGTTGGAAAATTAAATGTAATTTTTTTGAAATACAATTCTTCCAGTCGATTAAAACAGTTCAAGTAAAGTCAGGTTAGATTGGATCAGCACTATTTTGAAGAATAATCGTCTTAACAATAGTTTTTCCAAATATATTACCGGTACTTACGGTTCTATTTTGATTAGATAACCGTCTATTAAAAATTACGAGTTTTATAATAAAATGTAGCTTCAAAATATGAATTTTTGAAAATTTTATTTTCAGAAAAAGAATTTTCAAAAGCTATACTTTCAACAGATTGTATGTTATAGTTGTTTTCGAATAGTATATCAGTAATTACTTGAAATGCTAGATATAAAATTGAAAAAAAAATGTATACCAATGGTGAGCAAACTGCAGCTCCGAAAACTACTATGTGCGGCTCCCGAAACAATACTAGGTTTCATTGCCATTTTGTTAAACTTTTATATTGACAATCTATAATAGTAATCTATAGGCAAATATCAAACTATTAACTATAGAAATTAAGACTCAATCAAAGTCTTAAACAAGTAGAGATTAAACATATTCTGCTTTGGTGAGTAGGACTACCATATAATTTTATTTTTTCTTACTTACAAATACATTTTTAATATAATATTTTCTGTGGCTCTTGAACATTCAAAAATGTATGAAAAATATTATATGTGGCTATTATTATCGAATAAGTTGCCCACCCCTGATGCAAACTATCATTACTACACGACACCACTTAATGGTTACAACATTCTCTAAATTGAAATAAAACTGATATGCTTTTATGAAATTCTTTCAAAAACAGTATATGAAAAACTTCTATTTAAAAACTATCTAGACTAATAATGGTTCTGTACCTACACGATTAATTATAAAGTACAGAAACATATATATATATATATATATATATATATATATATATATATATATATATATATATATATATATATATATATATATAAATTAATATCTAGACGGTTTTCTTTAATATAAAAATGTATAATAATAAAAAATAAATAATTATATTTCAAATTCCATTTGTTTAATACTATATATTTGTTAATATCTAACACTAAGACACATGAATAATACATTTGTTCACAAAAACAGCAAAGAACGTAAGAAAGTATGTACGTGCTTCAGCTACTTATTATACAATCCTATAAAAAATTATAACATTCGTAGATAAAAATGTATGTGGGTGCAAATAGGAACTTTTATATATTTTCACCAAATTATTTCGAGTGATTACACTTTCTAAAAAGTCTTAGATACTAGAAAGTGAAGATAAAAACATTCAGTTTAGAATTATAATAAATATAAATTTACTAAATATATTCAGTGATATAACAGATTCGGAAAATGTGGAACTATAATTACATATCACTTATATGTACATCGTTAATTGATTCGTGTTAAATATGAATTATTCAAATTGAGTTGTAAACATCCAAATCGAGTTTACCCACACATAAAGATGTGATAATGTGTTTATATAACTTTAAATATCGTATTTCAATATCAGAATGAATACATAGAAAAAATATTACTCTACATTATTCATCGAATCATAAGAAATCGAACAGGAAAAAATGTCACTTGAAATTAATACGTATTAGTCATTACACCCTCACCCTCGTCATAAAATTACACCACACCGTCAGATGTGTATCGATTGTCCGAAAACTGTACACGTGGACACTTTTCCTATATTCGTTCTCTATGAATTCATTAAATTTGACCTTTATACACCGGAGACACGTAAATCATTCCACCTACAAGCAGACCCGAAAATCCTAGTGAATACGATCATGTTTTCTAGAAAACAGCAAATATATTCTCACGATCCAACACATACAATAGTGTCGGAGGGCTGATGACTCAAGAGACGGTCCGTGGGTTTCGTTCAACAATACATACGTCTATCGATCTGTTATCACGAAGGTCACCAGTTGATCGAGCAAATATAATGAGAACGTGATAGGAAAAGGTCTTTTCACGCTGTGACTGAATGGATGCTAATCTAAATTATAACTAAAACTAATTTCAAGCAGTTTCGCATTTAACATATTTCATTTTTGAACGATGAAGTTTCAAAAGAAATTAATCCTATGCTGAATACACAAAAGGTATGTACACACATCATCTATTTAATTGAAACCGGATTCTTTCATCAAAAAAAAAAATACTACATCTTTAAAGAATACACAAAGAATAACATTATGAGATGCGTAAAGATGTATTACCTCGAGAAAAAAATATAAATCATTTGAAGAATGTTAACAATACACGAACTAATAACGTTCATTGAAAATTGAAGATATTCTTAAAAAATTTAAATTACATTCTATACAATAATCGCTTACATAAATTGAATTTTTCCATCAAAAAATACAAAACCTCTAAAAAATACTCAAAAAAATAATATTGCATAATGTGTGAAAATATATAATCGCAAAAAAAGAATATACAATATTTATAAAACGACAACAATACATGAAACATTTTAGAAAATTAAGGATCATTCTACAACAAAATTCAATTTTTCCTCTTTGTAAATAAATATTAAATTTTTCTCTACTTCATAAAGAATCTAAATAATTACTTTTTTTAGTAAATTTTAAAATATGTTGTTGGTGAAAAAAATCTTTTAAAATATCAGATTTTGAGAGGGATAATATATACGTTCTCATGATAAATCTAATCCATTACTTTATTTTAATATTTTTTTAATTATCAGCATTTAAAATTCGTTTAAAAAAATAAAATATATACAAATCTTAAATATTATCATACTATATAAACATATAATTAAATAGATTTAAATTACAATGAGTAATTTCCAATCGCTTCAAGAACAGACTTATTTTTATAGAGAATTTGTAACGTTTCAAATTAATTAAAATGGGAAATAATTCAGTACTTTACTCACTTCTTGCAATCAATCTTCCACCATTAAATTATCGTTTATTTGCTCTACTAACAAGATTTCTTAAAACGATTTACTAACTACCAATGAACGAAGAAGTAATAACAGACCCTTTAAAATCATTAAGTGATGAGTGTTTGTTAAACAAGAACGTTTGACTAAATTTCACAAGTATTTTTTTCCAAATTACAATTCAAGTAAAAGAAATTTATGTTCGATTAGAAAAAATAATCTTTCAAATAATACAATAAAAATTATACAGGATCCAATTCAAAAAAATATTATAAACAGTAGTAAACATGAAAAGTTAATAAACGTAAGAAAAATAAAAAAATGTGGTCTATTTTTATTTCTAAAAACTTACATTTAATCATTTAATGTCATTTCCTTGTTTACATATCGTTGGTATTATATCGTTGGTATTTATGAGTTAAACACAGAGGTGTATAAATATATTTTTATATAATCGTTCCATTAAATTATAAAAACATTTAATCATTAATCACTTTTAATAAAATCATTAATAATTGGTTTCGTATTGCTGATCTGCACATTATGTTCATAGTAATAAATTAATAAGTAATAGGTGGGAATTTGCTTTTATTTAAGTGTTTTCAAAAAAGATCAACTCTAAAAGTCAAATTTTAAAACTTTTTTTCATTTTTTATAGTTACTTATTCAGTATATATATATATATATATATATATATATATATATATATATAATAATATATTGATTTATATTTTTTGAAAATAAGAAATCCAACGGAATGAAAAAATTAGAAACTCGCTGAACCAAGTGTATAGTCATCAATGGAGACTATGATGAGAAATAAAATCGATTTTTTCCAAAAAAACGGTGTTTAACTTGCTTTTTACCATACTTATTTAACGACCGTTATGTATATATATATATATATATATATATATAGAGAGAGAGAGAGAGAGAGAGCGGGAGAGAGAGAGAGAGATTTAAAAAAATGAGCTTTCAAAAATAAAATTCGAAGAAAAAGTAAACCTTGACATAACAAAAAATAAAAAATTCAAAGAACCGCTCATAAAAGTTCAACTTCAAGTTAAAAAAAATATCTGTTACGAACATTAAAACACGACCATACAATAGCAAAACACAAAAGTGGAATGAAAAACGTCACGAGAATATAATATTTAAATGTTTTGAATTCATCCAACGAAATGACAAACTTTCGTGGACGTCCTCATTAAATTCTTTTGTGACTACATAAAACGAAAGTTGTAAATTTTTACACATAAAAGGATGAACTTATTGCCCCAAGAGATTTCCTCATTCCTTTCTAGTGGTCGTAAATAAAATAATGGCCGCAATAGCCTTATCTCCTGCCGAAAGGGAATAATATATGTACGCATTTATCTTTGAAAATTTCATGGGTCAGCGTGTAAATTGTTACGTTTCGTGTCTGCTGTACATCTTGACACTCTGCATTTTTAATTTCACACTTTATTCGATTCTTCAGAGAAGTACGCGACGGTGGATAGCAAAAATTGACATTTGATCTCGTTACATTTCATAAACGTCTCTTCTATTGTATATATCTTATTACATAATTAACTGGTAGTATTAAAAAAGAAAAACGAGACTAATTAAAGATAACATGTAACTGTAATTAGCTCATTAACTGTACAATAACACGACTATAATTACTAGAACAGAAATCAATATAAACATATTACCGTAATTATAAAATATTCTACATTACTAGCACTTTTTTACATATCTATGTTACGGTGTATTCAATGAATACAATAAAACAACACGAATAGTTTCAAACGAAAGCAAAGCAGGTACTTTTTTCCAAGGTATTTAATGAAGAATTTCCATCGATAAAACAAACTTTTATATTCCATCTGCAATAAGAAAAAGGGATAAGCATCCACGTATAAGAAACATGTGAAATCAAAACCTCAACATTATAATTGAATCTCATGTTTACGATATGTTTTTATTAAACTGAAACCACAGAACAAAATTACTTTTTGCGTAACTACGAAAATAATGGAACAGTGAACAAGTTCTGTAAACATTTCAATCCGGCATAATCACCGGTAATAATGAAAATATTTTGTGTAGTATCACTTTTCTACGTTAATGACACTTTGTATACATTTTATTAGTTTTCATAAAAATTTTTATTGAAAGTAATAAGCAAGCAAGGTAATTAACTTTTTGTGTCAGTACATAACTTTTTACAAGATAACATTTATATTTTTAAATGCGCTCTTATGCTGAATATAATGTATTCATTTTGCTTCCAAAATTTATAAAAATATGTGTATGGCGTCAACATTCAAGAAATTAAAAAACCGTACAAATATAAAAAACAAAATTCAAATACTATTCAATGATTTCACAAATATATATTATGTCATATATGTTAATTAGTCAAAATTAAAATGTAAAAACGTACATCTTTTACAATTCTATAAATGTTATGTACAAAATATGTTTAGCAATTATTTGTGTAATTAATTAAAGAAATAAAAATAGAATTCTACTAGTAAATTACTGTAAATTTACAAAATGCTTTCGGTATTAATTTTTTTTCTTATTGATTATGAATTAAATGACTGTACAGAACCTCTTTATAAATGTCTTCTACAAACATAGTTGAATGTTAAGCTATTTATAAACTCTTTTTATTGTATCCTCATTAAAATATGAAATTCGTTTTTAATGTTAAATTCACTATTTAAAATTAATTCCAAGTAAATTATAATTACTTCATACTAAAAATATAATGTTTAAATTATTATTAAGTTCGTAGGAAAGTAATTGTGGTTTTCGTTTTTTGAAATCTAACCTTAATTTTTTTCAATTAAATGTTACCTCATCGTGTTCATATTAATATCATTTTAAAGTGCATTAATATCATTTTTCGGTCTGTACTTTGGTAACATCAACTTTGGCTTTATTATTAAATTTGCCTCCAATTTGGCTATTGAATTAAAGATGGAAAAGCTCGATGATGATGAAGGTCGCGGACACCCTTCTTCAGTTCATAACGACCAACTGAAGGTATCAGTTGAATCAGAACCTCACATTACAATTCGAGAGCTTGCATAAAAGTTAAGTGTGAGTCATCCAATAGTTCTGGACCACTTAAAACAGTTAGCTGAGAAAAATGTATATGAATTTGAAAGTTATAAAACGCAATATTTTTTCTGCCAACATAATATTAATCAACTCATATATATATATATATATATATATATATATATATATATATATATATATATATATATATATATCAGATAAGATTTCCAACAATGCATTATCGTTATTAATTTTCAAACAAATCAAAAAGGTACTGATTTATTATAAAAAAATCTATATTCTCAGAATCTCAAATCCCAACGACACAAAGATTTAATAAGAAGGTAAAGATTAAACCCAAGAAGATATAAAGAAAACAAGAGACAAATATTAGGAGTAAAAATTAATTCGGTAGCTTTAAATTTAATCAATGATAACGCTATATTGAATTAAAATATTTTCTTGTCATTTTAGGATTTTGAAGTGCCAATCTTAATACTTAAAATCACAATATATCTTCGCTAAGCAGCTATTATAACCTTACAAAAAAAAGTGTACACGAGGGTGTCAGAAAAGCAGCATATTAGGAATTACATACTTTTCTCATTCCAAATGAAAAAAAAATGCTTTGAGGAAAGGTGTTGTGGCGCATAAAACATGCAAAAAACGTTAAAACAGTGGAAGAGGTCCGAAAATGCATTACGACTTCATTGAATCTAAGCCGCCATTTCTTTTTTCGTAAAGGGATTTGTCAGTTAGCCGACCGATGGAGCAAAGTTATATACAATAATGGGAGATCTTTTGAGGATTGAAATGTATTTCATTTTTCCGTAAATATCCATTTATCGACAAAATAACAACAGCATAGAATTAATTTGAACATTTAATATAAAATAAATGCACGTTCAAATTTATATAAAAGGGAAAAAATTAAATAAATAACAAAAAATATATCTATATGTGTTATATACATATATATATATATATATATATATATATATATATAAATTACAAAATTAAAGTTATGTTTTTATCAAGTCATATATATTTTTTTCCTAATACCATATATTTTCTATAGTAAATAGAAAAAAGTCCATTAAATTTTTAAGATGAAAATCAAAAACCTTCTAATACCACAAATACCTTCGACAGTACCTTCGCCTTAATTAAACTGTGTCAATTCCATTGATATGTGGTCTCGTTCGCGATTTAATCTTAAAAGTAGTTATATTACTATATCTGTTAATATATGCATTATACAAATCATTCTATAAATCCTGTAATGACACAATTTTATACTTTTATGCAAATAATGTAATATAATCTTATAAAGTAAAAATAAAGATTGGTTTTTATATAAAAGTTCAATGTGATGTGTGTGTGTGTATATATATATATATATATATATATATATACATTGATTGAGAGAGAGAGAGAGAGATGATTTAAGATTGTATAACAAAACTTTTCGGAACCAGAATCAAAGTTAGTTTCACATATATGCAAACTATTTTCTAACTACTGGCTGAGAGCATTAACAATTTGACAGAAATACTGCCCTAGTAATCTTGGTCCCGGTAAATCACTCCTGTCTTTATATGCCTCGAGTTTCATTCTCGAGCGACACCAAGTAGCTTGTAGATACATTCTGTAAATAGTTTACAAGTTACCTGAAAATGGTCGAAGAAAGTGTAGCAGATAAGTGGTAAGTGATTCGCTAGTGTTAATAAATCAACGGGACCACAGGTATAAAGAGTAGATAATTATAACAACTTCAATTTGACAGAAAAGTTAACATTTTTTTAAGTAACGTCCCATCGTCATTTTTTACTCTATGTCAGAAAATTGTAAATATAGAATTTTTAGATAGATTTTATTTTAGATCAAAAATACTGTAAGTCATACACCCATTTTGCCGAATGAAACATACAGATCTGATATGGTATCTCTCTCTCTCTATATATATATATATATACATGTTTGTATGTATGTACGTATGTAGTGTAGAGAGGAAGAAAGAGAGAGAGAAGTTAAATTCCAATTATTACTCACATAAACATTACAATAACATTCAAACAATTAATTATCCCAGAATCAATATCGAATAGTTTAAACAAACAATAATTAATAATACAAAATAATCAGTCATTTGTTTCGCTACTGTAAAAAACAATTCTATTTTGAATTTACATTGTTATTTTAATAAACACGTCGAATTTTATAATATTTCAAACAATGATATTGTTATAATAAAATGACTATGAAATAAACGGAAAAAATAATATAAATACATGTGTATACTAATTCATTTCTGTAGCGAATTATAGAACATACATTATAAAAATAAAATAACCGAAATGTTTTTATAAATAAAATACATTCTGTATTATTAAACTCCTTCACATACATTTTAGGTATATAAACAAATACAATACCTGTGATTTAATCATCATTTTTTCATGATCTAATGTAATATTTCATATAAACATCGTCAGACCTACCTACGCACTACCTTGAACTCATACATAGATAAATATTATGTTTATATATATACTTACATATATATATACATATATACATACATATATATATATATATATATATATATATATATTTATTCCTTTTTTAATCTTTCGTGTATTTTAGATAGCATGCACGATATATTTCCATTTGTCTTTTTATAAAATTACCAGAAATATTTCACAATCATGAACCGTGTTCGTACATATAAGATGAACTAACGTTACCTATATCAAAATGAAAAACTCGAACACTAGCAAATTTCATTCTTAAAATATTTAACATTCCATTAAATTGATTGTGATAAATTAGTGTAGCATAAAAAATACAGTATATTTTTCAAAAATTCAGTACATTTTAAAAATGGTCCTTATATCGGTTTATCCGAGTAATGGAAAACATTTTATTTATTGTATATACAAATTAATTCGGTGCCTTTTTTATAGAAAATTCATGTTTACAGAAAAATGGAATACAGTTCAATCCTCAAAATATCCCTCGTCATTTTATATAACTTTGCTCCATCTGTTGGGTGACGGATGAAAAGCTTGCCAGAAAAAAATATTACGGTTTTGACTTGATAAAGTAGTAATACATTTTCGAATCGCAGTTACTCTGTTTTACTATTTGCGCATGTTTTATGCGTCACATCTTTTCCTGAAGCTGAATAAATCATTCCTGCAGATTCGGTAGAATTTTTTTCTACTGGAATGCTAAAAGTATCAAATGCCTAATGTATTGCTTTTCGGATGTTCTCGTGTTCACTACTGTTTTATGAGGTTATATCAACTGCTTGGCCGACATATCTAGTGCGTTTAAATGTTAAGGTTGGAACTACAAAATGTAAAACAGTGAGAAAATATTTTAATTTAAAACAGAATTATGACTGATTCGATTTAAAGACACCGAGTTAATTTTTACATCCAAATAAATTACAAAATGATATAATTCCAGGTTATACGAAACTGAATATTGAAATAAGTGCTTTTTTTAAAAAAAAATGCCAAAACTGTTTCAATGTCATAAATTAAAATATTAAAAATGTAAAATAATTATTTCGCAGATAAATTTTTCGATTAATTAATTTTCGATTTCTAAATCATATTTATTTTTCTACTTGTGCATTTCGATAGCGATGTTGTCATCCTCAGAGTTTTAAGGTATAAAAATATCTATCTTAGAACTCTCAGAATATAATTATAGTCAAAAATCGTTATAGGGAAATAATCTGTCAAAAAACTATGTTCATTTAAGTAGCAACAAGAAAATCTGTATATAAATATAAATTAACTAGCTTATAACATTTTTATATATTTATAAAAATTTTAAAAAATATATATGATTATAATTTTTTATTTTACATCCAGCCATATAATGAAACATTTTAATTTATAAAATAACTGCTTTCTAGTAAAATAAAAATTCCCACTTGAATTAAACTGAAAATTCAAATCTATTGCAGTCAGACTAAAAGATCAATAATCCCTTTTTCAAAACGTACCCATGCCATAACTGTCATATTCACTTTCGAATTTTTTTAAAAAAATATAAGCGAAATTGAAAATACGTATACAAAATAAAAAAAGAAAAAACTGAATTCGTTGAATTCAGTTTGAAATACTTCAAAGACTAACGTCAAACAAATTGGGTAAATTGTATGATGACAGGCAATCACAAACACGAACATATTTATAAATTGATGGTTGGAATGTTTTTGACTCAAGTTTATATCAAATATTTCAAGAATAAACTATGATTTTTTATTTTATATTAGTCCCATTTCAAAAATTCTTTTTCCAAAAACGTATTCAGTAAGAATAAAGAAAACAATCGCTTATAAAAAAAAAAACATAAAAGACTAATTTATAGAAATATCCCCAATACTAATAGAATACAAAATAAAAATGTATGATTTTTTTGAATTAAGTTTATAATAAAATATTTAAAAACAAACTAGCAATTTTCGATTTTTCTCAGTGATTTTTTTAAGAAACATTTTACAAAAAATCGACAGTACGAATAGAGAAAATTATTTATAAGAAAATATCTAACACAATTTACAAACAAGTTGAATGTTGTAAAAAAACTAAATCATTTGCTTTTTGCAATTTAAATATAATGAATTATTTTAGGAAAACACTGGTTTTGTATTCTTTTGATTAATATTTCAAGTTTATATCGTTCTGTAAACAGAGGTAAGAAAAAATTATTTAATTTAAAAAATATATACAAGCCAATCTACAAAGATATCACAAATAAAAGATTAAAGAAGAAAAGATAAATAAAAGTATTTCCATTTTTTTTCAGGTACGTTTACAATGAAATATTTCAAGAATAACCTGACATTTTTCTGTTTTGTTTTACTTATATATTTATTTTTTTTAACGATCAGTATTCAAGAAACCTTCAATAAGGATAAACAAAATAATCACATATAAAAAAGATACAGGTACAATCTACAAGGATATCATAAAATAGAGTAGAATAAAAAAAAACGGAAATATTTACATTTCATTAAACAAAAATAAATAAACGAGAAATGTTTTAAAATATGTTTCTGAAAGCAGAATCGTGAAATGTAAGTATATAGTAAAAATACAACTACATATTACTTTCAGTCGCGCCAACAGGTTCGTTTCGAAATATTTAATTGGTAAAGATAAACCAACAACAATCAACAGAATGTGTTTGTGTTGTTTTTTTACGTATAATATTTTACAGACAGGCGAGTTTATACATATTTTTCAAGGTTGCGTACGCAGAACTTAACATTCAATTATTAAATAAGTAACATTACATCAAATAAAAAGACCTGCCTAATTGTTTACTTCATTTGACCTCAAAAAATAATTAGTTTAATCAGTATTTCAAACTATATATTGTAATGTCCAATATACATTCATTTTATATGTTTTCCATTCCATGACTATTTATTTTTTTATACATCGATTTCAGGTACAATTTTTACTTTCAATTTTTATTGAACTATAGAAAAATATACTAAAATTCTTTACAGTTTGAAATATAAGGTTCACGTTTATCAATTGATAAAATAATATTATTTGCTATTTTATAAAAAATAAAATGTTTAAATTAAGTATTCAAATATTTTCAAAACAACAATCTAGTTTTATGATTTTTTTCACTTACCAATAAAAAAACAGACAGACACGATACAATATAACAATATTTTCAGTACTCATATCAAATCAAATTGTCAACATATACAAATATTTAAAAAACTGTTGTGATTTAAAAAATATTAGTATCGTAGTTTAAGTGTACTAAACGACATTTAATTTAAAATCGATTGAAAACCATTAAGAGATAGAAATAAATTGTATCAGTTAAACTAAATTGACATGAACGGCAGTTCTTGTACAAAGATAAAATATGAATAACATACAAGCAAATTATAAGAATGTTTCATATTACAGTGCAGAGCAAATAAAATGATATTCTCTTGTATCTCTCTCGTTCTACAATCATATACGAAGCTAGAACAAGTGATATTACAGAAATTTACTCTTATCGATAAGATTTTATTACTACTTTAGTGTGTTTCAATTCGGTTTACATTGCGTACATATAAAGAACCAGATGAATTTATTCCTAAAAACAAATATTAATGTTTTCGTTAAATAAAACAGTGCATGTTTTTCATTAAACATTAAGTTATAAATAAATCATAAAACTTATTTGATATTTATACCAGATTCTGAATTATACTCTAATTTTAAGACTTGATCCAGAAAAATGTAAAAAAAGATATTTGAAAAAGATAAAAAAATATAATTAAAAATATCGGATGATAGACAATCACGCTTAAGCATGTTTTTATTGTTTTTCATACAATTTTATTAAATTCATTTCATAATTTATACATGTAATTTATTTAATTCTATATTGTCAATTCGTATAAGTTGAGAAAAAAATCTTAATGTATTTAATTATAAAATAAATTATTTATGTAATTTTGTTAGTAACTTTTGAAAACAGATATTAAATGTTAATTATAATAAAATTCACGATTTTTTCAACATTGGCATTTAAGATAAAAATTTTCAAAATTAAAAACATCTATTTATCTATGTCAATGTGTATATGTATATACATATACATATATATATATATATATATATATATATATATATATATATATATATATATATATATATATAACAGTACATGAAACAAGTATTCTTAAGACATCTAAATTATACGATACATTTAAACCTTGATCTTCAGCACAAAATGGCAAATGAAAAAATGTTAATATGACCTTCGTTACAACTTTTGAAAAGACTTGCTTATTTGGAATGTAAAGTCGATAAGCATTTCAGAATTAAATAGATTCAAATTTAAGATATATTCTGTATAATAGATTACTTTTTTCATACCATACTTATATAAAATAAATTCAACGAAGGATTAAGACGTCAGAGAGGTATTATTTTTTTTTAATTCATCTCTATATTAAAAGTCAAGATAAATTCTCATCGAAATATTTCTTTAGTTATGTACATGTAATAACACACACACATGATATATGTATGTAAGGAATTCTCATAACAGAATAATCCTATAGCTCACGAGAATCTAAATGTGGTTCGCTACATTCAATTTTAAAAACTGGAACGCGTTTCAAGGAAATAATTCCCGATTGGAGATTTACAAATCGTTTTAAGTGGTTTACAGAGAAATAACGTTTTATTTATTTTATAAATCGTGTAAATACATTTCACCAAATATTTGTTGTAGTTATTTTATTGAAAATAATCTTGTTTTTATTAAATCGCAAACAAGATATTTAATAGATAAAATTTACATATACTGACATTAATAATCACGCATGCATTTATAAAATATTTGACTGAATACAATCTTATGATGAAATTATGATTGGATGATACTTCGTTAATGTATAAGATAAAATTTAATTTTATAATTTGCATGTGTTAATAAATACATGGCTAGAATTTACGATGATAAACTATATTTATCTATTTTTGTGAAAGGAGAACAAGTTAAAATAATTCTGAGCCATCTTAATAAAAGTACTAAAAGTATCACAATTTAGTTTTTGGTACTGTGGTTAAAATCATACCTTTTTTACTGAGTACAGTGGATGAAATTATTAAAGCAAGCAGAAAAATCTAAAGAGTCAAAATTATCAGAGATGGGAGGATCGATCAGGAAGTAGGACTAGTAGAAGGTTCAAGAAGGCTAGCAGAATTTAATCCAAAAAAATTTTTAAATATATACAATAGTTGAAATTTATAGAAACTCGAAAATTTTTTTCTAAAAACTAACTTTTGTTAGATACGGCTATTAGGAATTTCAGTGTTTATTGGATGCGGATATAAATAAGAACAATTCAAACATCAGATTTCTGTGCATGTGATCTGAGAATAATAAATCCCTCGAAAATTGGCATACGTTGTTCAAAATTAACAATGAGCAATTGTTAAGCATTTTGTATGATGTATAGATATGATTCATTGTAAAAGGTACTTTTTATTTCAATAGTAGATAAAAAAAAATAATTTGCCCCCTGATGTCATGCATAACAAAAGATGCATTTTGCAAATAATCAAGAATGATTTACGCTATAATCTATCGGTGATGAATAACCGTAACATATGGCAAAACATCTCTTCAACAATCAGTATATGGTAATCTGCAATAGAGGTTATTCAGTACTTTCTTTCAACCTGACGGAAGTGTATGATTTTAAACTTGACATTTTATGCGCCGGTGAATAAAACATCTCGTGTTAGTGAACAGAAATGAATATACTATCTACAATGACCGTAAACAGTACGTGATTAAAGTAGTTATATAAAAATTAATTAACACTAATACTTTTATATACAGATATTTTTTCAGATATTCTTAATTAAAAACCCAATTAAAATAAATTTCAAGAATGTCTATATTTTTTCACATTTGGATAACTTTATCGAACGAAACCATTCAAAAGTCAAATGTCAGTAATCCAAAGATAACCTAATTTTCTTGTAAAAATTAATTCTATTATTCAAGTTTTAATTGAAATTTTATGTACAATAATCAAATATATGTCTATTTTAAAATTAAAATTATTTAAAAATATGAATACATTTGGAACACAAATTGTAAGATCTGAATAAAATACAAATTATTAATTTAGTGCTGCTATTAAAATTATTAAACGTTATTTTATCGAAGATTCTTTAATTCGCAGATAAGACATGTGAATTAAATCCGTCTACGTTTTAAATACAAAGTCAAGAACCTACTTAGAGGATTACAGAGCACTTGAATGAATTAATATCTACAAAAGGTATATAAATTACACTATCGATAAATTATACACAATCAGAAAGTGTATTATTAAATGTTGTGTAACGAAATATCGCTTAGGACTAAAAGTGAAACAAATTTTGCAGATATATGCGTGTGTGTGTGTACGAACTTAAAGCTAGTGTACGTTCATTAATATTTTATACACCTGCAACGCACGACTATCTACGTATGGACACACTCCGTGTATTTTAGCTGAATAATTTATACGTGAAACGGTCGTAAAAACTGAATGCCACGTGTCGTATTTGAGGTTAAATTTATAGGTCAATCAACTAGGTATCGATGCACAACACATTACAGGCTATCTCTATAGCATCTGGTTTTACTTCAAATGTATACAAAAAAGTACATTTTCTTTGTGGAGTGTTGATAGTGAGTAGTATGAGAGTCAGTTCAAACATCTCAGATCCTTAACTACAAAAAGAAACGAATACATTACAACGATTACATAGTAAATCTTGAGAATAAATCGTTCCGCGACATGTAACATTTGACTCTACTGTGTCATCTATTTCAACTGTACATGACGTGTGTATGATCGAAAATGTATACAAGCATTATGATCTGTAAAAAGTAATCAAATTAAAAACACATTTCTAGTAAATATGTGTTGTAATCAATTAACAGTTTTGTTTAAATGAAGTGGATTTTCTCTGAAATATTCCTGAAAGAATATCTTATTCGTGACAGGTAACTGCCATCAAACTGATACAATCTAAATTCATAGTGATAATAAAAGTAGGATGACATTGATTAATTTTACTGTAGTATGAATCTTCCATTAGTATTTTACTCAACTGCAGAGTAATATATTATAAATAGTACGGCTATCGATATTTTCCATAAAAAAAAGTAAATTTAAAACAATAATAATCGGTAATGAATAATAAAAAAGTATGTTACTATTTAATTTATTTTAAGATTTTTTATTAATTTTTATATGAAATAAATTATTCTAAAAATAATAGAATAAAATGCTTTCTAAATTATATGATTTTAGATACAAATTAAAAACGATTTTAATTTTTCATTCATATCCAATGTAAATGTGCAGATAATTTCACTAGTTACAGAATGTTAACCAGTAAATCTATTTGAAACAACAGTTATTCAAGTTATAATAACAGGATCTACTTATCTGTATCTTGAAAAATATTGATATGTCAACAATAATTGAAAAAATAGCTTTGTAACAGATGCTTACAGAACTTATAATTGAATATTTTATCTGTCAAAAGCCAGACTGATAATATAATATTATCTCTAATTCTGGAAACTTGTATTATCAAACAACCTGTTAGATGACTGTTTCTAATATACAATTATTATTTTTATATGATTTATTTACCAAAATAAAAACTAAATTATCAAGATATTAAGAAATTACACGTTCACCATAATCACACTTGTCAATTTGCACGCTACAAAATCTTAACGATTATTATTAAAAATTAATAATTGTACAAATATAAATTTATATATAATAATCCAGTACTTGTAACAATAATTTCAATCAATTGTGAAAAATAATTTTTATAAATATTAAAATTCAAACTGCTTGTATTCAGATTTAATTCTTTAGTTGTCACGTATTTTACTTTTAATAACAAACAAGAAAAATGATAAATGTTAATATTATGGATCATAAAAATTAAAAATAATACATAAAATATTTTTGTTTTTCATTCTATAACATGTTTAAAATATTCCATTCTAGAATTATAATCAATTACAAGTATAAAAGGGGCGGAGTACTGACACGGTGGTTAAATTCACTTTCATAAATGAATTATCCTCTCATTCTATAAACTGTACCTTAATGCTCTCAAGATAATTGCATCGCCATGGAAATGCGGTTAAACAGTAATTAAAATTGATCAATAAATAATTTTTGAACATTTTTGATTAAAAATATTTTTAAGGTTGACGGTACGAATAAAAAATTAATTTATGAAAGAGACAATATATTTATGGTAGCTAAAAAGAGACTCAAACTTATTACTAGGTTTAAAAATTAATTCTGTATCTTTAAATTGAATGAAACATAACTATGTTTTAAATTAAAATATTTTCTCATCGTTTTGTGATTTTGAAATGCCAACCTTAATATTTATAAGCCACTGCACATCTTGTTCAAGCAGTTAGTATAACCTCACAAAACAGTAGTAAACACAATGGCGTCCGAATGATTTGTCCAGCTTTGAGAAAAGGTGTTGTGACGCATAAAACATGTAAAAAATGTCAAAACAGTGGACGCGGACCAAAAATGCATTACTTCACCAAAGCAAAGCAGACATCTTTATTTTGAGATGAGATTCGTCTGTTACTTGACAGATGAAGAAAAGTGAGAGTGATATAAAATAATGAGGGATATTTTGAGGGTTGAAATGTATTCTGTTTTTTCATAACCATTCACTTTATATAAGAAGGGCACCGAATTAATTTGTACATATAATTTATTAAAGTAAAATTTAATAATTTAACATTCTATTCTGTGTCAAATATCGAACATTTATAAATAAAATATTTTTTCGATGAATAAAATATTCTAACTGTAACTTTTAAAAAATGAAATATACAAGACGACTTTTCGTTAAAGAAATATTAATCAAACCCATTCGAAAATGAAGAACATGAATTAGAAAATATTATAAAATTGTAGAAAAAATGTTTGCACGAGTTCTTACAACATAACTGTATTAGTTCTGAGCTCATCGTTTTGGCATTAAATGAAATACTAGTTAGTTTATATAATATTTGAAAGTAATTATGAATTTAAAATAGACTGTGATTTATTATTATCATCGATGTAATAAAAATCAATATACATATATATACATATATATATATATAAAACATTTTGAAAGAGTAATATTTCACAATAAATTTTATTACCATACATATACAAGTATAGTAACTATTAACACTTTTTTTCTCTTATTATAAATTAAGTTTTCACATAAATCATTTATATATACAGATATATATATATATATATATATATACACATGTATATAAAGTACCAAATTATAGGTATATAAAAAAATACATATTGAGTAGAAAAAATTTGTTTAGAAATCCAATAATTAAATTATGAATATTAAATTCAACATTTTTAAATTATTTCATAGTTTTTATATAATTAATTCCAATGAGGTACTCTTAGCAGAGAATAATAAATGAAAAATTTATTATTAATATTGATAAAAATATCTATTTCTACGAATTCAATAATTTTATAAAATTATAAATATTGGATATGTTGTTGCACAAAAATGAGATCGAATTTCACAAAAAATATCTACAAATGAATATAATAATATATATATAAATACCTATAAAAATATCGACAATATCTATTATTATATGTTTAAAAAGAATTTATGTTCTTCAATAGAATATTCCAAATAAAAAAAGTGAAAAATGTATTAATAAATTAAAAAGTCCAACAAGTAATAAAATAAAGAAAGTAAAACGAATTATGATAATTTATTTTTGAAATTTCGTCGTTAAAAAATCATACATTAATAACAATATGTCTGATTATATATAATTTATATTTTTAGTACGAATTTATAACAAAAATGTAGTTTCTTTGTTAATTTGTATTTTTATGTGTCTTTTAAACATTGCAAATTATATATTTCGAATTAAACATTAATATAAATGTTTGTCCATCAATGTAAATTGGTCCTCATGTATAAAATTAAAAAATTACTTTCGATTCGTGATCAAAGATATAACTTACAGAATCGTCATTTCCAAATGTAGAATCCAATCAAGTTTCCAATAAAGGCACAATTATGAGATCATTAAGTGCGATTCACAAAAAATATATTTCCTTGAAATAAATCAAGAAATTATTATTGTAACAAACATCGCATTCACCAATTTTTTAATATTTGTTTAGATGTAATCTTACAAGGAACAATCTATCCAACAAATACGTTTTAATGTACCGGAATAAAAGTATTACGATTTTTTTTCATATTTATTATGATGTATATTTGTTGAATTTTCTGCTTGCAAAAACAGCATCGATCGTCCGCGTATGGAATAATATCGTTAACTGATTTGAAAATAGCAATATTTAAAAAGCAACACACAATCTGATAGTAATGTTTGAAATTCATGTATCATAATTAAAAGAATTAATTTTAATGGCAATTAAAACAGCAACTGTATGTAATGGAGTTCATTGTTGGTGATACGAACCAGAAAAAACACGAGATATTATTCTTGCGCAGAGAGCACAAACATTTCAATTCCATGCATTAAATGTGCATTCAGTAAACTCTACTAATCACATTATATTTATGACGCGAGAACTGACTGTATCTGAATTTAATTACAGTTGAAACTTTTTTGTATAAAACTAGAAATAAATGAATAAGGATTTCTAAAATTTCTAAATATTTACATTTTGTGAAACTGGAAAACTAATCTATGAAATATTCATACAAACAAACAAAAAAATGCTCCGAGTATGTTGAAAATTAGAATTCAAATATTTTCTAATTACAATTAAAAATACTTTCATTTATAGGATAAAACAAATGTGACTTTTATATTAATATTAATTTGACATAATTGCATTTATCATTTAAAGAATTGACTTCATTTTGCAAAACTAGTTTGAGACATTTTGTCGACGATCAAGAAAAAAATCATTTATAATTTCGGACAATGAATTGGTTATTTTTAATCATTTGTATACTAAAACTAAAAAAATACTGTATCTTCAAAAAGACTACGTAAAAATATTAAGTAGAGCAATAAAGTAAACCTGTAAGTAGACCAGCAGACAAATACCTAATGGTTTTATTTCCAGTTTTTTATTGCCATCTTCACTTCTTAAACTGAATCCGGTATAATTTTTAGACAGCATGGTAATGTCAAATAGATTGAATAATAACGGCAAACATTTTAAACTGGCTCTTGTAAGGTGATATTTTATTTTTTTAATTAGTTCGTGACAGAAATTTCAATTTTAAAAATTTTCGATCTATTCTTATTCTAGAACGTACATCTTGTGCAATTATATAGAAATAATATAATCACTAGCAAAGAATCGTGATCGTCTGTAACTGAAGAAATATATGCTCGATGTGCATTCTAAATTTCAAAATCGAAAATTATATTATACATATATATATATATATATATATATATATATATATATATATATATATATATATATCTCACAATTACATAGCTTTACTCTATCTATTATTTAATATTTCAAAACGTACATACAATTTCAGAACTTGACAGTACAATACTTTTTAGTTAATACAAATCCGTACACGTACGAAGTACATGATTAAATGTAATAAATTTTAGCACTTTTTTTAAATATATACTTTTTTCTAAGTTCAAATATATTGTACCTCATTAGTCATTCATGTTTTTTTTGATTGTGATATGCGGTATGTACATTAACGAGAAACACTACTTAGATAAAGGTAAAGAACGTGACTTTTACTCAGAAAGAATGTTCTCCTCGAGATAAATAACTATATATATATATATATATATATATATATATATATATATATATATATGTATGTATGTATTTATGAAGCTTTATAAAACCATGTATCTGAAAAAATCTTTGAAACACATGTTCCATTAACTCTTTCCAAAGATCTTTTCAGATTAATTCAATAAATATTTAAATATCAACCTTTTATTATGTCTTCTTAATAATTAAAAATGACGAAATTTAAACAACTTGTACTTTTCAGGAACATGTATTTTAGTGTTTGGGTCTTTTTCATTACATATATCTATATCTATATCTATATCTATATCTATATCTATATCTATATATATATATATATATATATATATATATATATATATATATATATATATATATATATATATACATATACATAATTGAACATATTAGACACTATTACAATTTTTATTATATATTAAACGTGAAAATTTTATTGAAGTATAATTTTTTCCTTGTATAAAATTTTCCATTTTTGTATTATATTATGATTTGATATTAGAACATTTTTTCACTGAATTTTTTTTATAAATATAATTTATTCTTTATAAAAAATTACAGTGAAAAAATATTTTTAAATAATATCAAATCATAATATAAATTATACAAACATGGACAAGTCGCACTGATAAAGAATTCTTAAAAAACACTTATGTTTAAATTGTTCTTATTACAAAAGACATTAATGTATCGATAAATCGAATATAATGAATATATATTTGAGTCTTAAAGAAATGAACTTAATACTGTCAACACTAGTTTATACAAATGTTTGTGTATTGATGCGTGCAATCAAAAAATGTTTTTGTAATTATTTTACACTAACAGTTATAAATAGTTGAGATTTTATACCAAACCTGATGAAAGATATACAGTGTTTACTCGCTTAAACTGTTAAAAATATCTATATATCAATAATTGTTTCATTTAACGGATTGAAATTCTTTAAAAACCTAAAATTATTTCATAAAAATGTATCTTTTATTCAGTGTAGAAATAATGACATTTTTTCTCTTCGTTGTTGTTAAATGTAATATATATATATATATATATATATATATATATATATATATATATATATATATATATTATTCTAAATTCATGATCAATAATTCAAAATTGTAATATTCTTGAAGAGCTTATTGAAATGATTATCAATTCATTATAAGGATTGAAAGGGAAGATTTTAATACGAAGGTTTATTGTCAAGTAATTTGGAGTTTATTCTAATATTTAAATGTCTGCTTTTACTATCACAATTAACTCGAAGCTACCTGAATAATATTCTTGTCGAAACCTGTCGCTAGCTGTTTTAATTCATTGAAGGTGGTGAATTAGCATAACATTATAAAACTATTCTTTCAAGAACGGTTAGTGCATTATAATGACTACAACTAATTACCTTATTTTATAAAATTCATAAACAGTAGATATATTTTTTCTTCAAGAAAACTATCTCTCTAATTATATATTTGATCTCTCCAACATAATTACATATTTTATCTCGAGTTATATGTTTTTCTCTCTAATTAAATACGTGAAAGGTTCTTAAAAAAATCTAAAAAATAAAAGTCTAATTCGATGATTTAAACAAGAGTGAATTACCTAAAAATAACAATACTTAATAATACATCAAATGTTCAGAATCAGAGATATAAACAAATTATTCAGAAATCGACAATTGGTCTAAAAATATCACAATGTGGGATAGTGTGTAGTTTTAACTATTATTAGACAAGAGAGCAAAGTACTGTATATTTATTATAATTCAAAATTTCATGCATGAATCATGGTTTTGAATTTAAAATGAGTCCGTGAACGATTAGTACTTTTTTTGTAAAAATCTTTGTTAGTGAAAAATATTATGACTGTTAGGTACAGTTTTGAATTGAATTTAAATTTTATTGCAAAAACCGTAGACTAAAATATATCCCGAGGTAAATATAGACATTAATTGGAAACAATTTTCAAATTCACAAGAAATAGAATACTCTTATTAATGATCTAACATTTGTAAGTACGATATACGCAAGAAGATACAAATTTACAGTCATTTTTAAAAATAACAATTTTACACACACCGTGATATTTAAGCCTGATTTTTCTACGGAGCTTTATAAAGCATCAAAGTTAAATAAAAAATGGTGATAGCAGCACGTTGCCTAGAAACCACCACAAATAAAAAATTGATAAACTAAGTTCAACTGTTTCTAACAATATAATAAATTTAAATATACGGTTGCTTTGATTCCAAAAAAGGAAATTTAATAACCCGCTTAGTTGCTACATTTATTTGTCAATTAATATATATATATATATATATATATATATATATATATATATATATAAATAAATTTATATTTCACTTCAACGTTCAAAAATTAATAATCATAAAAATTAAAAATAAATTATTTAAAATAACAGTTTATAAAACAAAATACAATACTTTACTTTAAATAAACAGAATATAAGTTTAGGAGATGGTAGAATGATAGAACTTTTAATTATAACAATCAAATATTATAATTAATCAAAAAAAAAAATGGGATATTTTATTTAAAAAAGACAATAATTTAAAAATGATAACTATATATATATATATATATATATATATTTCTTCTTATATATTGTATTAAATCTTATTTTTTGTTAAATCTACCAATGTTAAATCATGTTTCATAATTTCAGTCATTTCGTAGTGATATTTTTAAGAAAGGAATTATGTATAATTTTATTACACAAGTTGAAACGTGGCCACAATTATAAATTACAATTCAAGAAATGATTATTGAACAGTGGAAGACGAAATAAAGTGTAATTAACATAGTGCCATATCCGACCCACTTTTTTTATGAAGAGATTTTTAAAAACATCGAATCATTATAAAATGAATTCAAAGAATTTATGAACACAAATCTAGATTTTTATAGAAATAAGATAAATACACTAGTCTCTAATTGGCAAAACAGTTTAGGTTATAATGTTTTTTATTTCGATTAATCAAGTTACTTATAAGTTGAACGATACGTATAACAAATCGTTCAAATTGAGATTTAAAATCAGCTATTATTGCATCGATCTATCATTTAGTAAGGCGATATCTTTTGAAACTGTTTTTATATCTATTCTATATCAAAAAAGTACTTTTGTACACATTTTATGACTTTAAGATACGTCCGATAAAAGGACTGACTGTACATTTACTACACATTAGTATTATATATATATATATATATATATATATATAAATTAAATTTACAACAGTATCGATAATGAGATCATTTAGCTTTCAAGACAATCGATTTCATAATGAACTATGACATACCCAAAGTCATGACAAATAATTCAACAGTTCATTGTGCTAACCTAGATTCGACCTCATTTTTTATAAATTGTTAAATCAATCTGCAATCAAATATTGCAAAAAATGATACGAGTATATCAACATTATTTTAAAAGAAGATATTTTATCGACAAGCACAAACATTTGATAATGGTATTCACGAAGAGGGAACATCTTAAAAGGGAACACATAATATAAAGCACATACAGCAACACTTTCTAAAAGTCAGAGGACAGTCAATTTAGATACAGAAAACGACGACTTGTACATTAGTCATGTGGCACCAAAGAAAACGATCCTAAAAATAATTTTAATGCTTGCAAAAGAGTTAGTCAAGCTCTTAAAACGTTCTACAGTTTGATTCATCCTTCAATACTGTATTTGTATATGTTCGATTAAAATTTGTATATAATTCGTTTAAAATGCGATTTAACTCATTTTCTGAAAATTAAATTTTATTCGGGTTAAATCGGAATGTAAAAGAGCTCAATAGAAATGTATATTTGTAACAAGGGATTTTCAACAAACAATCCTTTTAAATTCAATCAATCGAAGGGATTCAAGTTCTGGCTTTAGCAAAAACGAGGAAATAAGAGGAGTAAATAATTTAATCAATTTTTATTTCAAACAAAACTGTATTCGTAAGCACATTTTCAGAAGAATTAACTTTTAATAGTTAAATAAAATTATTTCAAATATGTATAAACAAACAAAAAAAAAATACAAAATTGATAATATTTTCTTTATATATCCAGCTCAATCCACCATGCTTGAAACATAAAAATATGATTCGAGTTTTCACTAGAGTCTTAAAACCTAAGTTATAATTAATATTCAATTCTTAATTAAATAGTTTTTATTAAAAAAAAACACATTAAAAGAATAAAAAGAATTATATATCTATGTACGAAAAATATACTTAAACTATTTTCTATATCCATTTTCATATCTATAGTTAATATTTAAACGTCCCCCCAATTTTATTCACATTTACTGAATGAATACTTGTATACATTGCTATAAAAATCTGAATTTTACTTATTACTTTATAAACTTATTTATTTTAACATATGTTCCCTTTCACGATATTCACTGTTTGTCAACATTATTATCAAATCGTAGTGCTTGTTAATAAAATATTTATTTTTGAAATAATGTTATAAAATGTCCCTCTCTATCTCTCTTTTTTTCTATATATATATATATATATATAGAAAGGAAGAGAGAGAGAGGCGGAGACATATTTTCATTACCAGCCTATGACAATAGTTCGAATAAGTCTCTTTCAATTTATTTCAATTAGAAAGAACCAGTAGTTCTTTTCATGAATTTTCTAATATCTTCATTCGATCTGTCTATTGGTCTCTTTTCGATTTCCAGTTAATTTCTCAATTCCTAATACTCATCTATTGTTCTCTTTTCTTGGAATATGTTCCACCCATTTCCATTTCAAACTCTACTCGTTTTATTATATCTCTAACTCTTGCCTCTTTTTGACATCCATTGTTTTCTTTCTATATCTTCTTGTTATTCATAACATATACATTTTCGTACCTATCTGTGTTGTTTAAAATTGTTGAATTGTTTAACTAATCAAAGCCCATATTTCACTTCGGTAAGTAAGGATAGATATAATATATTGGCCGAATGCTTTCCGAACAAAAAAGAATTTCAGTTTTCAACTGCTGCTGAAGTGTTTTTTTTTTCTATATGAACTTCGTTCTTTAGTTCTTTTTTTAAGTTTTCCAATAAATAATGTTGCTGTCGTAATATGCTAACTAATAAACATATTTTGTAACTTCTGTAATTTCTATCCCTCTTATTTCTTTGTGAAAAAACACATTAAGCATATATATATATATATATAATATTTGTATGTATGTGTATATAAATTTCCAAACACTGACTTAATTTTTATTTACACAAGACGGAAAAAGTCATAAACTGACCTTGTCTATATTATAATCAAATAAATTTTCGACAAAATCGTATTACAATTTTTATTAATATACCTAAATATTACAACAGCTCATTTCAAAAACGTATATTTACATATTACAAACAAAATAACTGATATCAAGGGTATAATCTTACATACAAAAATACATACATTTGTGTGTATGTGTGTATATATATATATATATATAGAGAGAGAGAGAGAGCTTCCAAATACAAAAATTCCCTTCTGTAATTATATTAAAACGTTTTTTTTATTTCGCCTGTTTATAAAATTATAATCTATATATTTAAAAACCTTGTATATGGAAATTTAGATAACATACAACTTTTAATTAAAGTGGTATACTTTATCATTAGAAAATTCTCCATAACGCAGAACTATCTTAAGTTTATTTTATTTGACAGAACTAAAAAAAAAATCATTTATATTATTTTATTAAGAAATATAAATTAGAATGTTAAACGTTTCAATTTTTACACTTTCCTCTGAACGTATGTAATTTGAATGTACTTAAAAAATAGTTTATAGTTATTAATTCGGAATAAATCATTATTTTTCTTCCTTTAGTAGATTTTCATTCTTTGAATGATCTGCTTTTAGTAAACGAATGTTAAAAAGATTCGATATAAATCTATAATGTATTAGTTTTAAGACAAATACATCAATTACAATTTCTGATTTAAACTACGATAGTTTGATTAACATTTAACTTCACATTAACCATAGTGCTCCTAATGCCAATTACAATTCATCCACAATATCTACTCATCATTCTAAACACGCGATAGTTGTGCACGGTCCGGAAGATTTATTTACTTCTCTTTCAAACATTTTCTAATAATCGAGTACAAATCACACATTTATTATAAGAAAAAAACTTGTAAGAAATATATTTAACAAAGAAAGACAATCATTTTTAATTAATTTCTTTTATTTATGATAAATAATACAGAAAAAGAAACGGTATTATTTTACGTTCATGGACATGTGTGCATGAGCATACATATGCAATACCATCTGTTATTAATATATATATACATATATATTAATACGTTTTTGTACACATAAGACTAAAAGCATATCTGATTCTTTAGCAACATCCGCTTCAGATGGTTCAGTACTTTTAAGATTGTGATAAGAATAATCAATGTTTAAACAGTTTGTAATGAAACACTATTTATATGAAAAAATATTCACGGTCATACCTCTATATCTGCGGTTCCTTGTTTGACATGTAGGGGGGGCATATGTGATTTTTCACCGATATTTACGTAAATACAATAATTTATATTGTATATGTATGCATATATATAAAATATATAAATAAATAATTTAATAGTATTTATTCAAAAATATTAAAAATTTGAAACCAGACTGGTCGAAAACGATGATGAAACTAAACTTTTATTTTTGCATAAAAATTATTGAAAAAAATTAAATATTATCTGAATATTATATATATATATATATATATGACAGAGAATATTTTTAAATCAATCTTCCTGTTGTATTCCTTGAAACCGCTGTTATTTACAAACAGCCAAAGTTTCGACGTTTCTGTCAACTTCAGGTAGATTTCAGACGTGCACGATTTCACGATTGAAATTGAACAAGTTACATTCTAACCATGACACCATATTGATCAAAAAGTTGCTTGAAGATGACGGAAACGTCAAAATCAGTCGTAGTAGAAGTAAATAAGAACAATATTTCAAACACAATATGCAGATAATTTAAAACGTATTCACAATTTAAAAAAAATATAAAATCTATGATTTTCAAATAATTTAATCTTTAAATCGGTGTTAAGAAAAACGTACATACTTTTTCATTAAAAAAGTTGTCGTTTCATTAGACATATATTTAAACGTTAAAAGAAAACATATATTGTTTATATGAATTTATAGTTTATTATTTATATTATTTGACAAGGAAGTATTAATCTTGGATAAAATAACAAATACTCGGAAGTAAACAGAATATCCTATAACATTGTTCTGTAAATTTGTATACTGTGATTCAGTGATGCATAAGTAACAAAAAGGTTCATATAAACATATGGTCTACAGAAATTCATTATAGAGCATTGGACTCTTTTATTTTCTTCTTTAGAGCGGAGATGATTTTATAGTTAATTTTACATTCATTACGCTTTGTTGTTTTACTAAAAAAAATCACGATCCACTTTAATAATACAGAATGGTTGAATCTATTTACTGTAAATGCTGAAAAGACAACGAAATATATAATAAAAATCAACAGAAAAATACATTTCGCATCTCTGAATCTGTATACAGATTTAAGGAGTATCCGATATAGGCGAAACTACTGATAAGTAAAGTAAAATGATGTTTAACATGTTCGCAAAAATGACGATTACAGTCATCGACTAATTCACAAAATCACACTTCTCTCATTACTTACAAATGGCAGTTAATGTAACTCATTTTTCAAAATATTAGAAACTACATTTTTTTCTTTATCTTGATAGTTTTTATCCTTTTTGGATCATTTGAATGTCTGCTCTCCACTACTAATTTCGACACATATACAATCTTCAGCAAGATTTTAGAGAACAGAAACTGATATAATCCAAAATGACGAAAACTACTAGTACAACATATCAACCGGATCACACAAATACAAAATATCTAACTAAATCGACAGCAGATTTTTTGCCTTCTCACTTTTCTAAGACCGGTACCCAAAGCATGTACAAGATATACACAATAATAATAAATTTATGGTTATTTCTAGAAGAATTAAGAAATTTAGAGTACACGAGGACATGTTAACGGTTAGTCAGGATAATATATCAAAGAAATAAAAACAAATTAAAAAAAGAGTCAAAACCAACAGAGAAAAAACAAATCGCCCAACTATATCTTGCATCAATTTAATATTTAGGGCTTTAATTAGACACTTTAACAAAGTACTGAGTATAAAGAAAGAATTTTAATGAGAGTACAATTAATTTTTGAATATTGAAATATTGCATACAAACATTTTGTTAACGATTTTGTTAACATATTTTTCTCTTTTTATTTTTGCTTTTTCCTGTATATATATATATATATATATATATATATATATATATATATATATATATATATATATGTATATATATAACCTAAAATAACTACATTATTTATGTGATTTTTTTGTTAACTTTGTAGATATATAAGGAGATTCAATTTAGGCTTCCACATGGAAGTATTAAGAGGGCGCAGGTGTTAAGAAAAGTAATGTTATATTTTATTTAGTATTTTAGCTCACTTTAGTACTAAAATACAATTTAACTAAAATATTAAATGGGGGATAACATGTTTTTTTTAATTTTTGCATTTTTTAATACTTTTGTGTGGAAACCTAAGTTAAATCACTCTATAATAGAATGAAAAACGTTGATCTAAGAAACAAGAGGATTTTTAAACGCTGAAAATTTTTAGATACGCTTTTGTGGGACTATATATATATATATATATATATATATATATATATATATAATATTAAACTACTTATAAATAAAACATATTTTTAAAAATATTATGAAACAGGTTAATAATAGAAAAACTTAATTACAAAATATACAGGATAATTTAGGTCAACGATTATAAGAGACAAATTAAAAATAATGAAAAAAATCATCATTTACGCATATGTATATGCATACGTTTATATATATATATACATAAAACTAATCCATATTTACAAATTTTAACCCATTGTAACATGTATGTGACACAACAGCCCAACTAAATCAGCACAAAGGTCCGAACGGAAATAGCTAAACAGTAGTATCTCCACTCTATGGAACCGCCACAGATGTTGGCACCTACATTTTATTTTAGAAACAAATAAGTCCAAAATGAAATAATACACACTGCAAACAAGTTGCGGAATCTGTTTTCACTTAATCGTTCTTTACATTTGTATTCTATTAATCATACATACATATATATATATATATATATATATATATATATATACATATATATATATATATATATATATATATATATATATATATATATGTGTGTGTGTATGTGTATGCATGTGTAAATCCCTTTAAATATCAGGAAATATTCTAAAAATAGGAACTATGATAGGTTTAAAAACACTATTAATATTATTTATTGTTAATATACAAATTTATGTACATATAAGTATGACCTAAGTAAATTTCATTGGAATTTAAAGTAAGATTAAAATTTATATATGTACAAACAGTCGATTTATTCATGGTAAATTATTGGAATCATTGATTAAACTATAATATGAACCAGATGGCTGTAAATTAATTTCTACTAACGAGTTCACTCATAAGTATGCTTATATATGAACTCATATGTGTATGTACATTTATAAGGCAATAATTTAACATGACTTTATATTTTAAGAACATTTCAAATGTATGTATCGTTTTATACTCACACATTAGTCAACTTTTAAATATTTAAACTGGAATAAAAATGATATAAAAAATAACTACAAAGTTAAAGTCACCTGTTGTAAGGCATGCAATATATATATATATATATATATATATATATATATATATATATATATATATATATATATATATATATATATATATACAGGAAAAAGCAAAAATAAAAAGAGAAAAATATGTTACCTGAGAATGATTAGACTAATGGGCTAGTGACCAATCGATCATAACACACACGACTAGTAAATCATCAAATTTGTGTACGGAATTATAAATTGTTATCAATATTACTCGATAATCTTCATAATCATTAACAAAATCATACCGAACAAGAATGTGGAAATAACAAAATATCAGTAATAGTTAACTTGATGAGTTACATGTCGTACGTGTACGGATTTGTAATTCTAAAAATTAAACTATTTCGTTTATACTTATTTAAAGAATGATGCGTAACAAATTAATAAATTATATATTTCCTCGTACATTATTTATTGCCACTATTATTCCATTATATTGTCACAAACTTACGCAATGTTTAACTACATAGATATGAAATAGTAACGAAATATTCAGTATTTCAATTGTGTTTATGTATGCATTTGTGTACGTTTTCAATATATATATATATAATTTAATAAACATTTTATAAAATATATTATTTATTCTAAATAATGAATGTATATTTTAAATTATCTAAATAAAATTTACCAGTGTGTATATTTAATTCAAAACAAATAATTCACAAAAAAAAATTATCTGAATAATAACCTATTATATATTTCACAGACTTCATTCAGCATCCCTCGAGCATATTTCACAATTTAATAAATAGACCGATAGAACGACTAAATGATATCCCATTATAAATCAATGTCACAGTCTTCTGGGTGTATGTTATAGAGAAGCACAAGAACAATGGATCGAAATTGCAAACTGCATTAATAATAACACAATTAGATTAATTTTCATTTGAATATAAAACAGATCTGTACTATCTCATTGTCGTTCGCCAGGACTGTATAAAAGAATTTAATATAGGTACCGTGTTATTATTTTAAAAAAATAATAGTTTATATAAATTGATTGATACTGTTTTTTTTTTGTGTGAAAAAAAATGTTAAATGGTTTTAAACTTGTACGAATATAATTATTTCACACGATTAAATAGCGATGGATAGTAACAAGTGGCAATCTGTTTATAATTGTGTTGTAATTGTAAATAATTATTAAAACAGCACTTAAATACTAATTGTAAAAGATATGACATACCTTTGCCATTGTTAAGCACTTAACAATTGTAACACAGATTAAGTGGTTCCCACAAGCAGGAAGCAAAGATGAACACTTATGCTAAAATGCATATTATTTCAAAATCACTGCCCGTACAACATCGGTGGATGAAACAAGCGGGTCGGTTGTACACAACAATGAAGTGAATCGAAATCAAACGCGGTATTTTTTTAATGTTAAACACATTATCGAAATAAGAAACACATTCGGATGATTATTACCAGTGGTATTACATAAATTTGCAGAAGTGATTGTGATAGCACAACGGTGAAGAACTTTACGCGATGTAAAGTGGAGTGCCGTTTGACTGAATAACACGGTATATTGAAATCATTCTACGTTGTGACATTTCTGGGTGAAATGCGCAAACGTAGAAGCAAGCACGCGGCATTCGATCAATACTATGGAAGGGACACCTACCTCCCTCATAAACTCCACTCACTGACTAATGGTTCAAAGTCGGTTCAAATAAATGACAGGAGACCGGACATAATTACAATAAACTGGTGTATAGATATTCGGCAAGTAATTGACCGCTAGTGCTATACCTGTTTAGAATTCGTACTGCACGAGCTCGTTCGAAAATCTGCTTACACAGTTCAGAGATTCATTCAATTACATAACGTCACAGTGTATTCATAAAAAAAGAATCAGACACGACCGCAGGCCATTTTTTTATGCCCTACTAAATATAAGTTCACTGCAAATTATACATAACTTACGAAACATAAAGTTTTATATTAACTGAGAATGAGAGACAATTTCAAATTTAAAAACATTATAATGAAGCAACTATAACATCATTTGAATTGTAAAAATATGTACTGTCGATGTTTCTTTTAAAAACCAAGCGACTTAATAACTTAATAGATTTTTTAATTACATAAAAAAATAAATTAGTTTTAAATAAAAATATAGAATATTTTTTTTATACTTAAACATTTCTTTGCACTTTCAATAATACATAAACAAATCACACACAGTTACACATATTTATATTTTTTAAAAAAAATAACTAATCTATCATATTCTTAACTTATCATCCTTGAAATAATTTGAACTTGAACCTTAATAGAAAACGTACAAGAAATTCTAAAGAACATCGAGACAAAGTAGAGTATAATTATTTAAAACGATATTCTACTTTTAAGAATACATTTTTAGTTCAATATAAAAAAAATATAGAATTGCTTTCTGCTAACGTAACGAATTCAATATAAGCACTTTGATTTCAATTCCACCTACAAAAACAGTTAAAAAAATATTGTTTACATTGAATACATAGCATCGTTTTAATGTGGGACGTAGTACGACTTTTCAAAGATCCACATAACTCATAAGCATTATTACATCTGTCTATTTGAACAAGCAATAGAATTAAAAAAGGTAAGCAATAATAACACGGTAGGCGTTATGCAAATATTAATATACTGATCATTAAAACGACTATAATTTAAAACGGAACTAATTTGAATTTCCATAATTACCATAATTAATACACAGCCACAAAAATTTTTGCACATATTCATACTTATATATAAATATTGACAAATTACTCCTTTATTTGAACTTTACTGTACTGCGATTTCTTTCAAACGTACTTATTTTAAGCTTTAGAAATATATAATAAAATTATCGTTAAAAAAGTTTATAATACATAAATGATGAGTAAAATGAATAAAAAAAAATATATAAATGAGAAATATTTAAATTTTGAATTTATTCCATTTAAGACTAAGAAACTAAAAACTTTTCATATTTATGAAAATAAGTTAAAATTTTTTTATAAATATATCTTAAAAAATAGATCCATGTATATATATATATATATATATATATATATATATATGTATGTATGTATGTATATCCAAATTACAGGTCCTGACTAGTCATTACAAGTTCTATGAATCATAAATATAAAGAAAGATAAATGTCTTTTTTTCCAGGCAAAACGTATACATATTGATTTAAAATCTTAAAGTAAATGTTATTTTGTCAACTAACATCAAAAATTCTTTCCGACAAAACTGAAAATTATCTACAATATACATCATCAATAATACTACGATAAACTAATTGATTTTTGATAATTTTAACAATAAATATACTACATATCCTCATTCTATTTATTTTTATCGAGAAGATAAACATTTGATCTTTAATACCAATAAATTTGTAATACAGTATAAACTGTAAATAAAACATATTTGAAATGAGGATTGAACTTATTTTCAAAACATGATGCATCTGAAGAAAGTACAAACAATAACTAAATCGTTCAAATTGAGAAAAATTAAATGAGGTATTTGACCATTTGTAGATCGTTAAAAGTCAAAATTAGTACACACACACACATATGTATATATATGTATATATATATATAATGTTTTTATGAATTATAAAGTAAATTCTTATTTTTTCTTTTACACTTTTTTTATATTTCATTATCAGCAAAAGAATATATCGTAACAAAAAATATAATTGTTGCAACCACAAACGAAATTAAACAAACTGTAACAATTTATTTACATATTGAAATAATAAAAAACAGAACGAACGGTTATTAATAGTTAACTTGCATTTTATTGTACCTTGGAGCTATTGTAATTTAAAAATAGTTAATTTTTTATCATCGTTTGAACTGTATATACTTTTTCTGTTACAAAAACATACAAGTTACTTTTAATAAAAGTGCATAAAAAATCCTTATGTTATTACTAATAATAAATTACTTTAATTTGTATTTATTAGACTGTTTATATATATATATATATATATATATATATATATATATATATATATAATATTCAACCTATTTGTTTTTTTTCGAATTATTAAAAAATCATAAATATCTAATATTTACAAAATATTATATTTATATATATATATATATATATATAAAAACACTTACATAACTATTATCTTATTATATTTTTAAATTTTAATAAAAAAAAATGTATGAAAGTTAACTGTTCTATTAAAACTCAAACTATTTGACCCTTTCACTGGTCTCAATTTAGTAAGACAATTATATTTGTATTATTAGTACTATTCTAAATTACAAAAAAAAAAAGAAAAAAATCGACGGAAATATATTAGAATTTGAAATAATATTCTTACAGTTGAAATATCTCTTTCATTTTATTCATGTTTCAAGAGCAGACTTTTTGATTGTTAGACATCCAGTCATACTCTCTTGAGAAATTTATTGTAACATATATATTTTTTATAAAAAATATTTTAATACAGTTTTTCTTGAAACATACTATACAATTCCATTATATATATATATATATATATATATATATATATATATATATATATATATATATATAATATCTGAAAATTTCAAATAGATTTATTTTTTTTTTAAAAAAACAAATATATATGAAAAAAATTAATACTATTATTCTTGAATATATTTTTTTATATTACATTAATATTATATCAAACTGAATTAATTCAAAATACGTGTACAGTATAATTATATTTTACAATACAGTTCTGACACTGACTAAAATCACTTTCACAAATGAATTCTTCTTTCGCCTCACAAACTATAAAAAAGTTCTGATCAAAATTATCCAATAAATGATTATTGATAAATTTGTATTGTTGTTTATGCGCATTTGGATGGCGATGTCATCATTACCAGAACTTCGAAGAACAAAAAACGAAAAATTTTTACTTTAGCTCTCTGAGGATGTTTCCATTGCCATCGAAATATCCACAAGTAACAATCGAAAATGATTATTAATTATTTACTGAACATTTACGATTCGTTTTTTTTCGTAGGTTATGAAGTGAAAAAAAATGTTATTACTTTATTTCTTACAATTAAATGAATGTAAAACGTAGATAATTAGATTTTTTATGAGAATAATAAATATTTAACTGCTTTCTTTATATCATATCGATAATGATTTCTTGTAAATACATTTCTAAGAATGTATTATCGATATCAGATTCTTATCAGTCCTTTATAAATCAAGACAAGTTCAATTCTTACACTGTTTCCATTATAGAAATTGTTATATTTGTCTCAACTAACCTAGAAATATAAAGAGTTTTTTGAATATTCTTATGAAAAAAAAATCAGTTTTATTGCAATCTTGATAACAGATTCTACTTATAGAACAGTTTATCTTTTATCTTAAAAATTGTTTACACATCGTGTTAATTAATTAAAAAAAAATAAACTGAAGTGTAATCAAGTTGAAAGATCAAAAATACTCCTCAACAGAGATTTACTTAACAGACCTTGATAAAATTTTATCAATAATTAATCAATTTCTGAAATTTGTCGAGTACAAATATTTATTATTTTAATCTTGATTAAATTTTCAATAATTAAATACTTATTAAAATTATGATTGCAACATAATATCTGATATTTATATTAAATTAAATTTATTTATCGAAATGTACAAAAATAATGAATGAATTATATATGGCTATAAGATTTTGTTATTCGTGATATCTTTAGGCGATTATGCCATGAGTAACTACTAAATAATATATCCTTTCGTTAATTACAATTAAACGATATATGATTATTTCTAAAAAATAGGCTAATTATATAAAATACAGATTGATAATAAACCATGTAAATCTACTGAAAAAAATTATTACACTCTATTAAATTTTACAGTTTAATTCGTCATAGTACTTTTCACTTTTCCCTAAGGTATTTAATAATTATTAATATGTCATAAATTATTTACTTTTTAAAATTATAACTGTATGTTTTTATAGCTGTAATCCTGTTAATGCATTTACACGGTAGTCTTAGTTTTTTTTTTTTAAAAGAAACACATCTGTATGTTGTCCACTATTAATTTCTGCATGTGTACCATCTTCAGATAGATATTAGAAACTGATTTGAATAATAATATCTACCTGAAGATGGTAAAAATGGCCAATCTTATATTAAAAACAAAACACTCGGATGATCTAAACGGATGAAAATCACTAGAACAACGTATTTACTTTTGTTTATTTTTTCCATACTGAAGCGAATCCATCTTGTAAAATGTGACCCTTGACGATACTTTTCTAGTTTATGCATAAATCTGGATCTGATCGCAGATAAAGAAACTGTAGGTACAAATCGAAATTAATTACAAAATCTAATAAAAAAAATGTTTTCTACAAACAGTGATAGTTCTCGCTACAAATACAGACCATAAATGAAATATATTTAGAAGATAACATCAATATTAGAGAAGATACAGATTCTGAATGTTTGGTTAATACGGATATTTATTCAGTTGATTTAAAAAAAAAGAAGGAACGCTCCATGAAACATTATCACTGAGTACACGAAATTCGCGAGGTGGAAAAATTATTTTCTGTTATCTCCAAATGCGAAGAACCCCAATTTGATTTAAATATTAAAATTATATTTAATTCGTATGGGTTTCAATTAAAATATTATTTAGAATTATTTTAACTTATTACTTATCAACATGAATTGATATATCGCTATCTTATATTAACAATATACTTTTATTTTTGAATATTTGCATATTTTAAATTGTTTCTTTATACCAGACTGTGCTGAAATTGACTATTTTGTATTAAATTTCAGAAGTAAACATATTTTATAAAATATTTACTTTTTGATCTTTCGAACAGAGATTAACTTAATTAAAAGATTTTTTTAAACAAATAATGGAAAATAGGTTATTTTTATTCAATATATAAAACATAAATTATTTATTATTAGATTAACTTCGAATAAAATTTAATATTGTACGTGTATAATAACAACTATAAAAAATATACATTAACGATTGTAAAAATCGTATAAAATATTTATTTAAAAGGAAAAACTCGATTAATTTCAACTGATACGAGTTTGATAATAAAATTTTATACATTCATAGCTGTCACGTTTTTCAACAGTAAAAAAAAGAACAATATACATGTGTATCGAATCGTAGTAACATAAAAAATATCCGATTTGAACATATCAAAGAAAATAAACATTAAACGAACACCTACCTAGGAATCCAAACATTTAAAATCCACGTACAATATACCTACACACATGTTAACCACGTGTTATTTGTACACAGTGTGTTTGAATGCATGTTAGCAATAAACTAAACTTTTATTAATTTCGACCACTTCGCGCGCACACACAGCCACAATCACATATATGTGAGCAAACACTTGTTCTATTTGTTTATATCGAGAAATGTATGTATAAATATTTAAAAGTCGTTCAAATCATAACGAGTTCTTGTTCGATTCGAAACGCGTTAATCAAACTTTCGAAGGTGCGCTCTCATGTTTCGCACGACAATTCAAAGCAATCACCGATCACTAACTCAATGATAAACAGAAAAAAATTGAGGATCGACTACGTGATCGTCTAGTAGTGTACCACATTGCAATGGCACGGAACACCGCGACGAATACAATTAATTTTATTATCACAACACTAATTGAACAGGTTTCGTGTACCGCATCGTACATTACCTGCCGTTTACGTAATGTTTATAAACAAGTATTGTATACATTTTAACCTTGGTATCATATCGCAAAGACTGTAAAAGGTGAATTGTTTTATTCATAAGACACAGTTACAGTTCTGTAAAATTTCAACAAAAACGTCATACACAAATATATATATATATATATATATATATATATATATATATATATATATATATATATATGAGAGAGAGAAAGAAAAAGAGAGAACAATATACATTCACTGTACTTATTAAAACATTCATTATCGATTACGTCATTTATATTTTACACCTTGATTTCATTTAGTGCAACGTTTCGTCGTTAGTTTAATAACATCTTCCAGCGATAAAAGTTTGAAAAACTAATCCTCTTTCATAAATGAATTCTCTTTTCACCCACAAAGCACAAAACTTTTTTCTGATCAAAACTATTATTTATCATTTTTGAATTTTATATTTCGATGGCGATGCCATCGTATTCGAAAAGCCAAGATACAAAAAAATCTTGGTAGAAAGAAACAAATGTTTAGTACCATAGCGCTCTGAAAATGATGGCATTGCTATCGAAATGCGCATAAGCAGGAATCAATAATTATTAATATTAATTTATTGAATACTTCTGATCAAACGTTTTTTATGGTTTAGGGGTGAAAAAATAATTTATTTGGAAAGTGAATTAGGCCACAGTACGTGTGTTGTGGTATTTATAGCGTTCACATAAATTATGTATGAAGGACTGATATTATTGAAAATAAAAAATGGAATAAGAAACTATTATTAAATTAAATATCTCTGTTTTTAAATATGTTACTTGTAAAAATTAAAGCTTTGTTCTTTATTAAGACCCTTGTCAAATTAATTACATTAATCCTTTATTTACTGAATTAATGAAAATGCAAAAAAATGAGCAATATAATTTTTAATATGACATGGGATACCGTTTGAAAGCACAGAAAAAAAATGAAATATTTTTTTAAATGTAAATTTTTTAATATTTTTTTAAGCATACTAGGAAGCTTCGCCCCCTAATCGCTACGTTTACCGACCCCCGGGGTCACTGCAATCGCCCACTTTTTAATTACAAACATGTCAATTAACCGAATGAAACAATAAACATATTTGAATATCATAGAAACCTCGTCCCAAATAAATAAGTCGACGTCATGGATATATATATATATATATATATATATATATATATATATATATATATATATATATTAGTATGTCTATATATTCTGGTAGATAGATGATTTTTTGCAACGTGTTGTTTTATAAGTTTTTTGTAAATAATTTTGATATATATATATATATATATATATATATATATATATATATATATATATATATATATATATATATATATATACATACATAGATAGATAGATAGGCAGATAGATAGGTAGATAGAGAGAAAGATAAAGATAAGTTCCTTGAGGAGAATAATGAATCATTGATTATTTGATATCAGTTTTTGCTTATGGGATTTGAAAGTCCTGACAATAGATAAGGGTCAAACAGGTATATTTACGAGTATTGGAATTATTACATTTTCATAAATAAATTTTCCATTCACTCCGAAAACCTCTACAAAATTGTTCTGTACCTTCTAAGCTGATCACCATTTAAATACACATAAGTAACAAGAAAAAACGATCAATAATCTATAATTGAACATTTTTGATTTGAAATTTATTGTGATTTATGGGATGAGTGAAAAAAGAGAATTGATTTGTGAAAAAATATTGTAACTTAAATGATATTAATTGATACAAACTGATGAGCGACATTTAAATATGCGTAAAGCACATTATCATAACAGTTTTTGACGAATAAAGAACTTAAATATATATTACATTTATAAAAATTAGGATATTTAGTCTTATTAAGATTTTCAAGAGTATCAGACGTGACAGTATAACAATTTGAAGTCATCAGTCATAAATTGAAAACTTGCATAATATAAAAAAACAATAGATATGAATAAAGTGCGAGAGAGAACGAGCTAGTTACATGTCTTACAGAAATCGGTGCAATTTTGTTATATATTTTATATTGCCATATTTTTACAGTTGAACAAATCGGAAATTGTAAAAAAGTCACATAGCAATTAATTATAATTACTTTTTTTGAAATGGTGGGATGAGTATTAATGAAATATTATCCTGTTTATAAAATTCAAATTATAATGTATTTGGAAGTCTAGAGAATACATTTGTAATTTTGAATATGGCTCTGAAATAAAAAAATAACATTTATTAACTTTTAAGCATTTTTGCAACTTTCAGATACAACCTTAAATTAGGTGTTTTAATAATTCTCGAGAACTTAGTGAAATTCATAGCTACACATTATTGATAACATTATTTACACATATTTTTTTTAAATAATCGAAAAAAACTGTTATGGCTAAAAGAATAAAATACTGGAAACAAAAATAAATTAAGCCTAAAGGAATGACTACCATATAATGATTTTTGAACTTACCTTCTTGCTTTTAAATTTCATCAATAATTTATTATTATTGGTAAATAAAAATATAATTATTACAAATCTAACAGAATATTATTTTTTTCTGAATATTTTTTATTTCACAAATTTTAATGTAATGATTAAACAACAATTAAATAGTGTCAAATTATAAAATAATCCATTTTTAATAGAAATATAAAAACAAAATTTATAAAACGAAATTGATAGGTTAGAAAAATTAATCCTATAAAACATGTTTAAAAATGAGCACTACTGTTTCTGAAATTGGTACATTTTGAAACCTTATTCCAATATAGGTTTTTTAAAAGTACATTTACTGAAATTTATAAAATGTTAAAAATATACTGTATTATCTGATATTTTTTGAAATCCTACTATTCATTAAAAAATAGACTGAATCATTTTTCAATTTTTTTAAAGAATTGAATCATATATATATATACATATATATATATATATATATATATATATATATATATATATATATATATATATATATATGTATGTTAAAAAATACTGTTCATATTTCTGTAAATAAAATGATCAATTATTAAGTTCAATAATTAAAATGTTACTGACATAAAATAAAGATATTTTGAATGTGTAGGTATATGTGAAGTAAGAAAAAGTAATTTAACATAACATGTGTATGTGTATTTGGAAAAATCACTAAAACATAGCATGATTGTGTACACAAATTAAATTTTCATCCATTTTATCTTGCATGACCTAAAAAATTATGAATACAAAACACTTTTTACAAAGACAACACATCACTTACAACAATTTTTAACATTACATAATTTTATTTCACACACGATTTTTATACTAATATTATTTATATTCATTGCATACAGCAATACTTCTTATAAGAGTTATACCCACTTGAACTAGTTTTAAATCAATCTGAAATCACCATTCACACAATAAGAGAATACAATCACACAGAAAATATAACATTCATAATTATTTTGATATCAATGCATTGTATATAATTATAACTAGACAAAAATAAAATATACACACTATATCAAAATTATTCAATCAATATGCAGCCGTTAAACAAAATCAAATAAAAACATTGAACAAACGTCTTGTCGGTCTACACATATTGATAAAATCGAAATGAAATCAATATTAAAATTAATTCTATTTTTTCACAAAAACCTTCGCAATATGACAATAGATATCATTGTATATATTATGAAATATGTATATCAGTACATAGAAGACTGCTTTGTTGTTTGCAATTGTAATAAAAATTAAATCTTTTTGTTTTCATTTCACTGATATGTTTTAAATAAATTGATAAGAGCAAATAGTTATTATATACATTTTCATATCATAAGCAGTCTTCTACACATCAGCTTTAATTTATCAATAAACAACACAATAAAAACAATTTACAGCCATTACAGAAATTCCATTTCTGAGTCAAATACAAAATACTTGTTTTAAAAATTAAATGAAATATACTTAAACTAACAATTGCATCCAAAAATACAATGGCATTTATTAATATAATTTCAATATATACATATTCTTTGATTTTACGATTTAAATTTGTATCATATATTATATATTACCACAACACAGTAAACTTACGAGATCTTTAACGATTTTCCTCTTATGGAAAAATACTTTTAAAACATTAATTTTATATAAAATTTCCTTAACAATTCTAAATCTATTATATAATTTTTATAATACGAATGACCAAAAATAGCATTGATTAACTAAATAAAATTTGATTTAGTTAATAATAAAACTTGATTTAAATATCAAAATATATACAACATAAGCATAAAATTTGAGATTAGAACACTTTAATTATAAAACATAATAAAAAAAATATATAAAATTATAAAAAAAAATATCAAATTCAACCACTTCCAAAAAAAGAAATATTAATGACAACTACATATTATTACGAATGTTATTTAAAACTAGACTACAATCGAAAATAAATGAAAAAAGTATAAAAACTTTTATACTTTTACTTAAATAAAGAATGGATTGACTTTCTTTGGATCAGAATTTTGATTATTTCGTTTCTTCAAACAGGTTCACCTATCGGAGTGATCAGTTGAATATTAATGTTCATCGTAAAATATAACGTTCACCTCTAAATATGACGAATGATAATCTTTATAATGCAGTAACTATAAGTATATACTTAACTTTTACACATCAATTAATCATTGTTTTCAGATCACATTAACGATAAATTTTTAAAATTACATTTCAAAACTATTACTTATAGTATAGGAAAATTATGTTCGTTATTTTTCATAATCCAGGTATTATTTGAGTACTGATTTTATGTACTTTTTATATACATTTGTTAATTTTTACATTTGATACTTATTTCTGAATTTTTCAATATACTTCCCAAGAACATAATTTATGTCTATGTATTTATAACTTTTGTCTTAAATGCAGTTACAAATAAAAAAGTAACAATAAAAACGAATATTTCACACTGTTATACTTTTGTTTTCTTAAGTAAAAAATTATACAAATACACTTTTCAAAGATATACGATTGTGTATGTGTAACCACTGTGTACATACATACATATATATATATATGTATATATATATATATATATATATATATATGTGTATATATATATATATATATATATATATATATATATATATATATATATATATATAATTACAGTTTAATTGTAATATCTTTGAAAACCTGAATTACTGCTGTTAAAATTCAAGCAATTAATGTGCTATGTACTATTTTTTTAAAACTATAATCATATTTGTCACATTTTACATTTCATAGCAAAGTTTGACCACTCATTTTTGGTTCTCTACTAAATTTAAATCTACATGTATCAAACATTTTAATGTTCATGAAACTGAACTAATTGCATTATGAGGAGAACCCATTTGAGTGAGCACTTTATCTAACCATTGCAACGGCCCGTGTAAATGAATTTCTATCCAACATGGCGTGCTTGTAACATCTTGCCGATGATACTCAGCACCCCAACCTTTAACAAAACTCATGCGAATGGTGCACATTTTAGTCAATTCATACACAGCTTCGAAACCATGATTTACAGATTGTGAAAGCAACTGTGCAAATTCTTGGTTGTTAAAAATTTTTAATGAACACGCAGGAGGAATCTTGCATACAGTTGAAGGGTGGAAACCATGATGGTGATTACAGTTTCGAGACTGAACAAATATAGCAGAGTCCGATAAACATTCAGCATAAACTTCACCTCCAACATAATATAAGTGAACACCTTTTCCAATATGCCGTCTCGTATTTTCAATAGTAGAATTACGATTAACGTTACTCAGTTGTCCTAAGCAAAATCTGTCTGAATTATTACTAGGATTTGTAAAGCCATCAACAATAACAGAATGAGAATTGCAGTGAAATACTTCTCCGACACGACAATTGAGCTCGTAATAAGCGATGCTCGCCCAATACGGTGGTTCTTGATAGCTGACAGGAGCGACTTCTCCCATTCCGGTATCCATGTTCGGATCTGGATTATTATTAGGCGGTTGATTTCCATCTTCTGGCGGACTATATGCTGGAGGAGGTGTTTCTGGTAAACCGGAATACGGACTCTGAGGATTTGAATTTACTGAACCTGGACTTGGAACAGATGACATCGGTGAATTAGGACTTAAATGTGATGAATTGAATCCTGTAGATGAATAGCTGACATTATGTGGCATATTTGGCTCAGGTATTTGTTGAAATGGAAGAAGTGAGTGGCCAGGAGCGAATTCTGAATGACGAGGAACCAACACTGGAGGTAGTACAGGACTTTCTACTCTTTTGTAGTGATAAGGATTAATACAAACTTCTTTTTGTTTTGCTGAAAACGGAAACTGGCAGAGTTCTAGAGGTTTCAATTCATGATGACTCTGAAGATCCGGCCAACGCCACACTCTACAGTATATGACATGAGGTAGTCCTTTTCGGTGAGATACTTGCAAACGACCGTCTAAAGAACGTGGAATCGTCACACATTTGCTAGGTGTTCCCGGACACGATAGAGCACGTTCTAGTTCTTCTATCGCTCCTTTACGCTTCTTTAATTTTTTTACTAAACTGTCTACGGCTTTTTCTGCCCACTTCTCTTCTTCGTCACCTTGTTTCCATCCGAGTAATTTCTTCACAGCAGGAGATGTAAATGAAAATAAACTATTTAAAGATGACATTGGTCCACTGCTGGATGATTCGGCTTCGTCTGTATCCATATTTCTGTGAAATAAAAATAAATGTTACTTATTCAATACCCACACTTATTTGTAAGTTATGATCAATAAAAATAAAAGTATGAAAATATAAAGATAACCAAAAAATTATTAAATATGTAATTTTCAGACATTTTGAACTTGTACCATAATTTGTTTTGAATAAGTATTGTAAATTAAAAAATTGTTAATTTAATATTAATGATTCAGAAAACAGTTCAAAGAAAACAAGCATAGCTGAATGAGTCACTGGTAAAATAATTTTTTATTAAGTGCTGATTTTTAAAGGATCATAAAAATAAAACAACACATTTAAATACGTAAAAATTATAAAAATATTGGTACATTTTATACCCAGCCTTTCCTTGCGTTAATGCATAAAACTAAAATAAAAAAATCGCGTCTCAACAACCCATAAAAATGTACATAAGTACACACAAATGTTTGAAATACCAAACACTGTCTTTTAAAAATACACTAAACTCACCTCAAATGTGATTACACTTACGCAACAAATAGACTGTTTGCGTGGATACTTATTTCTGTGATAATTCGAAAAAGTTTGATTTTCTGACGCGAACAACGAACGGTTTGGTGGTTTGCGAACAACCGACCTGCCGACTTGACGTCGCCTTGAAGTTACTTTTTTTGCCGTTTATTATTGATGGCGCAGTTTTTTCGAAGCGGGAGAATGAAATATGTTATTTAAATGCATGTGAGAAATAAATAAATATATATATATATATATTTAGACTAGTATCATTAAAAAGTAATTTTTTATGTTCTCCTATTATTACATGACTAAAAATCACATATTACTTTTCATTAATGGATAAATTTTTTTAATAGTAACCAACTCTTGTTTTTTTTGTGGTAATCTCTTTTCATTATTTGAATCACACAGTTAGACAAATATTTTTTTATGTAACAAATTGAATTATATATAAATATTATATTTAAATTACCTACTCTTAGCTAGCCTTTTCCAATTTTGTTCAGATTAAAACAATCTGTATCAGTACATCCCAAATGTATATATATATATATGTATATATATATATATGAAATTCAATTAGGTTACTTTGTAATCTTTACTGAAATTAGACTTCAAACAATTGTAATAAAAAATATTTGAATCATGCAACTGAATAAAAGTCATTTTTTTATTTTTTACAGATTTTATTGAACAAAATAATATTAACCAAGTCTTACTAAAAAAAAGTTTGTTATTGTTTCAATGATCATTTTACATCTTAAAGCTCAGTAAACTTGATAAAATTAACAAACATACTTGACAACTGAGGAGAAAAAATTGATTTAATGTGAAATTTTAAGCATACTTCTCAGATTTGCAAAATTATTACAAAAACAATAATTACATTAAGAATACACGTCAACTTATTATTATGCTAGATATAAAAGTATCATTATTCGCACATATACTCAACTTGATGGAATATCTTAGATGATACTCTTTTCTCACAGTTTAATGAATTGCTATGAGACCAGACTCTAGAAGTTTTTGTATTTTTGCAGCTATATCAGGATTTTTGAGATGACTGAAAGAAATACATTATCAGATAAATAAATATAATATTAATGCTACAAATCAACTGTAGTATTTACACACATTTTATTTAACAAATTACTTACTCTTGTAAAGCTTTAGGATCATTCTGCATTTGTTCAAGAATAATTCGCATTGCAGGATCACGCAATATAGATTGAACTTCAGGATCGGCCATTGCACGTGCCCTAATAGATTGCGGATCATTTGAACTCTCTGTAGAGCAAGTACGATAGCCATTGATAGCTTCTGAATTTGTAGGATCTATTTCTAAGGCTTTTTGGAAAGCTGTTAAAGCTTTACCAGGTTGTTGCATTCCCTAAAGTTCAAAATATGCCGTTATATAAAATAAATATAACAAAATCTCATAAAACTTACCTGCAAAATACTGCCCTTCCGTATCCAACCTTTAATGAATTTTGGCTCAAGTTCTACACACTTTTCACAATCTTTCAGGCCAAGATCAAATGCTGCTAATTTTGTATAACAAGCCGCTCTATTACTGTAATACTTAGCTTCATCAGGATTTCGTTTAATTGCCTCTGTATAATGTTTAACAGCATTTGCATAATCTCCTTTTTTAAACAATTCATTCCCAATCTCTTTCTCTTCTTCGGCTTTAACTGGGTCAACGTATGCTTTTCTTTCCTCTTCTTTGATTTTATGTTCGACTTCTGAAATCAAAGTTTTTATTTCCGGTGTTCGATGTTCAGACATAGACTTTTCGTAGTATGTCTTGGCAGAATGCCATTCCTCCATTTTTTTATATGCGTTTCCGATTCGTGTAAATGCTTTTGCAATTAATTTAAAATCTGCTCGATTTTCTCTGCCTATTTCAATACCTTTCTCACAGTATTCGATGCATTTTTTATATTCTTTCTGTTCAAAATATACAGCTGCTAAATTATTATAAAATGTGATATCAGTCGGGTCATGTTCTATCGCTTTAAGATAATGTGAAATTGCAACATCGAAGTTTTTCTTTTTGTAAGCTTCATTTCCTAATTCTTTTTCACACTTTGCTGACTTTTTATGTTCAGGTAAATTTTCTTCAGGCTTTGATGGTTTTGGTTTTTCTCGTTCTGGAGTTCTCTGTGGTGTTGGATCAACATCCATTGGTACATCTGGTCGTTCATCCATAATATCTACTCCTAATAAGACACTTAAAGTAGATAAAATTCTTGAATCTTGTAATTTCATACTTAAACTATTAGGATTATTTCGAAGATCTTGTAACAATTTAACATATTCTGGATCATCTAGATATGCTCTGGTTCTAGGATCAGCTCTCAATTTTACAAATAAATCTGGAGAACTGAAAGGATTAGTCATATCGGTCATTCTTTTAGCTTGTTGAGATTGCACTTCTGAAATGCCCTCTTTTAACTGTGCATTCATCGGGTCATGTTTCAATCCTTCTTCATATGCTGCTATGGCATCGTCATAACGACCTAGATATGCTAATGTTGAACCTTTTCTCGAATATCCTTTACCCCAATCAGGTTTAATTTGAATCGTTCTATTGGCATCCTCTAAGGCCAAATCATATTTACCTGCTTTAGCATATGCAGCAGAACGGTTTGAATACAAGACATGATTCTTTTGATCTAATGATATCGCTTCTGTGTAATTTTTAATAGCTTCTACAAAATTTCCAGCATTAAGTGCGGCATTTCCTTTATCCTTAAGAGCGGTTACCTTATATTGAAAAGAAAATTCTTTTGTGAAAAAAGAATAAATGATTCATTTTCTTGTACTTTATATTATTTTAATTAATTAAACCAATAACAAAAATTACACTGGCTTACCTGATCCATTGTACCGGTTTCAACACTGTACAAATACACAATACACTCACATGTAGGTTCATAAACGAATGACGAGAAGATTCTGGAATTGGGATGTTTTATTGGCTACGTTCAATAATAATGCGTTCAAAGCGGTTCAAAGTTGCAAGTAATCACAATTGTAAATTAGTTATTTACTATTAAGCTATTTACATGAAAATATTATTTTTTTTCTAATTGCTATTAATTTGTTTATACAATTTAATAAATCACTCGTATTTAAATTAACATTATTTTGCAATAATCAAATTTTAAAGATGAAACCATTGATACTATTTCCTTTTCTTTTAAATATTTTTAAAATAATAAGTAATAAATTCAATGTTATCTGGATTATAACAGTTATTAATTTTTAAAATATCTTTTTACTGTAAGTTGATTAAAAGTCGTTTATTAAACGTAGCCATAAGTTGTCAAGACTGTAAATTGCGAATGTCATTTACATTAATTTTTAAACGAAAATAATAAAATTCAAACTAACTAATTCTTATTGTTGTATACTTATTGTAAATGATGTTTAACAGACAAAATAAAACAGATCATAATATATACTGTACACAAACATCTCAAACAAACTTTAATTCATCTCCAAATAATTTTCACCCTCTTGGATTTAGCAGTCCAGTAAGATTGAGTAAACAAAGGAACATCAAATGGAAAAAAAAGTTCAATCCATTTTGTGGAGAAACTTCAGAAAGTTCAAATCCAGACAATAGCAGCAATCAAATGAAACCTAAACCCCGATTTCATCATAACTTCAAGGTAAATAAACAATAAATAAAAATTGTCATGCAGCTATAAATTAAATTCAGAATTTTAGTACTACAAATCAAGAAGATATATCGTTATACTATAATCATTCAATGGTTGAAGATCCTTGGAAAGGTCTTGAAGAATATCTGAAACAAAAGAATAGTATAGATGACAATACGACGAAAAGTTCTTTGATGTCGAGCACAAATGAAATAAGTTCTTTTATTAAAGATGATGCTCTAGATTCTCAGGGAAACGAAGACAGTCAAGTGTCTATTGAGGAGAGCTGAACTATTATTCTGTAATGTTTTGAATTTATTGATTTGATATTGTTTTTAATTTTTAACCTTTTTTTAAGTTTTATGTGAATGAAAATATAAAAATGCTAGTTTAAAAAATATTTCATCGAGTGTTTTTTGTATTATAATTTACTTTCTAATTAATAAAATGTTTATTTTGATATTTATAAGTAATAAAAATATATCGGAAATTAATACAAACATTTTATATTTATGGACAGAAAGTCATCAAGTGCTATAGATAACTAGTTTAGTTCTGTACTAAACAAAGCTATTACAAGACTTACCTTGCATGAATAAGTTTTTTTAAAAATAAAAACAAAAAAAATGTATGAAAATGCAAATATTATTTTACAGAAATTGTTTAATAATTAAAATTCAGTACAAAGCACCAATGTACATTTTTGTCATAAAAATTTTATAAAACATATTTTAATAAAGATTAATGTAAAAGTTATGTACTATATAATTTACAAAACATTTTAATATAACAATCTTAATTAACAAAATCACATTTTTTGAAGAGTATAAAATTCTAACTACACCCAGCTACTATATATATATTTATATATCCTTTCTTCTTTAAATTAAAACTTTAAATATTAATTCTTTATAAATTGTGAATTCAAATAACAATATGATACATGGTAAACATTATAAAATCATTTTTTTCATAAATGAATAAAAAATTACTTCGATTTATATTTTAACATTACAATGGTAGGTATTTAATAATAAAAAAATAATTAGGACCACTCGACACTAAACATGCAAAATATTACTCTTCAAAAACAGAGAGACACTGATTATAAGCGAGTACCGATATTTTTATGTATACGTTAATACCGCACGATTTATTTTTAATATTCGTATTCTTCCATCGTTCGAGATAAACGATTATTATCTATTCGTCTCCTTTGACTACGACGTACGGCGTCCGCTCGTCGATAAGGCTCACTTTTCAAACCGAGAAGAATGTCTTCAAGAGCACCGTTATACACTTCATCTTGCTGGAGTAGTTTTTTCTCTTTAACTAGTTTAGTTTTATTCTTGAGCTCATTGATTACAGCATCCTAAAGTACAATGTATAAAACAATACATAATAAAGTAACATATGTATATAACCAGTTTTTAGTATACAAGCATTATTTTAATAAGTAATACATCTTGTAAAACATAATTAATTCCACATAAATGTATTAATAACATAACTAAAACATTCATTTTCCTATAACAAACTTTCTGCTATAAACAGTGTAATAGCTACAATATTTCAATACACACAATTAGGTTTAAATTTAGTTCAATACAAAAATCATTTCATTACAAAAGATAAAGTGAACAGAAGAAAAGCTTAAAATAAAAAGTAATAAATGATAACAGAAAACACGCTATGATACAACAAAAATTCATAACTCAAGCAATTAAATAAATACAGTGTAAAAAAAAGCGGTGTTTAAATTTACAGAATCTATTTTATTACAATTTATACATGAAGTTTAAATACAAATATACAAAAGTACCATGCATTATTCTAACTCAATAGAATTCATGTTTTGATTGTATTTTACATACATTTTTCTTAATTCATGGACTTGTGATTAACACTTACAGTACCTTTTCATCAGTAACTAGTTATTAATTCAATTATTTTAAGGTTATTTATTGATAGCATTTTATGATAAGATTTTTCTTTTTTCAATTATTTCATATATAGATTTATCCACATAATTTTATATGTAAATATTGAAATTATTTATACTCTAAATTTTATTAAGGTATTGCAGTAAAAAAATGTATGACTACTGTAAGTGTTAAAATGTATTTTTGTCTTACAAAAAAACCAATCAAATATATAATTATAACAAAATACAGTGTAAACAAAATTAACAAACGATTACAAATAGAAACTTGAATTAAAGGTCTAACAATTTTTAAATGTTAGTTAAAAAAATACTTAGCATGCAAATATTAAAAAAAAAACTATCCATGCATAGCATCAATGACTAAAACTACATTTATTTACTATATTTTTTGTATACTTAATTTGTTTATTTTATATACAAGGTCAATAAACCAAAACAAAGAAAAAACCATTTATTATATTATATTTTGTGTAGAAAAATAAAAAAAATATATTAATTACAACATGTCTATGTACAAGATAAAACGAATTGTTTTATCAATCAACAGTTTTTTTAGAACAGGAATTTTATATATGATGATCAAGTTTATTGTTAAAAATATATTATTAGTAAGTTCAGTTTGATTTACACAATATATATATATATATATATACACGCACACATCAGTTTTATTCCATTCAATATTAATGAAATATCAAAAATATTAAATACTAATTTATATTTTTATCAAATGTTATATTTTAATTTTTTTTAAATCAATAAACTACATGCTTTGCTAAAACAAACCTGATCACAACATAATAGTAGTATATTATCAACTATGTACTCAACATACATAATTTATATATAAATTAAATTAGAAAAAAGAAACAAAAATTAAACGATAAAATATCATCTATTAAGTAAATTTTATTTTTCAGAAATTTAACTCAATCTCCCAAAACTTACTTCAAATTTTAACCCTAATCTTCCCCTTCAGTAAATATATCATATTTATATACTTTTTTATGAAAACAATTTGGTCAAACAGCATTTACCATATTATTATAATCTTTTTTTTATAAATATATCTAATTTCTTTCTTAATTAATAAAGAACCAATAAGATTGTATAGCTATTTACAGTACAAATTAATAATTTGTAAATAAAAATAAGTATTCAATACATTGCTTGCATGAAAAATACTGAATCTGAACACGATAAAAAGAAATATCATTACAAACTTTGTAAAGACAACGTAGGTCTACATATAATCGGTTTTACACATACCTGTTGCTTCTTTTGATTTATTTTGTTGAGTTTAATTACTTGATCATTAGGCTTATTCAAGGCTGCCAAAGCAGCTTGCTCTAATCTTCGTCTCTGTTCATTTTCTTGATCAGCAACCTAAAAGTAAGTACATAGAAATATACTGATCTCTTGAAAATATTTAAAACAAATATTACTTTATGTAAAATGATTTATTTTTCATAGTAAATGATTTTTCATAGTAAATGATCTTCATAGTAAATGATTTATTTTTAATACCTTGAAAGCTTTTGCAAATCGCACTAATAGAGAGAAGAATGTATTTGCATCAACTGTTCTTGGAGATTCTCCAAAATATTCAACACATTCTCGGAATGCTTCTTGTGCAGATTTTGCATCGACTTTCAGTCTTTTTAGTTTTTCTTCTGCATTTGAAAGAAAATCTCTCAGTACTATACTATGCGGTCCTTTTCCTTTCACATCATATTCTTTTCGTACATGTTCCATACCCTTTTCTAATTCTGCAACATCTGTTATCACATTTTCTAAAGACACTGAAATGAAAAAAAACCACTTATAACTCATCTTTCATTAACTTAAATCATAAGATATGTGAAAAAAGATCTGTTTAATATTGAAAATAAAAATATAGATTATTTACCTGTCGCAGCTTTGTCAATGTATAAAAGTTCTGAGTCAAAATTCAATAGTTCCGGAAATTTATATCTAATTGTTACAGTTATGTAATGTAATAAACTAATTCGCTTATCGGTTGATTTTGTATCAAGTAATGTATCTAATGATTGTAACTTAAATCCATACGCTGGTCCTCGTTTACTGCTATTTAAATAATTTCCAAAGGCAAGAATTATTTCTAAAACTGATCTTAATTTTTTTGAAGATTTCACTGAACTTGCACCTGATATTACAGCATGTACTTGCTAAAAATAACATAATTGAATACTTTCATTTTTTATATACAAAACATCTGTCTTTGTTTTTATAAGGCATAAATGAAAATAAATTATTTTTAAATGCATGTTTTAATAATATACTTACAGGAGTTATCAAATGCAAATTATCAAAGAAGTTGCCAATATAATGCATAATTGAAAGTTTTGCAGAAATCCTTTCAACTTTTGATAATTGCATAAGAAATTTATCTTCTTCTGTGAGTAAATTAATATTCTTCTTTTCAGCAACATATTCTCTATACCCTTTAGCCTCTTGATCTGTTGGAATCATCCTTTGCAAAAGCTCAACACTTTCCAACGGCAGTGTTTTTAAATCAAGTGCGTTTACAGCAGATATTACTTTCTCTACAGGCATTTCTAACTTTCGTCTCGATATAGCTACGAAGAAACAAATCACGCAATAATTTATTTTATCAATTTATTATTTTATATAATAATTACCTATATTTCGTAAACGTGTATGCTCTAATAGTGATATATTTTCAGGTTTCTTAAATCTTTTACTCGGGAATGTAGAGAGACCTTCGACCTCATCGGTTCCATTATGCATCGGACCTCCAATACCTATCTTAAACTTCTCTTCAAAATCAGTGAAGTCAATTTGACCGTGCAATTTATCATCATCTAATTCATTGAATACTGTTCCTCTAACTTGATTCGGTTTTAGAGCGATCCAATTCAACGTAGGAAGTTTATATTTCGTTTGCACTTTTCGTTTAATCGTCATAGCTCCGTCAGGTGCTTGCATCATCCCTGCTGGAGGGGGTGGTGTTGGGACAAATATTGGAACTTTTGGAGAATTATGTGAAGGTGGCGGTGGTGGACAAGGCGGTGGAGGAGGAGCAACGGATGCTTGTGGAGGCGTTATAGGCATCATAGGAGGTGGTGGCGGAGGTGCAGGTGTATTTATTACCGTTGTGGGTCCATCTATGCTTGTATTTGAAATAAGTAAATCTGCTATACTTGCAACTGAAAAACATAATAAGACGTTTGGTAAATTCAAAAAAGAATGACAATTATAAATATTTATTATACACTTACTGGATGCGCCTTTAGGTAATGACTTTGTAAGCGATTCTAATTCTAAAATTTTTGATTCGAGCATCGATTGCCTATTCTTCGATTCCTGTTCGTGTTGTTTAACGACTCTTCGTAACGTTGTAACTTCTTCATCTACTTGCTTTCGAGATTCAAACAACTCATCTCGCTCTGCTCTTACTTGTACTAATTCTGTTTCCAATGTTGCTAATTTTGCTAACGCTTCACGTTCAATTTCTGATAATTTATCATGAGCCTACAATAATCGAGTGATATAAAAGTTAAATAAATTTACAGTTAGCAAACAAAAACCTTACATGGCCCAATTCATCTTCTAATTCAGCTACTTTTTCTAATGCTGCTGTTTTCGTTTCACTATCTTCCATCAAAGCGGCTACATCGAAAACATTATCTAAATATGCAGAGATCTGAACTTTTAACTCCTCACTTTCAGTATGTCTTAATCGTTCAAGATAACCATCTAAATTTAAGGCCGTAAATTCATACTGAAGGTGAACTCGATAATTCATATCTTCGACGGAATGAACTACGATATTGACGAATTGCATACATGCAACCTTCGAAAAGAAACATCACATTACAATTTAATGTTCACTAAAATGTATAATTAAATAAAGTGTTACCATAAACTCAATATGAAAATTGTCATAATTCATAAAAAATTCCATAAGTGTTTGAAATCTTCGAGATTCTTGATGAATTTCTTTGAAATTATTAAACGCAGAAAGTATTATTTCATGGCCCCCTTTGACTAGACATATCGCAGCTAATAATTCTAATACCAATGCTTTTGTACGTAAACTTTTGTGCATTAAACTTAATGCTATACAATTAATAGCCTCTCTATGTTGAATTACCATATTAAATCCATACTGAAAGAAATATTATGTTAATTATAATCAACTTTATTAAAAACAGCATTTTTTATACATTCAAAAACACATATGAATACAAATATGGCTTACTTCCGAAAGAAATTTGCTATAATTTTTGTTAAAAAAAATATTTGGAAGTTTTAAGTTTCCTGACTTGTTTTTTACAAGAAAATAACCAGATAGTATATATTACCTTGTTGTTCATTATGGCCCGCATACACATAATACAAACGTGTATATCATCTTTAGCTTCCCCCATATTAAGTTTCGCCACATGTCTAGATCGTCTTTTAATACCTGGACTATCAGATATATCTAAAGGTGGTCTCAAATAACCATTGTATGTGCTGTTTGTTGTACTACAATTTGTGCTTAATTTCTCTTCAGAAGCTGTGCGTGTTTCGGATATTCGTTGTTCATGACGCATCATGAGTAAACGAAAGCTTAAATAATCGATTAAAACATCTAATCCCACATTCTCTTCATTTAAAAACTCCCTCACCCACCTAAAAATAAACATAAACATCATATAAAACAATAAACATTTATGATATAAGCGAACACGCAAACATACTCTATATGGTTTGTGCGTAACGATATTTCTAAATCTCGCAACACTTGGGTAGATGTGGACTCTCCTACCATTTTTCGTTTCTGTAATGTAAGTAAACAATACTGAATTTTCAGATAGTAATAAAAGTTCAGTTTCCTACATTTTACTCACCCTATGGCTCCGTGATGCCTTTGGATCCAAATATGTTCGTAATTTATTGAGGTAATATGAAGGAGGATCTTTGGCTTGAACCATTTCCTGAAAAAAATATAAACATGTCAAAGGAAATAATCAGAGAATAAAAGGATGCTTACATAATTAAGGCACGTTAAATAATCTACTGTTCTCGAAAAACGCTTCACATAAATGAAATGAATATCTTGATTTTCAAAAATATTTTTTTCTCATCACATAAAACTCAAATATTTATCGATTACTGATCATTTTGGATTGTTACTTATGCGTATTTCGATTGTTATTTCATTATCCTTTGAGCGCCAAGGTATAAAAAAATGAAATTTATTTATACTAGATCAGCGAGGCCCAATCTTTTGAATGGAGAGGACCCCTATATTAATCTGAGAAATGCCGCGGACCCCTTTGAAGAGGATTGTTTCCGGTACTGGAATACTAGAAAAACGAGCAGGTCTTATGAGAAAAAAATGTATATCAGCAAAACAAACTTTATTTTTGCAATTACAATAAAAAAAACAACAAAATTAATTACTAGTTAGTGTGAAGGATGATGGTGTTTGACTGAGACAAGTTCAGAAATATTTGGCTCAACTGTACTAAGGCACAACATTTAATCTAATTCTATATTTTGAATTTGGATAAAAAAAGTCCGTTCACACAAATAACTCGTAACAAATGGGAATAAATGTTTCAGCGTCTTGTTTGATAAATCTGTATACTCAGAGGGTAAATGTGATCAGAAATCAATCAAATTATGTTTATTAAACAATAATTTTAAGGAAATGTTACAAGAAATCTTCATCAAGCTGTTTTCTTCATTACTCATTAAGCCCTTTTATGACTTTTACATCTTCGTTAAAAGGATCGTTAATCTATTATTAGAATCAGAGTTAACCACGGACTCCTGGGTGTTCGAAGATCACGGACTGGGAACCACTGTACTAGATAATAAGAAACATTTTTGTTTCATGATTCATTCGTACAAATTAATTTAGCCAGTGATAAACCTGTATTGTAATATCTTAATATCTGAGACTCCATAAAATAAAAAATATAAGAATTAATGTAGTTAAAAATCAATATAACTGAATATCAAATAATATATGCAATGATATCGACTATTTTTTTTTATAAATGCATTATTTACTAAATCTAATTTACTTTTATAAAATGTTAAGATTTAGAAAAATATCGAAATTATTATATTTTTTAATACTCAATAGGTTAATCTAATTATTATATATATATATATATATATATATATATATATATATATATATATATATATATATATATATTGATTTAATAATTTTCTATTTTTGAATAGATTCATATAAATGAATCAATTATCTGAATGTTATCATATAGTCTGTTAATAAAAGAAACAAATGTCAAATAATAATATCTAATATGAAATCAACTATTTTTTATAAAACGTTATAGATTTAGAAAGATATCGAAACAATTATATTTTTTTAATAATCAATATAATAAATCTAATTATTTAAAAAATATATAAAAACAGTCAAAGAACATACACAAAATATTGTTTTAAACAATCCAAAAAGCCTTGCTATAAATGCACTTATCAAGAAGTGACGTTATTAGAGGTCAAAACTTCTACACCCACGGATGATGTCATTTTCTTATATACTATATTTATTATCCTATTATAAGAAATACTATTAAAACTTTAGTGTATTCTAAAAATATTCGAATTGTAACATTTATTTCAATCTACATAAATGATACTAAACGATATATTTATTTGCTTTTAATGTATCTGAACTGCATTGTTTATATTATTTTATAAAAATGAAAAAAATACTATCGATTTATCAACTAAACTCGTGCAATGCATGTATAACTTTAGTACAGTACATATATATATATATATATATATATATATATATATATATATATATATATATATATATATATATAACTAAAGAGTCAACAACTTCTCAGCAGAGTCTACAGCACAGAGTAATCGTTTTATTATGTCAAGTGTTGCCCATATGGTAGATAAAAATATTGATTCAAGTAACGTCAAGATCTTATTGTCTTGCATTATCATTTCTGTCTACAATGTTTACGTATGTTATATTCAAAATTTCATTCATAAACTTTACTCTCATATTTTCAGATAAACAACATAGTACTACTATCAGTATCATCACATTACTTTATCAGGTACCAATATCGAAACTAATTGTATTTACTTCTCTGATAAGAGACCAGTGTAGGCAATTTAAATATTAGAAAAATTAATTCATCTGGTATACGAAGATGTAAAGAGATATGTGTATAAATGATTCATTGTAAAAAATCGATTTTATTGACATATTTTTATATCGGATATACAATATGTACTTTTTTTTAAAAAAATAAAGATGATTTAATAAAATGGCGTGATTTATACGATTTCATTAGAATTTCGTTTACAGTAACGGAAGTATGGTTTCTTAGATAAAAAATATTTTTAAACCACAGAATATTTCCTGAAGTATAAATAATCTACTAACAATTAATCAAAGAATGAACATTTTCTGAATAATTTTGTATATAATTTCTTTATGTAAGTTTATATAAGTTTTCTTTATATGAGAATGCTTTTCATTAAAATTATACATACATATATATATATATATATATATATATATATATATATATATATATATATATATATATATATATATATATGACAAAAAATAACGGAAAATTAATGACATAAGTACGTTTATAAAATTGAACGAAATTTACGAAATTAACTGATCAATAGATAACTGATTAACCCTGCAGTCGAGCACATGGTACCCCTATTTAATCCAACCTGACTTAATCGTTTGCTATGTAGGGGAGAATTGAAGTGATTACGACAATACAAAAGTGAAACATCCTTTTTAAAACAATACGATCTGCATCCTGTATTATTTTTGTATGTTTTCACTGTTCAGTGATTTCACTGCAATGACCTTCGTGACATTCGTCACTTTCTTAAGGAAATTCTAATCGTGAGATAAAATACAAATTAAAAGAAAACAATGCATTTGGCATGATTCTAAGAATTAAACGTTATTTTATGAATATAATTGTCAAGGTTAAATGATTCAGGTATAAGTATCTGTGTCTTATATTTTATGTTAAAAAATATACTGTTTTTAGTATTAGAATTTTAACTGAACAATTATTTTGAATAGAGATTGTTTGGATTAAAAAGGAATAAAAAAACCTTTTTGTAATTATTGACTAGAGACAAAAATAAAGAATCAATATATAAAATGTTTATAAAATTAACATTATTTTCAGTTCCCTATTATTACATTTATTAGTTCTTAAAAATGTGACAAATTGAAAATAAACATTAGCTAACAAGTTTGGAATTCTAAACGCATTCTTGAATTTATTTTTCCAAACCCTAACTTGATTTCATCAAAGTCTTGATCAAATGATGTTACTTTGTATTATTAACATTTTTTAAACGGTTCATATTATTTATAATTCTACAAAAATTCTATGTTAGACATATATATATATATATATATATATATATATATATATATATATATATATATATATATATATATACATACTTTTGAACTTTTTGGCTACTTCTGCGAAAAAATGTCATTTATAAAATATACGAAAAACACATTCATATATTATATTAATAATGATTGTTTGAATGACTATTTTATAACTTTATTTCTAAAACAACAAATATAAATTTATTTAGAACCGCTCACAATTTCTTTTAAATTTATAAACATCGTTTAACGAACTTATAAATATTTCTCGAAGAAAATTTTCAAGACTACTCGAACAAAAACAGTAAATGAACTTTTTTAAACGCTTTTGCGGTACTATTTTTACTATTGATTTTTATTTCGTGATATCTTTTACAAAATCTCCTCTTTCGATTCACAAAAACTGATCGTCGTTCATTCATCAAAGCGTCTTTTAAATGTTTCAATTATAGCGAACTATATCTCTTGCAGTAGTTTCATTAGAAAGAAGACTTCGCAATATATAACACTTCAATTTTGTTTTCAATGGATAATACTTTACTTTATTTGAACATAAATTCTTCATTTTCTTTTATTGCTACAAAAATGGTGCTTATTCCTTGATGAAATTCATTACATCTAGAATAATAACGTAGGTAGAAAAACAAGTCTTCAATAGATGAAATAATTAAAATATAGTTGCAAACTATTTTTTTTCTAAACTACGCTTTTCATTTTTTTAAAAAAAATGTGTGTATACGAGATGGGTGAATACGAGAGACTAATAAAAATAATCATTTTTTATATACATTTTTTAATAATAAAGAGAAATGCGATTGAATTACATACAATGGATTTATTTGAAAACTCCTCGCTGGTTAAATATTAGGTGGGTGCAAAAATAATTGCGGTTTTTACGTATCGAGTATAAAGACACCGACCACCAAACCCAGCTTTTTTGTTTTTCCAATTCAACTCAAAAGTCGAACAACTGTTGAATGATCAATATTGAGTTCTTCTACCACCCCTCTCGAGTTGTTTTACGTGGGTTCGCTTCAATAATGGTTCTTAAATCATTATTGTGTACAGTTAAAGGACGTCCACGACTCTCTTCATCACCAAAGCTTTCGTTTCCATTATGAAATTTTTGAAACCAGTATTGAAATGTACGTTTATTAATTAACTCTTCGTCAAAAACAAGTTTGATATTTTGAGCAGTTTCTGTTGCTTTACGTCCCAATTTAAACTCATACAACAAAATCCCGCGACTTTATTTTTTCCCATGACTAATTTAAGAGGTTATATCCAATAATACTAAAGAATGAGAACAATAGACATAAGCTAATATCAGTAGTACTAATTTCATTGGTTACATAAGTATAACAAGATAACGGTAACTAAAAAAATCGGCGCCAAACTTAAAATGATAGAAACCGCAATTATTTTTGCATCACCCTAATAATTTTGGCTTTCAATAGAAACCCTTTAAAGTCGTTTCGCAAAATAGATGAGTACTTTTTGATATAAATTAATAAGACGAGGTCTTATTTAAAACCAAAACATTAAATTCCAATGGTTCAGAAAAGAATAATAATTTATGATATTTAAAAAAGAAACGATGATGATCTAAAAACATACTGCTTGAAACACGACTGATTATTAATTAATTAATTAATGTGTAAAACGCCTCCAGTTCAATTATACGTATGCAAATAACTAAAAATTTCGTTGATAAATTATACAACACCACCGACGAGATAAAACTGGTCTTTAAATACCATTCTAACATAGAAAATGCTTCAAAACAAACAATCGAAATTATGAATAAATTTTCACGACGCGTGAGTAAGATCATCGCTGATAATAATAAAAAAATGTTTACACTACCTATTGACTTCGTTTTTTTTTCAGTCTCATTATCATTAATATTCAATGCTTCTAATATCCGACACAGATATTCACTTTTGTTATTCTTACATAATACAGATTACAATTTGTGATATCACTATTCGTAAACAATAGCAATGTTTAAAGAGAGTAAATAAATAATTAATGAAATCAAGAGATTTTAAACGTTACTTAACCAAGCATGCATTATATATGCATGTGTGCGCGTATGAAATATTAATTAAACCTAATTTGTAGAATACACTCTTCTATATTTTAGAATCGTTATATAAAAGTGAAAACGCAATTAATTAATCTATCAAAAAACTCATTAGAGTGAAAAATATTTACGGATTATTCCATCCGTGTTGTTATTTACAAGTTAATGAAGTGAGTACTTGTGTATAATTAAAGTTAACGGAGCAAAACGTGTTTCTATTATAACTTACGATTATTGATCAGTTTAAAAATCATTTACAATTACACACTTGAAGTTAATTATCCGAAACTTGAAACATTACGTCTAATTTACATACAAAAGATAATAGAATTATTCTAATCAAGATGCGATTTGTTGCCGGAATTAAATTGACATTAATAATATGAAAATTTAATTAAACAGTAATCAGCTTTACTGAAAATTATGCACTGCTTTCATGTCGGTTAATTAGAAATTTTATATATTTATATTATAGAACTTTTATACTTTTTATATATAAGACTTTTATATATATATATATATATATATATATAGACATTTTTCAATTTTGAGATGATTCGAATCTATGAGATGTAAAAATTGATTTGATGCTTTTAAATAGAATCAGTCATAATTTTGTTTTAAACTAAAATATTTTCAAGTCGTTTTAGATTTTCGAAGTGTCGACTTTAACGTTTAAGCTTTTGCACTCCAAGCAATTAGGTTATACAGTAAATCAGAAATGCAAAAAAAAATGCTAAAATAATGAAAGAGATCCCAAAATGCATTACGAATTCACTGAACCAAAGCCGCCATATTTTTTTCAACAAGGAATTCGTCAGTTAACCGACAGATAGAACAAATTTATACAAAATAATGGGGGATATTTTATTGATTGAAATGTATTCCATTTTTCCGTAAACATTAATTTTCTATAAAAAAAAGGTATTGAATTAATTTGCACACCTAATACATATAAAAAACAATTTAATTAGTGACTCAATATTTTTTTTAATTTTTATAAATTTTACAGTTTTTACTAGGAAAATAAGTTCTAATGCCAATATTAAACTCAAACTGCTTTTCTACTTCTCTTGAGAAAACTATAAAATATAGATAAGTTACCTGTGTCTCAGACTTAAGACCGTTGCTTTCATAATAGATCATATCATATCCAATTTTTACTTAATTAGTCTTTATAAATGTTTTTTTTGGTTAATTTTTTTTCTTCGGTTCTTTGGTCTGATTTTCTTACTGGACAGTATTACATTTCTATTTTTTTTATTTATTAATTCTATTATTTTTTTATTTATTTGAACTACAAAACACATTAACATTTTTCTATAAATATGCTTATTTAGAAGTAAAATTGAAAATGTATAAGAAAATAAATATTTTTTATGTTCATTCTATAAGAAATTTCACATAATTGAAAAATATGAAAATAACCGGGATGACACTCACATCTGTTTCTCTACACTATATATGTACAATAAGAACACATATATAGACGACTAAGTGTGTGTGTAAAATGTGCAATGAACTTTTATGATTACATCCACTTGTCTAAAAATATATGATATCCAAGTGTGTAATAATGAAAACAAACATTCGACATTTTGACAAATATAATAAACAGTCAACAGTTTTAAACGTTACATGCTTTCCTGAAAACTGAATGATGCTGAACGTTTTTACATGTCCACATGCTATATTTAGCCAATCGTTTGAACATTACTGTAATCAGGAACAGACGACAGTTCGCAGAACGACACTGCACAGCTGTCCTTGACATACGATAAGACGAAACGGAACAAACTTTTATTCAACAGTTAATTAGTTCGTTTCTTAATTTCATTTCACGGCAGATGATTTTAAAAAACGAAACCGTTTCAATTTCTCAGATAATTATCATTATTATGATATACATATAATTTGTACGTCGTGTTTATAGCTGTCACATGTTGATTTTCTCTTTAATACAGAAATATAAAAGTGAAACGAACGTGTCAATGTATTCAGAAATAATATCACCGCTATATTTATATCTTGTTTCTCGAAGACGTCATCCGAGTCAAGATAGCAGCTACGCAATAAATTATTTATGTTTCCGGAAAAAAGAAAAATGATTTACGGCTACAAATCAGTTTCTTTTTTATCGGATTCTACCACTGAAAAATATTTATTTGATATATGGGGGCGATTTGAAAAGTTCGCGGCCTAATATTTTAAATATTTATGGCGCATTATAAAGCGATATCTATCTTATACATAACCTCATAGTCTATAATTAATGTGCCCGGCAGTTTGTTGCAAACATCAATTTAAATAAAGCTCCGTTTGTGCCGATGTTGAAATGGATAAAGTTGAACATCGCGCGGTGATAAAGTTTTCTGTCAAAAGGGGTTTAATGTCAACAGATATTTTTAATTAGATGAAAAATGTACTGAGTGATAGTGCACCTTCGTATACAACCATAAAGAAGTGGGCAGCTGAATTTAAATGTGACTGTGCGAGCTTAGAAGAAAATAACCCTTGTAGCGGACGTCCGAAAACTGAACGACAGAAGAAATCATCCACAACGTGCACGATATTGTCTTACAGAATCGGCGATTAAAAGTGTCCGAAATTGCTAAGGTTGTGGGTGTCTCAGATGAACGCGTGTATCACATCCGAAGTGTTAGGGAAGGAAAAGCTATCGGCAAGATGGGTGCCTCGTTTGCTGACAATTGATCATAAACGCATTCGAGTACAAATTTCCCAAGACTGTTTGGATCGATTTAAGAAGGATACGACCGACTTTATCCATCGATTTGTGACTACAGATGAGTCTTGGATTCACCATTACACTCTAGAGTCAAAACAATAATCAAAGCAATAGAAACGGTGATTTTCCGCCACCAAAAAAAAGCAAAATCATTTTTATCCACTGGACAAGTTATGGCCTCAATTTTTTGGAATGCTAAAGAGATTCTGCTAACTGATTACCTTCCAAAGGGTCAAACGATAACGAAAGAGTATTATGCTAAACTTTTGGATTGACTCGATCAAACGATTCGTGAGAAAAGATCAGGTTTATCAAAGAAAAAAAAGCATTTTCCAATAGGACAATGCACGTCCCCATACAAGTGTTGTATCCATGGTAAAACTCGCTGAACTGATGTATGACTTGCTGCCCCATCTGGCCTATTCTTCACATTTGACCTCCTCAGATTTCTATCTGTTCCCAAAACTGGAAAAAATTCTTGGTGATAGGCGATTTTCATCACATGACAATCTAACAGTAACCGTGAATCGCTATTTTGAAGACCTCCAAGAAAAGGATTTCCAGGACGGCATAAAAGCACTGGAGCATCACTGGATGAAGTGCACTGAAGTTCAGGAGGGCCATATTGAAAAATAAAAGTAATTTAAAAACACAAGTTATTTCTTTCAGTTAGGCCGCGAACTTTTCAAGTCGCCCTAGTATTACACAATAATACATTCATATTATGAAATAAGATATAATTATTTTTATTAATAAATCAGACTTATTTCGTTTTAAGAAACATTATAATAATATGACTTAAATACACAGGCCTTAAATGAATAAATACATTAAAAGAAAGATTTTGGAATATTGCTCTCTCTCTCTCCCCTCTTTCTCTCTCTCTCTCTATATATATATATAAATATAAATTTAATTAAAAATCTGACGTAAACGTTTCAAGTTGTTAAATGTATAACAAAAATAAATACGACATTTAAAGCGAAAAGACAAGAATAATAAAGAATAAATCCAGTAGAGGCTGACGTTATGAATATCATTTCAAAAATGAAACGTTTGAAGTGGAAATGATCTGGGTATAAGACAATAAGGGACATTGAACGATGAACCATGGAAATTTTGGTTTGTTTATAAAAAATTTAGAAATCGATCGATAAGTTTAATCTGAGATGGTTCGTTGAATTGTGAAAAAAAAGTCAGGAAATGATTGAATGAGAACGGCAATTGACATAATTGAAGACTGACGACACTTAAGAAAGATCTGTCGAGTGAAACTGAATGACTGGTTTATTATATATAAGATGTTGGTTAATGTTAAATTTAGACACAGAATTGGATTCTAAGTGAACATTTGGATGTTAATTATTCATTGATACCTTTAAAGAATTTAATTTACGAAATTAGGAAAAAAGTGTTCTGTTTAAAATTGAAACTTTAAATATTTGTACTCTCAATGTATAAAAAAATATCATAATTGACAAGATTAACAGTATCAAGTACAGATTAAACATTAATCCGTATCCGTAATTAAAGTATTTCCAATGTTTATCAACACTTGACTGTTTTAAATTAATCCAGAACGCAGTCTATTTGTAAATAAATTATTTTATCACTTTTATAAATGTATTTTGAAAGTAATCTGAAGATTGTTTTTTTTTCCAACTATGATTATATTTAAATTGCATAAAAACCGACCATTTCAATAACTAAAAATTCTTTGATCTCTTTAAAAAATACATTTGAATATCTATAAAATATAAATTCCATTTTGTTTGAAAATATAAATTTTAAATTTCATTCATTTAAAAAAAATTATTAAGTGCCTTTAAATTGAATCAGTCATAACCCTATTTTAAATTAAAATTTTTCTCTTCGTTTTAGAATTTTGAAGTGCCAACCGTAACATTTAAAAACACTGTATGTCTTGGCAAAGCAGTTGGCACAACCTCACAACGGAAGCCATAGTAAACATATTGACGTCCAAAAAGCAGTGTATTAGGTTTTGCGTCTTTTTCGCAATCCAGTTGAAAAAAATGCTGGCGAAGACGAGAGAATGATTTGTTCCGCTTTTGGGAAGGTGTTGTGATGCACAAATCATGCAAAAAATGTTAAAACAGCGGAAGAGATCCGAAAATGCATTACGACCTCACCGACTTAAAGCCACTATCTTTTTTTCGACAAAAGATCGTCAGTTCCCGACAGGCAGAGGAAAGTTAAACAAAATAATGGGAAATATATGCCAATCTTAACATTTAACCTTTTGCACTTCAAGCAGTTAGGCTATACAGCAGATCAGAGGTTTGTATACTAGGAATTAGGATAAGAGTATGATAAACATAGAAAAGTATTAACACCCGATGACAACGCTTATCAAAGCTTTTATCTGTAAACGATCAAATGTGGGCAGTGACATTGGCCGTAGGAGTAGAACGCCTTTAAGTGCCTGGGTAGTACAGCTGACCTTGTGAGTACAAGGGGTTAAAAACACTATATATCTTAGACAAAAAACATAACCTTGCAAAACAGTAGTGAGCGCGGTGGCGTTCGAAGAGACGCATATTAGGCACTGCATATTTTTTGTATTGCAGTTAAAAAAATGCCGCTGAAACAGCAGAGATGTTTGGTCATCAGCTTTGGGGGCAGGTGTTATGACGCATAAAACATGCAAATAAATGCTAAAACAGTGGAAGAGGTCCCAAAATACATTACAAATTCATCAACTCAAAACTGTCATCTTTTTTTCAAATAAGGAATCCGTCACTTACCCGACAGATAGAACAAAATTTATACAAAATAATGGGAGATATTTTAAGAATTGAAATGTATTTCATTGTAAACATTAATTTTTTACAAAAAAGGCACCGAATTAATTTGTAGACCTAATAAGTTATTAAATTATAGAAAGATTTAATAAAAAGCATAAGTGAATACTATTTAATGGAAACATTTAAATTATAAAAATAATTCCAAATAGTCTAAAAACATTCCATGTACTTTTCACAAAAAAAAATAATTTAAAACTTCTATTATTATAGTGTCATTAATAATTTAAAACTCTAACAATATTTTTTAATTGAATAAAGATCATATTAAATAGATTTAATTCGTTGTCAGTCAACAATTCTCAATTGAAATAAAAATTCAATGAAAAATTAATTTGACATACGGTAAAAATTGTATTATATAAGTTATTATATTTTTAAATTATTATTCTCAATCATTTGATAAACTTATGATATGCGTATAAAAATATCAAAGAGTGAATTGTATTCAGTTTATTTACATACAGATGTTTACAAACATACATCACACAACCTTCAATAGCACGTTTAGTTCAATACTGACTGTTTATAGTACTGTGTATATTTAACCCAAGGATTGAAATATTCATGACAAGTATTCATCAGTTAAACACGTCATATTTTATACAAAAATAGAAATAAACGTACAATAATTATCCCGTTGACTTTTACGGATAAACGGAAAAATCAATAACATTGTAATTCTATGATTAAATGTTTGCATCAGAAAAACAGGTAACTCTTTATTGTCCCTGATTCGAATAAATTCAATCTCAATAACAGAAAAAAAGTTATCTAGTTGATAATAGATAAAATCAATAAGAGTTATATAAAGACAGACACAGGAAACACGATAAAATGTAGAACAAATATTGATCTTTTCAATACGCGCACGAGCCAATAACTATTACGTTTCTCAATGATTCAATAATACAGTTGATTGACACGAATTTAATTATTTTCTGACACTGAAGAACGAATCGTTTTTTACCTATTTTTTTATAAAGCCATGTGAATTTATTTCACACAACTGTTTGCGAATAGTAACGAACCCGCTGCTAAATAACATAAACTTGAATGCTTTTAAAGAAATTGCTTTCTTTAAACAAACACTCCTCTCTTGTAGTAATTAATATCACAATATATATCAAGACAATTAAAAAATGTATGCTTAGAGTGGATAAAAAATATATTACCTGTATTAATTTTTGATTATTGCTTATAGCATTCTGATAGCAATCCCATTAATCCCAGAGCATTTTAACACTCTGTTAATATATTAATTATATATTAAATAATTATATGATAAATCAAGAACCCCACATTTTCCCTTTTTATTTAAAATCGATATCTAAAAATATTTTTAAATTCAATATTTTATTTAATATTCGCGATTAATTTGTAATTTTCGGTTGCTTTAGTATTGATTTGACTTTTTTCACAAAATCGAATTTTTCAAACAAGTATTTTTCTAAAGGCCGTTTTAATATATTTTCATTTGAATTTTATATTTTTTAAGACAAATACTTAACTAATTCTTTATATTTCTGATATTGTTTCTGTATGTATTGTTACCTTTCTGTGTCAATGTATGTTCGACATCTTTATCATTACAAAAGAAATAAATAAAATATTGAAATAATATAATAATTATTTCTCTTTAAATATCAATGTTTAACATTTAGTTCGTTTATGTAAAGTATTCTTATGGAAAATATTAAAAGGAGTGTTCGTGTATTAGATGAAATCTGATGAATACATTTATAAAATCCTTTTCACTGAACGATATTTTGTTTGTTTAAGAAGTGTATTCCTTTCAGTACGAATAAGCACTTATATGTTGAAATTAACGATTTCAGATTTCTAAAAGTCAAACAGAGCTTTTAGAACATAACTAATCTTCCGTATCCACCATGTCTACGCATTAATGACGACGTCTAACATTTAGCGAACAACAGAATATATATATTCCTACAATAAAATGACTAGTCCTTTCCTGTTATCTGATAAATATAGCCGGAGAGTCTATTTATAATCCTTCCGTCGTATATAGAGAGTATATGGTATGAAATTAAACGTGAGGGAGTAAACATTCATATATGTGTGTGCTCAATAAGGTTCATTTATTTTCACGACTTTAACGAACAGAATATTTTCAGAGTATTCTGTTTCGTACAGTCGTGTGCAATCTTCGTTATGTATGAAGTCATTCGGTGTTGCATTTCGTTTTCAATACATATTTTCCTAATTTATAGTAAAAGTATATAATAAACATCTTATTGGCCGTACATATACTTTTCAACATTAATTATATCAAGCATTTAAACTAAATAATTACAATTTTCATTTAAAAATAAAACTCTTGTAGGATTAGTATTAGTTTGGTAGGAAAATAATCGCGGTTTTTGTTTTCTGAATTCTAACCTTATTTTTTTCAATGAAAGTGTCATTTCAGGCACAACAATTCGAGAGCTTGCACAAAAGTTAGGCATTTATTGTTCAACAGTTCTGTACCACTCAAACCAGCTAGAAAAATCAAACGAGAAAAATGTATATGGATTTAAAGATCATAAACAGAAATTATTTTTCTACCAATCAAGTACATTTGACTAGTTAGAAAAATAACTTTTAACAATAAAGATAGAATTACAAGAACTATGACTAATATACAAACAAAATTTTATTTCCAATGAATACAAATGCATATTAGATAATAGTGAATCATAAGTAGCTATATTTATGTGAAGTAATATTTTATTATGTCTTAAGCAAATAAACGAGACTTACTAGCTTTAGGCACAATAATAAATACGATAAAAAAAATTGGACATATGTTATACCTATTGGGTCAATCACCTAAATGGATATACACACATAAACACTTGTATAACAGAATAAAGTAAAATATTATCAATGTTTTCCATTTTTGTTGAACTTAGGTCATGCGGTCAGGTTATCTACTCAATTGTTATAAATGTTTTTTTTTCAAGGTTCATACACGAAACGTACTGAAATATACTATAGTTCGAGAATAAGAAGTGTTACAATTTAGAAAACGTATGTTTCTTTTAATAATACTCGTATTATATCTATTAAATTGTACATGTGAACCAGTTATTGCAGACATGACATTGACACAGTTACCATTTATTTGATAAAATACAGTCATATACATACAGTTAACACTTTATTTAGTCAAGTATATAACAAATTACTAAGAAATGAATCATTGTAATTCTATAAAGAAATATTTCGGTACGTAAAAGTCGAATCTTAAGAGGAATACTTTATGATTCTTGTTTGAACAGTATTTTACACCTTTTAATATTACCAGCTCTGCAAATAAATTAAATATTAATGTAGTGTGGTAAAAAAATAAAACAAAATTTAGGTTATATGAAAACATACTTCGAATTACACTATTAATCATTTTTCAAAGAAAAAAAAAATATATATATATATGTATTCATATTCTTTAGTTTTGTTTCGGTTTTACGACAACGATACGGTAAATGATGAAAAACTTGGGGTTTCCGTTTGAAATTTTCAATAGAAATTGGTATAACTTACATTTGTAATACACAATATATTGTATTGTTCGTTGAAATTACCTGACAAACATCAAGTATTAAATAAAATTTCCAGATTGGTACTAGCTTATAACTTATTGCATAATATATTAAAAAACAGTTAGAAAACCTTTACGTTATATTTGTAATAATAAATAATCTATGATTGCATGCACATAAATGCTGAACTGAAACTTACAGTACTGTTATTCAAACAAACTGATTTATAGATGTGAATCTCGGACTGAGATTTAAAAATATGAGTGATATAAAAACATTTTACAATTCCATTATGTTTGTAGAAAAATAATTGCGGTTTATGACCATCGAGTTCACACAGTTCTCTCTCTTTTGATTTTCCTAGCTATTTTAAGTGGTCCATAACTGTTGGATGACTAACGTCTAACTTTTGTGCAAGCTCTCGAATTGTTGTGCGTGGTTCTGATTCGACTAACGCCGTCAGTTGGTCGTTATGAACTGAAGAAGGTTAGCCGCGAATTTATACATCTTCAAGGCACTCGTCCTCAGCACGATAATGTTGAAATCACCATTGCATCATATGTTCATTAACAGTACCCGCACCAAAAGTATCGGTTACTTTAAGAGTAGTTTCTGCTGCTTTACCACCCATTTTGAACTCATACAAAAAAAATGCTCTTATTTGCTTCTTGTTCATCTTTAATTCAATAGCTCAATTTGAACCAAAATTGATAATAAAATCAAAATCGGATGTTACCACAATACAGACCGAAAAAAGCACTTTAAAGTGATATTAACATGAATACAATGAAATGACACTTTCATTGAAAAAAAATAAGGTTCGAATTCAAAAAAACAAAAACCATAATTACTTTCCTATCATCTAATAGAGAAAACACACCGTATAATTTTATTTGTTATAAGAACTTTAAAGTTAAAATCATACAAAAACAGATTTTTATTAGGTGTACAAATTAATTCAGTTTCTTTACAGAAAATAAATCTTTATTTACGGAAAAATGGAATAAATTTCAATTTTCAAAATGTCTCCAATTATTTTGTATAATTTTGCTCTATCTGCCGGGTAAATGACAAATTCCTGTCGAAAAAAGATGGAAACGACGAGAAAATATTTTAATTTGAAACAGAGTTATGACTGATTCACTTTAAGGGCACCGAATTAATTTGTACACCCGATAATAAAACATTTATATTTCTATACATTTGTTCGTTTGGGACGTAAAGTGCCAGACGTGAAAATTACGAAATATAATAATATAAAAATGTTTTCCTGGAAAAGACTTACATCAGATTTGTAATATACTGAAACAATGGCAGTGTGTCAAAGTATCCGCCGTTGCGAAAAAAATGAAACATTATGGTAAAACTCATACTATTATTGAAATTTCATTGTTTTTCATAATTTTCAGAAAATATTTTTTAACAAATATTGAAACTGTATTATGAAAATGTTATTTTTCAAGGATCATTGAATAAGAAAATGATTACTGAAGCGTGTATATTCTATTTTCGCAAAACATTCGTAAATATAATCATCGAAATGTCATCGGTTGTATGAACCATTTGAAACATGGCTATTCATTTTTACAGAGCATCATTTATATAAATAGATATTAAACAATATTTCTCTTCATGAGTAATGCATTATTTTGCTATATACATTATTTCAATGAATAAACAACAGACATATTTCTAATAAAAAAATCTCATATATATCAGAGACGTCGACAAAGTTCATTACTTTTTTTCGCATCAAATAAATACAGTGCATCGAACAAAAGTCATTTAACAAAAATTACTTTCAAGGTTACAAATACCTTATTTAATAGGTAAGCATCATCTAATCTAATACTGGTTTACAGTAAAGCGCGATTTCGATCATGGACGATGATAGCTAATCAAATATACAGTGTCAAACTGATGCCTTATTAGGTGGAAACAAGTATCGATACATAACTTTAACCATATATTTTCGAACATGAAACGAGACTGGAAATATCAAATTACTTTTTTTCTGTTTTGTGTGGTTCATTGAACTGTTCGTTATCTTGGTAACATGTAGCTTTCCTTTAATCTTCTTTTTTTTTTGAAATATTGTAAACTAATTACCAACAACTAAATATAAATATATTATTTCTGTAATAGTAATTAGTGCAAAAATAACATTTATTTTTAATATTATCAGAAGATACGAGTGCCGCAATCAAAATATAAAAAAATTACTGATAATACTCATAATATCAAAGTACATACAATTAGCAAAACTAATAAACTAAACAAAAAATATTGTTTTAAGGATTTTTTTAATACTAAATTATTTTAGAAAGTCGAAACATAAAAATGTTAAGAACTTTAAAGTGTCATTTTAATACAGTTAGTTAGTTATTTGGGGTTTTAGAGCGGGTTCGACAGTTAAGGTCATTAGCGCCCGCTCATTTTCATGTAAAAGAAAGAGATTTAGAGCCCATTGAATTGCTAATTAATCTTTTAAAGATGTCGAATTGCAGTTTGTAAAATGAGAATATATTTTATTCGATAAAGAATTATCTGTCTTAAAGATTTATTTTGATCTTAACAAAGTTTTCAATTTACAATCAAACCCTGAAACACATTTATACAGAGAAACAAATCAATAAAATTGGTTATAATCTGTCTTGAAATACATCAGACTTAAAGATTTTTTTTAAATTACAACAATAAAAAAAAAGTTTTACCGCATAACTGTTTTTTTTTAATGATATAATTTCAGCCGACATGTACTTTATCGCTCTGATGATGACAGAATTGTCATCGAAATGTGCATAAGCAACACTCAATAAGTATTAATAATAGTTTATTGAACATTTTTGATCAGACTTTTAGAACAATTCATTTATGAAAGTGAATTTAGCCACAGATCCAGAACTATTGTAATATAATTACTTTTCAAATAAACGCTGATTGATTATCATACAAGAATAAAACTTTCGCTGGATTAGATACTGCAATTATTATATAATTTTATTTTTTTAAAAAATATACTAATTATTAAAAATTAAAATCATCGCTTTTTATTTAACGTTGATTTCTATATATATATATATACCGTATATTTCGGCATATAAGGCGACCATTACAACACAGAAAATCTTCAAAAAATAGGGGACTGGCTTATACGCCCAATACAAAAACAGAAACTTTAAAATAATATGAAGAATTTATTGTGCTTATATAGAAATGAAATTCTTTATTTTGAAAAAAGTACCTAAACTTTGGTACATAACATAAATTTATTGGATAATTCCTTTAAAACAAAAAAAAATTTCAAAACAAAACACATAGCCTTCTAGATATAAGCCGTGCATGCTGTTTTAATACACATACCAAAACAAGGTGATTCCCAGAATTTCATTTTTTAAATTTTAAATCGAAAAATTTAATTCTCCTAATTTTGATTTTGGACATAAAATTGTATTATAACATGTGAAACAGGTGTTCAATTTAGGATTGTCTTATACGACCGATGTATGATAAATGTATAAATTTTATCTTAAAGTTTCCACCCTATGTTATACGACATGATATATATATAAATACACACACACACATATTGAAATCAATGAAAAATTCTCAAATGAATTTTTCACTCACACTAAACAACAAAAATTGAAAAATTTGAATAACTGATTATTGATTTTATGACGGTTTTCTCATGGGCATTTCAATGGAAATTGTGTCATTTTCAAACGGCCTGAACTTAATCAGTGGCAAATATGATATGCTATACAAGTTCACATTAAATAATTACATATATGTATCTTAAGATATGAAATTATTAATAAATTCTTTGCTATTATTCGTTATTGAAAAATGCCTGTCCATTTTATCGAGTATCCAACTGAAAAAAATTATTCATGAGATTATTATTTTTTAAGTACGGATCTGAAATCGCGAATCATCACCATAACGTGTTAATCGTTCAACATACAACTTGCCAAATTCAATATTTACATACGTTAAAACATATTTTGTGCTTGTGAAGACAATGAAAACACTAATTTTATACATACACAAATTTAGATACATGATATAAATATAACACATTTCAATATTAAAAATAACTTGTATATTTATTACACCCTTTGATTATACACAATTCAATAATTTTCTCGAACTTATTAAAAACTTGTTAGTAATTAATACATTATTTAAAATGTTATCAAGGGAGAAAAAAAAGATTTCATACAAGAACTTGAATTTCAAATGAACTCTATAATATTGCATCTTAGTAGTATAGTAAAAGATTGAACAGGAAAATTGTGATAGTAAAACGATACATTTTGTATTTGATTAAAAAAAGAAACGGTTTACAGTAATTATTAATATTATTTTTTTAATATATAAAATGATACACAACTAATAATAATTCTATTTACTTGGAGTCAAAATTAAGTTCAATCCAAAGAGAAACTTTTCAATAATTATTTTAATTCGACAATAAACAAGTGTTTAAATATTATACTCCTTACGACAGACATATTAAATATTTTCAAGCATTCATTTTTCAGTTTAATCATCCTTGACAATTTGTTTACTCTTTAGCACGAATAAACAGATACAGTCTCATTATTTACAGTTTTCACTACCTGGTATTTTTTAAACAATTAAAATCATCGAAGCATTTTCTCGGGACAACAGTCTCTTTTTATAATTTAATAAACGATTAAATACATATAATTGCTACTTTCAAGACGAGATTAACAGAAAAGAAATAAAAAAGAAACAAGCCAGACCTGAACCGAGAATCAAGATGAGGTAATTTTTATGACTCATTCCGAAAGCGTCAGAGCGTATATATTATAACTCTAGGCATTCAGATACATGGAACAGAAACAACGGCGTGTAAGAGAGAATGAAGGTAAGTCAGAAATAAGATATCTTGAAAGAAACGTAAAATAAAAACGCGGTTAGAGAAAGTGACTATTTTACATTAAACGTACGATAAAGCGCGATCGACATTGATGTTTCAATGATTTGAACTGAAAAAAAAATAGAAACCGACGAGATTCTTTAAATCATGGACGATTATATTAATAGAGCAACGTAATTAATGGCAGTAAAAAGCAAACAGTGAGACAGGTGTGAATATTTTAACTGACAGTGAAACCATTCTTCATACAAGAATAATTAATTATTTAGTGTCCTCGATCAATTCAGGGGTATTATTCATCGATTGATGAATAAGTAGATTATAATCATAATACGCAATTATATTTACTGTTTGTTTTTTATTATTTCTTTTAATACCGTTTGTATACAAGTTAAATCCGAATAATACGGTCAACAAGTACAAATTATTATTGTAAATTTGAAATAAAGGCTGAATAAATGACTGGATTACAAAAAAAAATGATCTAAATATAATTGATCAAGCTTTATTTCTGCCTCTGACCTACATTATATCTGGTCGCTGCAAAAATAATTGCGGTTTTTGTCATTTTAAGTTTGGCGCCGATTTTTCTAGTTACCATTATCTTTTCTTATACTCATGTAAACAATGAAATTAGCAGTACTGGTTTCCGCTTATGTATATTGTTTTCGTCCTTTAGTATTGTTGGTTATAACCTCTTAAATTAGCCATGAAAAAAAGCAAACTCGCGGTATTTTGTTACATGTGTTTAAATTGGAACGTAAAGCAACAGAAACTGTTCGAAACATCAAATCCGTTTTTGATGAAGAGTCAATTAGTAGCGCGTTCAATGAATTCGTTAATTCCAAAACTCTAGAATTCTACCTTGTAGGAATAAACAAGCTTGTTTCCCGTTGGGAGAAATGTGTGCAGCCCAATGGTCGTTATTCTGATTAATAAATATAATTTTTACCTGATATATGCGTCTTTATATTCGATATATAAAACCGAAATTATTTTTGCACCAACCTAATATTTAACCAGAGAGGAGTTTTCAAATAAATCTATTGTATGTAATTCAATCGCATTTCTATTTTATTATTAAAAATGTATATAAAAAATTATTATTTTTATTAGTGTCTCGTAAACTAATAATAATCGGCTGAGCATCGGCTCTTTGTATTATCCTGACGGTCTTGATCCTTGTGAATCACAGTAATTTATATCTTTAATGATCAATTTCAGTTCATGTTTCATCTTCAAATAGTTGTACATAGCTCGGGGTTATGTACGGCTTCTTGAAAATCGCACAAGAGCTGGAAATTGTTGAAAATTGAAACTCGCAGGATTTACAAGGATCAAATTCACTAAGACAATACAATACGTCAACAAGATCACAGGTACAAGCATAAACAATTATATTATTGATATCTTGAAGATTTGATATTAATTCTTATTTAGTTTTTTCTCATCGTCATTTTTTTATTGCATATCCATATATTTGTTGAAATTGTTATTGATTCTTTGTTTTTATAATATAATTTTCTCAGTACAGAACTGATCTTTACATTTAGAAATATATTTTTAAATATATTTTAAGTATCGGCCTTTAACCTCATTTTGAATTAATTTGAGTTTAGAAAATATGTAATATTTTACAGTGGTACAAAAAGACAAAGAAGAACATTGATTTATTTCATTCTGTATTATTCGACTGTTTGCCTTTCAATTTATTTTCGGATAACAAGTAATCAAAATCATATAATTAAGAAAAACAAAACGATACAATTTCTTACTTACTGCGATTTATATTTAAAAATTGAGAAGTTAAAATAAAAAAAAAAAAACATGAAAATCTAACGTTTCCTTTTAATTATCAATACATTGAATATCATTAACAAAACAAATCTTTTTGATTCGAAATAAACTTCAATGCAGTCAAAATACTGAACATTCACATTATTGCACACAATGGAAATCTGCCTGACTTACAAATAAATTGTGTTCAACGTCATACGTTATTATGACAAATTACATCTAATAGCAGCAGGAAGTTTTGCAAATCATCGTAATTATTACAGACGACATTATGACGCTCGTGTGTGAGACATAATAAATACATCATCAGACAGAGATTTAAAAGAAATGTAGGTATCGAAATATATTTTACGTACGAGCGTGTTTACAAAACAATATAGTATGTTAAGCATGGCATTTTAAAATTTTAAATCGTATATGTTTAATATTCATTACGATGTAATTGATTTTAATTACAAACCGCTATACTCGCTGTAAGAAATTTGTTATTTGGTCTCGTAATTATAATGTGTAGGAATTATTCATTAGTGAGGATTATTATCAAACTACAGTTCAATTGTTTTCAATAGAAATACAATTATCGGTGGCCTTAAGTCATTTGAGGACAGAGTTCACTAGAATTCTGAAGTTTGTATTGTTCAAATAATATACTTGTCAGGGGAGCTCAACGTTATATTTGTATATATATATATAACATATAATGAAAATTACAATAATACGCTGAATGAAAACATGGACTAATTGTTTTATAGAAGCAAACTCAATTTAATTATTTGAACATATTTTTGTTGTAGAGCAATTTTGCATCTAAATCAATAACAAATGTAGAAAATCGTTTCACTCAGAATTTCCTCCAGCTTTTTACGTATGACTGGCATATAACCCGCCAAAATTGATGGGAAAATAGAAAGAAATATAAAAAGAAAAATCTATTTATTGGTTTTTACAACAAAATATATTTAAACATAAAAAATACCTCAAAACCTAAACTTAATGATTAAACTTGAAACAAAATTAGAAAAAAATGCACTTCTATTACAAAAATATCAAATTTACGAATATACGTTTTCGAAAGACATATTCGAATGAACAAGTCTCTCGAAATTGAAAAAAATAACTAAAAAAAAAATACACATGATATCAAGTTAAGATCATATCTCACGAATCTTTCAAATCCCAACAAAACAAACATTACTCAAGCACGGCAGAAAAACGTCATGGCTAAGGGCTGTTTCAGTTACAATAGAGTTGACAGTTTGTTAAAAATAGATGGAAAAAGTCTCTGTCTACGAAATGAACACATTCACAGGAAGCTAATAATTATTTCAACGACACAAAAAGTGAATAATTAATTCGAAAATGATATTGTATACACAAAAAGGATTTGTTTTTTATGTAATAATGGTTGTTATTTAAATACTTGCCATATACTGATCTATATGTTTAAAATTTTAAATATTATTATTTACCTAATTTAATACTACTATCAATTTATTGTTATTGATATAAAAATAACTAGTTAACTACAGAACTAATTTTATTTTAAATATCAAGAAGATAAGTGGCTAATAAAAATATTCACCGATATTAACAAAAAATAATTAAATAATGTTAATTGATACATATTTATTTTCTCAAAACATATTATCTGTATGTATATGTATATATATATACATACATACACACAGACAGTCTATATACAGTACCACACAGTGCAACTGGAATACTTTAAAGAAAAATGTTTAATCGCAAAATAATTGCTGTAATGAAACTGGGATGAATAAAAGAATGCCATTTTTAGTTAGGATTTTCTCATTATAAAAAATACAAAATAATAAGTTCATAATGATTAAAGAAACAATCTTAAACAAAATGAAAATCAAAAATCAATGTCACAATGAAACAGGGGCATTTATATTTTATTAAATTCTCTTTTTTTTATTTTTCAATTGTTTTGTAGTGGTATACTTTTTTACAATGATGCGTACAGTTGAATAGTTTCTGATCACTATTCTCAATATTTCTTGAATAAATTTACCATCTTAAAAATGTTTAATTATAAGCTTTCACATATCAATCAACGTTCGACCAGTTTAGTTTCCCACGTTTCCAAATAATTCGACTTACATCAATATTCGCATAATAAAAAATGTCAAAATAGAATGAAAATGATAGAAAAGATAATTCAGAGATTTCCCAGTTATAATTCAACAGCACTATGAAGTCAAATGCAATAAAAATTGAAATTTACGAAACTATCTCAGTTTCTTTATGACATTGATTTATGATTTTTATTTTGTTTAAGATTATTTCTTTTAATATTAATAATTAGTTATATTTTTATTACTTGTAATCAGATAATACATGAAATAAGATAACTATAGATAACAATCTTTTTCATCCTAGTTTCATTACATCAATTACTTTTTGATTAAAATTTTTTGTTGGAAATGTCCCAAGTTTACTGTGAGCCATTGTGTATATATATATATATATATATATATATATATATATATATATATATATATATATATATTCACACAATTAAAAATTGAACAGAAACTTTTATTGAAAAAAAAATACTGTTAGTCACTATTAACTTCCTAGTACAGCTTCCAAATAAAACTAAAATAAATTATTTAGTAAGAAAGCCTCGCAATCAAAATGAAATTAATTTTGAAGATGAAACTCAGTGGATTATTGAAAAATAATAAAATGTTATACTTTTGCAGACATTACGTGTTGTGGATTTTTAATCAACATATTTCTAAAGGGACTTTTATTTATTTCTATTGCAAATGAATTTGCATAACATATATATATATATTTCCATGAATAATTAAGCAATAGTACAATTATTGCTTAATTATTCATGAATATATATAAAATGTAGTAAACAACATTGGAGACTACATGCTTTCGAATAGATTGTTTCATTTATACACTAATGAAGATTTGAAAGATGGAATTTATTTAAGTTATTTTTTAATAAATGAGAAAATAATAATAGCTAAACATAATGAATTACGTGAATACAATGTGTTTTATTAAAACTTGTTAATGAATACTTTCATTTTCAATTTAACTTAAAAAGAAATGATTTCATTATATATTGCAATATAAGTAATTTATGAAAATTATGAATTTAATTTTTTACTTGTATGATATTCCGTCGAACCCTAAGGTTTAAAGAAATGAAAGTACGGGTTTTACATATAGTTACATTCACTTTACAACATTTCTAATCAAAAACGAGCAATAATTAATTATTGATCATATTTTTGATTTCAATGGCGAGGCCACATTCTTCTTTTCTGTACCTTAGCCGTTCGAAGATAATAGAACCGCCATCGAAATGCACATAAGCAACAATAAGAAATGATCAATAATGAATTACTGAATATTTTCCATCAGATATTTTTTTCTGATTTGTAGAGTGAAAAATTTACTTATAAAAACAACAATCGAGACTTAAAAAAATTTTTCTAAAAAATAATGGATGGGTTATTAAGAGTATTATTTTTATTTAGCTTGTTATTTTTCTAGCTTAATATGTTATATAAAAGTACTATTGGGGTTTTTTAATGGTTTAAAAATTATGAAAGGCTTACTTGGGCGAATTAAATTGGGAAAATATGTAGAAAGGTATTTAAGTCATTTGAAAAAATAAAACATCAATTTTGGAAAATTATGATTTTTTAACACAAAATACCTGTAATGTTTGCATATCTTTTTTTCGATTATAGACGGGAGTTTAAACACAAAACATTTTTTTACTATAAATTATGTTTTTTTTTCGGCGAAATATTCTTCGTTGTTAGAGTAAAACATATTTATCAACAAATATGATTTTATAGAGTAAAGTTTTTCCCATTTTAGAATTTATTTCATATGTGAACTTGTTAAAGTTTTAAACATTCAGATATTAAACAACTATTCTTAAAAAAAGGAATGTTGTGCAAGACTAATAAAATCTTATAAAAAAAATAATTTTCTGTTATACGCATTAATATTCACTATTTCTATGAAGAGTATTGGTTTATTTACATATGAATCCATTTAAAATGTATTCATTACTAAATTAAACTTTCTATCAAAATTACAGCATTTACATGTATTTTTATATTAATTTATGTATCTAAAGACATTTATTAAGTCTCATGTTAATTCAAATATGTGTAAAGAAACGGTTGAGTATAGAAACGTAGTTAACATCTAACGCATAACATAATTTTATTATTTGTGAAATATTTTAAATGAAATAATACCATAATTGTACATTTTTTCTGATACAGTAACATATTGATAATATATATATATATATATATATATATATATATATATATATATATATATATATATATATATATATATATAATTAAATGTATACATGTGTCCTTTTATATACATGTATAAACAAAAAGCGATGATGAATCATGTAGTGAAAGTAAATACTTGTTGCAATAATAAATAGTAACGTAACTAATAGTATCAACTAGCATCAAGTATTGCACACTGAAAAATTAAGATATAATTGTGAGGAAGAATAAATAAGTTTGTTAAAATATTCACTTACTGTACTGTGAACTACAAAATTATTAACTGAAGTTCAAGATAGCATTCTTGTTACATAATCAGTTTTATTACTTTATTTTCACGATTATATCCACTACAACAGAGACTGAGTACTTTCTAAAAAAAAAATAGAATTTAAATAGTTAAGTTATGATTTTTAAAATGTTTTTTTCCGATTCAGTTCGAAAATTAAACGTAACAATCTATAAAGACTGGCACAATACAGAACCAACAAGAAAATTAATATTTGAATTATTACATTTATAAATCATTCTCTCTCTCTCTCTCTCTATATATATATATATATATATATATATATATATATATATATATATATATATATATAGATGAACGATAAAAATTAAACTATTTTGCGAAAAATCAAATATTAATCATTTTTTAAAAATAAAATTACAAACAATGGATGCATTTCAAAATTCGAACCTTACCATAGAAAGTTATTTCGATAACTACTTATTGATTTTCATCCCCACCGTGAATTCAATCTCTTTTATATAAAAATACACAATAATCTTTGTCCTATTCAATGTGGTTCTATTGAATGTGTGCTACTCTATCAATACGGGCTATGTCCACGAAAATGAGCCACTAATCATTAACTGAAAGCTTGATGTTTACGCTTTTAGTTACTGTACTTAATATATGGGTCACTTACGTTTTAAGCATATCTGTTACTTTCAATATCCTTTCTTCAATGTTATAGACGACGGTACAAATTAAGAAAGAAGTTTATATAACACTGTCTGTTATTTCTTAAAAAAATATTATTCATTTCAACTTAAAAGTGGAAAAAATATAAAATATGAAAAGATATTCCATTATAATTAATACACTTTTTATATAACAGTGAACAATAGTAGTTACATTTCAAATAGGGTAATTAAACATTTCTTATAGAAAAATATATACGAGAGCAGTTTGAAGAGTATCTCGTGTACTGGCTGAGGGAGAAGGGGACAGCTGTATATGTTTTCATATAGTTATATCCCTTTTACTATTTTAGTAACGTAATGTGAAGTTGCAAGTCATTCCGCCATTAAATCTTCGTTTGACAGTTGTTTCAACACAAGCGTTTCGTGCGAGAGTGCAAAATGGATAAAATCAGAATTTGAGGTGTGAATCAGTTCTTTTTTTTTTGGAAGAGAAAAAAGCAGTGAAAGAAATCCATGAGAGGATATTTCCTACATTGGGCGCATCTTGTCCTTCCTAAGAAACCGTTCGACTTCCGATGAATGAATTTAAACGTGACAGAACGAGCTTTGAATATGCACCATATTCAGGAGCCCAGAGAACAGGTGTCACGTCAGAAATCGTCGATAAAGGACACGATATTACTTTATCCTACCAGCGAGTGAAAGTGAGTGAGATAGCAGAGGTTATAGACATCTCAACTGGGAGGAAGCATTTCATTTTGCATAATGAATTAAGTATAAAAAAAAATCCGCAAAATGTGTGCTGCGTTTGCTCACTGTAGAGCAAAAACGAGTTCGTATGCGAACATCAGCCGGCTTCTTCGAACTGCTTATGAAGAATCCAGGCTCCCTTGGACTTCCACCTGTTTCCGAAACTCAAACTTATTCTGGCTGGAAAGCGATTTGAATCGAATGAAGAAGCGCTAGAGGCCCCAAATGGCTATTTTGATGATCTAGAAGAAACCCACTTCAGGGAGGAAACTCTCATGTGGAATGATTTGCAAGTTTACATGCGTTACTAAAAGGAATGGAACTATATGAAAACATATACAGCTATTCCCCTTTCCCACAGGGAGTATACGAACCAACTTACTATTCAAATTGCCTTCATATTTGACTATAAGTATAATGAAGATATTTGTGAATGAATACAATTTGTGCAAATGTTGAAGTACTATAAAAAATATAAAACAACTAGTATACAGCCAGTCAAAACTGACGAAAAATAGAAATAGACATAGAAAGAAAAAACTGTTTATTAGTTTTTACAGGATAATATATTTAAACAAGAAAAATACCTAAGAACGAAACTTAATGAATTAAACTTGAAATCTGTGAGCTGATAAAGCAAAATTTCTTGTACTATCAGCAGGACAAAGTGACGAGTAATGTGGGTTTTTATTTACATAAAGCACTCCTTTTTTTAAACTAATTTTAAATAAAAATTGATAAAATGTGCGCCTTTCTCTGCGATAATCGAAAAAAATATTTCTTAATAAATACTGTGCTATAGTCATATTTGAATTGATCCTAAAATAGGTCAGTAATCCAGCATACACACGTTATTGTTTTATGTACGCTGAACAGTTTTACTTAATTGAAGAACATCTACTAATTTTGATTACTCACGAATGAAATATGTTGCTAATTAAAGGCGTTTGTAAGATATCAGAGAACTGAGCGTACATGAACTTTTATTTATTATTAGAAGTGTACAAAGGGTAACGAAAATTGACACCATTATTGAATCAGATCTGAAAAGTAATAACGTGACATTTCGAAATGCACGTGAGTGAATGTATTTCTGAATGATGAAAACATAAGTAGAGACTAATTTTGTTGACATTGTAAGTCATGATTTACTATTTACTGGTACCGGAAATAACTGCGAGTGCAATGTCTGAATTGAATGCGTTATGGTAGCTACACGTTATAATAAGTATAATGAAAAACACACCATGTTTGGATTAATGTGTGTTGGTTTGGATCCATATAAGTTTATTATTCCAATGCATATGACGTCAATTTGTGTTCTGTGTCGGCAACGTCTTGTGTACACTTGATGGTCACGATCATTGTGAGATATCATCAAAAAATACTGTTGTTATTAAGGCATGCTTTAACAAGCTTACACTTTCGTAGGCACTCATTTAGAAACTTAGTTCTAATTACAAGAATGAAACATAAAAGAAATCGTTTTCAATGCTGAATTCACGATTTATTTGTGATTCTATGCGAGTCGCAATAGTTTAATTTTTTAACGACATTCGTGTTTTAAACATATAAGCATGTATTTTGATATCATTCTTTCTTGTACGACATGCACGAACGATATCATAATAATTTATATACATAATTATTTATTCATTTAATGTAATCAATATTCTGTACGTGGTTTCAAACAAAATATAAAAAATAACTACGTTCAATTAATTTTAAAATACAATACCACCGCCTTAACTTCAAAATAAAAAAAATGTCCCTTTGTTTCAACACTTCGTAATCTAATCATGAGATTTATATGCCTCTAATGATAAAATAGTTTAAAAAGAAATATGTGATTCTGACAGAATTGATATTTACATATATGTTTATTCAAATTGAGAAGCGTCACGGAATTCAACGCCATATTTTGTATGAAAAAAAATTTAAGTTATTTCTAAGAAATTAATGAAATATAAATGGCTACTTTCTTTCACTTACAAATTAATTTATAAAAATATAAAATGTTATATTCAAAACAATATCTGCAGAAGTAATTCATATTCATTCATATATATATATATATATATATATATATATATGCACATATATATATATATATATATATATATATATATATATATATATATATATATATATATATATATATATATATATATGCACATATATATAATTTCTTAAATCCTATTTGCCAATGCCAAGAGACAATTGTATTTTGTTTTACTAGCAAACATTATTGGCTTGTTTAAATATTTAAATTACCTACAAAATTAATAGTAATATGTAATACATTTGAACGATTAAGATATATTTTTTAGTATATTAAGTCGGTAACAAATTTAACTTAAACAGATTAAAGAATACATTTCACCTATTTAATGTATTAGACAAATTGTAAATATTTTATGTGTAACGTTTTGATTTTCTTGTTTTCTGGAACCTCTTCAAAACGTAATATATTACTCTTATTAATGTTCATATATTCATCAAATATTTGATTACAAGCATTAAGGCATATAAGCCTGACTAACTAATAGATTGTTAATGTTATGTCGAAATATTATGAACTTTGATATTTTCACTTTTGATACGATCATCGTGATGAACGTATATTTGGAAACATAAAATAATTTGTACAAACATATGTATTTTCTAAGAATAGATTTCTCGAAAAAAATAATATGGAATACACACTATAATGATAGCGAGTACTAACTTATTTCTAATAATGTACAGAACGTACAAACTATAATTAATAATGATAAAAAAAAAACGGAATATTAAATTACTGTAACTTGAAATATCTACAAGAAAGATCACGGTATTAATTATATTTCTGTTTATAATTACCTCTTTTTAAATATATACTATTTATTGTTAAATCAACAAGTGCTAATTATCTATAAAATTTTAATTACGAAAACGTAAAAGAATAAAAAACGCACGACCTATGATCTCTGACTTTTCAATATATTGATATTTACTTTCTGGTAATTTACAAATATCTGATTGTAAATCAGTACTTCAAAAAATGTGAAAAGTCAGTGATATAAAAAATATATTATACTCTGAAACAATTTTATACACAAAGAATTTTTTGAACACGTGACTGAATTTTTAATAAACTTGCTTTTATATTATTACCACTGTACAGTTTTACTATATACGTTTCCGTTTTGAGAAATTTATCGTTCGAAGAAAATTAAAATAAGATTCCCAGTCAAATAGTAGTTTCTACACAAGTTGTTGAAACAGCTATCTTGCGCGGAAGTCAAATTAATTATGTGTCATACTAAACACTCTTTAGGGAAACGTAATTTTGTCAGATTTGAGTTAGTATATTTTAAGACATTCCTTACTAAGTTTGTACATAACAGTGGTAATGACTAATGAGTAAATATATGAGTGGGTGCATAATGTATGCAAATACATATATACATATTAAATATAATTTTATATATATATATATATATATATATATATATACTGTATATATATATACTGTATATATATATATATATATATATATATATATATATATATATATAAAGCTCATAAAACGTAACTAAATTCATTCAATTGTCGAATAAAAGATTACTAAAAAAATTTCACTATCAACCTGAGAGCAAACAATACTCCATGCCGTGGCTCATCCAAGAAATTCAAGATGTCGCAGTCAGCAGGAAAAATGATGGAGACTTTTTTGAGATGCAGAAGGAATTTTCTTAATTGAATACAAAGAAAAGGGTGTCAGCAAAACCAGAGACAGTTACGCGTCGAATATTCATCGATTTCGAGAAGCCGTCAAAGAAAAAAGACGCGAAAAATGGTCAAAAGGTGTTCTTCTTTTGCAAGACAATGCTTCGGTACACAAGTCAAATTGCGGTCGGTGCTGTGATTGAGTGTGACTTCCAAGAACTCATCCATCCTTCATATAGTCCAGAGATCGACCCAGATCGCCCCGAGCGACTACTTTTTATTCCCAAATTTGAAGAGAGACTTTAGGGGTAAAAAATTTCAAGACGATGAAGTCGACAATTTCAGAGTATTTTTCGAGCAAAACAAAAGAACATTTTTGAAGGTTTTTTAAAAGTTCATTAAGCATTGTAAAACATATATTACTATTATAAGGAGGACTATATTGAGAAATAAAAAAACCCAACTCAATCAGACTTTTCTTTGCCATTTTTTTCGGCAAATTTTTAGACCTCCCCTCGTCTATAATAGTACAATATTTCAAGTTTTGAAGACTTTAACATCCTCTTTCAATAAATCCCAGGACTATCCTACAAAGATTTCTCAACATTTTCTACATTTGAAGTTAAACAGATAGCATTTTTTATAATTACGTTTACTTTTTCTTGTATTTGACCTATTGTCGTAGCACGTGCATAAAATATAGGCTGTATTTCGATAAATTTGCATGAAAAAAAAATATTCAAATGAATAAATTCACATTCAGATCATTAGCGAATCGTGTTTCTTACGAGCGAGTTAATTATGTATCAAACACTGTCCGTCTACTCTATAAACATGCTGTCAAACGACAGTACCATCAATTCTGTGATTTGAATACTAAACTGTTACGTTTAATATTGACGCCATCGTGTTCAAGTTTCTTTTATGATCTCATTTAAGATGACGAACAAATACGAATCACGTGACTTAATAACATAAACAACTGTCTGTTCAATACGATGAATGAAATGAATACATCATTCACAAAAGTAATTCTTAAATGATCACAGTGAAAAAAATGTTTAAAAATAATTGTGCGGAGATTAATGTTGTACGAAATGTTTGGGAAATGGGAACGGGGCCAAGTTGAGTTTATTCAACTAGACGGAAAAACTAGAATGTATAGGAAATAAAAAGAATTCATATTTATATAATAGCTCCGACATTTTTGGCACTGAATTTTACATTTTCATAACAGATTATTTCAAAATATTTTGCGTACTTTCTTTACTAAGAAATTGTAACAACCGCTGATCACATATACACTTCCTTCTATTTAATTCGTTTAAAATTAAATACCACTAAACATGTATTGACATTAAATTAACATTTATCTTAATAAAATACTACATATCCAATAAGATAAGGTGGAAATTTATGACACATTAATCAATCATTAATCTAAGTGAATGGGTAAATATAATGATTCATAAATTTACATTAGTCTGTTCTTAATAAATCAACTCATATGTTGATAAAATAATTTTTTTATACATTTCTGGATTCCAGTATTTTTACGGATGATTTTTTAAAAGTTATTATGGAAAAAACATCAGAGATATGTTTTTTAATGTAAATATTAAATTCAGATACAGTATATTTTTTGCACTGTGGCCAAATTCATTTTCTTATATGATTTTTTTTCTCATTCTACAGACCATATTTTTTTCCGATCAAAAATGATCAATAAATGATTACTGATCATTATTGATTGTTGTTTATACGCATTTCGATTGGGATGCCATCATCCTCACAGCAACAGATATTAGAAATAAATTCAAAATTATTTTATAGTCTCTATCAAGGCATATTTAAAAAGAGAAATACTTTTTTCACATATTATTTTTTTCCCATACTAAGTATATTTCTCGCACAAATATCAATATCGAATATAACCAAATAGAGATATTTATTTCATGAACACACACCTACTTCCTTATCAGTATATTTATATTTGTATAACTGTTTCAACATTTTTTATTTAATAAGAATTTTAAAACGACTTCTCATGACACTGTTTTTTTATTTAATAAGAATTCCAAAACAAATTCTCATGTGTCTCACCGATCTGAAGATAGCAACATCGACAAAATGCGCATAAGGAAAAATCACAAATAATCAACAATTATTTATTCAACATTTTTGATCAGAAATATATTTTTTGTGGCTTATGAGATGAGAAAATACATTCTTTGCGAAAAAACAATCAATAACTTTGCTATTCTTAAAATGTCAAATTTGAATACTTGTATATTAGAAAAATCTGTTAAAAAAACGTGAGAAAATCACAGTATAATAGAGTTTAAATGTCATAAACGAATCATTGTTTCGATTTAAATTTTAATTGAAAAAGTTAAAGGTCAGTAATGATCGGCGCAGTGAATAATAAAACCTTATCAATAACTGCCAATATTCGTTGTTGTTATTTATTAATATACGTTTAAAATACTAATAGAAATTGTTTATTAAATACGACCGATTCGGTTTTTAATTAAACGGTTATTAGTCGTTCGTTATTCATTCGTTCGATAGCAAAATGAAACAAATCACTTTCAGAATAACACTATTATTTTATAAAATATATTTCAAAAATATAATTATAAAAGAAATTACTTCTTATTCATTTATTTATATACACAAAATTGAGATACGAATCGATTCCCACGTGTTTAGAAATGGAAAGTGTATTACGGAAGAGCAACGTTAAATCTCTTTTAGAAGTAAACAGATATTACATAAACGCAGTCAATCTTTTTTTATAAATTCCATACGAATTAAAATTAAACACGATACAAATAACGTACATGAGCATTGTAAGAACATAACGGAAATTATTAAAATCAGTTAATTCTCACGGAAGAACGTCGAAGGTCACGGTTTTATCGCAGATTTTTTATGTTTTTCACGGTGTGCGATTTCATATCAATAGTTTGCTAAAAGTAGATTTCTTACCTGATCACAGATTATGTCCCATTTTTTTTCGTCGTCGTAGTTTTTCAATAGTTTCGCTTTGTCCGGAGGTAAATCCATGGATGCCTGTAATGAAAACCATATATTTAGACAATTTAATTATTTTAAAAATTTGTCGAAATTTAAAATCGATCGTGTCTGAGTTATTCTTTTTAAGAAAAATTGACATATTCAAAAATAGAATTGAAAATCGTGAAAATTTCATAACAGTTTAGTATACGTGCTATATAAGCTTCCAGTAATTTACCAATGAAGTATTTTAATTATATATTTCTCTTCGACTATATTTAGTTAGATATCTGTTAATATACTCTACTACTCTACTGTTTTAAACTCAAGAGCTATCGTCAAGTATATTCTAATACTAACTATACTTGATATATTGGCTGATACTAACTATACTTGAAGATGACTCGAGAACTGAAACAGGTTGTAATGGAATACATCAATAGTGAGTCAATGAAATATAATAAAAGAATGCAACACAGCAGGTATAAAAACGATTATATTCAACAGCAGAATTTTTCACTTCTCCACAAATCACAGCGATGAAAAAATTAATAATGCTCAGTAATTGATTATTGACCCTTTTCGACTGTCAGCCATGCACATACATTTAAATTGCGATTTCATTAGATTTTGTGCATTAAAATATATTAGGTTGGTACAAAAATAATTGCGGTTTTTACGTATCGAGTATAAAGATGCATATATCAGTTAAAAATTATATTTATTAATCAAAATAAAGATCATTGGCTTACATCAAGTTTGTTTATTCCTACAAGATAGAATTCTGGAGTCCTGGAATCGAAAGCGCTTTGAGCTGATGCTTGATCTTTAAAAATCTTTTCTCGTAGGAAATTAAATAAATATTTTTTAAAAAATGATAATCTGTTGAAAACAGGTCCGGACTATAATAAAAGATAATGGTAACTAGAAAAATCGGCACCAAACTTAAAATGATAAAAACCGCAATTATTTTTTCGACAACCTAATAGAAAAGGTATTTTTCTGTATCTTAGGGCTTGATATAGCCATCGAAATGTGCATAAACAACAAACAAAAATGATCGATGATCACTTTTCATCAAAATGATTTATAGTTTGTGGAGAAGCAAAAAAAAATAATTTATTAAAGTGAATTTAACTATATTTCTATAAACTACTTGATTATAATTACATTGCAAAGTGTCATTTTAAAAAAATCTTGAAAGGAATTAAATATAAAAAGCAGTAAATGTTGTTCGTACAAACATAGAAAAGTTATTTAAATTTTTTATAAATTAAATCCAGTATATATGTTTAGATTATGAAAAGGCCTCGCTGGAAATACCGAAAATGCTCTAATAATTCAAAATACAACTAAATTTTAAACAAACAAAACCTTGTAAATTGTGTAAACCTTGAGTTGAGAAATCAAAAAAAAGGTCAACTAAAAATGTAAACATACAGATATTCAATATCATTAATTTTTTTTATACGAGGACAATCATTAGATAAAAATATAAACAGTTTTATTAAAAATCCATAAACCCAAGTAGTAACTTCGAATTTGTATTTTATTTTTTCATGTTTTAATTTATTTTACTCATGGAAAGTTTACGTTTTTTTTTTTTTTTTTAGAAAACCCTTCTATCTTCTTATTCACATTTATTTCAAAAGTTAATTATTAAAAATAACAAATGATTTCTTTATTTTCAAAATTGAAAAAAAATACATAAACAATCGACTTTTGTTAGACTTCTAAAAGTAGATGCTTATTCATTTTTTGACATAAAACGGAAACAATCTACAATGAACTATGCAATACGATGCTATAAAGTGAGTTGATTCCTACAATTTAAAAGAAGAGAAAATAAAAGCTCTAAGAAAAAGTAATCTTGTTATACAATGATGCTCGTCGCTCACGTCAAATCATACGGAACAGTCATTTGAATAATTGACTTTTAAAGTACTGAAATATCTAAATTATAAACCGGATTTATTGTCAAGCAGTCGTTTTCGAGTTAATTAAAACGGTTTAAGAACTATCGATTTTTCTGTCTGAACAAAAATAGTATAATTTTTTCTTCAAAAACCTATAAATGAAAAGAATTCAATGATGAATTATATAGAAAGAAGAGAAGATAATAAAACATAATTTTGTAAAGTACATATTATTAATGACAAACAAGTAAAAAATTGACACTTCTAAAAATAGAAATATAAAGATTAAACAGCCTGATTCATGTAAATATGTCAAGTATAGTACTTCAAACATTTAAAAAAAAACTATGTGTAGTTTTGTTACGATGAGTAAGTATGGATATGGGTTATAATAATTATGTCACTGCTAAAAATGACAAATCGGTTTATCGTCGAATATATAAATTCTCGAAATGTTATCTAGCTCTAACTGTTCCTCTTTAGTACCAATTCCGGTTAACATCGCTGCAATGATGCAATCAATGACATCAGTATAAAATTATAATAGTACAAAACAAAAAAGGACGAACACACATGAACAGTATAATTTGTACGCAACAAACGCATGTGTAGAAAAGGCGTGGTGGCGGAAATAAAAACGGGAAAAGTATTTTGTATTAATCATCGAAGCAGCACGCGTATTGTCGAATATAAGCTTAAGAATTTGTTTTGATTGTCAATATTAGAAGACTTTCCTGCTATTCTATAGCACAAGATTGAATTTCCTTTCATTATGTCTCATATATAAATAATACTTCAGTGGGATTAACTCAATTAAATTGTATCGTTACTCAATCAAAATCTATAAATATGAATCATAAAAAATTGTGAATGGATTTTTTGTTCAGTTCATAGTAAAGCAATTCTTCGATTTTACGACAAAAATAAATTTGAGATTATTCATTTATTGGTTTGATTAAATAAAATGTAATTAAATTAAATTACATGGTGTCATGAGCTTTTAAAGCACAAATCATTAAGGTTATTTTAAAAAAATATAAGTCAATAAAAAAATATAAATCAATAAAAAAACCATTAATTTTTAAGTTCTCTGTTACACATTTATATTTAGTAATTTCTTTAACTACGAATTTATAACTAATTTTCTTAACAATATACTTTTAACACTGGTTAAATTCACTTACACATACATTTTTCGCTTATACCACAAATCAAAAATGTGTAATAATTGATTGACAACAATTTTTGATTATTGCTTATGCACATTTCGAAAGCAATGCAATCATTCTCAGATATAAGATACTAAAAAATCACTCTAGGGTTCAAAATAATTATTCTATACCTCTGCGCTTTGAAGATAAGGACACTATCATTAAAAATTCCAAAAGCAACAATCACAAATGATCAAAACTTACTGAACATTTTTAATTAAGAAAACTATGGTTTGCGGCATATAAGAAAAATTCCTATGCAAAAGTAATTTTACCCACAACATCAAAAACATATTGTGGAAAAAATATAAAATCTCTTATTATAAATCAGTGAATTTTACAACAAAATAATTTAGCTTTATTCAACTTATGTATTAAATATTTACATTTAGAAATTTATTTAACTACAAATCAATTGTTACTAATTTTTTATCGTACTCCTGCAGACAATAATTCTTGCCTTCTGTGACCAAATAAATAAAAATATTAACTTTTCGGCTACTACTACGATTCAGTTTTAACACATTTATCATGAATAGGGTATAAAGGATGGCTATATTGAAAAAGGTCATAGTAACAATTGAAGAGAATAATAATTTATAGAAAAAGAATAAGAAAATTTATTTGAAAAATAAGAAGCACTTTCGCAATCTATTCTAAATTAACCTCAATTAAATCAATAATACATCCTATTACTTTATAGATTGCCACTATTACAATAAGACTGAATCAAAAAATGTACATACAGTTTTGAATATTATTTTTCTTTAGCTACTCTAAAAAATATTCCACAACCTGGATATAAATTCATAAATATGTAAAATGTAATTCGAAAATCATTAAAGAATTTATTATCACTACAAAAAATATGTTAGTACTAGATATTATTTTTATAACATGAATTCATTTCAATAATTTCACTACAGTTCGTATAACAGCCAAAATATTTATTATTAAAAATATATTTATTGATTAAAGTGTTATCTTCGATTTGGTTGGCGATTAAACAACAAATAAAGTTAGAAATGATTCCTTTAAAATGTAAAATAAAAATAATGAATGCGTATACTTCGAATGAAAATAAATGAAAACGTTTAAAAATTCTTAGGAAATAGAAGAATGAAAAAAATTACACAACAAGATGTCTGTTTCTTTAACCATTTTTTTTTATGTCAACGACTACAAAATATTTTTCCTAATTTATATATGAATTATAGTACATTTAGCAACACAAAATTATTTCACAGACGACAACTTCCAACATTAAATATAATTATTTTTATGCATAGTTCCGATTACACCAACACCATTTATGTAAGAAGGCAATGTACTCTGTACGGGAGTGACACTGAAGAGAGTAAAATAAACAAGTTCTTTTAATTGAAGAGAGAGAGAGAGAGTATCAAAGAAGATTCAATCACAAAAAGATTTAAAGATGACTACAAACACTTGTTTATAAATAAGATAATTGACTAATTTCGACAATAATGTATATATTTGATATCGACGTTCGTGCTGTTGTACAAAAAGTATTATTGAAACCTGCAATGTCCAGAATGTGACTGACCGAACGGTGGAAAATTTATGACGTTTCTTACAATAATGTTTTATATTTATTATACGAGAGAAACATGGTAATTTCACACATTTTAATAGACTTTTAACATTCAATAATATGTACATGTAAACCACGTTTAAAAAATATTATAAAACGTTTGTGGACAAATCCACAATTTAATTTAATTTCTTTTTACAGTAACAGGGGACTCTGCCTCTTACTCACTACGTTCGCCGACCCGATATAGAGTGCTAAATTTACTCTAAAATTTTCGAACAAAAATTAAGAAAAACGAAAATATTTTTTCTTGGGTTCTATCTCACTTAGAGTGTTAAAAAGTAAAACAAAGATAGAAATAGAAATTAAATGTTCACGAATAATTAACTATCATTGTCACAAGTTGAAAAGTTTAACACAAATTAAATATCCTTTAATGTGTTTAAGTAATTATGAAATAAAACTGTATCAGAGTAAATATACATTTTGTGATGATAAACGAGATGAAGATTCAACATTTCCTTGAAATCCAACTCTCACTGTCTGTCTTAAACAAACAAGTTGTATTTAAAACACTTTATTTATCCAATCTTTATTGCTGATCACGATATTTCCATTATACTACATTAAAAAAGATGAAACAGTACTTATTAATGAAAACATAATTGTTGTTTACAATTATATATATATATATATATATATATATATATATATATATATATATATATTAGATGTAAGAATTAATTCGGTACCTTTAAATTGAATTAATTATAATTTTGTTTTAAATTAAAGTATTTTCTCGCTGTTTTAGGATTTTGAAGTGTAAATCTTAACATTTAAAAACACTATTATATCTTGGAAAACAGTTACTATAACCTCACAAAACATATATATATATATATATATATATATATATATATATATATATATATATATATATATATTATATATATATATATATATATTTAACATATACACATAACTTTTTACACTCTAAATGACAAAACGTAAAGTATATTTTGCCCTTACTCGAATTTTTGTACATAAAAAGTACAGGTACTTAAAATATTATCAATCTGTATTTATTACTTGTTAGAAGATAATTATTTTATTTCCTATGACATTTACAGTATATAAAAGATTGTAATAATTTCTAATACAACCAAACAATATTTTAAGTTTATTTAATTTTCTATCTGGGTTACGGTGATTGATTATTTTTGTTTCAACATACTATAAACTATTCATACAATGTACCTAACTATACGTCAATACACCTAAGAACAGGATGTAACTTTAGGAACAATGACATTTTGAGAGAGGATTATATAGCAATTAATATGTAGGAGAGTTTATTTACACCTACATTAATATTTATTCATCGTGTTTTTTTTAACTGTACAAAGGTATTCACTTCTAATAGATTATAAACTTCTAATAAACTATTTTAAAACACGTTATAAATTAGAAAATCGTTTACAATTAAAAAAAAATCCATTCAAATTATACCTGTTCAGACATAAATCTATAAAATGTAAAAAAAAACAGTTTTTATATATTTTTATTGGTGACATCTGAAAATAGACAAAGCTTTTAAAAATAAACAATTTATATTTTTGTATACGGTCATAAAAATACGGAAGAGAAAATTTAAGATTGCTTTTCTGTAAGAATGTATTAAAGACTTTTAAATACGTGTAAGCAAATTTGATCCTGCATATTTTTTTAAAAAAAATATCTTTTTTTCAATACATCAATTCATATTGGAAGTATAAAAATATCGACCAAACCATTTGTTGATATACACGTTTCGTCGAACAACCAAATAAAATTATATAAATTCTATTATTTATGAAAGAGATATAAAAAAACAGAGTGTAATAGCAACATTTAAACGTAACATGAAAAAGTAATTTGATACAATTGAAACAGTGTGTTCAATATGCAAATACATAGCACTTTCATCCGATGAAAAATGCTGTATTAACATTTTTATTTGACTGATAAGCATTAATGCCAGTCGAATTTACATTGTAAAGGTAAAATAAAATATTTATTTTCAGTATTGCAGTATGTATGAGATTAGATCTGTATGCACGTTTGGGGCGTTGAATTCGTGCTACTAGTATATCAAATTAACATTTTACACACAATGATTCGTCCTTCCTTTGCTTCCTGTTCGTTCATTCAAGATTTGGTTTATAAAATCTAACGATGTAATGAATATTATTTACATGCAGGATCATTACGTATAAAAAAAATATACAACAATTAAACAGTTTATCGTGTATGTAACCGATTAGATATGCACAAAATCAATACAAATTCACTGTAGTAACACAGTGAGTAAAATTTGTCACGACACATACTCGAAAACAATGATACAGTGAAATATAAAATCAAACGAGAAAACGTAAAATATTTAAAACAGAAAATATAAAGATACCTATTTTGAATACACACCCATATACGGTTCAATGTACCCGTAAGTCTGTGCAAACAAATAAATCTAATGAACCACATCTAATGTATAGAAGTATTTGGGGTAACACCCTAAAAAATATTTGTTATAAAACCACTTTCGTTCGTTTCGGTAAACTCATAAATAATTTCTGCAAACAATATCATAACAAATATAATTCAGTTAAGAGCTATTGCTACGTCAATTACACCCCACTGTTAGTAAACCAAATAATAAATACACAAGTATATGGAGCAAAAGGATTTTATATACACATATTATTCTTTACATATATATATATATATATATATATATATATATATATATATATATATATATATAAATTCTCTTTAGATCCGACTCGTTTCTCTCAGTAATAGAATACAAGAAAAATGTATTGTAATATTTGGAAACAAATAATACAAACACTTAACAAATATTCTTGATATCATATAACAATAATAGCAATACATAAAATAGCAAACGCTTCAACAAAATTATACAATGAATCCATGAATCAATCATGAACTCTTGAAATAATTCAAATGCTAAATGATTTTTAGAATATATCTCAAAATAACATCGAGACAAAATATAAATTAGCGAGTCCACTAATGAATTGAATAAAAAAATGATTCTCTCACAAAAAAAAGAATTAACAAACGGAGAAAACTCCATACAGAACAAACTTTTGTTTATTAAAACATTCAATATTTGATTATTGTTCTGAAACAGTTTTAGCATTGTGGGTAATTTACTTTCAGAAATGAATTTTTCACTCGTCCATAAACAATAATAACCTTTTCCAATCAAAAAATGAGCAAAAATTGATTTTTGATCATTTTTTTATTCTGGATTTTATGCATTTCGATGACGTCATCTTCAGAATCTCTCTAAAGAACAGAAATATTTTTCTGTACCTTAGCGTTTTTTGGCTGGGGTAAGTCTTAATAAATTCATTAAATTGGATTTGTAAATACCGCAAATAAATTTTCCACCTACTTTACAAACAAAAAACAATGTGATCAAATCTTCGATAACTATTTTTTTTTTACGCTTTTCGAAGGCGATCATTATCCTCCTCCCCGTCTCGCCTGCTTTCGAAGGATAATGCCATCGTCTTTCGGTCGGTGTTACCAAAGTACACCGACCGAAAAATCCACTTTAAAATGAAATTAATATGAACACCATGAAATGACAATTCATTGAAAAAAATTAAGGTTAGAAATCAGAAAACAAGAACCGAAATAATTTTCCTACCAACCTAACAGCTGCAATGTCATACAAGACATAACTATGAGAAAAAAAACATTTTAATAACAATAACACAATTTACAAATTTAGAGATGATTTTTTCATTTAAACTACATATTTTATCGACTGATGTCTTAAAAAAGTGTAATTATTTTAATTGTTTTCCTATTTACATAGTAACTGGGTACAAATAATAATGCCGTGCGTTAGAACATAAAAAGTGAACATAACTGTTGTCGAACAGCATTGAAATGTCATACGAACTATCTTCGTCTATTTTATCGATAATTTGAAGGAAACATTACATTATGCATAGATAAAGATGTAAGTATCGTGACGATAAAACCGGGGTTTCTTTGTTAACAAGATATCCCCTATAATTTTCCACGAGCCAAACAAATTATATTCATAATCATGATTGCGTAGCCATAGCGACACATAGGGGTGTATAACACATATGAATTTAAATAGAAACGTTTTAGTCGAATTACTATGAAAATTCAACCGTGCATAATAGTTAAAATGTGTGCACAGTTAATACCTATCGTATATACTGAACCTTTTTTACCCTGGGACTACTGCAAATGTCAGTTTATTCTGATGTACACATACATCCTGAATAAACGTACTTAATGTTTTACAACACATTTCCATAAAATAACATTGTTTGTGTCGCGATTTTTTCGATTTATAACGTATTTTAAACGTATAGTAGCAGCCATGCGTTTTAGATCAGAAAAGTCAATAAAAATCGCGTAGTTGACAAATGAAGACAATTTAGAAGAAACCGTAGGTTGAATTTTAACGTTTACAACACGTACGAGATATGTGGGCCGCTTTTTATTTTAGTAATAAGCATAGTTACACCCTGAGTCATGACAATATTACGAATCAAATGTATAAAAAGGAGTACTATTTCGTCTAGTGACACCAACTGAGGTTAATGTACAATGATATACTAACGATTAATAATTTTATGTTTCGTTGATGACATAATAATTCTTTAATAATTAAATATTGACTTTTTTATGATAATTTACTGGCATTATATGGATTATGAATTAAAAAAATGACTCAGAAATTTAATCCGAGATGGATTATTTTTTATCGTGTGGTGATGTAGTGTCACTGACAGTATAATCTAGTGATAAATGCATTACTGACATAAATCAGTAGTAAATCCCATGATAATTAGCTAGAATCTGTCTAATTTTTTGACTACAATTTTTAATTTTTTTTTAAATACAAACATCTGGTGATTTATAAGACAATTCGAAATAGTTTATCGACATTGGTGTTTTACAAATGTACTCCTTTCTCAATTTACAAACATTCTTTCTGGTCAAAAATAAATTTACTGCGCATTTTTACCAGAACTTTTTTTGCGGTTTATGGATCGAGAAAAAAACATTTGTAAAAGTGAATTCAATTAGTGTCAGAACTGTATTGTGATATCAATGCTTTAAAAAAATGTTTGTGTCGATTAGATTAACATTTCAAACATAAAAAATAACATACAATATTAAAAATAATGATTTTTTCAAGCGCATATGGGAATTTTGGGTAGATTAAATAAAGCAATACAATAATATATTTTTTCAATTGAATAAAATGTAACATTAGAAAATTTTAAGTTAGATTGAGTTATATATTAGGTGTGGAAATTAATGCTGTGCCTTTAAATTGAATCAATCCCAACTTTACTTCAAATTAAATATTTTCTTGTCGTTCTAAGATTTTAAAATGCTAATCTTAATATTTAAAAACACTACATATCTTGACCAAGCAGTTGGCATAACCTCACAAAACAGTAGTGAACACAATGGCGTCCGAAAAGCAGTACATTAGGCATTACATACTGTTCGCAGTCCAGTTGAAAAAAAATGCTGCCAAAACTGTGGAAATTATTTGTTCAATTTTGGGGGTAGGTGCTGTGACACATAAAACATGCTAAAAATGCTAAAACACTGGAAGAGTTTCGAAAATGTATTATGACTTCATCGATTCACAACCTCCATCTTTTTTCAATAAGAGATTCGTCAGGTACTCGACAGATGGAATAAAATTATACAAGAGAATGTGGAATATTTTGAGGATTGAAATGTATTCGATTTTTCCGTAAATAAATATTCATTTTCTATAAAAAAAAGGCACCGAATTAATTTATATACCCAATAATATCTGTAATTATCAATTATTAGTATTTCTCTTCACATCCACAACAGTGCCCAATAATTATTTACACTTGATATATTGATAGAAATAGAATTATTTAAAGGTATGCATTCGTTTAAACTTTAAAATCGATATATAAAATTAAATACTGAAATTTCTGCCTGTCTAGAAAAATTATAATTAATAACAAAAATTTATTTATTAGATTTTTGTTCTGCAAATAGTTTCTTAGTGTAATTTTACAAACTTATGTTTCATAATTGGATACATACCTTTAAAAACATTAATTAAAATATACATACACACACATACCTATATACAAATATATATATATATATATATATATATATATATATATATATATTCAAATATTAATTAAAAAAGGTCGAATATCCGCAATCTCCTAACAGCGAACAGTTCAGACATCTCATCTCATTCAGAATAAAAATAATTCCGAGTTCATTATATCATTTGGTTGTAAAAGTATGATTAAAGCAGAACCGCGCCAAATTAGACTTAAAAAATCGAATCGTTTATTTAATATTGAAATAGTCATTTACATATAAAAATACATTAGATGCTAGTTGTAAACGAATAAAGTTCTTTAATTATCTCAATAAGGTCATGGATAATTTATATTATTTCACAGCAGTCGTTTAATATTTTTATTGTTATCTCATTTCGTGTTGCTGTTGGTCAAAAAGCAGATAATTGAATAGATACAACAGGAAGTGGTGTACCGTTGATACGTAATAAAAATAGAACTGTTGCTATATATGAAATATTCAAAACTAACGTTCGAATATCTCATTCATATATATATATATACATATATATATATATATATATATATATATATATATATATATATATATATATATATATATATATACATATTACAATAAAGTATAAAAAAATAGACAACTGTGTGTAAAAGCACACATTTGTGTGGAATGCACTTTCAGTACTAGTAAATACTTCCTGTGTACACAAAATGTTACTACAATTTATTTTTGCTGTGCGATTAAATCAAATATTATCGTTAACAGCTGAACGTTAACTAAAAATTTTGTGTTATATGCGTATACTAACAATATTTATAGCAAACGATAATGTAGGATAGAATACAAATCAATTTTAATTAACTAATATTTTCATACTTAATCTATTTTAAGTAAAGACATAAAAATTTATGTATGTCTAGTGAATCAATGTATTTAAATATAAATATATATATATATATATATATATATATATATATATAAATTACGAAATATTATTATTCAGGTTTATTTTTTACTAATCGCGGAATATACATTAGAGAAGTTATCCAAAGAATAAAATAGAATTGAATTAATTTGAATAGAATACGACAACAGTAAATGGATAAATGACTTGAAAGAGAAAAATATCAAATGAATGTATTTTACTTATTCAACTTCTTCCAGAAAAGTGGGAAAAAAGCATAGCTTCCGTGGGGAAATACTTTTTTTGATGTATTCGCACATTTTGTTTTTGAAATAAATGCTTAAAAACAAAAAAAAAACAGCGGCTTTCAATGCAACCTCCTAATATATATTTTATATATATATATATATATATATATATATATATATATATATATTACTTGTTTAACTGGAATATAAATATCACAGTTATTAACAAAGGCCACAATAAAATAAACACAATCGTTTCATAAATGATGCGGCACAAATCAGCTTCGTCACAAAAATAGTATATTTTGGTTGACGTCCAATCAAGTAAAATCAACAAATCACTGAAATGTTTTTCTCGTATAAACTGTATGCAGCTATCGTAACAAATGCGATATAACGACAAAAGAAATTGGGGTGAATGGACATAGAAACACATTTTCGTTTCAATTATAATCTGAATTGCATTTATAGATAGTGTCTATACAATAGACTGCGTCTCTCAATATGAAAAGCTACGGTTCTGTTTACACAATAGCTAACAATGTTTTTATGGACATATGTGCACGGGACCTTCGTACCCATTTTGTGAAGAACATAGCGTGTGGGCAGAATGTTCAGCTATTGTTACAAATTAGTAGAACTCCTGCTTAGTTCATCTGATTACAAGTATGATAAACGTTTGAAATTTACGCCGATGTTTTATAATTTTCTTTCAGTAATTATTTATTAATTACATACTTTTTAATGAATCGAATAAACATATAAATATAGACATATAACTATTCGTTATATTTTTTAAATCAATAATTCATACAGATACATACATAAGACGTACACTTGTAAGTATTCCGTTAAAAATAAATTTCGATACTACTGTATAGTATACAAATAAAATCAACAATTAAATCGATTTATCAAACTTTATCTGACAAATCTATCTACTTGATAAATTAGTAATACGTACAAACGGTTTAATTGGAGTAAAAAATGAAATGTAAATAACTACTGAGTATAATATTACTTTAAATAAAATTATTACAATATAAAATCAATTTACTGAAAACAGAAGTGAGTTCTGACGGTGACTTTTTTGTTCAAAAAACATACTTTTTTATATACGAGTAGAAAGATGAAGTTACATTTCAAAGAAACTGATCTAATTTAAAACAATTTTCAACTAAACGAAAAATATAATAACAATATTTTGTTTAAATATTGAATTTGCCTTCAAATATGTTCACAAACTATAAAGAATACTGTTTGGTCTGTCCTTTAAAAATAATTATTTTAACTGAAATGAAAAACAGCACTAGAACAATACAAAATTGATAACAAAAATATATTTAACGATCAATAAATCATATATAATCATATAAATAGCATCTTTTTAGAAAAATGTTCTTAAAATCGTAAAAACGATCTCATTAAGGGAAAAGTAGAATTTCATTACATAACTCCATGAAAAATTTGATTCAAAACATAGACGCAGTGACGGGTCAAGCGGACGTCTAACCTGGCGGTCGCCAGAGGCCCCGAGGTTCAGGGAAAAATGAATTATTACATAAAGAAACGAAGCTTACACGTCAACGTCTTAGCTGATAATAATAAAATTATATCGTTGGATTCTGCTAACGCGTTGAGATGAGTGTTACTGATTCGAATGTGAAGTACAAGAACATTTTAGTTGGTATGGATACGGGTGCTCGCCCTGCGTGGGAAGCAGGACAGTTTGAGCTTGATTTAACAGAATAAAAACTTGATCAACGTGCTACGGGGGGAGGTCGATTCGGGGCGGGGGTAAAGCCCGCCGCCAAAGACCCTCCCGTTGCCGCTGAACCAGACTCTCAGGTCGAAATGACTCCCAACAACAATAGTTTAGGCCACTTGTAGCGGTACCACGGATTAAGCGGGTTGTAGTTGCTGAGGGTGTTAATCAGGACGTTTCTGCTTTCCTCAGCTCTACCGTACAAGCCATACGCTTGACAACGTATATACACGTGAATTGTAGGGATATGGAGGTCATTATGCAGACCGTCGTTCCTGACATGTAAGGCACGTCGAGGTAATTAATAAATGTGCATGAAAATACAAATATATGTAGGAAAATGAGCGGGGGACTAAGGGAAAGAAACGAGAGAAGAAAGGTTTTGCTTGTAATACCATAGGCGACATCATGAAATTTTACTTGTATTTTTTTTCACGCAGCACACCCGCATAAACAATATTACCGCCCGTCGTTCAAATAATTAGAGTTTTTGTTTCTTCATTTTTCTGCAAAATAATTCAGAAAAAATTATTTTGATGTAATTCATATATTTATAGAATAAAGTTATAGATATAGTGAAAAATATTATAATATATATATATATATATATATATATATATATATATATATATATATATATATATATATATATATGCTCTAATTTTTGCAAAAAATCCGTTATATTCAGTTTGCTTTTACCTAAGAGATATTTATAAATTTCATTATATGAAGCTAAGCATTTGTGAAATTCTCTCTTAAATTTTGTGCTGCTTTCAGTGGAAGGCTCTAGATTTTGAAAATAGTGCACAAATTGTTCGGCTAAATTTATGCTTTCCAGTATGTGTTTTAGGGTAAAATTTTGAACTTCAGCGTTTTCTGGGCTATCGTCCTCTCAATTAATTTGGTTTATTTCAGATTCTGTTTCTACCAAACTTCCTCAATGCTCAAACCGTGTTAGAGCGAAATTGTGTTGTAGGAATGCCATGTTGTACGGGGATTTCCCCCAATGTTCGAACCGTGTTAGAGCCAAACCATGTTGTACGTGGGTTATATATATATATATATATATATATATATATATATATATATATATATATATATATATATATATATATATTTGGATATGCGTGTGTGTATATACTTATTGTTCGATTACGTAGAAGCTTTCTTCTAAATACTGCTACATTTTAATAAATTTACCTTTATTATGCACATCTAAACGAGCTACTTAGTTACATTATACATTCGAGAAGATAAGACGTAAACAGAAAACCACAGGTATGCGGTTAACAGAAGTGGTCAAGCAAGGAGACGCAATATGTTCTTTTACATTAATTTCAACGTTTCAAGAGCTGGAATACTTCGTACAAAATTTATTATTAAATCATTTTCATATATAATTAGTAAATGCTTTCCGTAAAAGTCGACGAATTCTCATTCTTAATAAAATTATATTCAAAAATAACAAAATTCATACTTTCTATAAATAAGTTTTCATTAAAGACTTTTTTAATACAAATTAATGTTTATAAGTGCATTTATTAAACATGATAACAAATAATTTATAAACAAGAAATATATATATATATATATATATATATATATATATATTTATATATATATATATATATATATATATATATGCGAGAGAGAGTTATGAAGTATATGAACAATATAACAGACTGTCATTTGCACTAATCAATAAGTACGTCGGGCTGTACTGTAATAGTAACAAGACTATTGAAGCTCTGCATGCATATAGTACAATAATAGTCCGATGATCATAGGACCTATTGAAAAGGGTGTTCATGGTTGAATGACTTACTATAGCTGTTCAAAAATTGTGTACAGGAACTTTACGTGCAGTAATTATACACAAATTAAAGTTGATAAAATATAATGCAACTTCATATTATTTCCTTCTATACTAAATTAAGTAGTTAAAATGTAACACATTAAATTAACAAACTGAACATATACACATAAATAAACATTTATAAAATGAACATATACATTATCATTCAGGAATTACAATTACTACAAAAGAACATGTGTAAAACAATTTTAAATGCAGCACAAACCCAATTAAATTTTATAAGCTGAATTATTTAAAGACTGGATTATTTTGTAAAGAAATTATGTGTTTTAAATCTGGTTTTTAACTTCTAAGTGACAAATCTAAATTTAGCTACAGATCAAATACAGAAAACTAGATAGAAATTGAAGGATACTGACAGAAGAAACTAACGGTAAAATAATTTTTAAGACAATCAACAATATATTTTCTTCGCAACTATAGTTTTATACTGTCATTAAATTGATTTTCACAAATGAATCTGAATGAATGAATTTCAAAATTTCGTGCTGGGGACGAGAGGCTTGAAGATGACACTTCTGGACAACTTAAAACAGCTAGGAAAATCAAAAAAGCTGTAAATGTATATGGATTTGAAGGTCATAAAACACGATTATTTTTCTATCGACCAAATAATTTATTTGTGCAAATATATATTCTTTACAACACTATAAATATTTTTTCTTGCTTTTTACAATTTACAAGTAATTAAAAAATGTAAAATATATTTCATCAATTCCAAAAATATTTATACATTTCTTATATGTTTGTTTTGATTGTCTTTTTTCTTTTGAATTTCGTATTTCTATTTTTCACAACGCGTTTCTATAGAATTTTTGTCATGTGGGCGATATATAAATTATAATTGAACTTTTTTATACCCGTGATCTCCCGTTCATCCTTGCGATCTTCATTCTTTTCAATCATTTGAGTTTCTGTATTCCACTACTCGTTTCCAGAAACAAGTAGTGAAAAACAAACACTTAAGGAATCCAAAGAACGAAGACTTCCAAGAAGACCGATCAATAGGATCACAGATATATAAAAAAAAAGAATTATAATTTTATTAAAAAATATATCCCTTTTCCAGATTTTTTTATTAACTCACAGACTACAATTTTTTTGGTAAAAAATGTACAGAAAATTATCAATCATTTTTGATTGATTGATGAAGCGAATTTTGATGACAATGCTATTTGCATTTCATTTTAAAGTCTACATAGGTACAAAATATACAAATGTATAAAACTAAAATGGAAAAAAATCATTTTATACAAATGAATAGGTGTAATCAACTTGTATTGAATCTCTCTCCGTTCATTTTGTGATGCACACAAAAATGGATGAACTAGGGAGAGTTGTGAAACAATCTATAATTTTCCATATAATGCATGAGAATTTTTTAACTCAAATATTGCATTACATTAAAATAATTTATAAGTTGACGTAATAATTTTTTTCATACAATAGATATTTGATACGCATCATTATGCTTCCAATTGATGTAACTTGTACTAAAAATTTACTTTTTCAATGCGTGTCTATTTTAGGTTACTATTTTCAATTTTTAAAACTATATTTGAACACGAATTATTTTATACGTTATGAGAATAAATTAAAAAATATACTGAATAATAGTTCTGTCCAGATCGACCTTTTTAGAGTACAGTGAAATGTTTTAACTACAAAACTACAACAGCCAGTCTTTTATTTATTTTTAATAAAGAAGAAAATATCGAGTATATCGAAGGAAAAATACTTTTATACACATTTATTAAATTTCTAACTGAAATCTCATTATCAAAAAATTACAAATGAAAATTGATCTAAATAATATTTAATATTTTTTTTTTACAAAACAATATTACGATCCACTGTGCACAAAATATGACGTTTTATTAAAAATTAAATATCGATATAGGCGAAATAAAAAAAAATCGTCGATAATTAAAAAAATTCTTTCTCCTTATACGAACCTATTGATACAAAGTTCATGCTGATTTAAAATATCATTCCGTGAACAATAAATAAAATTCCATGAACAGTACTTTAAACATCCTTTTCACAATCCCTTTATGGCTCATTAGCTATCAGAGGAGATCTTTTGTGCAGCATAAAAATGTATGCAAAAAGATTAATGCTTTTACATTGTACGTACTCCTACAGTTCAGACAGAATAAAGGACACGATTTAAAAAAAAATAGCTTCGAATAACAATTTGTTCTTGTCATGCAATTGATATTTTTATCATGCACAGTCATTTTTGCGCGTACATATTTACACATACATTTTGTCTTGATTTAGAAAATATAAAAGTGAAAATTTTCACACAAAACATTTCACGAATGTTATATAGAAAGAAACGTACACGTACGTGCAAAAACAACACTTATTACTCACATAAAGCACGCTAAAACATTAAAAACATACTAATGCATTTGAGGTGTGCTGAAAAATTTTTGCATGTTATAAGCTAGTTAATCCAATTATCTTTTTTGCTCCTGTGCACTACGAACGTGAATTTAATAATTAGAATATATGAATAATATTTGAAAACGGATCTTAATTTGCACGTTCCGCTTTAAACGAAAAAAATATAATTTGTGACAGCGGACTATTTTAAAAAGATTTAAGACTCGTGAATTGTAATGTATGACACTGACTGACACTCTCTAGCTAGTCGAATACTAAGAATCCATTAAAAATATTCATTAATTTGAGTCAATTTCGCTTTTTACAGTAGAGTTATTTTAAAAACATTAATTACAAGTTCTGAATAGTTGATTTTTCAGTGCAATGTGAAAGACTTCACAAAATAAATTGTGTTTATTATTTGAATGCATTGTCTTGGATGTTCATCGTGTATGGTGGTCTAATCCACAGATTGTTGGGAAAGATGTACATTTAAAACGGTATAAGGATTGAGCACATTTCACATTTTTCTGTTAAACAGACAATTAATTTCTTAATAAAGAATGGCACATAACAAGAACTGAACTCACTACTCATCAGTTAATCATCGAACATGTTTAGTTACTTAACTAATATAGTTTTTCCAGTTTTCTGTTACAAGTAAGCTTTAAAAATGTTATGTATTATATTAAAATACTGGATATAAATATCAAATTAATTAAAGGACGTATGATAAATAAAAGTACAGAGTTATAATTTAATTTGTTTTTCTTTTTTTTAAAAAAAATGTCAGATATGAATTTTTTTCTTACTCCACAAATCATAAAAATGTTTGGGATCAAAAATGTTCAATAACTGATTGCTGATCGTTTTTGATTATTAGTTGTACGCCTTTCGATGGCGATACTATCACTCTCATGCAACACTCTCATCCTTTCAACGTTCTGAAGAAGATGAAAAGTAAAAAAAAAAGCATTACAAAAAACAAAGTGAGAAGCATACACTCAGATAATCCTACAGGATTAAAACTCTCCAAGAATATTTAACAACAGGGACACAGATATTAAATCTTATAATTATTATTTATTACAACAAACCATATATACAGCAAAAATAATTTAATAACATGGGTAAAAGTGCACAATAATAAGAACTTTTATTGAAAACTATGACTACGAAGTTTACAAACATGACTAATATAGTAAAAAGTGCCACAAGATGATATCACCGATTAACAAATTTCACAAAAGACAAAATACGTGGATCATATATTTAAACATTTACATAATTAAATAAATATACAATGATCAGAGGCGTATCTAGCACACGTGGGTAGTTTGATAAGTTTGGTCAATTTCTATGATATGGCGTTACCATTCATTTGATAATGTCACGGATATCAAGTGTCACTTTTCAAACTAGCATAGGTAAAATTTCAGCTAGAAGTGACGCGTTGTTCAAGTTCTACAAATGTTTGGAGCGAGCATTGTAGCAGTTGCCCCAAAAATGGAAAAAACGAGTAGGCCTTTTTGCGTCGATTCGTCACCGTGGATGAAACATGGATCCACCACTACACACCTGAGTCGAAGCAGTGGACGACTGGTGAATACCGTTTTGTTGACTGGGAGGCAATAGCCACTATTTTTGCGATTCTCGAGGAATCATCATGATCGACTACTTAACGAAGCAAAAAACGATAACAGGAGTCCATTATGCAACATTATTAGACCGTTTAAAAGAAGAGCTGGTTCATCATCCACCCTATTCTTCGGACTTGGCCCCGTACAACTTCTTCCTCTTCCTAAAATTGAAAATTTAGCTCGATGAGAAGGAATTTTCATCGAATAATGCCATCGCCGCCATCAATGCGTATTTTGCAAATTCATTAGACCAAGTTAGCACTCAATGGAGACTAAGTTGAGAAATAAAATCGTTTTTTTTTTCAAAAAACGGTGTTTTATTTATTTTTTATCATACTTATCAAACGACCCTCGCATATTTAATTTTACTTGAATTACTTTTTAAGCATTTATGTAAATATTTAAAGTCGCTCTAACACAAAGTTAATCAAAAGTTCTAACGAATTTTCAATAGAAAACAATATTCAATTACCATTTTACATACTTGTTCATACCGCTGAGGTTGTCATACACTGTTTCAAACACATTGTCTTTGCAAATGATTGTTTTTATTGATAAACGATGTTAATAAAAACAGCAATAACAGTATAACGATGTCATAAAACATTTGTGAATTGTAACAGTAACAACATATAGTGTATCAATCAATTTATATATATATATATATATATATATATATATATATATATATATATATGTACATTGTGTGTGTGTGTATGTATATAACAAAATTATTTCAAAATAATTCTTGTATATAACACAAAATACAACAAAAACTAAATCATTAACTTTTCATGTCTGTCACAAGTGCTGACAGTGTTTAGAATTTATCAACGAAGGATACAGTTCAATGACTCTACCGTTACGTGGAGATGTCTGAACTATCGTCTCCTATTAACATCCCACTTGAGGCGTAAGATAATCTCTATCGGAAGCTTTGATGTTTTTAAAATGAAGGTACACATTATATTCTTCATTTTTTATCGTGAGTGCAAAGGGTATGTGATCTTCGATTTGACCGGTTTTTTTTTAAAAAAAATGGGATATTTCTCATATACTTGATATAGTTTCCAATTTTTTAAATACTCATACACGAAAACGTACTGATATTTGTTTACATGCCGAAAACAAACATTTTGAAATTAGATTTACAATTAGTTCTGCTATATTTAAGTTCTTTTTGTGAATTACTATGTAACTTATTACAATAGAACAACGGAAACACACTACTTTTTATACAAATATATGCACAATATTAGCATAATTCGTTATAATACAAATTATAGTAATTTACGAAAAAAAACTGTACTTTAATGACTAAATTATAATGTCATGGTGTAGTGATTTAAAGAAATCGAAACATTTTCACTGCAACAAGTAACTGATAAAATATAAACACGAAATGTAACAACAAAAACTTAAAAAAAAAACATGAAATAAAACTATGAATAAAAAAAAATAGTTTTCTTGTAGTAAAACAAATATTTTTATCTATTAAAAAATAAATCAATGAATTCGCAAAATAATATTTTCTTTTCTTTAACATAATATTAATTCTCAATGTTATTATTGCAAAAAAGGTATTTAAGTTACTTTAAAGAGCTGTCAAGAGATCAATTAAATTCACAACATAATTATTTTTAATGAAAGATAATACACACAGTAAGGTCAAATTTGAATTTATTATACATTCTACTAATTATTTAGCCAGGACCACCTCGTATTACTAAATATATATTTTATAACATGTGAAAAAGTCATTTATAAAATATATTTGATATCATTAACTTAAATATAGTTGATATTTCATTGTAAGTTGAAAAATAATAGTATTCAATTTTAGAAAATAAACACACCGGAATGTTACATCAAAAAAATTCGTAACGAATATTTTGCAGACAGTCGCCCACCCGCATTAGTTAAAATTAAAGCATCTACCACAACATATGTTCTCGATTGAGAAAATATATATTGTCTGTATATAAAAATAAATTAGTAAAGGTCTTTAACTGGTAATGGGTTGACAGACTAATGATGATAAGATACATTTTTTCGTGCAAGAAAATCTATTAGATTCGAAAATGACCAATTGTTCATTAATCTTTATTAAAATAGTACAAGAAAGACAGCTGTTAAGTAGAATTGTTTTGAAACAACAATTCTGGATCAAATTCGATTTTAATTGATAACACAGATAATACTGACAAATGATATTGTATTTTTTACATTTATTATAAAATATATTTACAATCACATCAATTCAAATATATATATATATATATATATATATATATATATATATATATATATATATATATAATCTATATATACATATATATACTACAATCATTAAAATTATAAAAAAAAAAACTATTTGACTGATACACAGATGGAGAACCTACAGGCTTTTGAGGTGCTCGGTACGGGGCCTTTTCACATATTCCGCAAATAAAACATTTCAAATTGAATTAAACTTAAATTTGCCTTCACTGAATCAAAAAGTTCTCATAAATGAGCTAATAATTAATTTAATTTATTAACGTAACGCAGAAAAACGCAAACTAAAAAATAATTCTCTCATTTATGGGTTCCTAAAAAAAACATTAATTTATAATTACGTAGATGTCCCTTTATAATTTTGGCAAAATTACTATATATATAAAATATGCTGTCTTAGAGGAATCAGTGAAGGCTTACAACTTTCCAATATCAAAAGATTTTCTACCCACTGAATTAGTGCATCAACTACATATCTATAAATTGATACAACATAACTACAAATAACTCTAATATAAAAAGCCTTTATAGTCCAAGTTAAGAAATTCAGTTATGTAAGAAGCGGATCCAAAAATTATGACTACTTTCATTAATAGAAATATGTATTAATTAAAAATTAAAACAGTGAATTAGTAATAATTCTAAAAGAAACTGTAACATATTAAATCTTTTTTTTTATTTTACTAGCAATGCTTTTCGTTGGAGAAAGAAAGTAACTGTTCTTAGATGTAATTGACAAGACTAAAACCTTCAGCAATAAATTCAAACGGACCATTTATGATACTTAAAAGCTTTGTCCTTAACAGAAACGTCTATTGCAGGATTTGCTGTCTAAGGCAAGTATCTTTGCTAATATTATTATTAGTGTTATCAATTCTAAGTAAAATAACGTTTCTTCTTATTTAATCAATTCCTCTTATGACTCACGGCGTACACTTGACAAATAATTATTCAATAATTTAATTTTTACAAGAACTTTCTTTTCATTTGCGAATCAAAAATATTTAAATATAATATTTAATACAATTCACACAAACTTATTTTATTAGGAGAAATGATATTTATTTCATTGAATGGTAATGTTCTTGGTTATTTTGCAATATCTTTACATTGCACAATTAGTAGAAATTTCAAACAATGCTGCGTTTTAACATTTAAATGAGTTGATTATTTGTATAATCTCTTCCATGAATAAAACATTAATTTTTGAATTTCTTTGTTGTGCATATATATATATATATATATATATATATATATATAAAGAGAGAGAGAGAGAGAGAGAAAGGAGGAACTTTAAATATTACTATTTAAATTGTAGTAAAAAGTATGCGAATAGAGAGCACTCGATTAGTTAAATTAGAAGAAGCCTTTATCCAGCTGTGGATCATCAGAAGATAAACATTATACATACACACACACATATAAGAAGATATAAACAAAATCTATTATATTAAATCTCTAGGTAATAAAAATAAGTTTGATTTTTTTAATCTCAGAGTATAATTTATTCTTCAAAAACATTAACATTAAATAACAGATGACATTTCATCGTTATTAATAAAAGGAAATCTTTTTTAAACATATACTAGGGTGCTCTTCTAGCTATTCGCTACGTTCGCCGACCCATGGGGGCTCCGCCCTCAGCTCGCTCCCCAGATACGCTTCGCTCGTATCGCATATATTAACTAAATATCGTTATATATATATATATATATATATATATATATATATATATATATATATATGTTAGTATGTCTATATAATCACTCCCGCAGATATATTGCAACTTAGTTGTTTTATAAAGTCGCACATTTCATTGTAATTGTTATGATACCAATATCATAATTTTTCATAAAAATTTCATATAACTTCGTGTCTCATCGTTAATAATAATTTTATACAAAATCTCTACAGGTTTTTTAAAAAAATTATGCATTTTTTTGAAATTTTATAATGGTTTTTTTTATATATAGAGATAGAAACTTTTATTGTAAAAGCAACGAATATTCTATTTCTTCCAAATCAAGTGATTGTCTTATTTATAAAAAATATTAATTTGTATCAGTATCAATTACTATACTTATTCGAAATAAGTTTTAACATTTCTTCAATTAATATCCAAACAATATACACAAAGATATTAGTATTAAGTTACAATCCTGTAACATATATGTTTTAAACACTTTACATAATTACATAAAATCCTCTATGTAAAATTAATCAATTAATTACGTATGCGCGCTACTATATCAAGAAAAAAAAACTCATTATTGTTTCAAGCCTAGGTATTTTTTTTGCTAACAGGCGGTTCTAGTGGGACTTGTAAAAAAAAAAGGATTGGTGCTCCGTTATACATTCCATGCACGCGATCCAGACGTACGCAAACCAAATCGACCAATATGGAATATATCTGTAGAGTAACGTAATCACCCAACTAGGTGGTCAGATTTTTGTCACTAGACTCGTAAACACATATGTTAAAAAAATCCGAAGAATGCTCGTCCATCACAAAGGATCGAGAAACTTGCTGGCTATAGAAAAAGGGCGGCGGACGAGAGGCCGCTATGTTGCCGTGGCTTTATCACGATATGAGACAGCGCAGTTTAATGTCATGACCACTCCCACACGCTGCAGAAGAGAACCCTCACCGAGCAATGTTGTACACTATACATTCCAGTGATTCAAAACAGCAGTGTAAAAATATATGGGAATGTTGGTGCTGCAATCGAATCATGTTATCAATAACAATATCTATTTCATTCACCTCTGTATATCGATTTTAACAATATGTAAATAGTTTCTGTTTACTAAAAACTGTCGCATACAATCACGAAAAAATGAATAGGTATTTTTAACATAGGAAACAAAAGCAATTGTTAATCAAAGGAAACTTTTATTACAATTATTTTACAATGTTCTATTTTTAGAATATTGACAAACGTATTTAAAAATTAATTATGAAACAAAATTACTTTATTACCGTACTTCCTTCTAAGACAAAATTTAATCTAAATACAAATAACACATTTTCAAATATCTAATTAAGTAATAAAAAAATCTTGAAAAAAACATGCACAAAAATGATCATAAAAAGGTATATTGATTTCATAATATAGTTACTACAGAAATTCAGATGTAGGTAGTAATTTAATACTTGCGAAAAATAGCTCGTTGGAAATTCATATGATATTAAAAAAAAAAACGTGAAATTGATAGACTCTCAAGTGTACACATTTAGATATCCTTTATAGTTTCGACCTTGATTTAATTATTTATCGGCCCTTAATTATACATTACATTTTTTTGAATTAAGTTTTTAGTTCAAAAATGTTCTCTATACCTTATTATGTGCCAATGAAATGCACATAAGCAAGAAATAAAAATTATCATTTATTAAACATTTTTGATCAGACTTTCCTTTTGTGATTTGTGGAGTTATAATATAGAATAGCTAATTTGTTAACGTAACTTTTTCAGTGTCAGAACTGTACTGTGATAAATAGTTTTTCTATTAAAAAAAAATTCAAAAAATTTGAAAAATCATAGTATAAATTTTAATTACAACGTTACTTTTAAGAGCATGTTTCCAAAAATGTCCATTAGGTCATACTTATAAAATAAGTACAATATTTATTTAAAAATCATATATCTAAAAATCGTACCTTATAAGATGGAAAATTTATGACCATAAGAGATAAAAGGGATACAATAAAATATTATCAAATGTTTTAAATATTACTGAAAATTATCCACTTCTGACAAATACAAATTTATGATAGACTATGATTTTTTAAATAATAAAAGAACATATTACTTTACCAGTTTTTGAAATCGGATTAATTACTTTCCACTAGCAAATAAAACGTACAGTGTGGAATTAATGACTGATAAGATGGTATTATAATATTTATCTAATAAAACAAACAGCTAATAAAATTAAAGAAAATAAGTCACTTTTCCGAAACGAATCATCAAGTGTATTTATCTGTTTATGATTATTTTTATATAGAATAAACTGTTATTTCTTTTTAATAATTTTTTGCTAAAAAAAGTTAACAAGAATAATCACAAACAAAATGAATTAAATACTAACAGATTCAAATAAGAAAATTTCGGAATTGATTAATCAAAACTATTTCCATACAAGCAGTAACATAGCAAGTTATTTATTTTTCTAGAATTTTATATTTGCTAACATTTTATTTTTTTATTTATTGTACAAGAAGCGATAATTTTTATTAAATTGTAGGTATGTATATGTGTGTGTGTGTATGTATATATATATATATATATATATATATATATATATATATATATATATGTATATAAACATTCCTCAATTTACTTCCTGGGTCTATTGACAATATTTAAAAAAATATTTCTTTATTCCAGTTATTTTTTTCTTAATACTTGTGCTATGTTAATAAAAGTGTTACAAATTGTCACATTAGATTAGAATTATGAATCAGATTTTAATACTCACGGTTAAAAAAGTTATACGTAATTTAATAAATTAACGAAATATACATATTTATCTTCGTACTTTAACAATCTATAATCTCTTCCTTATATGATAAAATTTCACTGATTATTATAATATATATATATATATATATATATATATATATATATATATATAATATAGATATGTATGTATGTGTGTGTATAAGATACAAAAACAAGCTGTTATTTAAAAATAATCGCTCGTATTCAAAAATCCATCATTACGTTTGAACATGTGTATGCGACCATAAAAAAAATGTTATTCAAAAACATCAACATCAAAAGTCCATTTGAGATCTGTGGGTAATACTGCAATAAATTTTGCTAGCATAACAAAATTTGAAATACGTTTGTTAAATTGTAGTCGCGTAAAATCATGAAGTTTTTCTACCACTACCTCGTACACACCCTTATAGAAACGAGACTCGCTTGTCTGGCTGCCGTCTATCTCAGTACACACGCGCAAAAAAGTTTACCATCATTCACACAAACAAATCCCCGTATAAATAATAAATGTACATACATATTTTATTTTTTTTGTCTCAACAGTTTCGTTAAATTTATGGATATATGTTTTGTTTACAAAATAAACAGAATGACACATTCTCTCTCTCTCTCTCTCTCTCTCTCTCTATATATATATATATATATATATATATATATATATATATATATATATATATATATATATATACAAACAGGTAATGCACCCTATCTAATCGTAAATTAAATTACAATCATTAAATCAATGAAAATATGATCGTAAAATGAAGTAAATGATCGATTTTCAATGATTCAGCTGCAGTGTTTTATATTGGTATTGTTGCATTTTCACAATACATTGAAACGTTATATAAAATGTTTCTCGTTCATAAATTATCACTATTTATGAGGGTTGATACATATTAATTTTCAGTTTTTTTTAAATTTTCATATTTAAAACATTGCCTATAAATATTCTGTACAAAAACTAAAAAAATAATTTTCTCTGGGCTATAAAAAGGATATAAAATTAAAATATCAATAAAAATTTTATTGCAATCTCTATTTTTAAATTCTGGCTGCCACCGTACGTGCCTATATATAAAAACAAATGACTGTTATCTAATGTACTAAGATACTTTAAATTTTAGTTACTGTTTTTAAGGTATATATATATATATATATATATATATATATATATATATATATATATATATGTAATTTTTATCCATATTTTCAAAACAGACTGTAAAGGTTCATTAATTTAATAGTTTAGTGCAAAGTACATTCCTCATATTTAAATGATTGTATTAAAATTTTAAATTTTATTAAAACCAATTCAAATAATACCTTTTTATATTGAAAGCTTTAAAATGTACTAATAAATTAATTCTCAAGTTCTCCCCAATTACCTAAAAAAAATAAATTACCTTTTATAAACGCTATATATATATATATATATATATATATATATATATATATATATATGTATATATATATATATATATATATATATATATATATATATATATATATAGATAGATAGATAGATAGATGTAGATATAGACAGAGAGAGAAACTACATCCCTACTCGTACATACAAAAAGATATAATACAAAGTAATATAATAAATGAGGAATTTTAATGTATTTTTTCATGTTAATGGAAAAGGAACTTTTAAATATTCTAAAACCGGTCATACAACACTGATATAGTTTACATTAAAACCTAAGAAAGTTATATTAATACACTACTTTTATTTAAATTAAAAATACACAATCCAAATCAATTAAATATGGATATGTACTATACTTAAATATTATGTAAAATAATATTATGTACGTAAACCTCACATGTCTATTAAATTTTTAATAACAAAATAAAGTTTCATATATTTATTGCTTAATATCTCGTACCTACTTAAAAAAAAGAAATTAAGGTTTGTGTGTACATATTGTTTCAATATAAAATCTCTATAGTGCTACTTGTATTTATTCAGTTGGAATTAAATTCAATTTTAACTGAAATCTATATTTTTATTTTTCTTAGCGTGTGTTTGTAGACATATACCACAAAAAACACTTTGGAATGACCATGAACTAGACATACTGCAAGGAAAAAAATACCATAATTTATTAAACTGAGAAAGAAAACAGATCCAAAACGAAACCAATTAACATGTAGAATAAAGATATAAGAAAATATAGAGATATGTAAGAAATAGAGATACTGAGTTGTTCAATTTAAAAGAATTCGAACAAGTCTTCTAGACCCCAACAGATCGTCACAAATTGACGATAATGATGTGAATATATTAAGATACATTTGAAAGATTTGAAGACGAGGGAAATCTAGAGCAAGAAAAACAATCATAGAGATGTATTTATTACATGTTTATGTAAATATTAAATATATGCAAGTGTTCTTGTATCTATACTGCCTTAATTCCAAATTGTGTATGAAATCTGAAATTATTCTCTATATATGAACAGTTGGAATAACTATTAATTGATCGTATTTTTGTACTAGGCCCTTACTTATACATCACACATGTGTTTATCAAATGATAAATGCACATATTTCAATAACTACATTAGAACATTTCTTAATTTCCACATATCTTCTAAAATAAATATGTGTAATGTTTATTCGTACTTACATTTAACTTAATAGAAAAATGAATAAAATGAGTTTATGTCAAGAAACAACATTGCTCGCGAAAAAAATTAAAAACTTAAATGTCTAAAAAGGTTTTTGAATTCAAATTTTGAAATATGAATATAGGACGTATAATTTTTAATTTGAAACTATAATTTTTTTACCTATATTAATACAAAATGTTTATTATTCCAATATAAAGATATATCCTATATAATCCTTTCGGTTTGCCTATAGATTTAGTTGATGAATATTTATTAAATAAAAATAAATAAATTAGGTACAGTACCCACCACAGTACACTAATACCTTTCTTTTATTACTATAAATTATATGACTTTGAAGGCTGATGATTGAAATTTAAGGAAATATTATTCTACTATTATCCTTGCATGGTATCGAGAGAAAATCTGACACTATAAAAGTACGTAAAAGATACATAGGGTATCCCCTAATTATATATTTATCATCACCTTAATAGCTTTTTAAAAATTCTGAAAAATACGCATATTTGCTTTAAAGTATTAAAAATACCAAGATTAGTGGTGAATGGTTTTATATGTTTTTAAAGACATTACAGTCAAATTAAAAGATCAAAGGGGCGTACCTATAACAATAAATATATTTTTGCAATTATATTTTTATATAAACGACTTTTAGTTACGTTCTATTTTTGTTATACATTTCATGTACTTTATATTTTTTTTAAAAAAAAGCTAATAATTACCTTTAATAAGTACAAATACTTGAAGGATAAAATATGAATTGAGGTAACAAATACATGAATCGTACACTGACTAAATATAAATAAAAAATACACTTCCATATTTACCGAAAAATAATAAAATGTACCAAAAAAATTGATTGTCTAAAATATTAAAAAAGAAAAGATATGATGAACTGGTAAAATGTAAACAATTAGAAAAACACATGAGAGTATTGTAAACAAATATGCAATTGTTATTAATTACACATCTGTAGATACACACACGTGTTTATATATATATATATATATATATATATATATATATATATATATATATATATATATATATATATATATATATATATATACGTACATATATACATACAAGTGTATATGCACAGTTGTTTTATATAGGAATGACTCATTTTTCTCTGATTGCAAGGTTATTTTACATAAATCTATTCAATGCATGTAATAAGCGGAATTAAATGACAGTACAAAGTCATTTTAAAAGTTCAATATTAAAATGAAAAACATTTCTACAAATTTCATTCAAAACTCCTGCTTCTTTGTATTGAGAAATTTGAGGAGCTGATACAAAAAAAAAACTTTCATATAAACTTACCAAAACTTTTGTAAATCTTCGTTCAAGTTCATTAGGATCGGGCATTGGTTGTTTTGTTCTAATACTTGGCTGTCGAACATGATGTTGTGGTGTTTTAACAGTAGTTGTGCCTCCTGTTATTTCAGGGGGTTGTGGAGATTCACTTCGAGAACTTGTAAGACCCATTTTGATTATTTGTACACATAAAGATTCACACTCTTCACAAAACACTGTAATCCACTTGAAACATTTAATTAGGAGAATTAATCGTATACATTTTTTTGTTAACTTTTTAATCTTTTTTTTACAAAAATATTTTAAATCTTGTGTTAGTGATAATAATTCAGCAACAGGTTATACGCCTACATATTGAACTTTTCTTGCCATGTGATTGCTATTAAGTGCTTTTTGCTACTGGACTATTGTGTCGATTCGTAGTGTTCATTTGTACACGAATTTTGGCTGCTATACATCTTTCAAACACAAACCACGCATGCGTCTCTATTTTACACAGATGCTCTTCGGAGACATATGCTGCTTGTTCATTGTGTGAAATGCATGAATGCGAGTGGACTCATGTATCATTCCATTGAATTGAATTTTTTGATTATTATACATAATGAATTTAATATTATAAGAAGTTATTGCATGTAAATAGAAAACTTTGCCCTTGCGTTTTTCAGAAATAGTTAAATTTCATAGAACTAATAAAAGAAAATATATTGTCTAATAATAAAAAAACAATAAAGTACTCTAAAATAGACTTTATAATGTAAATATATCATCATGTATCAAATGTAGTATGTCTCCAGTTAGAAGGTTATAAAAATAATGAACCTAAATATCATACACAGATAGCCATATATTGATTCAATATATATATATATATATATATATATATATATATATATATATATATATATATATATATATATATATATATATATATATATATATATATGCCTATATATAGTAAACCTTAGATTATGTAAAATATGAAGCACTAATGAACTAATCATTATTGTTTCTCTTACTATAGATATATTAAAAATGTATATACGCATGTCTAATTTCAATAATATCTGTGCACAATCAATTTGAAACACAGTAACATTCATATAAAATAAATATTAATCAGCTAGGGGTGATGGGAAAAGTTATAAAAAGAATTTATTTTATATTTTTAAGAATTCTAGTTAAAACTTTTAACTATTCTTAAAATATCAAAATTTTTAGCATTATTTTTACCAAAAAAGCGTATTAAAATATTTTCATTAAAATAAACATTTGTATACAGTAAAAAATATAAATTAATGACTCAACAAGGAAAATTCATTTAAGAATCAAATATTATTTGTTAGATCATGAAAATAATTTTATTAATATTTTTTTATTCATAAAACTTTTATTTTACATATCATTTATTTTTTCAATATTTCACCCCTTTTTAAAACGTTAATGAAATATTAAATATAAAAACAGTGTAATTATTACCTTCAATACTACTTTACAGTAAATATCTTAAAATAATTCTTAATGTGCGAATTTTTTGATACTTAATTGGATAAATTTAATATTATAAATACAATAAATTGACAATGTTTTAGTAATTTATTTTTATGTTTTAACATGTTCATGGACACTTTATTAGATTGAAGTCGTATGTAGAAATTCATGTGTTTCACAAAACTAGACAACATTTCAAAATCTGATATTTTTTTATATCGATTGTTAAATCAATTAAACATTAAATTTAGCATAAAACATTTTGTCCCCAAATGACACTTGGCTGTCGATGGCTATAGCCGTCTTGTCCACGAACATGTTAATGCATTTATATATAATTGTATTATTTTATTCTTCAGCATCTGTTAAATCTGCTTTCATTAGTTCACTAAAAACAGTTTTTTCAGGTAATTGTTCTGGTTGGTTTTCAGCCTCCTTTAATATTTTATTTAATTTCCAAATTAGATTATTATATTAATCACGTTTTATCACAAAAATACAATACCTTTTCATTGCTATTTGGATTGGATGTACCTTCAGTCTCATTTCCATATAAAGGATTATCGAAAGCACAATCTAAATTAAACAGTGACTCAGCAACAGAACGATTTCTAAATTCTAAATTATTATCACTGTCCGGTGCATTTTCAAACCGAGCGAATAAAAATGGACGTAGTGCTGGAAATGAAACTGCCGGAAGACTTGGTATGTTTATTCTACAAAATAAAAATTTTATAATCATAGGAATTGTGTTCACTATAAAATATTTAAAAGTATTCAACTAACTTTGAACTTTTCACTGGGTAGTATATTAGGTAAATGGTAGTTATTGTTATTAACACAATAAGTAATGTTCCAAAAATAAATTTTACAGAATTTGAGCTTTCACCCGGTTGAAAAGGTAAACCAGACATGCTTAAACGTTCTACAGATAATCCCAATGTTTTGTCTGCAAAGCAATAAACTTGTTTCATTAATAACTTTTTGGCTGAATGATAAGAACAAGTACCTTCTAACAATTTTTGTTTTAATTTAGTTCCAAATTCGGTACTATACTCCCTGTATCTGCTTTTTTCACGAATAATTACTTGAATGTGATTTTCATCTCCATATTTAATTTTATTTACATAATAACTCAGTGCGAAAGGAGATTCATTGATTGTAATTTCAATAACTTTTTTTAACTTATTTATATCAAAGTATTTATTGTATTTTAACAATAGGAAAGAACCTGAATAATAAATTATGTATATATATATATACAGTAAAAAAATGCAATTTGAAATATTTTGTTATACTTTTAGTAAACATTTATTTTTACTTTACCGCATATATCACAACAATGTCCAATAGGTTGTACAGGATTTAAACAGTGTGGAATTAAACATCTTTTCTTTGCATAATTACACACATTTTTTTCTAAAAAATAGTATTCATTTTGAGTTAATGGATGACATTCACAACTAGTTTTCAGATCATCACAAATTGAGCTTTCTATTGTTATTTCTTCTTCTCTAAATAACATCTCTTGATTTATAAATTGTCTTGTTCCAAGTTCAGATCTTAAAAATGCTTTAAACTGATTGTCTGTTAAATTGTCTCCATTTATTGAAATACTGTTGATTTTCATAGGATATTCAGGCAAATGAATAAAAAATGTAGCATTTTTTTTAAATACGACATCATCATAAATACATGGAATTTGTTCCATGTGTGGAATAGCATTATTTCGTTCACTTTCCCTTTTCCAGTTATAAGGATTTAACCATCCTTCCAGTTTTATGGATTTAAAAAGTACATCTAAAATATATAGTTGTAATGTTATTTAAAAATATACTACTGCTGTATTAGCATATGAAACCCAATTATTTTATTATATTTACCTCGTCCTTTACAAGATTTTGGTGAAGCCTTTTCATTAAAGACCAGTGAACCTTGTTGAGGCAAAACTAATTCACCATTTGTTGGTAATATTAAACTTTTTAGGGTAAGCTGTATTTCAGGTAAAACAACAGCAGCTTCTAAGTCAGCAGGAAAAATAATCTTATCATTTTCACATGGCTTTGAATAGTTTATCCAGTTAAGAGGATCGTCATAATTTGTTGTTGGAATCCATATTTTTCTACTTGAATGAACTTGAAAAACAATGAAATTAGTTGATTTGTTTATGAACAAATATTTATAGTTACCTTTTATTATTAAACAACAAATAATGATAAATTTAATTCCACACATTATTGCACTCTAAGCTGTTTTAACTTTTTGTATAAAAGTAATTTGATATGCTGTTTTATGGGAGGAACTAGATATCTCATTGGTAGAATTATATATAAAATATAATTATATAGTAATAATAAAAACGATTTATATCATAAAAATTGAAGCTATTTTCTTTTTTTCTAATTAGGAATGGTTAAATAAAAGATACACAACCATAAATCATAATAGCATTTATTTGTTCTGGATAACTTGTGCTCATTACAATAATACAGAGTACTTTTAATTAATATTTGCAATACAAAACAATCCTCTTGTAAAGTAAAAATCTGTATGTTTCACATACTAACTAGAAAAAGGCCAGATATAGGTTAAATGAAGCTACTATTTTTTTATTCAGATAAACGCACATATACCTACACAAATATATTTTTTTAAATAAATATTTGTATATGTAAATGTGTATGTATGAATTTGTTTCTATGAATACATAAAATAAATGTTAATTATAGCACCTTGACCTTATGGACTTTTCACCAAATAATATAAATTGACAGAAAAAAATCTATTGTTAATATTTCTATAAGGCAATCACAAGAACCGTCACGTTTAAGTTGCACGTTTTTGAATCTAGAGTGAAAATTGGGAGATAATTTTTTCCCTAGATTCAAACAACCTTTTTTATTACAACACGATCATTTGGGAGAGCGATTATAATCGAGATGTAATCAAAAACAAAATAAAGATTTTAAAAAATAATTTTGTTTCAAAAGTAAAATAACTTAAACAATGACAGTATCTTTTGATTAGTAATTATTTCTGAAATCATACAGCACAGAATGTTCCACTCTTCTGCACTCTACAATTTAATAATTATTACTAATCACCATCACATTTTAATCACTCGGATGGAAAAAATCGTTATAAAATATATAGCAAACTTGTATGTTGTGCGCTACACAATTTACATATATTTCATATATAAGGATATTATGAGTATTCAAATTTACATTATATAAATTGAGGTTAAATTTATAGATAATCTGTTATAAAATAACTATTCTAATATGCTCATAGACTTTATTAGTCAGTAATCATTAGGTGTCAGCATCATTGTGTATTTATTTCTCTCAGTATTTGATCCCATCATGTTAAAAATTATTTTGAAGTTCTTATCTACACTGATGGAAATGTAGACTTCAAATGAAAGAAAAATTATGTGGTCACACATGGCACACAATATTTGAAGTAAATTGATTAGACTTTTGCATAAAAAAAAGTATATTCCTAAATGTATTTAAAGACCACCACACAATTTTTCTCTACAGAGCTTCACCTGAAATCGCTTATTTACTTTTTTTAGAATACGAGCCAATATACTATACATTTTACCACAGCAGGAACATTATAGTAATTAAGTATCACTAATATAAAATAAAAGTAATATTTATCTCCTGAATTTTAAAAAAATATTATAAAATTAACTGTTAATAAAAAAATTAACAACAATATAGTCTGATCATTTAAATAGAAAAACAATATGGTTTAACATTATATAATATGGACTTAGATATCAAATGATATAAAAATAATTTTATGGAATAACAAAGTTTATGTAAAGCTATAGAAACAACTAGGAAAATATTTCCATTAAATGAATCGAATTTTCAATGATTTCATACTTATCGTGCATGATTATCATCGCACAAATATATTTTCGATTTTATAGTCCTTAATTACTGGTCTCCGTTCTATATCGGTGGAGGACCGTTGTTATACCTCAACACTGGTTCAAAACTTCGAGCCAAATTATTTGTTAAAACGCACGAATAATCATCTTCGGTCGTCGGTACTAGAGAAGCGACACCGAGCATCAACAGCATTAACGCTTGGATCGGTAACGATGCTCTCACAACTCTGCCGAGGAAACGATATCCTCGCCTTAACACCGATGTATTAATTTCACCGTCATCTCCATCCAAGCTGTTGAAAAAATCGTACTCGTATAAACATCACTCGTAAAATAATTGAATAATATTACAAAACAAAAAAGAAACATCTAAAATCACAGTGCACTGTGTTTACTACATATTAATTGGAATATTACATATAGAACTAAAAAAAATAATATTTACTTTTCGTGCCGTTCTATGTGGCCTGAAGATTGGTATCCAGATGCACTCGCCTGATCCAGAAGCTGTACAAAACAAAAGGCAAAACAAATAATAAATATACTGTGCCGATGTTATCTAAACAGTGCATTTAAAAAATTATCCTTTCTATAAACTACTGGATGCAACAAAAAATAATTACATGAATTATCAAGTCATAGATGTCTAACAAAAGTGCAATAAAATGTTAGAAACCTGTATAATGCAGGCTCTGGATACAGTGTAAAGTGAATTTCAAAAGTTTACATTGTGTAATTTTTTAAAAATGATACAGAAAAATTAAATAAAAAATATTGATTAATGTTTCAGTCTTTTAATAACTTTATATTTCCATTAAATCAAATTAAAAATAATATTAAAATAAATTAATATGAATTCTATTATATAAAGACAATGTATTTAATTAAGAAACATTAGACAAACTTTGCTATTTGTTTTTTTTTTAAATTATCTCAATAATTGATTTACATGTTTAATTTCATATGTTAGTCACCTATGATATATATTTGTGATTGAATATCTGGTACCACATTCTTCCAATATTTTTAAGACAACGAATAAAAACATTCTTTACTTACATCATAACTTAAACTATGTAATGATGTTCCAATACTTGATGCAGGAGTTGCTAAAGTAACACCTATTTCATTAGGATCTCTTCCAAGTACAGCACCTAGTTTTAATATATAAACACTAGTTAATTTTCTAAGTGACTGTAACCTTAATCGAAGGTCTGTCAATCTCATAATTATCGTATTCGATCCTTCTGGAGCCTCGATAGATCTTAAAAGTTGATCTGCTGCTTCTTGCAGACTCATCACTCTTGGTTCGAACCGTTCCAATTCTGCTCGTAATTCGCTGAACATTTGATATTTTGAATCGATAACTAGTGTATCAGCAGTGAGATCAACAGGTTCAGATTCTTTGATAACATTTTCAGTTTTTTCTAGCCACTGACATAATTCATCGACATTTTGATGGAATTCTCGATTCTAAAAAAATATATATTAAAAGTAATTTCTACTCTTATTTGCTTAAATGTACTTTTATAAATATTCTAACAAGTATTATTCTTCAGTGAACTTAATATTTATGATACAACTTTTTACATTTTTATTATATAAAAACATTAATATCTGTTTGTACTTACATTCATTAAAGCACTTTGTAAAAGTTGTTGCCAAGCAGCTGCATTTCGACAAACTGAATCCCACCGTTTATTATTGGTTTCAAGCCTTGTTCTTAGTTGATCTGCTCTATTTTTATCTTCCGTATGATCAGCTAAATGGATACCGACTATATTTAATGAAACAACTATGCTTTTGTGACTATCCAAATCGAAAAGGAATTCTCTATGATCATGTATAACATCTTCTAAGTGCTCAAAATTAGATGGAGGAGAATGTTGAGAGCTCTGAGTACCTTCAGCAAATTGTAACCACTGTTCTAATCGCCATAAGTCATTATCTAATTGATCCCAATTTTGACGTGTACACAACGGACATAATAATCGTCCAGCCTCGCTGTAATAATTATGATAAAAAGATCAAATTATGCTTTCTACTATGATTTTTATAGTATAACTAGTATATTTTTTAAGTACTACTACCAAATATATTAAGCAGAAATAAATAAGTATTAGTAAATTGATAACTCACTGTTCACATATAAAAGAATAAGCATCAGTCAAAGAAGACCTGTAGAAATAGGAAACGTACACCATGATTAGTATAAAATTGATAGATTAATAGAAAAAAAAATTTTTTTTTAGTATTAAAATTTATTATCTACAATTTATGAGAAATATTTTTTTATAAAACAATACATTGTTATTTTTTTAAAAAAATAAAACAAGCAAATAAAATGTTATTTTTTAAAAAGTTCATAGGAGATAAATGCTATAAATAAGCAGCATATATATAGAAAATACCTTAATTCTCGAATTTTATGTTCTCTCCTTTTAGCTTTATCTAATAGGTCGATATATTTTATTGATAAATATTGCACTTCTCTACTTCTGGCTTCTTCATCATTACAATTACATTCCGTGAGTAATAAAGTATTTAGATGTTTTACTAGTTCTATTGACGATTGGCACGTTGCAATTAATTTCGCTAATGTTTTACTACTCGTGTGTATTTCTGGACTACCTTGCTGTGGCAAAGCGCTGTTAACAATGACTTCTAGGGCTTCTTCATTTATTTTACATTCTTTCAAAGCTGCATCAATTTCATACATATATGCATCTTTTGGTGTAATTGATGTAAGCCTTACTAAAGGCGGTAAAGTATTTACTTGAACAGCAAAATCTTGCTCAAATTTAAGTGTTTCAACTTGTACAGATTCATCAACTTCATTTTGTTTACTATTCAGATTAGCTTCCTCCTGGATTTGACTTTGAATTTGTTCTTTCAATTTTATTATCCTCAACAGAATGTCTTCTCTTAAATGTTGGTATTCGTTTATCATTTCTTGTACTAAGTTAATATCTTCTTGTTTCATTCTGCTGATTAGTAATAATCCTAGTTGGTCAACATTTTGCAGAAGTTCATTTTGAGACTGAAGTTCTGATTCCAATTTCTATAAAAAGAAAAATTATTTTGAAATGTATCGGTCATTTAAATAAGGTAAACATAAAACATAAGTGCTAGTGTAAATTTTAAAGTACACACTACTTTTGAATATTATTTTAATTCTTACCTCTATTTGCTGTAATCTATGTTTTGGTGAAGCAGCTAATTCAGGACTAGCCAAATGCTGTAGCTGAGTCAATTCAATATCTATTTGAGTAAGATTAAGAACAGCTTTGTTTTGTGCCGTTTTGAATTCTTCATACATGGTCATTTCATGTTGTAGTTTTTGTAAAATAGCCATTGCACGAGGTGTGAGTGCGTACCACCGACCCAGCATAACTTTTACAACTGAAGTTAATTGTTTTAAATTATCTGGTTCAAGTCCACTAGCTTTTGCTAACTTAGAATAGCTTTGTTCAAGTATCTGCAGTGCAGGTCTTCGTGATTCAATTTCATTCATTTGACATTCTAGTCGATGAATACGGTTTTGTATTTGGTTTTGCGTTAATGATTTTAAAGAACTTTCCATATCTGTTAATGTTCTTTCTTGACAGACTAACCATTCTTCCTGCTCTAGACTCAATTTTAAAACTTCTTTGAGCATTAACCAAACAGAATTAATTTTTCTTTTTAGTTCAGAAGATAAGCCACAAACAGTTTTCCATCTTTTATCTATATTTTCTGTTGATGATTTTATTGAATCAATATTGAAGTGTGCTTTCCATGCATCTACATCATTCAAGAATAGCTCACACAAATTTAAAACTTCTCCAACATTACCACTTTCTCTTTGGATAGATTTTGTAAGTTTATCGATTTCTTGAATTTTTCTATCTACTACATCTTTTGTACATGCTTCAAGTATTAATGGTGCAGCCAACTGGGTCTCAGTTTGATATAACCAAGCTCTAATCTGTGATATTCTTTTTTCTAACTGCGTCATAGTCTGAAGCATATCGTGTAATTTATTAGCTCGCGTTTTTCCTAGATCTTTTAAACGTTCCCACCTATAATTAATTTCATCTACTTTTTCTTGAATTTCTTGTGCTTGAGCTTGATCTTCTTCTTCATTTCCACACGCTTCTATTAGTTCTTGACCTGTACCTAATAACCAACCCACTTCGCGTTCTTTTAAAGAAAGTTCTGCTTGAAGTTCAGTCTCTAACTTTCTAAGAACTTCTTGAGGATCTCTCATTGTTTGAGTACCCGTTTCACTTTCTAATTGTAATCTTTCCTCTACTTCACTTGCCCATGTAATAAATCTTGTTTGTCTTGCTTCAAACATTGTTCTTAAGCTAAGTTTTTCTTCAAGTTGATGACAAAGAGTTGCCAATTGATGATCTAAGTCACCTTGCTGATGCCATAAAAGCCAAAGTCTTTGATTGATTGTTTTCATATCAGTGATGCTTATACATTCTTTTAATTGTTCTTGTGTTATTCTAAGCTCTTCTAAATCACTAGTGAAATCAATAAGACGAGCTCTCGTGTTCTTTAAGCTCATTAATCTATTTTGTACACCAGAATGAGATACCGGTAAGTCATTTGCTGATGTTGAAATAACCTGGTGAATTTCTTGGAAGGCTACTTCAATTCGAGCAACATGATCTTCATATTTATTTCCTAGTAAAGTAATTTTTTCCAAAAATGCTTTCCAAGATTTCAATCCAGCCTGGAGATTTGAAATTCTTTGTTTAATTGAAGCAAACTCCATATGAATAGAGGTAGCTAAAGCATCATCACAGAAGCGAAGAAGTTGAGGTTGTTGTAATTGTAGGTCTTCTGCTTGTTTTTCTCCTGAAGGCACTTTATCAAGCAAAGTCTGGATTCTATTCAAAACTACCGGCACTCTTTTGATATATATATCTCGCAGCTGTAATCTACTTTTTTCTTTTTCTGTATCTTTTAGCCACGATAGAAGTATCGCTTGGTCGTTTCTGTACCGCTCCCACGCAGACAACCTATCCCTGACTTCACTATGACGTTCCATAATTTTAGCGAGGGTCTCATTGTGCAGATTGGTGAGAGAGTTGAATTGCTCCATAACAGACATATCAACAAGGCCACCACCTAACTTTCCTTCTGGATCAGTACTCTTTGACAGAAGGACATTTTGTTGACTAGACAACAAATTTTGATGAACTTCACATAAATGCTGATGCTCTGTAAGACCATGATAGTCTTCTGGAATGCTGCCTGAGAGGAATGCTTGTACATGAAGCAGATATTCTTGCCATAATCTTAATGCTGCTGCACCATCTTCACTTTTAACCAAACGAGCAGACAACCTATGATATTGTTGGAATGTTTCTCGGAATACTGTTTGCCAGAGTTGTAGTATTTCTATTACAGATGTTTCAGTTCGAGTTGATGGTGTAAGATCTAGTGACTTTTCTTTTAATGATTGTATATGACCTTCCTGTTTAGTAAGTGCTAACAGATGATTCCTTAAAGCTGTAAGTTGATCTGTTTCATTTTCATTTGTTTCACCAACAGCAGAAAGACTCTGTAAAAAAAATTTTTTTTATTATAAAAATCGCCATTCTTAAAATTTTATGTAAAAGTAAATTATTCAAGTACCTTTTGAACTGAATTCAAATATGCTTTTGTCTCTTGTAATTCATCAGAACAAGAATCATTATTTTTAACACGATTCTCGGCGACATCAGCAAGAGCAGCTAGAGAATCTCTAACATGTTCCAAACGGCGATCTAATGCTTCCACTTCTCCTTGAAGGAGACTATCAGGTTCCACACCGACATCAGCAGCAATCTTTGCTACCATTCCTCGAAGCTCCGCCATTCGCTCTTTGTATACAGCCAGGGTCTCCTCACATACCTAATAAAAGTAAAACATTAAAAAAATGTATATATATATATATATATATATATATATATATATATATATATATATATATATATATATATAAATCTTCTAATATTTGCAACTAATCTAATGTTAATCAATGTACAACTAAAGGCAAAGAAAAGAAATAGAACCTGGAATTTTTTTCTAGTTATTCGGATATAAATTTGGGGGAAAATATGACTCACTATAATTAAAATTTCAGAATAAGGCCTTTTTTCCAAAAAAAGTTAGTTAATGAAAACGTGAAAATACTTTATTTTATATATATATATATATATATATATATATATATATATATATATATATATATATATATATATATATATAATTCGATACAAAATTCATTCTTTACGAAAATATACGTAACAGTTTTAGTTAGGTTTTCATAGCTTATGTTAGAAAATGTTTCCGAAGACAATCTAGTTTTATAAAATTAACTCCTGCAATGTATTCGGTTAATTCATTCCCCTCCCCCCTCTCCCGAACGAGTACCGAACACAAAAATTTTCGGCTCGCTTTCACAAATGAATTCTATTTTCGCCCCCAAAAAAACTACAAAAAATTATCCAGTCAAAAATATTTACTAAATCATTATTGAATATTCTTAACGAGTATTTCAATGGCGATGCCATAATCTTCAGAGCATCAAGTTACGAGTTTCATATATTTTAGTGTTTGTCGCGTGAGCCAAACTTTTCATAAATAGGTGGAATGATAAATTTTCATTATCACTCGACGGGGCCACTTCCAACAATTCAGCCAGTGCAAATCCAGGGTGCCCGCGAAGGCATTCTCCCTCTCACTGGCCTCTCTCTTTCTCTCTCTATATATATAAATATATATGTATGTATATATATATATATATATATATATATATATATATATATATATATATATATATATATATATACACATGTATATATATAATTGATTTTAACAGAGTATCCAAATACCTAAAATGAATAATGAAAATTGTTCGATTTTTTATATTAACGTTAAATACGATAGTTGACTTATCGTCCATATATTTTCAAATATATTATAAAATGATGAAAAGCATTAAATGTAACTGAACTGGTATGTGTGTTAACACCAGAACGTTTAAATAAGATTTTCAAATTAATTTTATTTTTATGTAATTATCTAACAAAAATACACATGAAAAAAATAGTGTATATATACACGTCTATATACTTCTATGTGTATATACATATATAAACAAACAACACGAGCATGTGATGTATTTCGATTTATCGAGAAATTAACACGTCTAATTAAAGTTTGAATAGAACTTTTATCTGAACATCTTAATTAACGTGTAACAAATATGTATATGTAATATAGTCTGTAACAGATTAAATATTAGAAGTAAGGACAAATAATATTTAGAGTGAGCTTTGTAAACTATTTGTTTTTTTTTCATTCATGCCTCAAATATACAAGATAATTTATGTGATATCCTTCTAAAGACGTCTTGGACTATTCCATTCATGATATTTCAATTATTTCAACGCACGAAAAACGACAGTTGCAAGCAAGCAACCTTGGCACCAGTAACCCCACCTTTGAATCAAAATAGGGATCGATAAAATGAAAATCAAATTAAAATCACGAGTGCAAGGGAATAGCACAAGAGGAAACAATTTATTTCTCTCGTATAGACTTTCAAGTCGTAACAGAATACAATTAAAATGTTATTTACTCAGAGCAAAATAACCTGTTAGTGAATTAGAAAAATGTTTTTTTTTTAAAAAAAATATTGAATTATTTAAAAACTTTTTTAAAGATATAATTTGTTATTATGAACATTATTACACTATTCAATTACTTATAAACATTTCAAAACTAAAAAATATATATATTTGTTTATATATATATATACATATATGTAAATATAATATGTCAAACGATATTACTTTTTTGTTTCTCCCATTGATTATTTTTATATGTTTTATTATTATTTAATAAAGAAATTAATATGAAAAGATGGTATATGTTGGAACACCACTTTTAACATTATTTAGGTGAAGTTCAACTCATATACTGAAGTGGAGGTGTTCGCAAAAAACGTATCCATGAATTTACTTTGATTCGTATGTGGTTTTATAAACACAGCGTGTTGGCACGCAAACAATAATAGTTTAATCACTTTCGTTCTCTATTAGTCTAATAGCGAAATCGACTAAAAAGAAACTTGGCAGTACCTAGCTAGCACCAAACGTGCAGAAATTTATCTACGTTCAAGAAGGGGTTGAAATTATGACATTCTAGCAATTTAATATCCTTCAAATTTGATAACTGACAAACCTACGTCAACATTATTATAGTCGTAGAAAGTTATGTACGAGTTGGTTATTATAACTTGGTAATATTCGTGATTTTTTTTATATACAAGAACATTTCAATTATATTTTATATGGAATAAACACAATAATGTGTTTTTTTTTGTTACAGATATACAACTTGGATTATTTTTATATTTGTAATGTAAACATTTATAAAATGTAATTTATCACAATAAACAAACATTCTACGTGTACTGATTTTTATGTCTTGTACATTTTTTAAGCACAATTTTCAAATCCTGTGCTTACTAAAAATGTTAATTTGAAAATTATAACAAACCAATACTAAAAACAATAAACAATTACTAAAAATATACTTATTTAAACAGATTATATATATATATATATATATATATATATATATATATATATATATATATATATATATATATATAAAATATGTAATCCAGTTCTGGCAATATACGAAAACAATGTACTTGAAATCAATCATAAAAGAATAAAGATGTTATTTTTCTCTCTACACCAAATCGCAACTTTTCTATTGATTCAATTCTTTATTCTTGCACATTAGTATACTTATCTCAATAAAATATTTCATCAAAACTTTCCTAATATTCTTACAAGTAGTTTATTTTGTAAACAGACTATAATAAAATAGTCACAAAAGAAAATATATAGCGTGCTATATTAATTCACATTATTAATTATTCACAAATTAATTATTTATACATAAATATTTTTTTAGTAAATGTTTAGAAAAACATTCAAAACAAAAACGAGTAAAAAAAATTAATTAGATGATTTTTAATGAATAATACACCACGTAAAAATCCATATGGATATTTATATAAAACGTTGTTTGGGAAATGAAAAAACATTAACAATTTATGGTTCTCTCATTCTCTCTCTCTGTATATATATATATATATATATATATATATATATATATATATATATATAGTGTGTGTGTGAGAGAGATTAATTTTTTGCAACGTATTAGTCTTTGTGGACAATTTTGATTATATATATATATATATATATATATATATATATAACGACTAAGTTGCGATATTCTGTGATATTTGATAGACACAGTTTTAAAAAATGTTTATTGTTTCATTCGGTTCATGTACAGGCTTATAATTGACAAGTGGGCGAACGCAGCGAGCCCGCGGGTTGGTAAGTATAGTAAGCAGGGAGCGAAGCCCCCTAGTGTGTGTATATATATATATATATATATATATATATATATATACATATATATATATATATATATATATATATATATATATATATGTATATATATATATATATATATACATATATATATATATATATATATATATATATATATATATATATATATATATATATATATATATATATATATATATATACACACACACACACAATAAATCAATAATTCATTTAACCAAGTATGTCTTTCAGATTTCAATCTCTACACTAGAATAACAATCTTAAAAATAAATTGTCAAATATAATTACGTTACAAAATCTAATGATTTCATAAATGCTTTACTTTCTCTTAAGTACTACCCAAATTATTTTTAAAAGAAAATCCCTCGTACATTACATACGTTTTTCTTACTACTGTGTATAATTTTATTCATTAATAATTCGTAGTAAATTAGGTGATAAAATGTTAAGATTGGATCTCTATTTGTAATTGTAACTGAATTATAATTTGAACTGAATTGCGATTAGGGAATCTTAAAATAATTTCGATATTTACTTTTAATCGTAGAATTAATTTTCTGGTAATTGTTAATAAATATGGTAATATATAAAAAGAAGCTTTCAAGTACCTGAAGTTCTTCTGTTGTACACATTTTGGAATATATTTATTTAACTTTAAAATAAATTATAAAATCATAAACATAAATATGTATACATATCACAAAGATATCACTTTAAAAAGGACAAAATGCAGAATGACGAACATTTACAAATGACTAGTTTAAAACCGTTGCACTACACGTGATGAATCTTAAACGATTGAATGAACTGTCAGTTATTCATAAAAAATACACGATGTTTATACATGTACATATGAAAATTTATATACACCAGCGCGCACAATCTAAAGATTGTATTCCAGTCACAAAATTAGCAAGCACTAAAACACAACATGTAATTCAACACAAATGTTATTTCAAAATTACTTCACGCGTTAGACGAACAGAGAGCGTGTCTCAGAATCGGAATAAAAATACGTGAATATTTTTAGACACCGCATCATCGCCGGTCTCATAAAATCCTTACACTTACGTACACCCTAAATAATGTGAAGTACGAAATTAGTTTTAATGCCAAAAATGAAACAATATCCTGATTTTTTCGAGATTGTTCTAAAAATCTGCCGCGCAATCGAGGATAAATCATTAAGAGCGTCGTGACGCTTCTCGATAACAAGACAAAAGGGCGTTGAATATTACACTGCAGTGTCATTTATGGTACCGCTGCCTCCAGTTTCCGTCTGCCTCTACATCGATCTGTATTACTGCGAGTTTGCGGGTACAGCAGCTGGAATGTACGCAGAGGAATGAATGTAGTAGTGGGGGATTGTGCCGGGATGTTGTTCGGGACTCGCGGGTTGACGGGAATCAAGTGCGTACAATTAGAGGGATACGATGCTATGACGTCAGAAACGTAATGTAGACAGTACGGGAAATAGGGGGTTCAGTTGAAAATACATACGTTGAGATTTGTACGAGCTGTTCAATATTGCATACGTGTCATTCTCAAAAATGACTATTCGTATAGATTGCATCGATTTTCAATAAAACATTAGACTAATTATTTAACATTAGTAATAGATAACTTAAAAAAATATTCATAAACATTTTACAGCAGAAATGTAAATTCATTAATTTGTTTAAATTCTTTTAAAGTACCGTTTAAAACATCTCAAATTATAGATTTTCAGTTTTCGTTTTGATAACAATTCATATTTCAATGGTAAATAAAAATCCTTGCTTGCTTATATTTACATTAAATTCACGTGTGATGTCCATGTGTGTAAATATAAATAAAACAAATCTTATCACAAAACCAACCGGACATTTCGTAAATGCATAAAAAATTTGTAATATTTGTAATATGTATAAATATAAATAAAAAGAGATTATCAATTATTTATGAATATACATTTTATTATTCGGGACAATAATATCAAATTAAAATCTATTGAAAATACAAACATTTCAAACATGAAGTATGAAAGAATACAAATAATTTATAGAATTTATATAGATTATGGAGTAATTTATTACATTCCCTTACGAGAAAATATATAGTATTAAAAATGATTTTCAGTCATATTCGTATAATGAAATATGAAAAATTAATCCTATGACAATTAATAATAATATTTTTATTTTAATTGATACGTCTTGATATCTTCTATCCACGATGCTTAACAACGATTACAAATAATTAACAAACGACAGAATGAAATATCTGATTGCAACGATACAAGAAAGTAATGTTGCCATAAAATAAACAAAAATAACATTTATACTTTCCTTACTTATTGTTTGTATAGATTTCAATGTAGTTTGTTCTGAATAATTATCAAATTCATTCTTCATTTCTTGAAAGTATAAAATTAATAAGTTTGTACAAAAAAATGCTCACAACAAATCGTTATGTATTAAATACAATTGAGAAAAAGAATAAATAAAAATATTGGTGATATTCAAAATCTTTTTATATTAGTTCTATAAAGGTGTTCCACAGAACTATGACTAAGAATCATTGTTTCAGTATACTTTTTCTAGTGAAAATAAACACCTCCTTACTGACCTTAAAATCCTATTAGTGAAGCAGAGTTAATTACTAATGAATTTAGTATTATCTTAAATTAAATTTATGAAATAATAATACACAATCATCTATACAAGTGTACATATATATATATATATATATATATATATATATATATATATATATATATATATATATATATATATATATATATATATATATATATATATATATATATATATATATATATATATATATATACACACGCACACATATAATGATGATTATTCATCAATTAGCAAAACTAAGTAAAAGATAATTTATCATTAACAAAAAGAATTGACGGGATGTGGTTAAAAATAAACCATATGCTTTAAAAATACATAATATATGAAATGTATAATTATAATATCGTAATTATAACATTCTTTCTTAATAAAAAAATTATAGCAGAAAGTTTTTTAAATTATTTTTATTATAATGTATATATATATATATATATATATATATATATATATATATATATATATATATATATATATATATATATGGCTAAGCTTACGTTTTTAATATTCCATGAAAAGCATATGTGTACTTCACCAGAGCAATACACAAAAATAGATCATGTTAAAAACACGTTGTCATTTAATAGTAACAGTGTTAAATATAAAAGATGCATCTTCGAATATCCCTATGATTGAAATGAAAATATAAAAAGAGATATCTGCAATCTTCAAATCTATGCCGTATTAGATAAGGTAAAATGTACATTGTGTTAAAATGAATCAGCTTCCAGATTTCTCCATCTGTTTAAATATAACAGTTTACACAAATAAGACTATATAAAAAGTAAGGTAACGGTTTTATTTACGTACGGAATGACAACTCAGCTTGATAATATATACTTTTCACGATCGGATAAATAAGATTTGTAAATAATACGAAAACCAAAATTGAATCTATTACGAACAGAACATTGTAACAGTTATATGTAGAACGTGAGTAAATTTATGTACATTTATATTTATATATATATATATATATATATATATATATATATATATATATATATATATATATATATATATATATATATATATATATATATATATATATATAGGATACGCACACACATTTTAATTAAAATATACAAAAAGGTAAAGAAATAATAAAGAATACAAATATTTTTTTCATTTCTATGTGAAGAAACTTCATGTTTTATAGAAAAAAATTCAAGTAAACAAAACTCTTATGAGGAATTCTTGTATAAGTGACAATTTTTATTTAATTGTATGAATCCAAAAGAAAAATATTAAAATTATATATTAAAACATCATAATTATATTTCATGATTCAGAATGTTGTATATTTGAAACTTTCAAAAGTATTTTACGTTGTGCACATTTTCTGAACAATACAATTAGAATGGAATGTTTGTTCAAACAAATATTTTATGTGCATAAATGCAAAAATTACTTCGAACCAGTAAAACAAACATTTGCTATTTGAACAATAAAAATTGCAAGATCTTTGAAAAGTATACAAAAACAATAGTTTATTTTCTCATTATGCATTACTCATTTCTGCATTTCAATCTTATCTGCATTAATAATAATTTAATGAAAACACACACAGTTCGTTTAATATGTTAGTAGTAAGAAAACTGATAAAATTTTAAGTAATTTACACAGGTAATATAGAACCGAACAGATCAACATTTATATAATTAATTAATGATCAGAGGTGTATCTAGCATATATTGTTCTACAAACTTTTCTCCTTTGATATTAAATCTCAATCAATTTATTGTTTTAAATAAAATTTTAATACGGGTATTAAAAAAATATCTATGTGGTAAAAAGTCAAAAGAATTTAATCTTGTGCAAATCTTAGCACGTTTTATTTTTTTATTTGAATTTCTATTCTTTTATGAGATTTTTTTTTCACCACACAAACGACAAAAAAATCTGATCAAACATGTTCCAATAATTGATTATTAATTATTTTTAATTAATTTTTATTCGCATTTCGATGGACAATGGCATCATTCTTCGGGCGGTAGGGTACGAAAAAAATCTATTTTTCTGTGTCTTAACGCTGTGAAGATGATCTGAACATTTTTTGCGGTTTTTGGGTCGAGTGAAAAATTAATTTCTGAAGGCGAATTTATCAAGTCCACCAACTATATTGTCATTTTTAACGTTTTTAATATGATCATTGTTTTAAATAAAAATGCTCGGAGTTTAACGTCTATCGTTAAAATCTTTCGCACCACGTATTTACCCACTTCATATGTATTTTATAAGAACTCTTTTTTAATTTTTAAAAAGAAGGTTCCATATTACAAAATTTTACAAACGTTTATAATTTTCCATTCCGATTTAGATTCCATCGAGAATTCTAATGAAATAATATAAATTTCAAACTGCATACTTTTGTCAAATTTTAGATATGTATTAGACACAAGGTTTTTTATAAACTAAACATATTGTAAATTGATATATATATATATATATATACACATATATATTTACTATATCAATTGGTTTGTTTATACTTAAAATTTCATATAAAAATAGTTTTGTTTACTTTGATAAAAAATATTACTAAAGTCATATAATTAGAACTAAAGTTCGTGTAAATAAAAAGATATGGGTTTCGAAAATGATATAAGGTGTTATATATCTTTCTATACATAAAAAATAGTATTTAGCCACAAAAAAAAATAAAGGATACAAAAAATAATCTACTGCTATGTTTATATAGACATACTAACACACACATACACATACATACATATATGTATATATATATATATATATATATATATATATATATATATATATATATATATATATATATATAACGACTACGTTGCTATATATCTAATAATTATTATATAGACATGAGTTTTAAAAAATATGTTTGTCTCATTTGGTTGCATGTACAGGTTTAAAATTGAGAAGTGGGCAAGTGCAGCGAACTTGAGGGTTAGTAAGCGAAGTGGGCAGGGGGCGAAGCCCCATGATATATATATATATATATACATACATAAGAATGAATAAAATAAATGATGACACAGTTCAGAATGAAAATGTTTATCAATTAAATAACATTGTCCTCTATAATAATCTGTTAATAGCTTTGTAATATATTACTTTACTTATTATCATACAGTTACTTAAAAGAACGTAAAACTGTTTTTACTTGGAAGAATTGCAGATCATTTAATATTGGTCAAAACGAAATATTGAATTATTCAAAAATAAATACATTTTTATGTATATTTTAAGATTCTATAAAATATAATGGGGTAAACTGAATTTTTATTGCTGAATCATACTTTTGAATATAAAAAATTATGAGTACTACAGTTTCTTAAAAAAATACATTTTTTTAATATACGAGAATATTCTATTTATATTTCCAAGCACCTTTACAATTTATAATAGAGAATGTATGACTCTTTTTCATTTGAATACAATCATATATTTTTTTAGATATAATTTTCGTGAATATTCGAAAAAATATAAAAATAACAATTTTTCTACAAGCGATGTGTGATATTTGTTTATATTTTTTTAAAAAATGAAGTATATAGGTCATGAAACTTAAAACAGGAGCAACGATGAAGTTGCATTTATGGAATGTGTCAGGTATTCCGTGTATTTTGTTTTTATGTAAAACATAGCGTGTGAGATATGCCACACTTGAAGCAAAACTATTTAGTGTCTAACACGTGCGCGACACGAACTCAAAAATATTTCTGCACGTGGATAAAACAGCCATTTCCGTTCTCGAACAATTATTTATTATTCACAGTGGATAGTCATCCACTTGTCAAACTGTTACCTGACGTATTTTCTTTGAAGATTATTTTCCAATAACATACATATATATATATATATATATATATATATATATATATATATATATATATATATATATAAATTATAAAATAAAAATTAAATTAACACGTAATCTACACACATTTCTAAATATGTTTAAATACTATTTAAAAAAATTAAATGCGTTAAATATTGCATAGAAAATGTATACATAATTATTTTCTTTAATACTTTAATTAAGGAATATTTTAAAAATGATAAATAAAAAGTTTCATATGAAAAACAACGATGCAAAGTTCACGAACAAAACCTTCATTTTATCTTATGTATTGAAAATGTTAAATTTAATTGTGTAAAAAAAGACGCACGAACTATTTTTTTTATAAAATAAATCTTTAAAATTATTTATACAAATCTATGTATTCTTTATTTACATATTAATCCACATTATCTTTATTTTTAAAACCAACCAATGATCATGGTATAATTATGTGATGCATGGTATTATCATAATTTAAGAAAGACTGATTAAGTATTATTTTCTTTCATTACCAATAGTTTTTTTAATTATAAGAATTATATGGCATTAATCAAAAACACCTACATAAAAAAATGTTTTAAATTTACATACAGAAGTACGACATTATTTTTATTTATTACACCATAAGAGAAAATTCCTTCAAATAATTTCATTTAAAATTAAAAAGAACTGTCTATATATATATATATATATATATATATATATATATATATATATATATATATATATATATATAAAGTTATTCAATACAACTTTTTCAGACGTACTTATTTTCTCGGCCGAACCGACGCAATAATTCAAAATAAACGATGTAGCTACTAACCTTGACCTGGCGGAGAGCCTGATCTGGAGGAAGATTGGCGACGCTACCCATTTGCTGATCTGCCCACGTACGCACCACGTCGCTAGCGTCGCGGTACTGACGCCAAAGGTCGACGGCTCGTTGGTAGCGCCCACACAAAGCCTCTAAATCTCTACGCGTGTCTTCGTAAGCAGTGGTAACTTCTTCAACGGCAGCGGCTACACGAGCACTGGTTTCTTCTGAACAAGTCGCTTGTAAAGGTTCTGCTGCGTTTCGTAACTCGGCGACCAATGTTTCACGATCTTTTAAGTCACAACTTAATCCCTATGAAAGAAGATAATCAATTGTCAATGTAATGTATGGAAAGAATTGGGAATCAAATTAAATATTTTGTCGATTTACTATTTTTTTTTTAGATAAAATACCGTCTAATGAATTCCAATCAATTTAATCTTATTCAATTTATTTTTTAGTGGAACGCTGTCTATAATTAAGAATTGAAAATAATTCTCTTGAAATGTTGAAAATAAAGTGCAAAACACGAATCAAATTCAGTACAAATTCGTATTTTTTTTTAGGTAAACATTGTTTATAGAAGTGTGTGTAATTTATTGTTAATGATTAATTATTTAATTTACAAAAACAAATTTTAATATTTTTCACAGATGCATTTCTCAAGACAACGAATACGATAAATATATTATTAATAATTGTACATTTAAGTAAATTGTATCAAATCAGATTTTTTTAAAAATATTGATTACTAAATTTTCATGCATGTTAATCTAAATTCAAATATAAATATGTATATTATTTACTGATAAGTGTCGTTTATTTGAAAAATAATTTACTTTAAAAACGTTTTTAAAATAGAGAAATATTTATTCAATTATATTAAGTAAATAATATATTTAGATATTAAAGTATCTATAAAAATGGTTTAATTTTAAATTAAATTTAAATATTATTTTGTATATAAATATTAAGTGTGTACAGTCGTTTATGAGAAATAAAAATTTTATACAAACACTTATTGCATGATTCAGTAATGTATTAAAAATAACAACACATATAATTTAAATTTACTATTTATTATTTGAATTTACATTAAAACTTAAACACTTCTGTACTCTAAATCTAACGTTCTATTGAATCAATTTACCTGAACTGATATTCTTACTTTAAAAGGGTATAATGGCACAAAAGGTCTTCTAGTAAATTTATTCTTCCCAAGTTCACAATATCACAAAAGGGTACAGCATATTTATCGACTGACAATTGTAAATAATTGTACAATTATAATGTCTACTATGTATAATTTGTAGATTAATTTAATATTTGTACCACAAAGTATTCATCTGATTTAAATTTCAAAACCTATCAATAAACTTATTTACTATGCTGTAATTCTGTATAAATATTGTTTATTGCTTTGGCGAATCTTGGAGGACATGAGGCGTGAATCTACTTTTTCTATTTTCAGGACTTTGATTTTAAATTCAATTATTTTTTTTTCTGAAAATGGAAACGACTCATATAAGAAATGAACTAAAACGTGACCTCCAGAACTTACACAGAAATATATGTCTAAAATGTAGTTACAAAAAGCAAAGTTATTTTCTATTATACATATGTATAATAATCAAAGTTATGCTAAAATGAATAATTATTTATCGATCTGAATTGATTACTAGATATTTGAATCTTTTATTAAAAATTGTATTTTTTTAATAACAAATATATTGTTTATAAAATCTTAATTGATGTTAATAATTAATATTTAATCAACCCACTTGTTATTATCGAAACGGCTTTAACACCGAAATCAATTTTAAAAAAAAAAACAATTCAAGCGTTTTATAAACGGAAATAAATTTTTAAATTATGTTTCAGATCTGAAAATAAATCTGTCAATTTCGATATGCAGTAGAAAACTTCAAAAATAGCTAGTATAGTTTAATTGTTTTGTTCCTTTTCAATGTAAAATTAAATTTAGTTCAGCGCGTTTTACTTTCCTACTGGTTTATTTTTGAACTGTCAAGCGAAAAGGTTTAAATTTCTGCCGCGTTCTCAGTTGAATTCAAACCAATCCGTGAAAAAATTGAATATTTTAAACAGCAACGAACTAAACAAACATTATTTAAAAATATTATTGAATAATACTATTAGCTTCTTTCATAAAGTGTAATTAATAAAAAAAAATTATGAAGTAAAATATTTATATTCAATTACTGACCTCTCTATACTCGACAATAAGTATTTTTATATATTAAGTCACTAAGTCTATACTCGTTATCGCAAACAAACGTTAATGTTTATTTTTAGTTGACATCATCTTTATTTCATAATTTTATTTTTTTTTTACTTAATATTAGCAAATTATTATAACGAAAACATTTTAAATATGTTTTTTCATTGTATTTTTTTTATCTTATGTTTCTTAATTAATATTTCAAACAAATACCATTTTTACAAATTATATAAGATTTCATATCACTGCATTTAATTTAAAAAAAGTTCAGTTAAAGTAAATAAATAGGTGTTGAAAATTCATAAAATATTAAAAAATAACTATTCTCATTTCATTTTTTATATAAAATGTATCTAAAATTCCAAACAATATATTTATTTGGCGGGTCAATGCCATATTAGTTGTGTTTTTTCATTAACACACTACAACAAGTTGCTAATTAAATTACGTACTATATATATATATATATATATGCGTGTTTGTGCAAGAAACATAAAAATAAGGATAGAGTTTACAATGAATATTGCAAGACAAGAAGACAACATACGAAAAATAAAAATTATTATTTGGCAGTTAAAATATGTAAAAGGTTTGATTCGGTCGAATAAAGATATAAGAAAAAAAGACTGGAAATGTGCGAAAACGAGAGAAACTAAATTGTTCAAACTGAAGAAATTTAGAAGTATTTATTAAACAGTTGGTTAAAAAATGTTAGTTATATTACTGATTTGAAAAAATCAGTGAAAAGAATTAAAAAATGATTTCGAAATTCATTTTTTGGAAATTTTGTTTAATGTGTAGATTTTTTTTTATCTGCAGAGAATTAATTGATGTTTTTTGTATACATCCCTGTTGTGTTAAAAGTTCAGTTTGGACTTAAATCAATCACGAAAATGATCATATTTATCTCTGAATGTAAGAGTACATTCCGTGCTGCTATAAAAATCACTTTTAAAAGGATTCCTTTTTTATATAAACAAACTTTATAGTTATTTTCAACACATAATTTTATTTAATAGCTATTGTAATCATCAACTGACATGAATATAATATTTAAACACAACGCATTAGGCATACGAACAATACACAAAATACGCATCGTATAAATATTTCGACATCTAAAACTAACATAAAGTCAGCATATATTATTAATACTTCTTGAAAACAAATTTCAAGTATTATATTTTTAAAGAGATATAAGTTTTCATACACATTTAACACGTGCGGATGTTTCAAACGTATTCAGTGTTTACAATTCAATTTATGAAAAATGAAATGGGTGCTTTCAGATAAACTAATAAATTTTATGAAGAAAAACAATGTTCGAATTATCGGGATAAATAAAAACAAGCAAATATGAATATAAATTGTATAAAATATGTGCATTATTAATCTATATATTTTTTTATTTTTTTCATTTTAATCACGGTGGTTAAATTTTATTTCGTTGTATTAAAATTTATAATATATTTGTCTTTATCATACACAGATATATCAGTTGTTTGCTATTCACTTGCAGTGTATTAAATATATACATATATTTTAAATAAGTCTTGAGAATCATCACTTTTGTTGTACTTATTCAACTAGTAAAATTGTAACTATTTTATGTAACTTTTTTATATATATATATATATATATATATATATATATATATATATATATATATATACACATACATATAACAATGTATACGCGTAAATGAAAACAAATGTTTAATTGAAAGCAAGAAAATAGATTTATCATTAGCGTAAACTGAACACTGTCTCCCGTAATGTAAAAGCTATGCTCACAGTGATAAGCTCCATACTAAACTAAACACTGCGGTGAACATTTCGCGTCTGATTATACAACGTATCATTTCGTTATAGATTAACTGGGCATGCTTATCGCTTTAAAATGTAAAATAATAATAAATATACAAGTAAACAACCTATATTGTTGTATTTATACATTTTTCATCTCATTACTTTGGATGATTAGGTCAATGTTGTTATTATTATAAAAACATAAGCGATATGTAACTGTATGCAAAAGTTTTTCATAAATATCAATAAAGTGAACAAGATCTCCGTATCATTTTCTATTTTATATATATATATATATATATATATATATATATATATATATATATATATATATATATATATATATATAATATGTCTCGTTTATTAAATTCAATTTCCAATTTCAAAAATGTAATTATCGACGATTATGATTTTAATAACTGACTTAATTGAATTGAAGTTAAATTACTTTCTGACAATTTTTATAAAAACATATCTTACTTTTCCAAATTTTGTCGTTTGTAAATATTTAAAGAAGTACAGCCCGTCATAAAAGTATTTAGATAAAAAAAAGTTTACTGAGATATCATTTATAAATACCGTTAATCGATAAATTTAGAAATAATATTTTCTGTACAACTTAGTTAATGTATTTTCAGGATAATATTTTAAGAACAAAAAATATATATGTGGGAAGGTTCAAAAGTTCACGGAAAAGGGAAGAAGGGACGGTCGGCGTCACTTTTCATTAGTTACGGTCGACCAGAGAACTCTTAATTAGTCTAAAAGCGAACTATCATTGTTCTGTCATCAGTACTCATCACGCTGTCGCCGAAAGAACAACTCATCTCGGAGTAACTACGAAATCATGGAGAAAATTGAACTACGAGCTGTTGTTAAATTCATTACTAAGCAAGGGAAAACCCAAAAAGTCATTATAGAATAGATGTCTGCCGTTTACGGGGATCATTCACCAGGAAAGAGCATCGTTTAAAAGTGGAATTATCTTTTCAAATGAGGAAGACAAGACTTGGAAGACGTTACTGATGTGGACGCCCCGGTCGAGGCAACCACCTCACAGGCATTATCGAAAAAGTTGAAAATCTTGTATTGGAAGATTGTAAACTGAAGAAAAAACAACTCAGAGAAATGACTGGGGTATCCGATACCACCATTCTCACAATCTTGCATGATCATCTTGGAATGACTTAGGTGAGTGCAAGATGGGTGCCGAGAATGCTTAAGCCGGTGCAAAAGAGGCAACGGATTGCGTGCAATCTGGAGTTTTTGGAGCTATGTGGCGACGATTTTCGTGCGGTTTTGAACAAAATTGTTACCGTAGACGAGAATTGACGAAATTATTACTGTGCATAGAATAACGAATATTTTTTGTGACTCAAAGTAATTGTACTTTTATTATCAATTTCTAATATTTGATTTTTTTTCTCTTAACAATTCATATGAAAATATAAAAAAATATTTTTAGAAATAAGATTTGTGATTTGAATTTCGTAAGTTCGAGCCTGAGACGGGATTGGAAGCAAAGATTCGATTTTTATCTCAATTTGAGATATTTTTACGCTTCGCCGTCAGCTTTAAACGATAAATTCGCTTATAAACCAACAAGTTTCTTACAAGGTTTTAAAATCGGCAATATAAATTTTGAATATTTCCTACAAAATTCATTGGCTAAAAGCCTGTAGATTTTTTTCTTTCAAAACATTGAGATTTCGAAATAGTGACCTCAGTGTGATGGAATCGTAATTGGAATTGATTAAGATTATATATATTTAAAAATCAAAATTTATTACAAATTAAAGTGTCTAAAAGCATTTGAAAAACTAAAAAGTACAATTGATTTATAATATAAGATTTATTACTGCAATAACGCAGTTAAATATGTATTTTTGTACAAGATGGATCTATTTTTTACAATATGAATGTTTACCTATTTCAAAGCGTGTCATTCTTTGGTACTCAAATATCTTCCATTTAATTTTATTTGCAAGATATATTTAAATAAATTGTATAAGTTAAAAAGTATCATATAAAAACCTAATTATATATTTTTTTTCAATATATATATATATATATATATATATATATATATATATATATATATAAAGTGTATATTCTTATAATCTCAAATGAAAACAAAAATGTTAACTCACCTCAAGTCTTTCAGTAGCTTTCAGCAGTCTATCATAGTCAACAGAACCTTGAACTGTCAGAAGTTCCATCATGTAGTCGGCTTCTTGCACACTTTGTTGTACCATTTCTAACTGTCTTTCAAATCGCCTCCATAAAAGTAGTCGATCTTTCAGACGTTCTAACAACTTTTTACACCTTAGGACCAGAGCATTGTGTTCATCTTGAAGATGAGACATTTCTCTTTCGACTTTAATTGGCGAAACAGATACACGTAATCTCATCGGCAATGTATGTAGTAATTGTCTCAAAAACATTAAATCTTGCCAGTAAGCCGTCAATTCTTCATTAACCTCTTCACAAGTCTGAACAGCTTGCTCGACCATTTCACTTCCGAGTTTCTCATTGGTGACGCAATCGTTAAGGATTTGCGTTGAATTTTGAAGATTACGTGTAACTCTGGACATGCCGCGTTGTATAATTTGCAGTTTTTCTTTAAGCACTGTGCCGTTTTCAAGTTCTTCATTGATCTGTGTTTCTAAACGTCGCGAGAATGATAACAAGTAACCGACTTTCTCAGATTCAGCAGCTGGCAAAAGACCCAATCGACTAAGTTCATTCTGAATTGTATCAATACGTCCACTCATGACTTGAAGTGTTTCGATATATAAATCAAGCTCTTCATCATTCTTTATCACTCCATGTACATCGTCAATTGTAGACCTCAACTCTAATAGTTCATCTTCTAATATTTGTAATTTATTGTCAACTGGGACATCCGTAGAGGATATGTTGTCGGTAATTATATTTTGAATTTGATTTATTTTTTTAGATACATTATTCCACCGATCTTCGAGTGTAGAATGGAATTTTCTTTGTACCATTTCATCGGCAACTGGTATTATTTGTAAACACTGTTCAAATGTATTTCCGGCATCATTCAGTATACCATTGTGTAATTCGTATTGTGCTTTCAATTCCTGAAAAAAGAACAAATGTAAATATTAAAAACATTATTTATTATTTCATTGACGTTGAAATCTAATTTTATATATCTTTTGGATAGACTGACGAAAATCTTTAAGATATATAACAAGAGAAATCAGTCACGCATTTTTTATAATAAATAATAAAAATGCTTACCCAGAAGTGTCTCAAGTTTCCTGGTGCCGTATACGTTGGTCCTATAACAATGTCATCAAGTCTTTGCTCTGCCGATTTCATCCAGTTTTCTAATCTGTACGTAAGCATATCATACGAAGTCCATGTTTCTTTAAATGCTAATAATCTTCTCAAATTACTATTGATGTCATTTTCTAATTTCAGAATTACTTCCAGTGGCTGGTTATATTTCACTTCGAGTCCAGGCGATGAAACGAGCTCTTGCAGTCTTTGCGCTACGGCTTGCAATTGACTCAATTTCGCATGGTGATGAGCAATATCGAGTGATAAACTTTGATATAAGTTAATGTACTGATCGTAATCTGCAGATGCGACATTATTCAGATCAGGCACGCGTTGGTGAGCGATTTGAAGCCATTTAGCTTCTTCATTTATTCCTTGTTCTAGAACAGTCCAGCGAGATGCTGCTAAAGCCATTTGCTGCGATCGATTTGCTGCTTTATCTAAAATAGATGTGGCTTTTTTATGTAACGCCTGATGCAACTGTGAGTGCTTATTGCGAGTTTCTGTGTCTAGATTGCCTTCTAACGACTCAAGAATAGCACGACAGTGATTCAGATTGACGAAGAATTTTCTATGCTTTTGTACTTCATCTTGCAAATTTTCTAAACTACTGACTGCAATCGGACTTTCTACCAAAGCATCAGCATATTCAATTATTTGATCGAATTCTTGAAGAGTTTGCTCATACTCATCCGCAAGGGAAAGTAACTGTAGTAATTTATCACGTTCAATTTGGATAGTATAATCGATATGACGAGTGAGTTCGTGATAATCGTACACTTCCTGAGGAACTTCCTGAGCAGGGAATTCTTTTAATAAATTTCTAGCTACATTCATCAGCTCTGTAGTTTTCAAAAAGTTGTTTTTATTAGTCTCTTCGAGTCGATCTAACTCTTGTAATTTCGACTGAGTCGGTATGTCTGCATTGATCAACATATCATAATTGTCTTTAACTTCCTCGACTAAAATAGCTACTTTATTAACTCCTCTCAAGAATTCTTCCCAGCGATTCAAATCTGAAACAACCTGTTTTTCATTACTTTGCGATATTTCTTCAGTAACTTCAATTTGTTCTTGAAGAATGTTAAGAACGTCATCTATTTGTCCTTTATCATTTTGTTTCAGTAATTTATCTGCATTTCCAAGCACGTTAGTTAACTCGGCAACATTTTCTTTTATAGTAATAATCTCATTTTTGAGATCACTTAATATTTGCAATCGTTCCTGTGATGGTTTGTTTGCGGTCTGTGGTTTCGAACGACTGATTCGGTATTCGATGGTTTCTAGCCATGTTGTGATAGTCTCAACAGTTGTTACAATAGTATGTTGTATTATGAGCACATCTTTTCTTTGTATAGCTGCTTTAAGTGTATTTAGATGATCTTGAACATTATTATTTCTTTTTTCAATCGGTTCATCCGGATTTTTTTCTTCTAAAGAACTTAAATATAATACTTCCGTCAGAGGAGATGTTTTCGATAAGTTTTTCAACTTCTTAATACGATTAACTGCATTTTGTGCGTTCTCTTTTTTAGCGCTAATTTCTTGAATTGGCATGATTTCAGTACCGTGATGTTGTTCTGATGCTATAATAGCTTCTGTCCCTAATCTGTCGGAAATTGGTTTAGGTTTAGAGAAAGAGAGTAATGCGTTTTCTTTATCAGGAAACTCTTGAAGATGCGAATCAAGTCTAACATCTATGGAATAATCAGATTCTTCTGGCAACTTTTGGATCTGTGATGTTTCTAAAACAGGCTCAGTAATATGTGTATCAGTAACTACAAACGGTTCGGGGTTCGGTGTTGTTACCGACACTTCTACAGTAACTTCTTCAAAGTCAGACGAAGTCAATGATTCTGGCGTCGGGAAAGATTCAGTTATATTAGTCACTGGTACTTCTTGAGAAGTTATAATTGTTTTTGTAAATGTTGTTGGAGAAGAAATTTCTTTACTTTCTTCATCTGTAACAGATGGAATTATCTCTTGTAGTTTACTCTCTAATTCGAGTTGAATTGGTTGTTTTGATGGTTGTACAGTTGTATGGATCGATGTTACATTTATATTAACTTCACTGCGACGATTTTCATCAACCGGAGACGACGAACGAGATTTACCTTTTGTCACGTCAGAATACGTTAATTTTGGATCTAAATGGAATTGTGATTGTACGTGTTCTTCGCTCACATCGGGTGTTTCTTGTTTTTCCAACATACTGTCTTTCTCAGGTTTCTTTTGTTTTTTAGGTTTCTTTACTTTCTCTTTTAAGACAAACGGTTCCGTATTTAATCGTTCAGCGTCAACGAAGCTTTGAGAAAGATATTTATTATCGACTTTAGGTTTTACATCGAAATTATGTGGACTCTCCACTGTAATTTTAATATTGATATTTTCTTCTAGTGAACTCGAAGGCTCTGAAACTGATTCAGACGGTGTTTCAGGCAGCGTAACTTCCGTCATTGTCTCTGGTAATGTAACAACTGTTTGTTCTTTGTGTTTAGGCTTCTTCTTCTTTACTTTGCCTGAACGTTTCGTATCCTCATCTTGATGTGTAGTAACGCTGACTTCTGCGTCAGGAGTAACATGAATATTCAAATCTATTTTATCGTGTGCAATGAAATGTACAGGTGAATCAAATTCCTTTTCTGCACTAACTTCTTCTGCAGATGACAAAGATTCGCTTTCTTGACTAACGGGCTCTTTTTTGTGCATTTTTTCCTGTCTTGGTTTTGGTACAGGCATTTGACTTTCGATCATTTTAATATTAACATCCTCTTTTTGTTTTTCCGGAAGATCACTCGGTTTAGTTGGTTTTTTATGATCTTTATGTTTTTTAGATCTCGAAGTAGGTTGCGGTTTCTTTGTTATGTTCTCAACATCAGGATCGTATTTTTCTTCAACAGTAATTGTTTCCTGTTCTGGCATAGTAATCGTAGCTTGGACATGCACTTCATAGGGTTCATCCGATGACGCTGATGTGGTTTGATCACCAATTTCATGTACTACCACAGGCGCTGTTTGAATAGATGTTTCAGAAGTTACAACAGAAGTAATAGGAGTAATTGATGTTATTAAAGTAACATCTTTCACTTCTGGCAACTGCTCTGGTTCTGATGTTTGAATATACTGTTCTGTTAGTATTTTTTTCGGAGATGGAGTTGTTTGTGTTGTTTGCACACACGTTTCAATTTCTTTCGCAATGTCAACAATTTCTGAAACATTTGGTTCAATAGATATAGTTTGTATGTATTGCTCTGTGGTAACAGTTGTTGGAATCGGTGACGTTTGCATGGATTCTTCCAGACGAATGATTTCTTCCGATGGTTTAGTTTGGATTGAAACTTCACTTGTTTCCAATTTAGGTTCTTCAGGCGTGACCGTTTGTGTACGTTCCTCTTGAGACTCAATTATTGTTGTTTGCATTGCAGTTTCAGCACGTGGTATATTTATAACATCAGGAGACATAGTCTGTATAGCTTCCTCGATAACGACTATCGCTTCTGGGGTAAATGTTTGCACTGATGTTTCTACAGTTTCAGTAACCACTTTATCAGGAGATGAAGTCTGAGAATATTCTTCTTTTTCAGGAAGAATTTCACTTTTATTTGCTTGAATTGAAGAATCCATTGTTTCTGTTTTGATGACAGGCTGAGGTTCAATTTCCGGTTTTAATTCTTCGGTTTGCATCGATGTATTCACGTTCTCTACAACCAATTCAGGAGAGGTCTGTTGTGTTACATCTTCGAGAATAACTTTTTCTACTTCAGATATTTCAGTGATTTCCGGTGATGTTTGCACTGCACCTTCCTGAACGTGCAACATTTCGACGATGGGTACAGACATAACAAATTTATTACTGATTTCACTCAAATTTTCATCTTTAAGATCACTCTCAACACGTTCTTCGATTACTTTCACAGGACGTACCTCAGATTTTTCTGATACCGTTTTATACGAATCATTAGGAGATTGAATTTCTTCTTCGTGTGGTATTTTTTGTTCTACTTCTAATTCAATGTCGGAATCTGATAGTTTGTCATCTTTTTTATCACGTTTACGCTTTTTCCCTTTTTTCTCACCAGTGGGTGTATCTTTTTTGATTTCACTACCTTTCTTTTCCTTAGGCGCACCCTCACTATCATAACTAGTTAACTCTGTTGTATCCTTATCTAATGTTGATTCCAACGATTGTGGTATTTCAGTTTCTTCGACATCCAATTGCTTGACTTTCTGTTTCTTCTTGCGTTTCTTTTTGCTTTTCTTTCTTTCCGTATCATCGTCATCTTCTAATCCACTTAATTCGTCTAAAGTTTTCTCATCAGGTTCGTATCCTTTTTCAAGTGTACCTTCGGAGAGCGGTTCAGCAGTTTTAGGCGAATCAAACATTTCAATGGTCGGCTTAGGCGTAATGGAAGATTCGTGCGAATCATCACAAATAATAATATCTGTTGATTCGGCGAGTGAAGTTTCAATAGACATTTCTTTAATCATTTCTTCGGGAGAAATATCTTCCATCATCTGATCAACAGATTCTTGAGTTACAGAGTCATGTGAAGGTTCTGGAGTTTTGTCTTTATATTTCTTTCTTTTCCTACTCCTACGGCCGGGCTTTTCGGTATCAGACTTTTGTGAGCTGTTTTCTTGATCGGAATCACTCTTAAATACAATAGGAGACAATGCAACCGATTTTGTATCTGGTTCATGAATTGCATGTATTTCTTTAGTAGCTGGCAACGTCACATGAACATCTTTTTTCACAATTTCTTGATAAGGTTTAGATTCATTTTCTTCAATTTTCATATTGATGGATACTTGTGAAGTAACATCAGTTTCAATGACCGGTTTTTCTTGAATGGAAAGTGCAAATTCAACTGATGGTGCCGGTTTTTTTGATGGTGTTTCAGTCGATACATCCACATTAGCCATAGATACATCTAATTTAGGTTTGTACATACATTTTGATGATAAAATTGATTCATTATCTATGAATAATTGCGATGCATGTTTTTCAAACGCATTTCCTATATCGGGTTGGTCAACGGGTTTCGATCTTTCAAATTCAGGCTCTACTTTATCTTGTTTTATTTCTTCTGTAGTCGGATATTCAATTTCATCTACTTTGTCTTGAATAACATCTATACTTTTGGACTGAATTACTTCCTGTACTTTTTCTGGAGAAAATTCCATATTCGATGGTTTTTCTACTTCACTAATCATCGTTACAGTGACAATTTCGTGTTTAGTTTCTTGTGTAACAGGCAGCTCAGTATTTTTTTCTTGCTCATCAGCACTTATAGTTACATGAGCAGGTTCTTCCGGTGTTATTTTATCAGGTTGATCGGCTGGTTGACTTTCTTCTTTGATATCTACAATATCCTCTCTTGCTTTCTCTGGTGTTACACTTGTTATTTCAACTGATTTTTCTTCTGTTACAACAAAAGTTGGTTCTATCTCCTCTTTTTCAATTATCACAAAAGATTCTTCTAGCGTTATTCCTTCAATAGGCTGCTGATCAATTTTTTTATCTGTTACATCTGTCTGTGGTTTCGTTTCCTCTACGTCTTCGATTTCTTCTCTTAATTTTATATCAGATTTACTATCATCATCAATATGTGCAGTAGTATCAACAATTTTTTCTATTATCTCTTCTATAGGAGAATGTTCAATAACTATTTCTTTTTCTTCTACTATATTAATATTTAATTTTGGTTCTATTACTTCTATGCGTTCTACAGTTACATCCGTGCTAGGTCTGCCTTTTTCTTCGATATTTATTACTTCACAAACTGGTTCAGGTTTTCTTTCCTCTTCAAGAAAACGTTTCATTGGCGATTCGCGTTCTTGTTGGTTCTGTGGGGTTTCTATTATTTCTGTTCTATGTTCTTTATCTTCTGGTGTTTTTATTACTTCATTAACAGTTTCTTGTACTACAGTTTTTTCTATTTCAATTTCGGGAGTTTTCCGCGGTTCACTTATATCTGAGATTAGAATTACTTTTTCCGGTTTTTCCTCGACAACTTCTGAAATTACACGTTGTTCATTTTCTTTCGATACATCAGGCTCTAATTTTTGTTCCAAATATTCAAGTTTTATACGCAGTTCTCCTTCAACTATTTCCGGTTCGGCGGTTTCTTCTATTAGGTCTGGAATCTTCTTTTCTTGTACAATTTCTTCAATAATTTCTGGTTGATCTAACTTGTTAACTGAATCTTTAATAACTGTAACTTCTGGAAGTGATGTCACCACTTCGATATATTTACCATCAATAATATCAGGAATTGATTCTTCTTCATCAGATTTAATTTGGTCTTCTTTATCGGATTCTTGTAACAGTGGGCTCTGCATTCTTGGCGTACCGACGACATTTTGTTTATTACTTTTGAATTTTCTTTTCGATTTTTTCGATTTGGTTTTAGGAGATTTATTATCATCTGATTCGGATTTATCTAACGAAGTTGGTGCCGAAGAAGATACATCCGCGTCGGCCCCTTTTGTAGGGCTTTTTTGATTTGGATCGACTGTACACGGTGGAGCTGTTTCAAACGAAGTAGATTCCATATTTATAAACATTTGTGAAAGTGATTTATCACGAGGATCCAATACCGATATTGCCGATGTAACTGGTTCAGTAATTATTTCATAATTTGTAGTAACAACTTTATCTGGTACATTTTCTACTGTTTCAATGAAAGATTCTGTTGGTTTTGTTTCAAAAACGATAGTAGATTTATGAATTGTTATATTATCAGAATCTTCTGCAGCTGGTTGTTTATCTTCGTTTGATGGTTCATGTGTGTCTGGAACTGTTTTTGTTATAAACTGATGTTCGGTTGTCTCCTGTCTGCTGATATCAGGATCGAAATCAGGGGAATGATCATGCTGTTGCTCTTGCACTACTTTTCCATCTTCGGTCCTTACTATGTTTATACTCACTTTTGGAATACCTTCTTCTGTGACTTCAACTTCTTCTGGCTCTTCAATCACTTCTTCTGTAACGTGTTCTTTACCGTCTACAATTGTGATTCTTTTAATAACTCTTCGCGTTTTCTTAATAATTCGTCTCGTTACTTGCTGAACGACAGCACGTATACTAGAACTCGACGTGTGAATTTGTTCTCCTTCAACTAATGTTCCTTTATCGTCCTGAGGAATCAGCATCATATTTCCTTCATTAACGTAAGTAATATCGCCTTCATGAACTGGTAATTCTTCAATAGGCCTCACTTCCCTTTGATGTACAATGTATTCACTCTGAGGATCAGTTTCAAATTCTTGTACAAACATTTCCCCTCCCGGTACTCCAGACATAATTTTACCCCCATAACTCTGGGATGCGATCGTTTCAGTTCGACCGTCTCCTCTCGTAATTGCTGTACTACTCTGTTGACCTTGAAGTACAACTTGCGAAAATGATTGAGTCACTGGAACATCGCCTTCCGTTAAGGTATTTGTGGTCATTACTTGTTGTTGTTGAAGTGTCTGTTGACGCGATACAACAGTTCTACGTAATTTGCGAACAATGATACGTCTCGTTCCGTCGGCATCTGCAATGACTTCTGTGGTCGTTTCATCAGGTTCTACATATATTGTTTCGAACGCTTGGGGAGTGGTATGAACTATATTTAATTCTGATCTTCTCGTACCTCCCGCATCTTCAGTGGTATTATTATCTTTATAATTTGCTTCAATCACCAAATCATCAGGTTCACGCACTAATGGTACTGGTTCAGACTTCACAGGTTGTGTGGAAATTTGTATGACTTCGTGACCCCCTTCAGACAATGTTTGTAATATTTGAATTTTCTCTTTTGGTTGTACAGTAGTATCGATAGTTTGTACGGCGATTTCTGTTGGCACTTGTTCGATTATAGACGATGTGAATGAAGTCTGCACCGCTATTTCCGTAGGTTGCACATCACTAACACTTGGTGTGAATGACGTTTGTACTTGTCTATCTATGGGTGGTTTACAAGTAATGGAAACATCCTTGAATAAAGGTTCTTCGATCGGCGAAGGAGACATTAAACTATGACCAGTTTGAGTTTCTACAGTTATATGTGGTTGCTGTTCTGCTAATAAAAATTCGCTGACGATACTTTTCACATCTTTGTGAGAAGATGGTTTCGGACTTGCAACAATTTCTTCTTCAGGCATCACACTGGAATCAATGGTATTATCTCCAAGAGAAACTGGTTCACTTACTTGTGGAAGTGACTGTACTACAAATTCTTTTTCAACAATATGTTGTTGTTCTTCTAAATGTTTCTGTTGTTCGCGGAATTGTATTAACCACATTTCTAACGTCGATAATCTTGTCTGGACTAATTTTCCAGCTTCCGCAAACATAACTCTGATTACATTGAAATTTTCAAGTAACGTTTTTGCGAGATTCTGCACATCTGGATATTTTTGTAACTCTAAACACTTATTAGATAAATCTTTAAGTTTGTTTTCCTTTTCGGCTAAATCTTCGAAATAAATTTTATGAACAGCGATACTATCTTCTATCTGTGGTTCTGTTGTCAATTGAACATCGGCAGATAACGCTTCAGTTGTTGTCTTTAACCAAATTTCAGTTTCGGTCAAGAATTGTTGATATTGTTGTACTTCTTGTAGCCGTTTCTCTTGTACTCCTTTTGCATTCTGCAACAATAATTACAATTAATTATATTTAAAACGATAATTGTGATATATATATATATAGTAATAAATTGTGGCGAAATCGATAATTTAAAAAAAGTGTAGTAAATGGTAAATATTAATTTATTTGTAATAGCAAAAAATTTAATTAAAAGCATATTAATGAAATCATTTACCTCGACAGCAGCCAATCCATGCTGCGTCTGCGATAATAAAGTCACAATACGAGTTCGTATTCCGGCAAGATGTGCAATTAAAGCTTGCGTTTCCATATCGGACGGTAGTTCCATAACAAGACATTCCAACCGCACTGCTTCTGCTTCATGGGCATTCAGATCTACTCTGATGTTCTGCAAATGATCAACAGATGAACTGTTTAACAAGTTGCCTTGTACATTATGTCAACATTTAAGATATTTTTGGATATATTGCCATTGATATTTTATTTTAAAAGCTGACAACATAGTAGTAACTATAAATAATGATTGTATAAAATAGACAGCCAATTTCTTTGACCTGAGGTCATTGTTTATTTGCAGTTATGATGTCATCCAATCACTTCAACACAGCAACGTGTTCTTGAAAGAAGAAGAAGACATATGCACTCCACATATTCAATATATATATATATATATATATATATATATATATATATATATATATATATATATATATATATATATACATACATGCACACACATACATCTGCTTATACAATATAAATGTGTGTGTGGGATATTTATAAACATTGTCAATGAATTACAATGCTTTCAATTTTTAATTTTATATATTAGGGACGTCTACACGAATGTTTTAGGTGCGCTCTTCGTAATTTCAGCAACTTTAGTTCACTTTTTAAGTAATATTTTATTATCTCTCTCTGTTCCTATATTTATATGTAGGGATATATATATATATATATATATATTGATAAATAATAATTTATAACTTTTGGTCACCGCAGAAAAGTTAAAAAAAATATATCATATGACTGTTAAGTGATGAATTAAGAATATGAAATGTAATATAAACACGAAATAGACTTTAACTCGAAGAAATAACATAATGTACTTTATATTATTCTGTATTCTGTATCCTACTGTACAGTTAAATAACCATTTTTTATACAGCAGAGTAATCAATTAATCTTCTCATACTTTGCCTCAATAACATGTTAAACAGTGAATAAAAATAAATAAACGTATAAATGTACGGTTGTTTTTTTTTCTAAACAGTCTATAAATAGTAGTCAAAGCTGTAATAAAATGTTCTATACGATAAAACGTACATATTTTTAAACACGTAAAAATCAATTATAATAGAATATATATTCAAAGAACTCACATTCAAAGCTTCCCATATTTTCTGCAGATTTTCGCTTGGTAGACTTTCAATGGTAGCTTCCGTCAATGTCAAAGATTCACGAAGATCTTTGATGTTATCAGATAATTCCTACAAACAAATTTACGTTAATAAACATACAAGGACTACAGAAATACTATTTCTTAACGCACACAAAAGACAAGTACAAACACAAACTGTTAACCAGGTATTTCGAATAACAATGGGTAGTTAAGAAATAGTATTTGAATAAAAAAAGAAGCAAAACAAAATTAAATATAAGATTGAATCATTTTATGAATCATATAACAAAAACGTAAGCTCTTCAAACTCATTATTGTCTGTAAAAAAATAATGTTTTTATCATGCACATATTTACATGAATGAAATATAAAACATCGTATTTCAATTTGATTGAATTAATGGACTGCATGCAATTCAATGACTAATTTGTTTTTAAAATAGATAGTATGTATGGAAAATAAAATAAATATTAATTTTATAATAATTTATATATGTATTCGCACATAAATATATAAAAAATATTAATATTGGTGATGTCGATATCAGATCATGTCCCATAAATTAAATAAGATTTAAATAGATTTAAGATTTAATGCAAATAAGATTTAAACAGATGTACAATTGAGTTTTTTAACTGATTCATTTAAAAAAGATTATTATTTCATGTGGCCTGAACTACAAACGATATTTAAATGGATTATTTTAATATTCTGAATATAAATTAATAGTATAAACGCTCTATCTAATAAAATATGTTATATAATACTAAAAAAAAACTATAAATTTTACAAAAACAAATAATAGATTTTTATGAAGTATGAGATTTGTTTTCTTTTTCGAAATAAATCTTATATATTACGAAAATCTATCATTGGCACTTATACATATTTTTTTTCAATTTTGTATAACTCATTTTCAATAGATATGTATACAGTGAAAATGTATTCTAAGAACTTTTTTATTTTTAATATTTTCTTTCAATTATGAAAACAAGTTTAGTCAACATCCCTTAAAATATTTATCATTATCTGTATAAAATATCAACTTAGGATTTAATAAAATTTCTGATTTATTTGGCTACTGTGGTATTTAGTCTTTTATTAACATATTTTTATATAAATATTTTTAATTATTTAACTTTTCGTAGAAGTATATAATTAAGGAAAATCTAAAGGTTTGTCTTTACAATTATAGTAATTTTTAAAAAAAATCGAATGTTATGAAATAAATTAAAATAAATAAACTAATTAATATAAATAAATATTACTAACATATCATCATGTTGTTTTTGGAAGTGAATTTTTCACTTCTCACAAACTGTCGTTGCCATAATCTTCAAAATTATCAGGTAGAAAAAATCAATAATCAATTACTGAACATTTTCGATCAAAATAATTGTTTGTAATTTGTAAAGGACCGAACAATATTGAAAATAAAAATTTGAAACAATATTTTAAGTAATTTCTGATTTTTTTAAAGACTATACGAGGTATATTTTGTCGTTTAGGAATAATATATTTTTTAAATGTCTTATTTAAATAGTTATATATTTTAGTTTAGATTTAAAACTAATAATTAAGTGTTAAATTTAATCCACTCCTTAGAGATGATTATACTTTTTTTATTATTTGATTAATATTTTATTACCTAATTTAACTATATCGAATTTGTTTTTTTTTAATTCTTCCAGATTTTTTCACGATATTTTTAAAAAATAATTCTCATACGAGTAGTTATCATTTATTTTTCTAATAAACGTATGAAAAATGCCGTTTAATTTCTTACTGTTTAAATTAATTCTTTTGGAAATTTTTCCTGACACTGTTCTTAAATTCAATTTCTCAATTTAATTATTTTCTTATCTGACAAAACGACAAAAAAATTTTTGATGAAAAATATTAAATTAATGATTATTGAATAAATTTGATTGCTATTTATATCCATTTTGATGACGATGTCATCCTAAGAGCGCTAAATCTTTTATACAAAAATTTAGTGCTTTGATGATAATGGAACTACCATCTAAATGTCCATAAGTATCAAATAACTATCAAAAATAATCAATTATCATATATGAAAACATTTTTGATCAAAATAATTTTGTGATTTGTAGGATCCGAAAATAATTTGTGACTTTTTTTAATTCTAGAATATATTTATGATTATTTACTTATTTAATAAATATATATAATCTAAATTCGATTTCAAAGTTTTCATGAAACAAAGAAAAACATATCACATACTTTTTCTGTATTATTTTTGCTTTATTCTTATTTTATTATTATATTTCTACTTTAATTCTATAAACGGATATTATTTCACGAATATTTATTATATTTTTGGCAACGCGAGGTATATTGATTTATTTGATCGCATAGAACAGTTTATAAAGTGAAAAGGGGTTCAAAAGCATCTACTATTTTATAGCCATGTGGGTATGATAAAAATTCCTGATAAGATAATTTATTCATAAACATTTAGATTTGTGTAAATATAATTTAAAAAACAAATTAATTACTATATAAAAATCAAAATACATATCACATATATCTTTTAGGTACGTTTTTAAATGTTATTTTTTAAAATAATAATTATTATTTTTTTACTTTTCAGTAATTAATATCGTTTGAACCAGTTATTAAAGAAATTATATTTTTTATTTCTTAATATGCTATTTTTCGCAATGGAGTTAATTCGATATATTATTTTTTATTTTAAAGTAATTTTAAGTACAAATAAAAACATAAATGTACAAAATGCAATTAAACATGTTCTGAAAATATATAATTTAACGTGCAATTCCTATGTTGGAAATTAAATTACATATAAATGATTTTTATTTACTTTTTTAGACAAAAATGGAACCCAATTTATATATATATATATATATATATATATATATATATATATATATATATATATAGGTGATTCAACTTAGGCTTACTCAACTTAGGCCGCACGAAAATATTAAAAAAGATAAAAATTAAAAAAATATCATCACCCATTTAGTATGGAATTGAACTGAAATACTAAATAAAAAATAATATGACTTTTCTTGATATCTGCGCCCGTTTTTAATATTTCCATGTGGAAGCTCAAATAGAATCACCCCTATGTACATACATATACATACATACATATATATATATATATATATATATATATATATATATGAAGAGAGAAAAAAATGCATTTTTAGTAATAAAAATTAAACAATTAGTAACAAAAAGTACACTAGGACACACAACACTTGGGTATCACCTTCTTTTTAAGATGTTTCTTCTTAGTCTTGTCGTCTGCAGCTTGGCCGATCTCCTTACTGTGCGGGAACCCTACAGTAGGATTGTGCAAAGGATCAAAGGAATATGAGGTGTTGTCAAATAGACGGTCTGTTTCGTCCGTGTCCATAATAACATCCTCTGCCATACTTTGTGACAGATGTTGAGCATGCAAATCTACATCGTAAAAATCAGGAACAACTTTATCAACAACTATTTTAGAATCGACAGGTATTTCGGATGTTTGCACAAACGGTTCTAAACTCAAATAAGTGCTATCATCCTTCCAACTGCAAATTCCGCCAGGTAGATCAGTTCTTGTTTGTTCGGTATTAAATTGTGTCGTGTTGCTTCTGAATGTATCTTCTGGTTCTTTTGATTTCGGTGAATTTGGTCCACTATCTGAGTCACCGTCTTTGTCTGGAGAATTATCCGCGTTAATAGTGACTGGTTTAATTTCCGATTTTTTATTTTTCTTCGCTAAATAAATCTGCCAATCATTTTCAGCATCATCATACATTTGTTTAGAAACCCAAACACGAATATCTCGTGCAATATTTAAAGGAGCTGGTGTTTTGTAAGATAAAATAGGCTGTTCAACGATAACAGTATTCTCGATTTCAAATTGGCTCTCGTGTGGCATTACCAAAATTCTCTCAACGGTTTCTTTAACTTGTGGAGTTTCTATGGTTTTTGTCACTGTACTCTTTTTAGACCCTTTTTTCTTACTGTCTATTTTAAGATTTTTCTCTTCAGTTTGTTTAATATCAGTAGTACTGATTGGAATTGTTTCAACTAAATCTTTTACTTCAGTTGTTATAATTGTTTCAGTTGTTACTACTGCAGGTACTGCAATTTCATCAATAACAGAATCTTTACAAATAATTTCTTCTTGTGTCTCATATTCACTAACACACACATCGCGTTTGACTTTATCTGAATCACCTTTCAATATCTCGAGATCTTCAGTAAATTGTTTGTCGTTTACATTTTCCGGTTCAGAAATAATGAACGATTCTAGCTGAGATTCAATACATACAGTGTCGCTGTCAGGTGTTATTCCGTGTAGCTTTATTTCAAATTTAGTTTCTGGTAAAGTCTCTTCGACTTTTTCAGAAATTACTACAGATATCTTTTCTTCTTCCAATTGATCTTTACCTAGTTCAGTTTCAATTTGAGCACTAATTGTACTTTCAGTATCATGAATATCCGGTGTAGAAACAGTGGTTGATGTTTCAGATTCAACAACAGATGGTTTGTCTTTATGCGTTTTGTGCTTTCTTGATTTTTTCGATTTTTGTGAAGGACTTTCGACTTTAAGATCGACTTCGTCTTCAAGATTCGGATGTTCTACTTCTTTCTGAGCAATTTCAATATTCGTTTCAGGTACAGATGGTTCAGGAATGTATTCGCTTGAAATGTTTTCGTCAATAATTTCTGACTTAATGTCACTCTCGATTAAAATCGTTTCTTCGAGTTCGCTCTGTGTAGCTTTTTTACTCTTTGATTTCTTTTTAGGCTTTTTACTTTTTTCTAACTCAACAGGTTCTTTTTCATCTTGATCGTTTACTGGAGGTATTATTTCTGATTCAGTTTCTGTAAGTATTATTTCTTTTTCTACTTTCGTTTCAAAATCAGTGCCTTCATCTTCTTTCGGCTGACATAATTCTACAACTTCTGTTTTACTTGGATGTTTCTTATGTTTCTTAGATTTCCTGGACATTTCCGTTTTGGGCGAGCTTTCTTCGACAGGTTCTTCAACTTTTACTTCGGTATGGAATGAAGTATCGACGTGAATTTGTTCGACAACAGTTTTATCTGGTAGAATGTCGTGATCTGATTTAATCACTTCAATTGTTTCAATTTCAGGTTTTTCAACAACTGTATCGCCTGCAGCTTTAGAATCGGTAGTGGGTTTATGTTTGGGGCGCTTTTTAGGTTTTTCAGACTTACGAGCAGTGTCATGTTCTTTAACTTCGATATCACTCTGCTTTGGTGTATCTTTTATTTTGTGTTTTGATTTAGTTTCCTTGTCTTTACTATCATGACTTTCTATTTTTGGTTCTCCTTTACCCGTACTGGCAATAATTTCAGCCGGTAATAATTCGTCTGTGCTTTTACCATCACCTTGTATTTCTGTTGATTTCGTTATTTCTACGTTGACCACTGTTTCTGGCTCGTCTAGTTGCTTTTCACTATCTTGACGAGACCTAGAGCGTGATCTAGACCTTCGATGACGCTCTTTTCTTGTGACAAATTCCATAAAACCTTCAGGATCTACTTCAACTAAATCCTCTATATGCGTCGGTTGTTGTGTGCTTTCATGAACTATTATCTGTATTTTGGTTGATTCAGTTGGACTTGTGGGCGTAATAGGTACTTCTTCAACAGAATCAGGAATTTCAAAATATTCATGTTTTCCAGAAGCAACAATGTCGGCGTAAGATTTAATAAACGAGCCACTATTATCGTCTAAATCTGTAACTTGGATGTATCCTTCCGGAACTTCGCATGTTGCTTTCAATGTTTCACATTGCGGTTCAGAAACATTTTTAATAATGCTTTCTGTTTGTGAGTCGATAATTGATTTCGGTTGCTGAGCCTCAACTATTTGTTGTTCGTCGAGTATGTTCGTTGGCTCAACAATTACTTCACTCGAACTAACGATTGAAATGTCTTTAGCGACCAACTGTTCTTGTGGTTTAGTCACATTTTGTAAATCGTGCTGTATTGGCTCTTGTGCCGGCGATTTAGAACGATTTCTCGATCTAGAACGTGACTTACGTAAACGTAATTCCCTTCTTGGTATAAATTTCGTAAATCCTTCAGCGTCTACATCGATTACTTCTTCATCAAATATTATCTGTTCTGTTGGTTCCACAACAACTATTTGAACAGGATGTTTAATATTTGTTTGAACAGTCCTAACAAAGTGTTCGGGTTCAATCGGAGGTTCTTTAGTATGTGTAACTTTTAGAGCAGTAATATTTGCGTAAGAAGGATGATCTGAAGGTGTCAAAATAGGTTTAGTGTCTGAGTCCGCTGTAACCGGTTCAATATGCTTTTCAACTGTACATTTGTCAAGCGAATCCGAAGTCGTTAAATTATCAGTTATATCATAAGAAAATGTACTTTCAACTTGAGTTGATTCTTCAACTATACACTTCGTAGTAATATCAGGTTGAATAACAGTTGTAATATTTACAATGTTAGTCAAATTCTCAGTTTCCTGATTAGTTGTTTGCTGTTTTGTATCAGGTTCTGAAACTTTTGTAGCAGTTTTTCCTTTCGCTACACTTTTCGGTTTTTTATGTTTAGGATGTTTTGCATGAATTTCATTATTGGATGTCGTACTGGATTCTGATATTACTTGTTCTTTCTGAATATTTTCATCTACTAATGGCTGATTTTCACCTGAGATATGTTCTATTTCAACTGGTTCAATTATTCTGTTAATTTCCAATGTCGTAGTTTCACTAAATACACTAGGTTTTTTTGTCTCGGTCGCAAGATCACCAATTATTTCCTTTTCATCTATCCATATACTTCGAGAATAATATGATTCATTCGAAGCGTGGCTAGGATTCAACATAAACGATTGGTTTTGTAAATTACTTTCATAATTTAATAAAGATGCTGTTTCAGACGAACTAGGTATGAATATTTGCGCATTTGGATTTAAATTTGAAGAAACTATAATGTCATTTTCATCGGATATTTTTTCAGTTTGTACATTGTCCTTTCCAACAATATCTATTTCTGCCTCTACCGGCATGTCTGCAGTTAGTTTTGAAGAAAACGTGTCGTCACTGATGTTAAACGTGTCGCTTGTTAGATCAGGATCAACCTTTTCAGATTGAACTACTTCTTGAATCGGTTCCGATTTACTATCTTTACCAGATTCTGCAATTTCTTTATTTATGAATGATTGATTAATATCCACAACGGGTTTAACTTCTTCGACGGCAATATTATCAAGTGATGACAATGAATCCGAATGTTCTTTTGATTTAATTTTAGGCTTTTTAGTTTTCTTACTTTTTTCTGGAGATTGTTTTAGTGAAGAATCAGTTGGAATTGTTGGCTGATCTTTAGTCTTATCGTCAGTAACAACTGTAATAATTTCAGACTCTATAATTTTTGGTTCAATAATTATTTGCTCAGTTATAATTTCAGTTATATGCACAGGTGTATCAGATTTTGTACTTTGTGTTATCTGATTTGTTTTTGATTTAGATTTACTCTTCTTTGATGGGGTTTGCGGTTGCACATCATTTTTATGTTCAATTTCCCGTTTACTTGGTTCTATATCGTAAACATCTGTTTCTATTTTTTCAGGTTCGGGTTCTTTCATAATTTCCTCTATAACAGTTGTCTCTAATTCAGTAGTTACTGGTGATTGGAATTTATCGACTTCTGATTTTTGTATAAAGTCAAGTTCAACAACTTTTGTTGGTTCTATCTTTTCTAATTGATTATATTTATTATTGTCTTGTTCTGCTGCACTTTTATCATCGCCATTTACTGACAATTTCTGAACGTCTGGCTCACTAATAACTTCAGGACTTCTTTCAATCGAAGTGTCCTTTATTTTAGAAGATTTTGGTTTTTTCTGCTTCTTAGATTTTGCAGGCTTTTCGTCTTGGATTATTGGTTGCTGGATATCATAATCTAGTTCTAATTTTGAAGCAGATAATTCTAATGCGTCTAATTCTTTTACAGTGTCGTCAATTGTTTGAATAGTGAATTGAAGTTGTTCAGCAATACGTAATTCTTTAATAGACTTTGTTAAAGTATCATCAGTTAATACTGAAATTGGATCTTTTATTTCTTCGGATAAATAACCAACTGTTTCAATTATGTCAGGCTCGATTAGATCTCGTTTTAATACGGAAGCATTTTCTGGTTCTTGCAATACGTTTTCTTTAATTGTTAATTTGTCATCAGCTGATTCAGACAGTTGTTCTTGTATGTTAGTTGAATCTTTATCATCGTCCTCCTTTGACGGCAACGGGGTATCACTTGAATCGCCACGAACATCTGCTTCATCAGGTTCTTTAATTATTTCGACTTTTTCGGATACAATCTCTATTTTCGAATGAACAGAAACAGTATCTGAAGGTATGTTAATCGTGGAGATTACTTTGACAGCGTTGTCATCGACAATAGGAGATTCTCGTAAATCTACAGTTGATTTGTCAGGAATTTCGTCAATAGGAGGCTCTATTAAAGAAGTTTCAATTTCAGTAGATATTACAGTTATTCCATTTTGTTGCGGAATGTCATTCAATATTTCGGTAATTAGAGGTGAAACATCCTTTACAGTTTCAATACTTTCAGGCGTTTCTTTTTTCATTTTTGCTAATTTTATTTGCCATTTCTCTTCGGCTACTAATAACGCTTTTATATCATACTTTGGTTTAGTTTCAAAGTTATCTTGTTGAGATGATTTAGGTACAATTATGTTCTCTTTAGCTTTTATCGCCTCCGATTGTAATTCGAGTAACTGGGTTGTTTTTTCCGGTGTCGTTTGAACAATTATCGATTCTTTTGTCGGCGACGATTCTTTTTTATGAGCGCGCTGAATCTGCCATTTGCGTTCAATGTCGTAAAGTGATAATGAATAATACCACGGTATTTCGCCCGCGAACACTTTGTAATTTGTTTCAATCACTTTAGAAGAAGTGTATGTTTTCTCCGGCTTATCAGCTTTCTCAACACTTTCTATATTATCGATTCTTTTCTTTTCTTGTGATTTTAACTCGTAGTATTTTGTCTCGGCATCGCCGTGAAGGAAATATTTATGAGCTGGTTTGATTTCTTGAAACAGTGGACTCTTTTCTATAAGATTTTGTTTTTGTGGCGTTGTTACTTTTTCATCGAGTTTTTCTTTTTCGTGTAATATGACTTGTTCATTTAACGTATCGTTGTTTGTTACAGGCTGAATTAAATCCTCTGCTGGCAATGATCCAATTAATTGAGATATTTCTTTTGATGGCAATTTTTCATCAGTCACGACAATTTCCATTTCTGGCACATGTTTTACTTCTTCTTTGAGTACACTTTTTTCAGGTGCCGTTATTTTTTCTTCTGTATCAATATCAATACTGTGTGGTTTTACTTCACTTGTCTCTTCTGTTATATCAACGACCGACGTAATAATCTTAGAAGTAATAATCGGTTCGTAAGTCTTTTTCGTTATTTTTGTTGAAATGGTAACTTCGTATTTCTCGGTCGGTGAAGTAATTTGCTGAATGCTTTCTGAAGAAATAAGATTTTCGTCGTCTTGTAAATCAGGTTGTTTACTTATTACGGTCATTTTTTCTACTGACTCTTTTCCTGTACCTGTTGTTTCTGTGCTCTCTGATTCTTTTTGCTCGTCTATGTAAGTTGTGTCCTTTTCTATAGACTGTACAACTATTTGTTTTAACATATCCGTAGTAATATCTGATTCATCGTCTGAGAAAGTAATTGGCTCATCTAGAACAGATATCCATAAATCACTTGTTTCATCTATAGGCAAACCTTTGTACGCTGGTGTTTGTTCAACTTTCTCAGATAGTGTTTCTATATACGGAGGTCGTTCTGAGATATTCTCAACTGGTTTTTCGTCCTCTTTAATAATAACCTGGTCTTTAATTTCCGGTTGAACTGATTCAAACGGTTCTGTTAATAGCGATGTAGTTGTTGTTGAAATCTCAACTTCACTAGATTCAGATGTTTTAATTTCGGTCGAAGATTGAGACACATTTTCTTGCGTTTCGATAAATTCTTTAGGTAACGGAGGCCGTACTTTTTTCTTTTGAAGTTTTTCCTTTAATTTACCGTATGCTTCCTCATCCTCGTTTCCTATTTCAGTATCGGCGGGTACCTTCTTCTTCTTTTTAGATTTTTTACTTTTTTCTTTATTGTCCTTTTCAGATTCTGTTATTATTTTAGTAACTTTACCTTTTGGATAGCGCTCTTTCACCGATCCAAATATACCTGGTTCCATACCAATATCAAACATTTCTAAAATAGTGTCTTTAGATACTGAAAAATCACCTGACGTCATTCCAGAGTCCGTAGACTCGACAGATTGTGAAGAGATAATATTTAATGACTCTGGTGCACTGCTAAATGTGGTATCGATTAAGGAATCATTTTTAATGTCAGTGTGGTCAATTACGTCCGTTTTAGATGATTCTGATACAGTTTGTATTGTCTGACTTATTACTATTTCAGTGGAAATCGTATCTTTTATACCTTCTTGTGGCTCGGTAACTATTTCTAACACTTTTTCAGGCTCTTTAACATCGGTTATAGTTTGTTCACTTATTTCTTCTGTTATTGAGATATCTTTGGGAATTTCTTCTACTAATTCCATTTTAAGCTGGATAACTGGTTTGAGCTGCACTTCTTCGTGAGTAATCATAACGATTTTAGTTGTTTCCCCGGGAACAACTTCTTGACAAATAGAAGGAATTACATCAATCACTTCTTTCACATTTGTCTCTGTCAAAGACAACGCTTGTTGTTGATATGTAGATGTGACTGTTTTTATGACATTTTCAGTTACTGTACTGGTTGATTGTATGTCCGCAGACTTGTCGGTTTCTTTCAACTGAGTCATTTCCGATACATTATCAGTTTGTTTATCCTCAGCAATTGTAATATCATCAGTTATAGTTTCACTTAGTAGAATATTTATTTCAGATTTGACAGCTGTGTCATCAATTGTTTCACTAACAGCTGTAATTTCATGAACAGGCGTAGTTATGGTTACAGATTCCGTTTTCTGTGCATTGCTCGCATCTTCATCATCAGACAAAACTATTGGTTCATCTAAAACGTCCATCCAAAGATCACTCGAATCATCAATTGGAAGACCTTTATATTCAGTTGTTTTTTGGATGTTGTGAGTTGTAATCACATCAGTTTGTATAGTGGTGGCGTTCTCCTCCACTTTTACTGGATCGATGTTTTTCTCAGGCTCGCAAATTGTAATAATCTCGGAAGAAATTGCTTGTTGGGTGACAGGTTGACTTTTAACTTGTTTTTTATTCTTTTTGTCGTGTTTTGTAGCCTTTTTCGCAGATGAAGAATCGATCTTTTCAGATTGAACGCTTGTTACTGATGGTATTTCTGCTACCAATACTGGCGCATCAGACTTCATCAACTCTGCATCACTTTTTTCTGGTAAAATAATTTCTTCGACTGTTTTTATTTCCGTTTCCGTCTCTAGTAATATTTCAGTTGATTCTGTTTTAGCTAGAGCGGGTATTATATCTTCGTTTTGTTTAGCTTTAGATTTTTTATGTTTTTTCTTTCCTTTAGGCTCATTATAATTAGATTGTATGTCTGATTCCTGTTTCTCTTCAACAATGAACGTTAATGTTTGATCTTTCACGTCTTTTATTTTATCTGACGGTTGATTATCGACATCACTTGTTAGATGAATGGTAGATATATTTTCTAAAACAAATTCAGTTATTTCAGATTTTTCATCTATTTTAACTGGTTTCGAATCTTCTAACAAATGGCTATCGCTTTTAATAATTTCTGTACTTCCATCTTTATTCTCGTCAGTTTGCGGAGGTATGTCTTTTTTAGCTTGTTTCTTTTTTCCTTTCTTAGAAGTTACCATTGGTATGTTTTGATCTGCTATATTAACAGAGCTGGTTACCGTTTCCATAATGTTTACAACATTCCTATTTTCATTGTCAATATTTTTAATTTTTAGTTTTTCTTTCTTGTTCGGCTTACTTAACTTTGTCGATGTTTCAGTAACTTTATCTGAAATTATATTTGTAACAGTCTCCTTTTCTGGCAATAATTTATCGTCAATAATATTACCAGCACCTTCAACTTCAGTTTTTTTAATTTTATCAATTTTAACTTTATGTTCCTTTTTACTTTGAATGTTTTTCTCTTTTGGTTGTTTCTTTTTGGATATCATTTCTGTCGTTTCCTCAGTTATTATTACAGTTGATTGTTGTTCAGTTTTTTCTATTTTGGTCAATGCGTCTTCTTTTTCATTACTAATATTTTTATCCACAATTTCCTTTTTATGCTTTTTATCGCCTTTATGAATTGGCTTCTCTTTAAATGTCTCAACTGGCTTTTCCTCTACAGTTATTTCTTTATTCAAGTTTTCAAATGATTGATCTACAGTCAATTTACATTTATCGTTACTGTCGGTGTCACCAGTCGGTTTAGTTTTAATTTTATGTGTTTTACTCTTTTTACTTTTCACAGAAATTGTTTCTGGTTTCTGATATTCAGGTTTGCGGTGTGTATCTTCTGCATTAAGTTTATTTTGTTCTAGATTTGTATCAAGATGAGCTTCTTTTTCATGGAGAACAATACTCTCTGCTGTTTCAACGAGATGAACGGTTTTCTTAGCTGTTTTTCCCTTAGCTTCACTCTGTTTCTGATGAATGTGCTTTTGTTCGGTTTTATGTATTTTTGGTTCTTCAGTAACGGCAATTGGTTGTGTTTCCAAATGATCTTTTACTTTTTTATGTGGCTTTTCACTGGATTTGAAACTTTTTGCTTTCAAAACCTTTTTTTCTAAGACAGAAATTTCGTTTAAAGCTTTTTCTATTTCATCGATTTCTTCGACTTTCGGCTTCTTACTCTTTTTCGGTTTCTTTCGTTTTTGAACTTCATTCGTTGTACTAGTTTCTTCTATTTCAGTTATAGTAATTACCTCAATTTTACTTTCTTGGGGTTTATCGACATATTTGTCTTTTGAATCTATTGAAGACTCATCCTTAAATGAAATATTTTCAGAAATTTGTTCTGGCAGATTCTCAATAATTTGAGTTTGCGGTATACTTTCTGGTTCCGTCGTGATCTTATGTGATACGTTTTTCTTATCATCATCTAAATGCTTCTCTGATTTTTTTATTTTCTTTTGTTTTTTCTTCTTTTCTACTACAGTCTTAGTACTATGTTCATCTATACTAGGGGCTTCTGTCAAAATTGTTGCAGGCATGCTTATCGGCGCATCAACCTGCAAATCGATTTTAGACTCTTGTATGATTTCGTCGTCAACCGCTAACTGTTGATAAGCGGGCTCTCCTTGACTCGGTAAATCCGACAAAAGAGTCTCCGAATCTTTTGTAAACACATTCTGCTCATGTCTAACAGCATCATTTTTGAAATCATCTTTTTTATTCTTCGGTTTCTTCTGATGCTGCGACAGAGTTTCTTCTTTCACGTACTGTGAAGGCTCGGCCACATTTTTACGTTTATGGCTTGGTTTCTGATTTATAAATTGATCGTCTTCCTTGTGTGTGAGCGAAACACCACAGACAGGAGACAAATCTCTCGGCGTATGAGGTTGGCTACTTTGACTCTGTAGCGTGATCGTAAGCTGACTGGATGGCTGGAGTTGTTTCGTACTTAGGCCTTGTGACAATATTTGAGCATATGAAATATGTGACCCTGACGTTTGATTCTCAACTTCTGATTTTTGTTCGGGTTTTTCTTGAACGTCGATGTACTCTGATTGTGTAACTACAGTCTCTTTAACAGTCGCTGGTTTCGTCTGTTTATGTGATTTTTGTTTTTTCGGTTTGAGTTCCGACTTACTATTCGACACGATATTTTGTGTGTGAGACGGTGAATGTGTTAACGAAGATGAATCCAGTGATTCCGTTAATGATACTGGTGTCATACTACTGCCTGAATCAGAAGTTATTGGCTGTATTAAATTTGGGGCCGCGATTCCAATGTTACTTATTTCTGACAAATGAAAACTTTGAGTACTGTAATGTTCACTCGGGTGCGACGTTTCAGGAACGTTCGTTGGCACAGGAGTTATTGCCTCAAATGTAGTAATTGTTTGATTAGAATACACAGGTAAATCACTTTCTATAAATTGCTGAGCTGTATGATACGTTCCTAAACCTGAACTGAGAAGCTGCTGGCCTGATGCTATAAAACCAACCAATTCAGGAAGTGGTTGAATATATTCAAACATTCCAGAAGACATGACGGTACTCGGTTCTGACATTGATTGTTGATAATAAGTTTGTGTAGGGTCGATAGTCGTTTGACATTCAGTTTGAACAGGTATAACAGAAGACATGTCGTATTTATAACTTGTCTGGCATTCAGTTTGAACAGGCAGAACAGAAGGTGTATCGTATTTGTAACTTGTTTGCGGATAGCTCTGTGTTTCTGACCAAGATGTTTTAGGCTGAACTAAAACTTCTGATTCTGCTGGAGGATACTGTTTTTCTATTTGATTTGGTTCTTCGGAAGGTTTTCGAGGAGTATCTCTGTACTCATATTGCTTTTTACTAGCATCAATATTTGAAACTGACTTTGCAGTTAAAGTTAACATTTCAGATGGAACGGTGTCTGGCTGATTTGCTCTTTCTGCTTGTTGTCCGCGAAGAATTTCTGCATAGGTTGTAGAACCTGGTACCCAAATAGGACTCGGAGAACGTTTTCTTTTTTCCTCTTGTGGTTTCAAGAAATGTTCTCCTTGTGCCTGTCGTAAACTGATTGGTTTCGCTTTCTCAGTCTCCTTAGTTTCACAAGTAATGTTAATTTTTGGTTTAGGAACACTTTCTACCTGATATGTTTTTTTATTAGGTTTCCCTTCGTCTTTTCTTTTTGGCGAACGTGTTCGACGAAGTGATTTAGCCTTTTCACCAGTTTGCAGTACTACATCTAAAGATTTACTACTAAATCTAGGTTCAGAGTCTTCTGGTTCGGCCGTTACAGTTAAAATCGGTTTGGAATCAACGCTCAGGGTCACAGTTGAAGTAACAATAGGTTCAGGATATTGTTTTTCATCGCGAGCTTCAAAGACGTTTGTTGCGTCGATGACAGGCTCGGAAGTCATTTCAAAGGATTCGGGCACAACGGCAGCAGGCTCTAATTGGCACGGGCTGGAACGGGACGCTGCAACCTCTGCATAGCTGGGTCCGTATAAGCTAGCAGACGGAGCGGTGTCGGAGGGCAGCAGCACGAGATAGGGGTCCACGCCGTGCATGTGGTTGATGAGCACACCGATTTGTTGACGATAGTCTTCCGCCTGGGCCTGTAGAGCCTATGCCGGGCCATCATACAAGATATCATGTCAACGCACGCTCACGCTACTTGAGGCCATTTGGCCAAATAATTTATAATACAATTTGAGAGTATGATCACAGTTTAAAATAATTTGTCTCGTCAATGAATGGTGGCTGCGATACATATTCGTATAGGTTTTCCACTGTCATTAGTCGGTGGTACGACAGAAGGAATCAGTCAGTCAGTAGGTAATACTAAGTTTCAAAGGGCTCCGAGTCGGGTGTTCCACGCTGCACCAACAACTTCATACGCTCATTACGAGCAGCTATCTTAATTTGCAGTGTTCGCACCCTTTCCCGACAAGCCTGTCAAGTTGAGTAGGATTGTTGGAACAAGCATGAAAGGATAAGGAGTGCAGCAAAAGATGATAAACAAATGCTAAGTGTGAGAAATAATCAACAATAAATGATAGGAAAAAAACTTGATTGTTTCTTTGCTTTTTTTGTTTGTACATAAATTAAATAACGCTAAGTGAGAAAAAAAAGCATAATATACTGAAAACAACAATGCAAAATGATGTTTACAAAAACAATAGCAAATAACAATAATACAAATAAACAAATCAAGTTTGAACCCAATATACATAATTGAATAAAAGTAATGAAAATAATGTAAACCTTAATAATGAAAACCAAAGCAAGACACTCATAACCTGAATAGTAAAAGCAAAATATCTACAGACAAGCCATAAGATAAAAGTAAAGCAAACATTTCCGTGATACCCGAAAAACAGAGAAATGTAATGAAATTATATACATATAATATGTAGAATGAAAAAAAAGTAAAACCCCAGCTGCAAGGTATAATGGGGCAGTGGAAACACCTTGATGAATTTCCCCAGCCACCATGCACTGTCGTCATAAGTAACGGTCACTGTCTTACCGTTCTTCATCAAAATGTTTCCAAAATTTATCAGTGATCGATGCTCATATTGCAGTAATTTCGAAGATGTCATTAAAATTCTATAAATTTGGAAAAAATTTAGTGAAAAAGTTATTCATTTCAACGTGTGTAATTTTGCAGGGTGTGAACTGTACTAATCCTAACTACATAAAAGCAAAGACACAAAACATTCTTACCTGTTGGTCGTGTTGCGCACGTTCTGGATCATGCGGCAAATAATTGGGCGCCGTCGTTGTACGCAACTGCTGTTCGACCTGCACCATTTGTTGTCTCAGCTGTTGGACTTCCTGTTGATACTGATCCAGTTGTGCTAAGCACACTTCCAACATCGAAGACTGTTCTTTAACTTCATCGTGCAGTGAACCCAATTCTTCAACTAATTCTAGTGCCGAATCCGTAATTTTAGAATCTCCGCCAATACCGGCTCGGAAATGGACCTATAAAATAATCATCGTTACGATGAAACAATATTTCGTTGAACAATGTTCTTTTTTTGGCCGAAACGTACTTGAAGTTTCTCTAGAGAAATAGTAATTTTGGTTTTCTGAATAGCGACGTCGCCGATCATTTTTTCTCGTAGAGCTAACTGATCTCGCAGAGGCCGTTTCTTATTTTGAGGAGATTCAAGAGAGGATCGAGACTTTTCGATCCACGATTTTACATCTTTCATTTTCTTTTCACATTGTTCCCACTCTTCAGACGTTTCTTGGAGTAGAGCATTCTTAAAGGAAAACATTATTATGAAATTGAGTTTTTTTTTAAAAAAAAAGAAGATTTAAAAAATATATTTAACAATTACCCTTTCGAGTAATAATGTTTCGACTTCAACTTTCGCTTCGTCGGCTTCTGCTAATTTTAATGGAAGATCGCCGACACTTGTCACATTACCTATCTGCTCTAACTCTTTACCCATATCGCTTAAATTCTTGGTTATATTTTTAGTGGTTTTAACAGCAGACTAAAAAGTAAGTTAACAGTTGTAAAAACATCAAAAAATATAATATATCTAATTTTGATTCAATTACCGAATAATCATGCAACTTTTGTCGAGCTTCTTGTAATGTACTCAACTGCAGTGGTTCTACAAGGAATGTGCGTTTTTCCTTGACCCATGTCATGACAAGTTCATATAAGCTTAAGAATCGTTGCCACGAATCAATTGTATCACTGATTTGTTGTTTCTTCTCTTCAAGCCATGACTTTACTTGCTGTAACTGTTCAGTTAATGTATTGATAGTTGACTGAATAAGTTCTTTCTCTTCATCATCGTTCGTTTTTTCAATTATAACTTTTCCATTCTTTCTCAATTTTTCGAGACGATCAGATACTGAACTAAATTCGTTCTGAATCTGCTGTAAATATTCTTTTAGTTTTTCAGGTTCAACAGATCGATCTTGAACTTTTAGTTCCGCTTTTTGTATCCAAGATTGAATTTCTTCGACATCTCGGAGATATTCAGTGCGCACAGTTTTCGCTCTCTTGAATTCGCGGTCTTTTTCATCCATGGCGTTCACTAATGTTTCAGATGCTAATTCCAAATTCGTTAATTGTTGATCGATATCTGACGGAACGATACGGTCTTGTACAGATATATAACGATCTCTTGTATCGGAAATAAACTTCTTAGTATGAGCAACACATGAACCAACTTTACTTCGAAGATGTTCAAGATCGTCGTTTGTTTTATCTAAGTTTTCACCAAATACGTAAAAGTGTACCACTTCTTGTTGTAACGATGAAAGCTCAGTTTTATGTCGATTGATTTTTTCAACAGCAGAATCGATGTATTCTACTTCTGAGTTTGCTTTTCTTTTCTTTTCAGTTAATGATTCAATAAGCCTGGAATAAATTAAATCGATGTTTGAAGAATATATACGTGATTATTTTTGATATAAAACGAAGAATATACATATATAATTAATTAAAAATCTCTATATTACTATATTCTTATTAAGTATAAATTTAAATAGTTATTTAACGTGTTGTTTACAATTTTGTTTGGAAAAATACTCGACTGTCTTTTAAAATTTTATTTTAGCTAATATTTTTTAGTAAATTTTGGACACAATATGCCGGTATTTATTATTGAAAGAAACTTTATTTCCGTCGATTTTTTTTATAAATATTTATATTCAATGTCTGTTAATTTATAAGTAATGAAAGCACAATAATGGCAGTCTAAAGAAAATAAACTGTTAATCCATTTTCTTTCATCCTACTTGTAATAAATAAATATATTTATTTTTATAAACTATATTTTCTTCAATTATATAAGAAAAATTGCATTAAATTTTCTGCTACAGTTGTATTTTTCGTTTTAATTTTTATGACCTCTATTTGAATGTTTACTTGTTAACAAGTGTGCATTTATTTTTAGTTGCTTTTCGTTTTTAATTTTGAACTATAGCAAGGATGTGGTTTAAGTAAGTATTTTTAGTGCAATATTATTAAAGACTTACTACACACGCAAGCTAAATTCAATCTTATAATGTCACAAAATATCAGTCGTGATATAAATCTAAAAATATAACAAACAATTACATAAGTATTTATACTATACAGACATAGATTTAAACGAAATAAATCTATTTATGAGTGAAATATGAAAAAAAAATGTTTGAATAAAATATTAGAGCTTGTATTGATTTTAACAATTATATAAAGTGTTGAAAATGATTAACATTTATATTTATTTTAATAATACTTTAAATGCAATTATCTGATTGAACGAGTTTCATCTTTTCAAAACAATTCGACATTGAATATAAAATGAACGTAGTATATATTCTTTACCCAGGTCAACGCTGTGTTCTAAAAATGTCTGTTAGATTTTGCATACTATGCGCATCATAAACACCGACCAGATGGCACCTTTCTATACATATAGCAATGGCATCACAATCAAATATAGCATTTTTCAAGTTATAATTTGTTCGAATAGTCATTTCAAAAGTAAGAATTTTTAAATGCAACATTGATTATAAAATTCATATTCTCAGAAACGTACGAAAAACACGGATTAAAATAAAATTTCAGGGATACAAGTCTGTTACTTTTGAATTTTGTTGAATATGTTGACTTTTTCCGATACATTTATAAAAATAGAGACACATATATCCGGTTGGAAATAGCGAAATTTTTACTCAATAAATAATAGTGTTAAAATAATAACAGCAGACATGTGTGTAATGTATGCAAAACGAGTCATTACATACTTAAAATGATTCACATTTAAAAATATATATAACAGCATGTTTATATAGGCGACCTAAAAATATATTAAAGGAATGAGAAAGCAAGATTGAAATATGAACATATTTTTAAATCTTTAAATAACTAAATTTAATTTCTACTTAAAACGTATGATGTAACTATTACAATATATATATATATATATATATATATATATATATATATATATATATATATATATATATATATATATATACGATTTTAATTGAACAATTGATTAAATTCTCCGGAGTCTCAAAATATAAAGAGTTGTTCTAATAAAATGGATGACGAAAACTTAATTTCCTTATTTGTAACTTGAACAGAATTATGTGAACAAAATATTAAAGAAAAGAAGTAATATATTATTTACAACTCTAAATAACAATTTACATTTAAATAACATAGCGTGACAAATAACCTTAACGTAGTGAATGTTTGGCACCTTACAACACCTGGCACATGGTTTTACTAGAAATTCATGGTAAACTATATCATTTAACCGTGTTTATTTATTTATGTAAATAAAGATGAAGTTCCTAATCTATGCAGTACTTTTGACAATGAAAATAAATATGAAATATTTCTGATTATACAAATTTACAAAATTATAATATGTACTAATTAAATGCGTAACTTGAATAATGAAATAAAAAAAAAGTCGAGTACTTAAATTACACTATTTAATAATAATTTTGAAATGATTTATTTATATGCTTACAAAAATGAGAAAAAATGAGCTAATATATATAATGATCACAAAAAATATGAAAAAAAATACAAGAAAAAAATATATCAGAACACAGAATACTTTAAAAATAAAACAAAATGTCAATATAAAAAAGTTTTTTGCATTGAAGACTCATTTCATATTAAAAAAGAATTTTCATTGGATTTTATATCAAATAAAAAACAATATGTATTAATTTTAAATAGAACATATACACACACATATATATACATATATATATATATATATATATATATATATATATATATATATATATATATGTATATATATGAATAATATCCGATTAAAGGCACACCTTAAAATTGTCGACTTTAAAAACGATTAAGACAATAATTAACCACAATAGAAAAACAATTTGTACGTTGTAAAGTTCATATAAAATAGAATTTCTCGTTTAAATATAACGACAAATAAATAATCAATCACAGTATTCAAACACTGCAATAATAAAACACGTGCAAAAAATTATTTAGCAAAATAATGCCAATTGTACAGGTGGGAACAAAACGCTTATACTCCAGCCATCCAGTGGCGCAATCGTGAGTAAGTATTCGAAACGTTAACAAAATTAAACTGAACCAAAGAGCTTTTTTGTAGACCGGCCAAAGCTGAACAGACCTCTTTTACAATGGGTGCGCGCGCTCATGTCAACATTACACAGAAACCACGTGTTTTATAAAATTATCTTCATATAAACGATACTGATTCGTAACAGTAATTCTACTCGCTGCATAAAGTTGTTGGTTGTTTCATGGGTTAACGATTCTTATTTTATATATATATATATATATATATATATATATATATATGTATTACCATATCTTTATTAAAATAACAATCAAAAAAATTAATTGAAATAATCAGCTTATTAAACAGAAAATTATTACTGATTCGTATAGTTATTGAAGAACAAAACATAATCATCGAGCGTTTATTATTCTGTATGTAGTCGATCGAATACTTATTCATACAACAAACAATACATCGAAATTGTCATCTGTTTGAATGAATAATCATCAAACAGATGACAATTTCCAATATATAAATTAAATGAAAAACCTTTAAACCGAATCAAACAACAGGCATACGTTATTTCTAAAAAAAAGAAATAAAGAAACGATACTGTATAATATACATTTCTTACATTCGGTTACTTTCATTAATTTTTGAATGAGTTTTATAAAGAAAAGTGTACTATTTTATAAGTTGAATATAAAATGCAAATTAGCAGTATGAATTTATTTGAATGCACCTACAAGTGTTAACACTGTCAAAATATAATGTATTAGTAGTCTTTTAATCGTTATTTAATATTTTTTTAAATATTATTTTCATTTATTTTTTTTATTAACTGATTTAATGTAAACGTTTAATTTAGTTATAAGAAATAGTCTATGAATCATTTAAGAACCAACTAACCTATGTCACTTTTACATTTAATTAAATTTCTTGTACACAATCAAATAATATTTCAAACACGCACACACACATTTACATATGTGTATATATATATATATATATATATATATATATATATATATATATATATATATATATATATATATATATGTATATTACATTCGAGTGTCAATCCAATGTTATCTATACATAAGTTATTAACCACAATGATAAAAGTTTTGTGAATAATTATACGAATGCATTAAATATATGTGTTTCTGCACATTGTTTCTGTGGATTTATATATATATATATACCCTAATTGGATTTTTTCATTACAAATTATTAGATATGTTACTTACGATTAATATATTTATTTTTATACGTATTCATAAATATGGCTGCATATATATATATACATATATATATATATATATATATATATATATATATATATATACATATATATATATATATATATATATATATATATATATATATATATATATGTATATAAAAGAACAAATCGATTACAAATGATATAGCACCGTTTTTCTATAATTTAGTCAAACTTTATTACTACTTCTTTAAACTGTATTTTAATTAATTTGGCGATCACTCGTATTGCTATTAGTTTGAGATAATTAGTACATACTGTTCAATTTAAATGAACTGATCTTCACATATACTTTGAGTTTATATAAAGTATCAGTTTGGTGCAAAAATAATTATTTCTCCGGACCTGTCTCAGACAGATTATCATTTTTTTAAACATTTGAGTAATTTCCTACGAGAGAAGGTTTTCAAATATCAAGCATCAGCTCAAAGCGCTTTCGATGAATTCGTTAATTCCAGGACTCCAGAATTCTATCTTGTAGGAATAAACACACTTGTTTCCCGTTGGGAGAAATGTGTGCCAATGGTCTTTATTTTGATTAATAAATATAATTTTTAACTGATACATACGTCTTTATACTCGATACGTAAAAAACGTAATTATTTTTGCACCAACCTAATAGATCTAAATATATACATCGTTAAATATTTATCTTTACACGTTATCAATGCATCAATATTGTCCCAAAATGTATGCCATAAATAAGATGCCAACACCTTAAAAGATCTAATATTCAGTGCATACTACTGATCTTAACAAATACATTAAATTTAAATAGAATCAATTTAAATATATTCAAATATAATAACAAAAAATATATATTAAATATATACATTCTAAGTATTTATTATATAATATATATATATATATATATATATATATATATATATATATATATTTATTTTTACATTCGTCCACAACGCATCCATCGTACCGTTAAACGTGTGTTTCATAAGTTAGATATCAAATCCTTCAAAATATTTAATATCCGGTGCACACACTAATCAATAAATTTGATAATTTATTTTTGAATCAATTAGTCGACATAAATAAATTTATAGCGATTTTAGTCAAGATAGTCATCAGGGATGTTTTCAGCAACCCGGTATTGTTTTAAGATAATTTAAAGTTTATAAGTACTATTTTGATTTGAGATGAGTTTCTTATATTGTATTTAACGAAAGTAGTTAACTATGCTACTTTCAAAAAATAAACAGCTCAAACTTTAAATACAGTCGATTTAGTACATATTTCATTGAAATGTATCAACATATTCATCGTTAAATAGAAAAAGTTACGTATTTTTTTTTAAACAAAAAAAGATCTATTTAAGTTAAACAGTTTTTTTATGGCTCCAAGAGTTTCTGGTGTAAGTCAAAAAAGTTTCATAATCACTGAAAAACTGTTTTCGATTTTCAGAAATTTCGTCGCCTTTTAATTAACGATAGAAAAAAAGAAAGCACATTATATGAATAAAAGTTTATTAAAACTGATATCAGAATCCATTGATAAATCACTGAACGTTTCATTGATCATTAAAGCATCTTAAAAAAAAATGATTCCGTGTAAATATTTTTTCCGTCCTTGGAAGTATAAAAAAAAATAAGAAAGTAATATACAGAAATATAGATGATATAATGTCAATATCACCTGCGTACTAATGTATCTCTGTCTTATTTACATTACGCATAATACAGTTTTGCCTCGCGGCTTTTTTGGCGCTCGAACAAAATGAAATAGCAAAAATATTTAACATTCGTGAAACATGTAGATTGGAATAATAATAGAATTTTGTATAAAAAATTTACACCAATTTGAAAATATGTACAATGTATGTTTTAAATATAGCTGTTTATTACGCTTAAAATACCTTTATTTAGGTAATTATTTTATTAATAAAATCCATGTATTATTGTTACAAAAAATTTGCAAAAGAAAGAACTAATCTAAAAATACAATTGAAACAAACTATTATTATTTTACGTCGCATTGAAATGACGGTTCTAGAATTTCTCTGAAGACAATGAGTAAATTGTCAAACACAACTCACAATACTTGGCCTTGCATTAAAAAACCATGTTTACTATTTTGTAAATAGCATCGGTGGCCGGGTACCACTTTAAAACATGTGCAGCACACATATATTTAACCGGGGTCGTTCACTGAATCGTGAACAATGTTCCAACATTTAATACTTTTTTGCGAATTCGACACAGTCAAATGAAAAGAATACAGATACATATAAATAATGTTTCGATTATTTAATTCCAAGTTACTTAATTAGTCAGACATTATAATTCTAATTAAAAAACGAATATATTACGCACCTTCATAAAATATTATTCAATTCTTTACAAACAAGCACTTTTAATATATTAGGTTGGTAGGAAAATAATTGCAATTTTTGTTTTCTGAATTCTAACTTTTTTTCAACGAAAGTGTTATTTCATCGTGTTCATGTTAATATAATTTTAAAGAGTATTTTTCGGTCTGTATTTTGGTAATATTGACTTTGGTTTTATTATTAATTTTGCTTTAAATTGGCATATTGAATTAAAGATGGAAAAGAAGTAAATAAGAGCAATTTTTTGTATGAGTTCAAAACAGGTGGTAAAACCAGAAACTGTTCATAACCTAAAGGATGCTTTGGGTGTTGGTACTGCTAAGGAATGTACAGTGTAATGGTGGTTCCAAAAATTTCGTACTGTGGACGAGAGCCTTAAAGATGAAGTAGGTCGCGCGGGTCCTTTTTCAGTTCATAATGACCAACTGAAGGCGTTACTTGAATCAGAACCATGCGCAACAATTCGAGAGTTTACACAAAAATTAGGCGTTCGACATCAACAGTTCTGGACCACTTAAAACAGCTAGGAAAATCAAAAACGAGAAAAATTTATATGAATTTGAAGGTCATAAAATACAATTATTTTTCTATCAACCTAATACTTGCTGACAGATATAACATATTTCCTGTATAAAACGAACTTTTCTATATGAATTAATATGTACTACAAATTAAAAACTAAAACCAAATTTATAAATAAAAAAATATGAACGTTGATTTAATGGCATGATGATTCGACCTTATAAGTAAACTCGTGATTTCGTTTAACAGACATTGTCTGCAAACGATTAAATTTTATTGAAAGGAAACTTGGACTCTTTTTTGGATAAAAATAAATAAATGCTTGAGTTGATATTCGAGCAAATAAATAGTTTTCTGGTTGACTCATAGGATGCATCATACAATACAAGACCAGTATTTAAAAAAATATCGGAAGTGTCATTTTAATAATTCATACATGCGCCGTACTATTGTGTTCGGAACCATATGACAGACACATGATGTGTATATAAATTATTACATTTAAAAGAAAGTTTCAATATTTTTTTAACACAATTCAAACACGTCACAGTACATATATAAATTTAGTTTTTTTATATAAAATATAAGAAAACAGTAAATCTAACTTATAATTCATATTATAATTGAATTTATAATTAAAATTATTATTATTTATACTGTTCAATTCATATTTGTCATTTTATCAACGAGAAGATACAAAAATTGGTTATATAAGTATTTTTTGGCTATTTATATTTTTTTAAAACTTACTCTGTACGTTTCTTTAAATAAAAAAATCAAAATACATATAAGAATTACTGTAAATACCTCCCCAGAATTCCAAAAATTAACAACAGATGTATTTTTATTTTCTGTTTCTCCTTTTCAATTTATTATCGAAGAATAGAAACAGAGAAAAAGTTTCTAATGAAGATAATTGATTAAATATGTAGGAATAAAATTCATTCCAGGCATGAAGCCTGTACAAAGAAAAACATTCAACCACCCTCTTTTTCTGGACTGTCTAACTTAATTTTGAACCCATAATCATTCTCCCCATAAAAAAATATTGGTTATTTTTTGATTCAATTCTAAGCATGTTGGATATACCATAAATTATTTAAAAATACAAGTCAAAGTTGTATTTCCTTCATTCCCTAAATTTGTTCGTTTGAATTCTTTAATGACATAACTTGGACTATCTATTTTGAAAAACTGTTTAAATGAAGCGTGTTGCTTTTCTTTGATTTTACTTAAATATATATATATATATATATATATATATATATATATATATATATATATATATGTATATATACATATATATATATATATACATACATATATATATATATATATATATGTGTGTGTGTGTGTATGTGTGTGTGTCAAGTTTTAGTAACACAGAATATTTAAGTGTGAAGGATTCTATATTAGAATTTATATACAAAAAATGATCTATATTAAATAATATTTCTCAATGATAACAATTCAAATACATAGCAAACATAAAACAATAACGACTGTTAAAAGTACAGTTCGTTTGAGTTTAATTTAATGATTGCATTCTTGGCAATGAAACATGAAAGTTCAAACAAGAAGTTCATTAACAAGTTCAGTATGCAATTTTTTCTTCTCTTAGTTAAGAATAGTAGTCTTACACTTAAGTAGAGTACAATGCTATTTTATTCTTGATTATTATTAAGTATACATTCGACATTAAATATCTGTTTTTAATAACATCTTTTTGCATCTTCTTTTTGTTTACTATTGCTAAAGACTGTATCCAAATTCTTACTTTTATACATATTTCTAATAAGTATATCCCGTATTTATCCTGTAACATTTTTAATTATGATTTGATCATATCATATATATATATATATATATATATATATATATATATATATATATATATATATATATATAACGTAGTTCCATGGAATATATTAGATTTTTGGTAACTTCGGTTTTTTTTATTTCACTCTTTCTATAGTCATGCTTTGAGTTCCATTTTACTGATTATATAATATTTCCTTAAACGATTTTCTGAATAATCCCATAAATGCTCAATTATATTTAAGTCCGGTGACTGTGGAGGTTTATGGACTTGTCTTGGCACATACAAAATATTTAATCTATTTACGACTTATTGTGTCTGACTAAAAGTTTAAAATAAACGAAAATGTCAAACTAATCTTGACAATTTGTAAAATATTGCAATTTAGGAAATGTAAGAAATGAAAACAATTTTTATGATTATATTTGAAACATTCTAAGCTTAGGGATAACAAAAAAAAACTTCGGCTTGTTAAATACAACTTTATGAGGTAGTTATGTGAGATACAAGTGTATATTTGAAAACGATTTAATTACTCATCAGTTCCCTATGGCGCTCTAAGCGCCATTAGTCTGAAGGTCTCACGCAGTGTATCATTCTTAAACGTAAGATTTTCGTTAACCTCCACTAACACGAATGTGGGGCAGTGTGCAGTAATAATAATACTCATGAACAACCTAAAAACTTTTTAATATAAGGTCATTATTATCATTTCGGTTAATTTAGATTTTCAATGTAACTGGACTGATTCATTGTTCTATTTTCGATCAATTTAATTTTAAAAATGAGCACGAAATTTAATTCTGAATCAATATTAACCACCAACAACTCAATAAATAATTAAA
>CM068314.1:15004200-15089200 GCA_034766995.1 Acanthacorydalis orientalis
AACGAAAATCTAAATCAATTCTTTTAAACAGACTGCAAGAACAATCACCCCTTTTTAAAACTATATTCATGGCATGCTGATTAAATTCGTTCTATAAATATTAAATATGATATAAACTGGAAAAAAATATATATACTGTATTTAAATACAGAAAATAAAAATTTGAATGCTCTGGGTAAAAATGCCTCGAATGGGACTATGATTGTACTGACCTGGCTATTTAGGGTCAGACAGAATCACAGTTCAAAACTTTTATTATATTACTAATTCATTTTTATTTTAATCTTTACATTGCTTTTTCATGACTTGTAACCATTTTTTTCATTTCTATTTTGTTAATATTAAATGTTAATAAGTGACTGAGAAACAGCACTCTTTTTAACTAATCATTTCAAACGATATATTTGAAAAATTTCATCCTTTTAACAAGGCATTTTCTCTCAATTATTAAAAAATATTTATTTGTAAATTAAAATATCGTTTTTATACGTAAATTCGACCATGCTATAATCCTAGTAACGGTTTCATATATCTTTTTACATTTTTAATTATAAATGCATATGCTTATTTGTATTACAAAGTCAAAATAACACAACCGAAAACTTTACATTAATACAATTAAATAGATATTTTCAATTGATAAAATGAAAAGCAACAATTAATTAAATATAATTTAAATATAATTGCAATAATTTTAAAATTACTGACACACAAAAAACACCTAACAATATTTTTATAGAATTGCATTATTTCACTTTAAAAGTATATAAGATAATTTTTAATATTGATTATTTATCAAAAAGTATCCATGTTTTTTATTTGTATTTAAATTGTAATTTTAACGTGTTTTTTTTTAAATCGGTGTACGAATAAAAATATAAAAAGTAAAATAATAAAAAATGTAAATACCTTAAATAACTGTTAGTAAGTTGATCTAATTTCGTTGTAATAGCACTGGCAGATTGTTCTGAACATTCTTGGAGGAATGTAATGATTGTATGAGATAAAGCAGCAACTTCATCATGTTGAGGCTCAAGTGTCTGCACATCCGAGAGTAAATCCTTAAAACAAAAATATAGTCTTAGTAGATTTAGATGTCAAAATAAAATATAAACGATATTAAAAGTATAATTTACAGGTGTTAAAATATTTACCTGCAATGCAGTGTGTGCTTCTATTATTTGTGCTCTTGATCTTACTATAATATCAATATGCTTGCCCTTTTCTTCATAATCACTAACAGCACCTTCAAAAGCTTTCCACAACGCTTCAAATTCTTCCCAACGGGACGCTAAGCCAGAAAGAACTTCTTTTCTTGCTTCAAGACCGGAAACAAGAGCTGACCATTCGTTGGATACAGCTGATGTTTCACGTTCAATTCTTTCGCGGTTTGCTGGATTTGCTTGTTTTATAATTTCACTGGCACGTTCATTTAATAAATCAATTTCAAACTGCTGATTCTATAAACAAAAAGAAACAAACTGTAATTTCACTTAATACCACTAAAATAAAAAACACAACTGTTTAATTATTTCAAAGTGTATCCTTATCACAATAACTCAATTATTCGGTGTATAACACTGATTTAAATTTTCAAACAAAAACACGTGTAAAAACTCTGCTTATAATCGATAATTGTAATTCCACTTATTAACTATATACATTAATTGTGTATCAGATAAAACATATATTATTTAATTTATTTAGTCCATTTTTAAATAAGCAAATATTTTTACTAGTGTTAAAAATGTTGAAAGTTGATATCTACTTAAGCTACTATAAATTCATACTGTGAACTATGACTATCACTTTGGATAATCATGATGTCATTCTTGTAATCCTTGAGTGATGTCATTATTTTTTAATAAAATTTAATTTGAAATATATCTTCTATTGAATATTTACACTTTACTTAAGTGTTTAGTATATACATACATACCTACATATATATATATATATATATATATATATATATATATATATATATATATATATATATATATATATATATATATATATATATATACATATAAATATATATGTATGATGTATGTATGTACATATGTATACAGAATATCATGAACTATAATACTCTAGTAAATAAAGATCATGTTTATCAAATATAAAATATATAAAAATATATCTAATCTTAAATTTGTTACATTTTTAATCTCTTCTATATTCATTTTTTAAGTAAATGCTTAATACATACATACAAGTATACACAACATATATACATACATACAAGTATACACAACATATATACATACATATATATATATATATATATATATATATATATATATATATATATATATATATATATATATATATATATATATATATATATATAGTAATATATATATATATATATATACATACACACAGACACATATTAACATACATGGTTAAGTAATTACACTGAAAATTAATTTACATTATCGAAACATTTTCCAATTTGTAATAAATTCTCACACCAATTACAATTTTTTTAAAAAATATTTTATACAAATATGCTTACCTGAATATCATTTAGGGCATGAGCAATTTTCTGAATATTGAAATGAAGACCTGCAAGAGTTGATACTGGTTCATCAGTAAATTGTGTTCTTGCTAAAATGAAGCGTACTTTTTCTAAAATCTGACAATAATCTCTCCAGATTTCAGCATCTTGTTCCAACTGAGCACATCTAGATTTAGCAGAATTTAGAGTGTTTTTCAATTTTTGAGTATGTTGCTGTTGCTCTCCACTAAGTTCTTCTTGTTCACTTGGTGTCAAACTAGGCCAGATTTTATCAGCAGCATGCTGAATTTTTTGCGAGACTAATTCTTTCATGGATGCTTCTGTGCTGAAAAATATTTTATGTTCTTCTAAGTCGCTAACAATATTTTCAAAATCGACACCATCTTTTCCACTTTCTAATCTTATTTCTGCTTCAATCACCCATGCATGAAGTTTATCTCTAAGTGTAGCATAATCCACACGTAACTGCTTATTATTTTCAAGATATTTTTCTCGGTCTTCCATTTCTTTCGGTAAAATTTGAAGTAAGGAATTGGCTTCGGAAAGCTGTTCTAACAATGAACTTGGCATACCATCATCATGTTTACAAGACTCTTGAACTTTGCGTGCTCTATCAAGATATTTATTTACATTTGTACATAGTTCATTATGATTTTTAATTTCATTTTGTACACTGTCTAAATCACGACTAAGTAAAGGTCTTGACTTAATAGCAGCCTCATTTGCATGCAACCATTCTAAAATTTCTTCAAGTTCTGATGCCAATTTTTTGTGTTCTGCTGCAGTAATTTCATGTTGTTGTCTCTGTTTCTCAACAGCACGTCTAAGTGATTGCAATGATTGTTTCAGTGATTGTAATTGCTCAGTTACATTATTTCTATCAGCTGCTGTACCTTCTGCAGCTATTTGTTGGCCTTTATCTGTGGCAGAAGCGAGTGTTGCTTCACATTCTTGAATTTTAACAATAATATCATCATATCGTTTGATTTTTTCTTGAACAGTTTGTCCAGATTTTTCTATATCACGTACAATTTCAGTATATTTTGTAATAAAGGTCATAATTTCTGTAACCAATGCTATAAACTGTTCACGAAGAAGTAAAAGTTGTCTTAATTTTGAAATCTGGTCTTCAATTGCCCGAATTAGATCATCTTGTTGACCAACTAATTCTTGTAAACCACTGATGTTACTAGAAGATAGGTCACCAAGTTTTGATTTATTATTTTTGAGATCGCCAAGTATTTTTTCATAAGCAGCTAACATTCCTTGAACATCTTCTACTTTACTTCCTATTGGTTTATTAAGCTCTTGTAAATCTTTTTGTATTTTGGTCATAAATTCAACACTTTCAGCTACTTTAGCTGCTGCATCACGACTTTCTTTAATTCTGTCTCTGAGTTCAGCACTACGGTCACGTATTAAAGACGCAATACGAGCATGTTTTTCTTTCATGTTATTTAATTGTTCAGAGAGAGTTAATTTATCTGCTTCGCTGACAGTTGGAAGAATACCTTTTCCTTCTTCAGTTATTTTGTCTATATCTTTAGCTACTTCATTAGCTTCATTGTTTAATTTATCGTACTAAAACAAGAAACATTTGTTAGAAAAGTGTATCTATGTGATATTTGTTGTTTATAGAATTCAAAATGTAAAATAATTTAAATGTACAATGTAAAATTTACCTTTGCTAATTGCTCTTCAAGTAATTCAATAGATGTTGTTCTGATTTCAGCAGATGTTGCGACTTCAGCTTCTTTAATCCACTGCTGACATTTGTTAATATCTGCTTCAAATTGTTTGCGCCCTTGAAGTAAATCGGTGAGTGCGCTTATTTTTTCTTGAGATTCATTCTTCAGTTTTTCATATTGATCATTGACACCATCAAGGAGTTTTTGAAGTTTTTCTCGATCTGCTGGATCACATTCTTTCAGTAAAATATTACCCTGTTTTAGTAAATCAGTTAAGTTATCTTCATTGAATTTTTTGATGTCATTTTCAATATATTTATGTTGTTGAATTTCTCTTTCTACAGCAATGGACTTTAATGGTAAGTAGCCTCCTAATTTTTTCAATTCATTGTTCTTTACTTTCAGCCATTCATACGCTCTCTCTAAATCAAATTCAAATTTGCGACGAGCATTTAATGCACCGTTTGCTTTTTCAATTTCTGATTTAATTAAGGATAGCAGTTGTTTTTGTTCGGCACCTAAACTTCTTAAATCTGCTTCTAAATGTGTTTGCTCTGATGATTCCAACTCATTTAACATATTTGCTACTCGTTTTTCCAAAGTTTCTTGTAGCACATGTTTACTTTCTGCTTCTTTCAGTAATCCTTTCAATGACTGTTGTCTTTCTTCTGCAGATCGAACATCAAATCCGAACAATGGAGGATTTTTCAATTCATTCATTTTTTCATGTACCCATTCACGAGCTTGTTCAATTTCATCTCTTGTTCCATCGATTCCTTTGCGAGTCATTTCCAACATTTGATTCTTACGATCGATCCTCTTAGAGATATCATTATATCTTCTTTCAACTGACTTAAGCTGTAAAGGAATTTAAAATGTGATCAAGGCTACAGAATAAATACAAATGGAATTTAAAATTAAATTTGTTAAAATTTTATATTTACCTGCTCTTCAACTTGTTGAGAATCTAAATTGCTTACAACATCAATTACACTATTAGCAAGACGTTTAACTTCTTCTAATTTCTGTGGTCCCTGATCATCAAACTCAGATTTTATTTCCATAACAGCATTTTGTTTTTGAGCGCAATTTAATCCAGAACCTTTATCTAAAGCTTCCATCTTTTTCACTAACGTATCGAACCATCCATGAATATCTTGAACTCGTGAACGATATTGATCGATTATATTTTGTTTTGATTGTTTATCAGCAATTGTTTCATTAAGTAGCTCTTCAAGTTTATTCAACTCTTGTTCTAAGTCAGATTCACCATCTACAGAAGGCATCTCTACATATAAGCGATTTCTGTGATCTCCAATCGAATTAAGAATTTCAACAAAATTAGCAAGTTCCTGTTTAGCTGCATCTGAACGAAGTTTATTTGGTTTTGATTTCCATTCCGTGACAGCTTGACTTTGGGTATTTATCCAATCATTAAGTAATTTACGTTGTTTTTCTTGTTCTTCAAATTCACTCACTGTTGATGTAATACCACTTAAACGATTTTGTACCTTTTGAAAATAAAAAAAAAGTTTATTATTAAGCATGAATAATCAATATACAAGTCTTTATTAATTTATATATGAAAGTTACCTTATTGATAAGATTGTTCAATTGTTTGACAAATCCTTGTGAATTAAGATTGTCTAGCAAAATCTTTATTCTTAAATCACTCTCTTTAGGCACATCCTCATTGGCAGGCTACTCAAAAAAAGCATAACACACATGCAATACATTAGAACAATGTGGCATTACAAACAAAACTGTGTAGATACTATATTGATTCATAAGCTATGTGACTTATAATCAAGTGTTCTGTATCTTTTTTGTTATTTTGCAGTTCTTACTAAATTGTTATAAGTTTTTATTTTAACTTAAGTAAAAATACAAATGTACTTTGCATTATTAAAATATAAATAAACTTTATCAATTAAAGCAATTAGATTGATTGTAAAATGTATGTACACATAAGCAAAAAAAACAGATAATTTATTTTTTATTAAAATACAAAACAAAACTATTGCAAATCTTTAAGGAATATTTAACTAATTTCATTTTTATCATAGTACAGCTCTGATCTAGATGTGTTAATTTTTTAAATTTGAAAAAAAATACTTCAAAAAATTTGTTACAAATTAAAAGAATGTATTATAAAGCTTACATGCCGAAAACAAACAAAATATGTGCACTAAAAATTATCAATACAAAAAATAATACCTGATCAATTAAATCCTCAAGTCGTCCACGCACCATAAGTTCTTGTTGGGGAATAGGTGCCGGAGTAGGATCCTGTGGACTACTTGGTCTACTAATACAAGCAGTTGCTGCTTCACATGCTTGTACTGCCAAAGCTAATCGAGATTTTTCTGTTTGTAATTTATTATGCAAACTCTGAAATAATATATAATTATTAATAATTTTTTTTAAACAAACATATGGTTAATTTGTAGAAATATACAAACCTTTGCAATTTCCAATTGCTCATTAGCTTCATTTAAATTTGACACAGGCACATCTAATTCAATACACATTGGTTCATAAGAATCAAGGTTATTCATTATGCTTTCTAAAGTATCTTCATACTCTTTGAATTTTGCCAAAGATTCAAACAATCGACTCTTTATTTGTAAAGCAGTATTCAACAATGAATTATAACTGTCTTGTACATTTCCCAGCTGTGTTTCAATAGTTGGTTGTATTGAAGGTGTAGTGTTTATATAACGTTTTATTTGTGCATGTCCTTTTGCTTTTACATCATCCAAAGTAGACTGATATCTTTGAATTTCATTCAAAAGAATTTCATGTTGATTGATTTGTTCTTGTGTTTGTTCCCTATTTGTAATATACAATGAATTGTGTGCCATCAATTGGAAAGAAATTTGCAATAGCCACTTTTCAGTATCTTGCAATGATTGATGATAAGACATATATTCTTGCATTTCAGAATCAAGATGTTCTTTTCTAGCTTTGCAACCAGATGTTACTTTATCAAAACGTGCAGCTAATAACTTTATGTCATCTAGAACTGCTGATTTTTTCGCCCAAGAAGCAAGTTCTGCAGCTTCCGACAATAAATGGTCAAGATCTACACGTTTGTTAGTTACTTCATCCTGTAAATGTTTATACCGCTCCTGTAACGTTTTCATTTCACTAAGCTCTCCTCTGGTGTCTGGAATTTCTTTAAGACTTTCCTCTGCATTTGTGATCCATTTGTTTAATCTGTTTTTACATTCATTGTAGTCTTCCCAACGTGTTAGAGCAGCTTTCAATTGTGCCAGCACTGATTGTATATCAATACTTAATTGATCCCAACTATTTCTCAATGTAGTCAAATCATCTCGTAAACTATCTTGTTTATCTGCTGGAGTTGTATTAATAGCTTTTGTAAAAGCATCATTTAGAATACTAAGAAGATGTTGACCTTCAGTCATTCGAGTTGACACCAACTATAAAAAATAATTAGGTAAATAAAATAATTATATATATGTATATGTATATATATATATATATATATATGCATAATGTATAAAATAAAAAGTAATCTTAATTTTAAAATCCTATGACAAATAAACCATGAAACTCACTCGAATTGTTTCTAGTTTATCTTTAGTACTAGCTTCATCACCAACTCCAATACAATCTTGAACAGAACCATGAGCAGTATATAACCATTGTTCAAGTTCTTTCTTTGCTTTTATAAATTCAGTGTGGTCGGACAAGTTTTTCTCAACCCGTGAAACCAATCCCTGAACTGCTGTCAACAAATTAGTATAGCTTCCTTGTAATGCTACAGTTTGATCACGAACCCATGTGCATGCACTCTGTTCCATAAGAGCTTCACATCGATCATTTACTTCCTCCATCACAACTTTTTGTGCAATTACTTCTTGTAGTAGATTTTTACATTTTTCAAGCTCTTCCGGAGTTTTCTTTTCTGTTTTGTTCTCATCTTCATATTTTTTCTCATAACAATCTAACCACGTTTTCATTTTATTATAAATGTCCGTGTAATCGTTCCAAGAAATTATACATTTGCTTAATACTTTCTGTGTTTCTTTGCACATAACTTGAAGACCTTCCCAATCTCCTTTCAGTTGTTCAATTTCTTGTCGAATAGTATCTTGACCTTCGTTACCAGTAGTTTTCATTACAACAATGCTGAGTTCGATTGCTCGAGTTACTAAAGATTCACCTTTAGACATATTGTCTAAAATTTCTGAAACTTTTTGTTGCTTATCAATTGTTTGTTGTTTTTCACCATGAGAATCTGAACACTGTTGAATTTCCACACGAGTTTTACGAATCCAATCCAAAGTATCGAGATAGGATTGTTTATATTCTTCATGTTGTTTAACTTGATTTTCCAAGTTCTAAAAAATTATACATTAATATAGAATAATTTCATAATCTTATACAATTTATCATTAAATTCTGATAAATATTTAATATTAGTTACATAATACTTACTGATATATGTTTTACTATAAGGGTGTTTAAATTATTGTATTTCTGAATACTGGCTTGAAATTCGGTTGTGGGTATAGTATTGTCTTCCTTAAGCTTATTTTTTAATTTATCAACAAATTCTCCATGTGCTGAAATTTCTCTTTGAATAGTTCTGAACTTCTCAAGTGTAGCCTTCTTTTCACTTAGATCATTCAAGAAAGATTCTTCGGGCTGTACTTGAGGTTCAATCTCTTGTAACCAGTCAGTTAGTAATTTATGCACTTTATGTATATCTTCGAGTTGTGTAGCACGTGCAGATAATTTTTGTCTAACATCTTGAACATCTACCAGAAGCTTTTCTAAATCTTGTTTGAGATTTTCTGTATCTTCTTGAATTTTAGCTGCTCCTGCCTGTTCGGTATTCATTATAACTCTTTCCTTTAATTCAAGGGTATAACGTAATTTATTCTGACCCTGCTCCAAAGATTGCCGGATTCCTTTTACTGTGTGTAGTTTATTGTTGACTTCATGTAAAGTGTTTGGTATTTCCAAACATTCATTTAATTTATCACGTGTACGATCTACCCAATCTTGGCATTCTTGGTATAAAGTATTATGTTGTTGATGTTCCTAAAAGCAACAAATTATGTATCAGAATAGCAAACTCATAATATTAAAAATGTTTTATTAGTATAATTTACTTGATAATGAAGTTCTAAACGTCTCATTATTTCCTTTGCAAGAGATAAAAGTGCATTATATTTAGTAGTCATTTGAGTTACAGCATTGCTAATTCGAGTATCAGCACATGTTTCTAAGAGAACTTGAGCTTTCATATTTAATCTGTCTAATTCTTTTTGCCAATCAAATAGGGTTTGAAGTTGAACCTAAAAAAAGGAGGTTGATTTTTTGTTTTCATCGCAGAATAAAAAAAAATAAATATTTACCTGGAACTGTTCAAGTACATTTCTCTTTTCTTCTAAACTGTTTTGTAATTTATTATATGTTTGAACCAATTCTTCAGTTTGTGTCAACCAATCTGAGGCATCTTGATACTGATCCTCATATTCCGTCCACTTAACAATTCCAACTTCAAGTAATGTTTTTGTTTTGTTGAGAGATTCACTAATATAAGACAAGAATAATTAATAAATGAAATTTTTAAAATTAATATATTTTTCACTTACACATAATTGTCATATTCTTCTTGTAACAATGCAACCTCTTCCTCAATAATATCTTTATCTTCTGTATCTGCATTCTGGCAAGCAGAATCCCCTTGTTCAAGGGCATTTTCTAATTTTTTCTGTCCTTCAGGAAGCTCACTTTGTAATATTCTTAGTTGTGATATTTTGCTGCTCAATGATTCTTTATCACCAGTTGGTTCAGAACATTTACTTAATTTTTCTTTAGCAGCACGAATCCACTGTACAAAATCATTACCAGCATCTATGAAAGCTTGATGTTGTTCAACAGTTTCTTTTTGTTTTTCAAACAACTCTTTTGCTTGTTTACTTAGAGTTTCATATTTGGTAGATATTTCAGAGGCAGGTGCTCCCTGCATTAAACCTTCAGCTTTTGATGTTACTGACTGAATCATCGGTTCAAAAGACACTATATCTTGTACAATACTATTTGTTTGGCGTAAATTAGCTTTACGTTCTCCAATGGCCAAAGAACTAAGACCTGCCGCTTGTCCTTTTTTAGCTTTAACCACTTTTTGTTCACAGACTTGTTGTAATTTAGCTTCACGATCTGTTATCCATTGTTGCAATTGTGAGTATGAGCTACTATAATCAGCCCATTGCAGTAAACTAGTTTCAAGATGTACTTTAGCTGTTGCAATTTTACGTACAAGGCGATCCCAATCAGTTTGAATTTCTTTAAGTTGAGTATTTATGATATCTTTACCATCTGATCTTGTATTTCGAAGAACTTTCTCTCCACAATTCACTGTAGTATGAATTAAATTCTGACCTTCTTCACGTTTGTTTAGAAGATCTTGAATTTGTTGAAGTCGCCCTTCTAAAACTTCTTTAGTACTAGTTGAAGATGCTTCAGAACAGTTACGAATAATTTCTTTTGCATTTTCTATCCATGCTTTTGCTTTTATGTAATTATCTTCATACTGCTTATGTTGTTCATAGTTCGTTTCTACTTTTTTCAAAACATCCTTTGCTAAATTCACTTGAACTTGATATCTAGAATTCAAATGACGCAACTGATTATTTACATATGTATCCAAATGAGATGTTAATAGTCCAGAAGCAGTACTATTAAATTTATCAATTTGTTCTTTTCCTTTTTCAAGACGATTTAATATTTCTTTTACATCTTCAACTTGTTTCTTTTTCTCTTGGACTGTAGCAAGCAATGCAAGTTTTTGATTTTTAATAAGTATATCTATTTGCTGAAGCCAATCTGATAATCGCTCATATTCTTCTTTGTAATCACGCCATTGAAGTACAGTGGATTCTAACTGCCCTTTTTGTTGTCGAATTTCTAATTGGAGAAATTTTTTTAAAAAATAGTTTTGTAAATAAAAAGTTATATATATATATATATATATGAAATGCTTTCAAAAACACAATTTAAAGAAAAAACCTTACCATTAAACAGGCCTTCGAAACTTTCTCGTAAAGCTCTAATTTCATTACGGATTGTTTCTTGACCTGCTGGACTCGTACTGGCAGCTGCAACTTCTCCTGTATGCTGTAACTGTTCAACTAACAACTCTCCTTGAGCTTGCTTATTCAATAATGCATCAAGAGGTGCAACAGAGTTTTCTATGGCAAGTTTATCACTGAGAGAACGCTGTTTCAAAGAAGGTAATTTTTCTCTTGCTCTTGATAACCATGATAATAGCTCATCATGAGCTTCCTTATACAAACGATGATCTCTGTACTGATCTTCTCGGTCTGTTAATAATTTCTAAAAATATAATTTTTAGGATAATTTAAAAAACAGTATATTTCAAAATAAAAACTACAAAATATGTTTCAGTAGGTCATGAACAAAAATATTACCTTAATTTTTTCTGCAATGACATCAAATTTATTTAAGATATCTTGTGCTTGAGATGCTGCTTGACCTTGTTGTCCACTGGCCAGCATTTCAGCTGCTTTGGCTTTTAGATTATCAACTTCAATCTTTTCACACCTTACTCTTTCTTCCACAGTTTTTATCCGTTCTAACTGAGCTCTCTTTTCAGTCATAGTAGTTTGAAATTGTCCAATTTCATTATATGTTGTTTCTAGCCACTCAATTGTCTTCTTTAGAGACTGAATTTGTTCTAAGAATCCAGACCATCTTGTAATTGAATCATCTAAAATAGCTTTTGTTTCTATCATCTTGGAAGCTAGTGATGACCATTCTTCTTGTAATTGTTGTAGAGCTTGATTTATGGCATCATGGCCAGCTGGTGCTGTGTTTGCCAACACCGTTTGTGCTAATTCAACAAGACTTTGCACTCTGCAAAATCCTTCATCTTTGTATAGTAAAAGATCTTGTATTGTTTCAAGTTTTTCTTCTAAATCTTTTTCAGATGATGCACTCAAATCAGTACAGTAAGATAATCTATCTTTGATATCTCTCAACCACTGCATACATTCAGCTGTGTTTGACTCAAACTCTTGATGACAAGTAACATACTGATTCCAACGGCTTGTTAAATCTTTTACTTTATGTGACACTTGTTGATATTTTAAGCCAAGTTCAGAGATTTGAGAAACTCTTGAATTGACTGCAGCTTTATGTAATTGCTGAGCCCTTTCTGTTACTGTGTCAATTTCTAATTCCTTAGCTCTTATTTCACCTTGAAGTGATTTTAAAATATCTAACTGATCTTTTTTCTCCTTACACGTTGCTTTCAAGTCGACAGCATGAAGTTTGGAATCAGTATCTCGCAACCAAGTCAAACATTGTTCTTTTAATGTTTCATATTCATTCCATGCCTGTAATTTATTTTCAATTGCTTCTATTGTTGTTTGAACAGCTGATATTAATCCTTCCCATTCTTGTTGCGATGAATCAATTTGAGATCGTATATTAACTTGGCCTGATTCGATAGTGCCAGGAATAACTTTTTCTCCGAGATCTCTGATCAATATCACATGATGTTTTTCTTCTGGTAAAGTAGCTTGAAGATTCTTGATAAAATAAATTAAAAATTAGTGACAAATATGCATACATAAAAAAATGTTTGTGTAGTTATTGATATTTATGTATTTGTATATAAATATACATGTAATGCTTCATGATTTTTAAAGAATTTAAATTGTCATAAATATAAAAATGTTGAAAATAATTATATATAATTATAGTAAAATATTTTTTTTAGCAAATCAAACAAAAAATATTGTGAACTTTGTACCTTTAATCGTTCTAGATTTGTATGTAATGAAATTCTCTCCAAATCTGTATCTCCCCAAAGTAAAACAGTGTTGTGGGTAGCATCTAACCATTCATGAGCATCCATAACCGCTTTACTGTATTGTTGATGATCACTAACAATGGCTTCATACCGTTCAACAAAGTTTTGTGCTCTTTTTAAAATCGCCGCATGTTGTTCTGTTAAAGACGACAACTGTTTATCTATATTTTCATTTCGCTCTGGTAAGTTCTCAGTTCTGTCCTTTAAATCTATAATGTCCTGTTGATGAGCAAGGGCATCATGTAACAAACCACGATAGATTTGTAATTGAGCTCTTTTTTCATCTAATGTTGTTTTTAATTCAGGTTCATGTGGCAATTGTAGTTCCGCTTCTTTTAACCAGCGGCGAATGTTCTCACAACATTCTTCAAAACCTGACCACCTAACGATTCGATTACAATATTATTAATGTAAAAGAGTACATTATTACTACACGATTTTTTCATTAAATTGCATTCGATTAAATATTTTACAAACCTTGAAAGTTTAGCTTGGAGTTCACGTTCTGCACTCGCAACTCCATCGTAGAGACTCTCCAAAGCTTGCTGTAGTTCTTGTAATTGTTGTCGGATAGCTTCACGTCCTTCGAGGGATGTAGTCGTGTACACTTTTTCTCCTTGTTCTACTGTATTATGTAAAAGCAATGTTGCATTAGCTTGTTCGCCCATTATATCGCGCAGGCCTTCTAATCTTTTTACAAGCTCATGCCTTGCTCCAACATCAGTATTATCACGACAATTATCAAATCGAGCTTGCGCTGCTGAAATCCATTCTGTAGTTTGATTATATTTTTCATTATAAGCTTCGTGATCTTTAACAGCTTGTTCACATTTTTTCACAATTTCTTTAGCAGTATTTTGTACAGATTGGAATCTAGACGTTATTTGTTGAACTCCAACAGATATCCGCGAATCGCCACTACTTTGGGCAAGATCAGACGAATCATCCGACATTTTATCAAATTCATTTTCATTTTGACGTAGATTAAGAATCAGCGACTGTTTACAGAAATATAATGCATTATTTATAATGGGAAATTATATACAATGAATAAAATTATAAACCATTTACATATACCCCCATTAAGAAACCTGTTTATACCATTGTTATAAATATACCAATATCCATATAAAGATCAGCTTTATTTATAAATTGTAATTATTACTAATTAAGAAGTGTTCTTTTGTATATGCATGTATGTATGTATGTGTATACATATGTATGTATGTATGTATGTATGTATGTATGTATATATATATATATATATATATATATATATATATATATATATATATATATATATATATATATATATATATATATATATAATGTATATGTATGTATGTAAGCATGTTTATGTATTTTATTTGTTTATAAAAATATATATCATATTCCAGATAAAGATGACAACAATCAGAACCCATCTATAAAGAAACATTATTAAGACAATTAATTACAGTTCGAGTTCTAAAAAAAAAACATTTATTTACAATTTATCTGAAAAATAGTTCTATTTAATTTTTGGATTGAAAGTTAATTGTTTGTTAGTTTCTTTTCATTGCCAGTTAAATATATTAGGTAGAAAAATGCGTTAAAAATATATCATTTTTAAAATATTTAATAATTTAATTGCTAATAACAAAGGTTTAGACTGACATCTCATTCAAAAAAAAAAAGTAGTTTAATTATCCATTGTAACGAATCTGCTTTCGACGTATGGATTCTAAACGAACGTATTTTAAAATAAACCGAGCTTAATTTGGCGTGGACTTGTTCATCTACGTCGATTTATACTGCTTCGAATAATAAAGCTGTCAATGAAAGTAAATACAACAGACGGACCATTAAATAAACTACGTAGCACTTTTAAGTAATTATATACAAATATATTTACGAGATTAACTTGGAAATTGAATAATGCAATTTTAAAATATGACGGTCATTCAAAACATTATTAAAATTTACATATAATGAACAATTTTCAATAAAAATTTTGATCTCTGATTCTTTGCTGAATGTTAAATAAAAAATGGTTGTAAGTACACAGTAATTGCAATTAAATACAATCTAAGTAATTTAATATGATATTCAAATGGTATATTTTCATAAAACTATATTTTCTAGAGTTGATATTAAATACTCGAATGTGACTTTATTGTATCGCATGTATCAACTATTTAAAAAGTGATTTTTAATAAAAATATAAAGTGATATAACTTTTAGCAATGGAAGTCGATAAAAATATTATACTTCGTACGCCACTGAATGTGTATTAAAAAAAATAAAAAATATTTTAATGTTAGAAAATCGTCACTTAAATTTTCATTCGTGAGAAAACGATATTAAACCAAAAATTTTAAACTACTTTAAACAAGATATTTCAAGTACTAATACATTTATGTTGTTTTAAATTAGTAATTAAAATCATGCCGTGCGCTGTTTACCGTTAATTCATTCTACGAAGCTTAAAAAAAATTGTATTCTATGTCTACTACTCAAAAAACTATTTCAAATTGTGCATTTTCCTGACAAAATTTGGATTTTAAAATGGATTAGCTTTACAAATGTGTCGATTAAAAACATACAGGTGTGTATGAAAGTACTCAATAAGTTATATTAACACTCATGCAATGTAAACTTATTAACTGAATATTTATTAATGAATATTAACGTGGACATTTTGTAAGTTATTGTCGAATAAGCGCAATGTACATACTAATAAACAAATTTAAATTCGATTAGTTTTATCTACAAATATACCTTTATAAATACAAAAAATAAATAAATAAATAAATAAAAATAAATGTGTATATATCATTATGTAAATAAATATTTACATGCAAACAAATAAACAAAATTCCATATTTATGATTATATACCATCACCATCTACATACAACCGATGATTATTGCATAAATAACCATCCAGATAACATAAATAACATTGATTATGAACTTGAATTAATAGCAATTTGAAGTAGAACACAGAGGGAGCAATGTTCTCTTTTTTATGTAGTTTCTACTTCAAATGGAACTTTTCAAGATCATAGAACAGGAATGATCACCACGAGCTTAACATCTACAGTACAGCAGAGAGACAAAGGCAATGCTGAAATATATTATACGTAGTCCTCTTACTTGTTCAAGATGGTCGGCCAATGTGACAAATTCCTTGACATCGCGCACCCGCGATTCTATTACTCTAACGAGATCCTAAACGAAAGATGAAAGTCTGGGTTATCACTTCAATTATTTTGTTAGTTGTGCATTGTAGGTCGAAAACACACATTTCTTTTTGTTAAAAAATGTATTTTTTTAAAGGAACTAATAAGATGTAACACTTTAACATATATACATTTTATAAAACAAAATAAAACACGCAACAAAAAAAGTAAAATTTATTTAGTACCTGGTATTTCTCGAACTGTTCCTGTTTTTCTTCTAATGTTGACCTGGGACTGTAATTCTTGAGAGCTGTTTCAGCCTCGGTTAGCCACGCTAATAGCCTATCGAATGAACCTTCGTAATCAGACCACTGTTGAATTCTCTGCTCCAAGTTATGTCTTAAATCGCTGAGTGCAGCAATAAACTTCTCGAAATCGTATTTAAGATTTGTCAAGTCGCGTTCTAGCGTTTCTTTTGCTCTCATTGGAAGACAGTCAGTTTTAGAATTGACGTGATCCACTAACGCTTGGAGTTTAATGTGACCTTCTGGAAGGTTATCTTGTAGTTCTATGACTTTTGCAACGCGAGCTTGCAGCACTGATTTGTTTCCACTGTAATCTGTATACGAGGACAAACGATCCCACAGAAGTTTTTGATAATCTTGATAGGATTTCTGTAAATCTATAAACTGTTGATATACATCGAGAGACTCTTCTAATTGTTTTATAGTTTTCTGTGTGTTTTGCACTAAATCATTATAACGATTATTAATAGATTTTACTGTTTCTTGTACATCTTGCGTATCAGGTGAACTTTGATTTAATAACATTAAAGCTTGTGCTTTTTCAGTCACTGCTTCGATAATGCGCTTATGCGCTAATATTTCTTGTAAAATAGCTTTCTGCTTAAATAATTTCGTGCGAGTTTCCTGCATCGATGTCCAAGCGGTAGGATCAACTTGCACTGACTTTTCCATTGTGTCGAGCCACGCTAACGTTTGCTGCAAAATTTCTTGATATGTACTCCATTGCAAAGACTGAGCATCTTGACGTTTTTGTTCTTCTCGAATTTCTTCTTCAAGTTTATCCCACCTTTCTCGGAGTTCTCTCAACTCGTTACGAACTTGCTCGCGTCCCGATGCAGCCGTGTCGGGGAACAATCTCTCCCCTATTGTTGTTATGTCACCTAATTTTTGTTCTGCCTGTTCACGTTCTGAAAGAAGTACTTGCAATCTGTTTGCTTTAGCTTCCATATTGTTAGCTTGTGCTTCATCTAATAATGCAGACAAATGTTCTTCCAAAGACGATAACCATGAATCGGTTTCTTTATATTTCTCATTGTAATGTCGATGATCATCTACCAATCCTTGCCATCGATTAATCACTTCTTTACTCAAAACGTGAAGTAGCTGATATCTGTTTCTAATTTGAGAAATAAGTGGTTTTATTCTTTCAGCACCACTTATATGTAATAAAGCATGGCTTTTATCGACAAAGTTATCGACGTCGATTTCTTTAGCTAATATAGTGTCTCGTCGTTTTTTATAGTTTTCTAATTGCGTTTCCTTATCAACCAGTGTTGGCTGTAATTGTTGATCACGGAATAATGATTCTGCACTGCGAGACCATTTTGTCATTTCATCCAACATTGTTTCAAAGTCTTCCCATTGTTGAAGAACAGCTTCTTGTTTAGCTTTCGTATTATCTATATAAGAAAAAGATCATTTAAGTAATAAAATAAATAATAAAATTTAAGTACGAAAGACTTGTAATTAGCTTACCTATAGCTTCGAGATGTAACTTCAAACCTTCACGTAAATCATCCAAATCCTTCTGGAGTAATTCTTTTCCTTTAGGGGCAGTACTTTTGGTAACTACTTGATATAAATTTGTAATTTCGTCGATTAATTGACATCCTTGGGTTTCATTTTCTCTTAATGTTTGAAGATCAGCCAATCTCTTAATTATATCACCCTTTTCACCTGATAAATCTTCACATTCTAACAATTTATCATTTTTAGAAGTGAGCCAGTCCTTATAATTTTTGCATTGAGTTATAAATTTATTATGATTCTCTACACATTCGTCGAGATTGTCCAATAGATCTTTCGATTTTAAAACAATATTTTGGAAAAGTTGTTTAATCGATTGCAAATAAATATTCAATGATTTATCTTGAGTCTGATCAACGAGTTGTTGAGCTTTATTGCAAACTGATTCGACGAGTTGTTGATGAGACATTATTTCCTGGTGCATTATTTTGTGATTTTGCAATTGAGCTCGCTTTTCTTGAAGTGTTGCTTTCAACTCAGTATGTTGTTGCATAGCGCGTTCAACATCTCTCAACCATTTGGTTAATTCTTCTTGAGACGCCGTGAATTCTGCAAATTGTAATAAACAATGATCTATTTTATTATTCGCATTTTGTAAATCATCGGAGAAACTGTCCCAAATCGTTCTTAAATTACGAATTTGTTGACGAATTATTTCTCTTCCATCCGGCGAGGTGTGACTGTACAATTTTTCTCCTTGTTCTATAAGTGCTTCGAATTTGATGCTTTCTTTATTTCTAATTTCAGTAATATCGCGTATTTCTTTTTGTTTATCTTGCAGAACTGTTAAATCTCCTACAATTTGACTTAAATCTTGAAGATTACTCTCTTGACCCGACAACCATTGTAAAAATTCAGCGTAATTATCGTTGAAGGCTTTATGTTCTTTTACGAAATGTTCATATCTTGCAATCGCTTCTTTCGTATTATTTTTCAAACTTTGGTATCGAGTGAGTAGTCGTGACACTTTGGCGGATAATTCATTTTCACCTTCAATCAGTTGGCTTTGTTCAGATAAGTTGTTAAATATGTCTGATTTAGATTTGATGTCTTCTTCTAACGATTTTAATTTATCTAAATGTCCCTGTTTCGCATCACACGTACTACGAAGGCTCTGATCTTTTACCTGTGATTCTTTTTGTTTTATCCACAATTCGAGGTTATCGAGAGTTTTTTCGAATTCTACCCATTTCGAACACATCTCATGAAGTTTTCCTTGAGCATCCAAGCAAGATGCTAAAAATTCTTCCCATGTTTTCTCCTGCTCTTCGAATCCATTCAACAGAGCTGGGTGACCTGCAATTGCCGTCTCATCGAGAACGATTCGTAACTGAGTTCTACAAGCGTCTATTATTTTATCACCTTCTGGTTTCTGCTGTAATAAATTTTCAATAATGGCTAATCTTGCATCGGCACTGTCCCTTTCGTTTTGAGTATCTTCTATAATTAGAGATGCTTCAGAAGTTATCGCATTTAGCCAATCTCTCGATTTCTCTAATATCTGTTGATAAGCTTCATGGTTGGCTACTCGTTGCTCGGCGATTGCAATTCGATCATTTACAACTTTTGACAGTAAATCGTGGCTTGCAAGACTGTCGTTCAGTTTTTTCGAAACTTCAGCATCGGATAAAGACGAGATTTTTTCTTCTAGCTGTTTTAAAGTATTTCTGTGTAAGTTGACTTCTTGTGCCACAGTTTTGTAATAATGAAGAGTGGATTTTTTCTCTGGTAATGTGGCGTTCAGCTCGAATTTGTCTCCAAGTTTAGTCTGAAGATCGAGTATCCATTGTTGAGCTTGTGTCGTACTGTCATGTATGGACGACTTTTGTAATATGATACTTTCGACTTGCTTATAAATTGTGTTGACTCTATCGATGAGTGATTCAGACGCGTCGCGTAATTGCCGCATTTCAGATCTTATAGCATCTCTGTTATCAGGTGTAATTCCCGGGAACAGAGTTTCGCCGGCTTCGACAGCCGAATTCAGTAATTCTTGTCCTCTGTCGCGTTCTACACCGAATTGTTTCAGTTGCTCTAATACATGTTCATCTAGTTTAGTTCCCGTTGACGCGATTTTTTCAAATTCGTTTACTTTTTTCTCTGCATCCACTAACCATTTTTCAACATTTTTCACGCATTTATTATAAGAATCTCTATTCTCATTCAATTTCTCTAGACGATCCAAATACGTTGAAACAAATTTCACAATTGTTTGATATCTGTTATTTAAATAAGTGACGTATTGTCCGATTCTGGACTCCGGACTTTCTTTCATAATCTGTTCGCCCAAATTTGCCAAATCATGCATTTCTGATTCGTGCGTGCTAATCTCTTTCTGGAAATACTGTATTTCTTTAATTTTCTCTGGAATCATTTCCATATCTAGATGACTCACACTTTCCGTACGGACTTTTCCTTCGCTGTCCTTTAGCCAAGAAGCAACATTTTCAGATAAGAGTTCATATTGTTGCCATAATTCAATGTTCTGTTTCAATGAATCTTTAGTCACCATATACGTCGATTTAAGATCATCGAGTTCTTTAAATAATTTTTGATTTTCAGACGTTAATCTCTGCAGATCGTCTGGAGTTTCGACCGTTTTTAGTAATTCGAGCGAAGAATTTAAATCATTCTTTCGGGATTCGCACTCATTCAGTGCTGTTTCCACATCTACTAAGGTTGCTAATTTTACTTCTAAATTGTATCTGTCACTTCCTGGTTCAGGTAAACACCACAATACTTTCTCTTTTTGGGCGTTTAAAATACGGTGGAAAGTCGCGTATTTATCATTGTACGATTTTTTCAAATGCGCCATTAGTGCAGATTCAATTTTATTTGCATGGTTACCGACATCGTCGAATCTTTTATGCAACACGTTTAATTCTTTGGGTGCTTTCGACTCTTTAAACGACGAATACTTTGATTTCATCGCATCCATTTTAGAACTCAAATTACTTATGATCGGACTGTTATTATATAAATCTTGTTTTAACGATTGACACTTATGAAGTCTATCGAGAATATTTTTATTTTCACCTGTGAAATCTTCACATTTAATTATAGCTTCGCGAAGATTTAATATAACTTTGTTTGTTTTCTTAATTTCGGAACGAATGTCACGCTCTTGTTCACCAAAAGTACAAATTACATTTTCTAATTTGTCAGCTATTGTTTTCAAATCTGAAAACTCATCATCCAGGAGCTTGTTCAGAGATTCCACGTTCGGAATCGGTTGATTTCCGTTTAGATTTTTCAGCTGGACTGATTTATCTGCAATGCTCTGCTTAAGACTGAGTTTTGCTGGCAATTCTTCTTTGTACTTTATTAATTTATTCTGACCAGATTCGAATTCAGATGAATTTTCTATTGCTTTTGTAAGATTTCTATTCATATCACCCAGCCAAGCAAGAAGATCAGTTTTGATATCGTCAATTTGTTTCCATATAATAACTTGTGATTCATAATTGTGAACTTTATTCAATACTTCATCGTAAACGTTCTGCCAATGAGTATGTACTTCGATCGATTCATTTTCGACTATAGGTATGAATTCGGGAATGAATTCCGCTTGTTTAGTTATCGTCTGTTGTTTGCTATCCATCTTGTCTAATAACACTTTACTCTTTTTCAAAATATCTAATGCCTTTTTAACCTTTTCATGCGCCACTGCAGCTTGCGTACTGTCATTAGGTATTTCAGGCACATCGTTTAATTTTTTAGCCTGAGCAATTTCTCTCTCAATTTTATCTTTCACCTCTTTGAATTCTTTCCATGAAAATATCATGTTGTTATACATTATTTTTTGATTTTTCAAAAGCTCGTCTACATTGTCCCAGTTGGAATCAATAGTAGCTAATGTATTTTGTATTTCAGCGACATGTTCTTGGTCCTCTTTTAACAGCTGTTTTCCTTTTTCGTGTAATTTTTCTTTAATTGGTAATTTTGCTTGATGCTCTTCGTACAATTTCGAAACTTGTTGTAAAGCACTATCTAATTTATCACAGTCATCGATTTTATTCATAATACTTTTAACACCCGCTTGCGTTTCTGCTAAATTATTGTTCAGTTCTTCCTGCAATTGTTTGAAGTTATTCCAGTGAGATTGAAGTTTTTGTAAAGTATCCATCTTCGATCCCAATTGTGATTTCAAATTAACTGCTTTAATTTCCAAATCTCGAATTAAGTTTGCTGCACTTAATGGTTTCCCGGTATTTTTATCCCTCACTTGAGTTTCGGTAACTGAATCCACAAGTGGAATACTTGGTTTCCAACTTTCGATCTTTGTAAGTATTGTGTCGATTTCAGTGACAAACTTATCAATATATTCTGGAGTGGGTTTTTGATTCTCGATGTGATATTTAATATGAGATAATTGCTGCGCGGCATCTCCATGCCAGCTTAATAACTCCGACCATTTAGTAAACGCGTTCTTTTTCTGTCCCAAATTCGATTCCAAATTTTGATAATTTTTAACGAGTGCAGTGTATGTTTCATTCAATATTTTCGCTTCTTCTGGAGTACTTAGAAGAGTTAAACGTTTTACTTCGTCGTATATTGACGCGAACATCGGTTGTTTTTCAGAATGTTCTTGTGCCAAAGCATGCACAGTCTGCAGATTAAAATCTACTTTGTCTGCATTTACTTGTTCGATACTTCCTGTCTGAGATCCTAGTTGATCCATCCAATTTGTTAAATCGGCTACCTTTCGATGAAATTCTTGACGTTCAATTATAGCGTCAGAAATGTCATTGATTTTTCCACGTGTAGCTTCAGCTAACTGTGTGACACGCGCTTTCAATTCATTTACTCTGCCTTTTATTGCAGTCGATCCTTCAACTGCTAATCCATGGCTTATACTGTCTGAATTTTGAGTCAAAGCAATTAGTTTTGCTTGCTGTTCTGAAATTTCATTATTGAAAGCTTTTAGTTTCGATAGCTCCGCTTCTAGTTTTTCAATCTGAGGCGTATTCAGGTTAATCGTCTGTTTCGCAATAGTCTTTTCACCTTCTACGACCCAAGATTCCAACTTTGAAGCGTTGTCGTCAAACTTCTGCCAGTTACCAACTAGTTTATCTAATTTGTTAACCCACTGTGTAGCTGTATTGTGGACTACTGTCCATCGTGAATGAATAGCGTCGATTTCATCAGGAGCGCTCGTCTTACATGCCATTTGTTGACTTAAGGCAGACACATTTTGTATTTTCGCCAACTGTTCTTCGCACTGTTTTTCGAATGTCACAGCTTGTTCTTGAAGTTGGATAGCTTCTTGTAAACTCACCGGTTTTGGTATTCCCATTGTGACTTTCACTTCAGCTTGTTCCATCCATGGTTTGACCTCTAGTATTCCGGTTTGATATTGTTTCCAGTTGACAAGATCTTTTTGTACAGAGTTTGATTGGGTATGTACACTATGAGTTAAAGAATTGATTTTATCATGCAATGACACGACGTCTGATTTTAATTTCTGTGCTTCTAGATTTTCTGCATCGTCGCTTAAAATTTCAACAGCCTCACTACCTAACAAGTCCAATACTTTTATTTTTTCTTGCAGATGTTTTTGGAGTTCAAAAGTTTTGGCTACACGTTCATCGGGTGTCATATCTTCCGACTGTAAAGTGTGCAACAATGTCGGAGCATTGTGTTGCGTCCAATTTTGTAATTCTCCAAGTTGTGCATTAAATGTGGTCCACTTTGCGTTGAATTGTTGTAGATAAACAACACGTTCTTGTACAGTCTCTAGTGTTACTTGGAGCTTGTTTTCAATCTCAGTAATTTCTTTTTCTAATAGTGGTTTCTTGTCAGGTGATGTGAAATCACAAAGGTTTCCACACAAATCTCTTAATTTTTTCAACATCTCTTCAGTCGCTTTACGTAATTTAACACTCATATCGTGTTTAGCTTGAAGATCTTGAGCTAAATTAGAAGAATTGTGTTGACCCGGTGCTATTCTCTTCAATTCCTCCTCTGCTTGTTGTAAAAGCGCGAGTATTTCATCCTTTTGTTCGCTATAATTAGACCATAGTTTCTGTGTTCCTTTCAAAGATTTTAATTTATTTGCTGTTTGATCATAGGCTTCGTTCCAGCCTGTTTCTAAAATACGAACTTCTTCTTGTACGAATTTAGGAGCATTCGTGTCCTTACTTAAATCTTTACCTCGTTGCAACATAGACATGATATTACTGCGTTGTTGATCCAGCTGACCGACTGCTGATTCTTGTTGTTTGATTAATTTGTTGATATTGTCAAGGCTCTCGGGAAGTGTTTTAATGTTTGACTGATCTTTAACTTTCTTTAAAAGAGAACAAACTTCTCTAACTTCTTTACGGTAAGTGTAACATTTTGAATATATTTCAGTTTTCACCATTGTCATTTCAATTGCAGGAATAAGATTTTTGTAGCGCGTTATCAACGCTTCAAGTTTGCGTTGTTCGTCAATGGCTTCTGTTTCTTGGCAATGGGATGATAGAGCATCAAGAGTTTGTACTAACCACTTCATATCTTCACGTTTTGAATCTGCTTCGTGGCATACACGCTAGAATATAAAAATTGTAATTAAAAATATTGCACAGATATAATAACTAAATACAGGCATAACATAATAAATTCAAAATAATACCATAAGATTTTTCAGCTGCATCCAATTGAAGCACAAAAGGAACAATTTAATTTTTAATTATTTTAAAATTATACAATTAAAACTTAATATTGAAATACTGTAATACTGAGAACTTACTTGAAAAACAGCCTTTTCCTTTTCGAATTCTTCTAAAGTGTTGATTTCATTAACGATATTCTTTAATGTAGTGTCGACTAAATCCATCCAGTGAACCATGCCGGCATATTTTTCGTGATAAATTTTCCATTTTTCTGGAACTTGCTGTAAAGTTTGACGCAAATTTTCAATTTTTTGCGCTAATAATTCCCATTGTTCTTCAGCACGTATCTGTGCTTCTTTGAGAATTTTGTCGTCTGGTTGATGTTGTTCATACGTCGTAGTTAATTTTTTCATATTTTCAATACATCTTTCAACCTCTATAACTGTACCCTTCGTTACAAAATATTCGGTGTTGCGGTGAATAATCGATTCGATATTTTCCTGTTTATTAAATGCTTGTTGTTCGGCATTAATTTCTTTCTCGATTTCTTTGAGATATTGTGAAAAGGTTGTCTCGTCTAATCGGAATTCTAGTCTCATCAGATGAAGTGGAGCAAATGATAAAATATCTTTCCACTTAGCTTGAAGTCTCTCTGTTGATTTTATGACCGATGTCTGTTGATCTGACGGTAAACATTTTCTTAACTCTTGTCCGGTTTGAATAAGGTCGTGTATCCATTTTTCATTGACTTTTTCGAAAAAGTTTTTATGAATTTCGACTGTCTGCTTTGAATCGATATGCTTCTCTGATATCAATGTTTCGGCTTTTCCTAACCAGTCTGAAATAATTCGTTCACATTCACGGAAGTTATGCCAGCATCGCACGGCTTCTTGTAATTTTTGCTCCCATGTTTGAGCATTTTGTGTAACATACAAAAACCTTTCATTTAAATCTTTCATTTTCTGTTTACTTTCAGATGTGTCTATACCTGACGTATGATCGATACTTTTAATGATATTACTAAACACTTTGTTTTTGCTTTCTAACATAGATTTATAGTATAGAATCTTTGCAAAGAAGGTTTTGTGTTTTTCGAGTTGAGCTTGCACAGCGTCTTTTCCGCCTGCCATCGATAAAGAGCTTAATAAAGTTTCCGCTTCGTCTAACCATTGGTGGATTTCTCGTTGGCCTGCTTCTAAAGATTCTTGTTGCACTAATAATTGATTGAAAAGGTGAATTTGTGCTGGTATTAGAGCTCGTACGCGGACGAGTGATTCTTTTTCTTTTTTCAAAATATTCATCATTCGGTCGACTTCTTCTCTCGATAAGTCTTGAATTAAAGTCTGGAAAGTTTTACTGATGTTCTTGAACAATTCTTCGATTTCTTCGACTTCTGACTGTAATTTCTGTAATTTTTCGGCATGTGCTTTAATCATTTCTGTTGAACCTAGTTGCTGAGGAGATAAGACAGTCTCTGCTTTTCTAAGCCACATACTTAAGGCTTCTACACCAGAACGAAAATCTTTTCTATTTCTGAGAATATCACCAGCGTGCATGTATTGTTTGGCACTATTGAATACTTTCTCCCACCGCAACGTAATCTGAGCGTAATGCTCTTTAAGTTCGAAGGCAACTTGGTCATCACAAGTGGCAATAAGAAAACTGACTGTATCACCTAAAAGTTGGTATTTATCTTTCCACACACTTATATCTTGGAAGAATTCCATTCGAGGTTCTTCGTTTAATTTCAGCGCTGGTTCAGCTTTGTCCAGCCAGGCATCGAATTCAGGAGCTAAAGTATCCCAGCGTCGCCAATAAGCGACCACTTCCTCCAACATACTTTGAACACATCTTAACTCCATCGATACGTGCTTCCAGCGATCGGCCGTGTCTCTCATGAAACGATCTACGGCGACGGCTTCTTTTTGATCTAAAAAAATAAATATTGTAACATAATAAACACGTTTATACAAAAATGTGTATATCGAATCTTACCTATAAAGCCGTCACGTTTGTATTCTTCAACAACTGCTTGCATATCAACATATGCTTTGTTGAACTCCTGAAATATATGATTGCGAGATACAAAATTTCGATATTGTTCTAGCAACTGAATAACTTTTTCAACACGAGCGTATTTGATTGTCCATCCTTTTAATTTTGTCTCAGTCAATTGAAGGAAAGCAATAAGGCAGCACTAAAATAAAAAGGTACGATAAATAAACATTAAAATATATAAAAATTAGCTCGAATGATAAAAATGATAATTATTATTACCTTATGTTCTAAGAATTTAAGTTTGATTCTTCTCTGTGCTGCTTTTGGTCCTAAAGCATTAAGTCTTGCACCCATATTATGAATTTGCGCCTCTGGTATTTCTTTAGCTAACGGTGCATTAGACGCTTGTTGAAATTTAGCTTGAACATCAGGTAAATTCGCAAAGAATGCTTTGTGTTCTTCTAATTTTCTACTAATAATACTAGCAGTCTCTTCGTTCATTACTGTCGGTATATCATCCGAATAAATTAATTTTTCGGCCTCTGCGAGCCATTTTCCGATTTCCCCAAATTCTCCAGGCAAACGCGAGTCTAATAACCAAAGCCAGTATCTTAACTGCGACTCGAGTTTTAACCACAAACGTTCTATTTCTCTCCACGAATCTATAGTTATGGAAATCATGCTCTGGGCTTCCAGTAAACTTCTTAACTTATCGTAAACAATATACTTTTCATCTACTTCCGATTTGAACGATGTGTAATCGTTGAAATTTAAAGGCAATGAGTTTGTTTGCTGTAAGTGTTCTAAATATTGTGTTTTCTTTAATAACCATGAAATAAGATTGTTGTATTCTTCTTGAATAGCTGCTACTGCGTCCGGTCCTGTAGTCTTAGGCTCTGGATATTTATGTAAAAATTGGGCTACGTATGTCATAATTGATTTTTCGTCAGGTTTAGGAACATCCACATCTTCTGGATCGAGAAGACGAGCTATACCGAGTTCAGCTTCTGCAACGTCAAATGCAGTCTCTAATCTTGTTCGATTGGATTCCTTTCGCATTTCCGCAAGATTTATAAGATTTGCTTTGATTGCATCGATAATGGCAAGGAATGCAATACCATCTCTCCAGCTTGCTCCAAAGTCTTTAACTTCTACTCCTATGTCTCTATAATCATAAAAAATTGTACATTAATAAAAGTTTTAAAAGACAACTTAATTTTACTTTATTAATTTTTCTTTTCTTTAAGAAAAGTATAAAATACTTACTTAGGCAATGCATTAGTAACCCATTGTAATAATGTTTTTCTTGCACCCTGTTTCCATTTGTCTTTTGTGGCTGATGAAGAAGTACCGGCACTTTCCAAACTACTACTACTACCAAAGTGACCCAAATACTCCAATGCACGACTATTTTCTTCGATCTATGGGGGTTTAAGTAAAACCTCAATTAGTATTTTACAGATATTTTAAAAAATAATTATAAGAATAACATTCATTCCCCCAAACTAAATTATCGGTTAATAAAAAACTAATATTGTTTTGAATGGAAAAAAATAAAACCAGAAAAATATTAAATTATCAAAATTTAAATTGAAAATAATATAATAAAAATAAACCGACTATAAAATACTAAGAAAGTAATTTTTTTACAAGTTACTGTATAGAATTATTCAACTCTCCCTCTCTCTTTCTCTCATATATATATATATATATATATATATATATATATATATATATATAGAGCACGTATACAAAATCCACACAATAAATAATTGTCATTACAAATTAAATAAATTATACCTCTTTGAGTCCAAGTCCCCAATTATTACGAAGCTTGTGAATTAAAAAAAAATTATGTGCTTGTGCTTACCAAATATGTGTTACAATAAGTTATGAATATCTTAACTACCGTTAAAAACATTTATTTACTGATTTTGCTATAATTTTAATTACAAGCTTAATAAATATTTAAACACGTATATAATTAATAAAAAAATTGTACTAAAATCAACAGTTCTACATATACTGATTCAAAAATTTAGATATAAACAGGCATTCATATCGAATAAGTGTTAAAATACATATTTTTTTAATTCAAAAAGTGAATTTTTGCATGCATTTTCAAATACTTTACTACAGTCCAAGAAATATCAATACAACGAAACTAAAAATATTTATGTTGGCATAAAGTATTACCATACATATGCTATATTAACTTGCACAATTTATTTATTATTTATACTGCAGCTTATAAGATGACCAAATCAACATTTAAAATGAATGTTACCTGGAAGTACAGTATAATAGTCCAAATAAGTCCAAGTACAACTGGTGGTCTCCCATCCACCAAATCACTTGAATTAATATTGACCAATTTGATTTTTTTACTGGCTAGGAACTGCAATGCAGTATTGGCATTACTAAGAAAGTGAGGCCTTCGGAGATTACGACCACGTTCGACGGGCTACAAAAAATAAAATCAATCAGTATTTAGACGCATTACACGATATTAGATTTTCTTCCTAAAAAAAAAACACCAACTTACCAGTTTTTCTCCGGATAAAACTTCTAAAAGAGCGAGAAGACGTGTACCATCCTTTAGATCTTCAATTAAATCATCTATCCTTAGCGGTGGAACTCGCTGTTATAAAAGAGAATGCACTGTTAAATTTCTATCTTTTTTTTGTAACAATTGAAATATTTTTTTCGATATTATTTTTCTATCATGATTACCATTTTATTAAATAGTCAAGTTAAATTATAAAGACCATTTATATATTAAAAAATATTTCAATAAATACAAGAAAGTGATGCAGAATATTTATAGAAACAAGAAGAGCACATATACATTCAACTCTGAAACTGATTATAATTCTTGTATTTAATTATAAATATTTTACAATGATTATTTTTGATTTTTAAGTAAAATTTAATATCTGAATTATATATATATATATATATATATATATATATATATATATAAATTGTTATATATTTCAAAATCTACTAAACATATTTTATTACATGAAAATATATACATGTACATAATTTTAAAATAACTCATTCTCGTCTGTCCACAAGTAAGTACATTGCAGTTTATTTTAAGAAGAATACTTTAACGACGACCGTCATTTAACATTCAAAATGCATCGTTTTCTAAGAATTAATGACTAGAAATGATTTGATCTTCGACCTAATACTAAGATGTTCTTAGTACTATGTTTATTATATTTTTATGTATGCTTGTAAGTAACTGCTCAGGTATTTTTCATATAAATTCTATTCATTCGAGCTTCTACATTAATTCAACAGGTAATATTTATTATTCTAACTGAAACAATTATATAAACATTGTTTTACAATGTGAAATATCGTTTGTGGTTAATTTTAAAACTGAACACTTCAATTCTCATAAATATTAAAAGAAGTTATTTTTTCGAAAACAATTATGTATTTTATATACATTCAAAACGGCTCAATTAATCATGGGACAAATATTAAATTGTAATTAATTTGATACTTTATTCAGAATTAGTTAACAAATAAATTAAACTGGAATTAAAAACGACTGAAATTTTCATTATTGATTGACAGAATTGACAAAATAGCAATATGTGAACACGACATGCAATACTAATTTTGTTCATTCGTGTGATAGTTTAATGAGTAACTTACGACAAACAGGTAATACCTAAAGTTTGAAAAGCTTGAAATGAACTGTAATGAAATAACAACTTGACAGCACTTCTGTTTTTAATTGGCTTAAGAATAGTTTAATATTTAAGTACATAAATTAAACGGGGTTTAAAATAAATCAGGTAATTACTAGAACAGTTCATTATTGATACTTCGAAAGTTATTAATTTAAACAAAGGCGTAGGTTAAAAAAAATTCGACTTTTTAATTAACTAAAAGAAAATTAAATGCTTCACAATAACCTTTCTTTTTTACAGCAGCTTATTTAAAATTCTTATTTAATTTATAACGATTTTTTGTTGTTTTTTAACCGAACGTTTTTTATAGCCATTATTGAATAATCTTATTGAACAGAGTTTTAGAAAAGGATAATAAATGCCATGCATAGAATTTAAAATTTTACAAACATTCCTTATATTTCAATGTACTTTACAAATAGAATATGTCAAATATTTTGAATATTTCAAAAAATAATGGTATATAATTACAAATTATCTAATGTTTATTTAAATCAATGTAGTTTTAATATTTTTACAAATGAGAAAGTTTAAACCATAGTATCGCTGACGGGACGATACATAATCCTGCTTGTACATTTTTCTAAAAATCGATTTGTGTGTATTTTTTTATCATAATAATTTGGTATATATAAAAGTTGTGGATAGACAATGTAGAGAAGGATGCAGTGGAACTATTGGGAGTAAGGAACTGGAGAAGGACTAGCAGGTAGAGGGTTGTGTGAAGGCAGAAAATTGAAGAGGCCAAAGCTCGATTTGGGCTGTAGCGCCATTGAAGAAGAAGGAGAGATATATAAAAGTCGATACTTCATGTTGTACAGTCAGTCCTGTAACGAATGTCCAAACGCTCTTATTATCAATTTACCTCTGGAGGGTCATTTTTGTATAAATAAGTAAATATTTATTATTTTCAAAAACTTGTACTAATTATAAATTCATTTTCTCTTTCTTTCTCTGTGCATATATATATATATATATATATATATATATATATATATATATATATATATATATATATATATATATATATAATAAACATTTACGCGTTTTAAAACAATACAAAGGGGTCTATATAACGATGTGTAAACAATGGACTATTACATACTCCAATTTTATTTACTACCACAAATCACTATTGTATTAACTGATTCAATTCTTCTTTATTACCAATACTTATGAATTATTGATATCATTAATACATCTTATCTGATCTGTTTTAAAAGATTAGAAAGGTATTTAGTTGTCACAATAGTGTATGAGTTATGAAAAGTGTGCAAACGAAATAGTTCGTTGTTGGTTGATCATATTGATGGTTAAATTGTTTATTGTCGTACGAGAAATTTATGAAAAATTATTAAAAAAAATCACTAGTTTTTAAATGTTTAATGTTTTGTATAATGTGTATTATTATTTTTGTGTTATTCAATCTGAAAGAATGTAAAACAGTAATAACTTTACTGGAACAGGATTTACATATATTGATTTTTTCAGCCTTCATTATTGTTAACGCTCTGCATTTCTTTTTATTTCTAACCTCATTATTGATGACATAACTAATATTCTAATTATTTTATACGGACAGTATGTACAGAAGATTGATTTTATTCCTTGATTTTCTCTATCTTGTAATAATTAATATTAGATATAGATAGACTCTGTTATATAATGTAAAGATAAATAAATCAAACTATATATTGGTATTTATTTTACTGAAATGTTTTTTTGTGATGTTTCTAATAAATAGAGCAGTGGTGTCAAACACGGAGCTCTCGGACCACATGCGACTAGCGGCCCAAAGCTCGAAGTTGATTTTATTAAAATAATAAAATGGAATTTACAAAAACATTAAATATATTTTTAAAACATTGTAAATTATAGAAGAATATTGTAAGAAACACCGTTTTGTAATCAATTCCGATTTAGTTCATTTTACTATTTGCAAAAATTATCAAATTATCAAAAATTATCAATTATATTATGGTTGTGATTTTAGCAAATATGCTTCAAATATTCAAGAATTATTATTTGAATTTGAAAACTGATTTGAAGGATTCAAGGTACACATGAAAATGTTTTTTTCTATTTAGTGCCCCGTTTTCTTTTAACACCGAAGGAGTAAAAAGTAACATCCAAATGGAATTGATTGAAATTCAGTGCAATCCAGAGTTATACGAAAAGTATAATGAAATTGGTATTCCAGATTTTTATTTGTACTTGCCAGAACATTATATTGAAATGCGTATGTTTGCGGTAAGAATCTTGTCGATGTTAGGTAGTACATACCTATGTGAACAATTATTTTCCTTTTAAAGTCTAATAAGAATTCATACAGTTCAAGACTGACAAATGAACACTTAACATTTATAGTAAAAATATCATTATCACAAAAAATTACATCCGATATTGATAAAATAGTTTTTACCAAAAGTTTCTAGTAAAAATATTATTTTTTTTTTAATTTCTATAATTTAAAATTTTGTTGCAATATTTGATAATAATACCTAAAATCAATGTATTTTTTTAGAATTTTTATAAATTCATTAAAGAAAAAAGAAATGTAAAATTTAAATGAGTTGTTTTTGAATATAAATAAAAGACCTTTTTTGCTCGCAAAATATTTTTTGGGGAGACTTTTTTGTCTTTGTTGTGTATTTGTTGTGAGACTTTGTTGAGACTTTGTTGTGTATTTTTTATGGGTGTTTGACACCACTGAAATAGAGTATATAGAAGGATATAATATATATATATATATATATATATATATATATATATATATATATATTCCATTATAATAAAAAATAACTAAACTATTAATTTTAGTAATACTTTTATCAGTACATAAAATATACTTTTAAAATGGGATTAGATGTTTATACATATTTCGATCCTAGAACCATTTAAATAAATTTCATTTCATAAATTTTAATTCTTGAGATACATTGTTATTGGTACCAAGTATGGTTAATTGTGTTAACATGTACATGAATTTACACGTGACTTAAACGACTAAAACAGAACTCAAGACCTAAGACTAAAACCGTTTCCTGTTATTCTAGCCTGTCTGAAAGCTTAAATCTTTTAGAATCTATGGAAAGTCAGAAAACTACCGAACTTCAAATGCGACAAAAGTTATGTTCTCTTATTGAATAGAATTGCAAAGATTGCTATTTTGTCACATCATGGTATTTATGACTTGTATATTTGTGGTGACAGCATTTTATTTAACATCACATATATAATAATACACACAGAGATACTAAACTGGCTGAAAGACAAAACATAGATAACTAGGTAATTTATTTTTTTTTAAGTTTTCCAAGATAAAAACAAATCATCAAAAGGAATATAGAAAAAACATAGATAAATATTGAACTTCGAGACAACAAAAAAACATAAATGACGAAAGAAAAAGAAATACTTTTAGAAAAAAATAAACTAGTTTTTAAAAACGGACAGTTAGTTTGAAAGACTTTATTTTGTAAAAAAAACAGGCTACCTGAAGATAACTCAAGGATTAAAACCAGTTATAAGAAATAAAAAAAAATTGAAATCTGTGTAATTTTAAACAAATAATCTTCCAACTTGAATTATAATAATTTTCAGAAATTATAACTTGTATTAAAATTAATATTTGTAGTGTTTTTATAACTGATGTTTTCGATTTATTATTTTTTTAAATATATTTGTATAATTTATTGCAAACTTTGTATAATTTTTTATTTGTTAGATTTCATTGATATTAATAATGCAATTATATATATATATATGTATATATATATATACATATATATGTAGATAGATAGATAGATAATAATGTATGTACACGTTGATTGTTAATTTAATGTTAATGGAGTTCATTGCCTTTCATGTATATAATAAACTATTCATTTATAAGGAAGTAGATTATAAATAAATAAATAAAATAAGCATCATGACACGAAGAAAAATTTGCAACGGGACGTTCAAAAAAACATTTACATTTATATTGCATGCAATTTAAACATTTTTTTTAATTTACTCAGCAACTTTTATGTAATACAGCACTTATATTATTGCATTGTTTATTACACCAATCATCATCCTATTCTAGTCATATTACCTTTTTGCACCGACATTTACATGTTACAAAAAAAATCAGTATTTTGAATCGAGTCTATTCTACGACTAAATAAACGCATACATTTGAACAATCCATATTATTAAATAATTAATGTAAGTTTGTCACGCTTATTGAATGTTTTATACGTTTGGTCCAATTGTTCCGAATGTTATATAATAGGGTTTAATATGAAAAATTGAACAAAATTGTAAACCGACGAGATATATAATTACATGAATGAAAAATTGCAGAAACAGCATGAAAACGTCGAGTTTATGAACGAAATTTGTAGATTATCACACTAATGCGATTTTATTCTCGAATATAGGACTCACCTTGGACAGATAAGAATTAATCCAATTGACAAAGGTCTTCTTTTGAACACGTTCTTGCTCGTCTGAAACAAATACAAATAAATATAAATATATGAAATGAATGTAACGGTCTGTTTTTTGATGTTCATTATTAAATGTATTTCTAAAAATAGGAACTTAATAGGTATGTTTTTAAGGTTTCCATTTATCCAGTTCATATAGGTAATAATATTTATTATTTCTAAGAGTAATTTTTTTTGTTGATGTGGGCTGATATTAAAGACATCAATGTCAACAAATATTTTGTACATTTGTACATTGAAAAAACATTTATACGACAAATCATAATATATATATATATATATATATATATATATATATATATATATATATATATATATATATATTAAATTTTATAAACATTGTTAGTAGAAATGACAAAAATTCTTGTGTCAATTAGTTTGACGTCCTCTTATCCCTATTAGAGTTAACTAATAGATATATCTGAGTCCCAGAAATTTATTAAATTTTTAAAAATGTTAATCGTATCCATGTTCTTCTTTTTTGTATTTAATAGATGTAATATTTTTAATTAATATGAAAACAGAATATTATTGGGTGCAAACTCCTTTAATTTCAAATTTTAAATGCAGAAAATTATTAGAATGTAGTTATTATTCAGATAAGCTTTAAACAGCAATGCGTTCTGAGAACTTAAGTTATTATTTACATTCCTCATAGTAGATGTTACCAGTGTAAAGTTACATAAAATGTTCATAATCTGTTTTTTTATTATATTTTTTTAAATTATTTTTCAGTATAGAATTTACGTAAAATATGTCTGAACACTTTTATGAACTCTTATCTCTAAGAAAAAATTTAAATTACAAAATTTGAATTCAAGAAAAAATAAATTCAAAATTTTAATTTTTATTTACATCAATATTTTTATGTATGGGTTTTGAAGTGTTTTGTAAAGGATATCTTTATCGTAAAAAAAGTAAAAGAAAGAAAATATATTTGTAAGGCATTTTTAGAAGATCAATTCTATTTAATACAATTTATTTATATCTACATTCATTTTAATTTATATATATATAATTTTCTTTTTTTCACAAATTTCAAATTTTTATATGGCAGCGTTTTTAATATATCCAATTTCATATTATTATGACAAGAAATTGGTATCTTATTACTCTATAGCAGTGGTTTGGGGTTTTAGCATATTGTTATAACTACACATACACACATGTATTTATGTGTATGTATATATATATATATATATATATATATATATATATATATATATATATATATATATATATAATTCCTAGCACTAGACAAGACTTATTTGATTTGAGTTTTGTAATACGCAAACATTTTATGTTAATTTAATTCACATGTATCGATTTTTTGTTCTTCATTTTGGCAAACATGTAATTCATTAAAATGTATGACTTAGTATATTGCATACAGTTAAGATTTAATATTATATGGTTAATTGCATTCATTATTTAGATTGAAATTAAAAATATATACTGGCGCAACGTCTAATTAAATAATGAGTTAGGTTTAAATTCAATTTTTTTTATTCATATTTGATGAAAATTATGCCGAATAATTTGCTAGGAATTTAAATCCGACCTTATGACATTTATAATTTTCTAGTAAGAAATCGATTCTCTTGACAAGTTACAAAAATAGATATAGATAGAATATCCACAATGATATTAAGAGGTGGGTTGTACACATACGAAACTAACAAGAAAATAATTTTTGTGAATTTTCCAAAACTGATATCAGTCTAATTGTATAATTGAAATTTTATCTAACATTTATAAACATTTTATCACGATACAGTTCGGGCACTGGCTTAAATTCATTTTCACAAATGTATACTTTTTTCATTCTATAAATTGCAAATAATTTTTCTAGTTAAAAATTTTAAAATATTATTGATTGTTTCTTATGCACATTTCAATGACTATGCCATCATCTTTAGAACGCCACGGTACAGAAAAATTCTAGTATCTTTGCGTAGAAGTTTTGTAGTTTGTAAGGTGAAACAAGAATTCATTTATGAAAATTTATGAATATATTTATTATTATACAGTATACTGTATGATTTGTGGAAACATTTTTTTTTAAAGTTCGATTTTTACAGTAGTATTAATATATTATTTATAGTTTTATATTATTAAATACATATTTTGATAAAAAAAACACACATTTCGAAATTATATGTGGATAATTTATAACAGTTAGTAAAAATAATTGTTTTCCCAAGTAAAATAGTATAATTTAGGTATTCTGAATACTTATTCCTGTTTATAGTACATTTATTTCTATTTCACAAACTTTAGTCGTTCAGCTTGAAATGGAAAAAATAATGTATCCAAACCTTGCTTCAGCTAATAAAGAGTAAGTATAATTTTAAAACTGGGTTTTATTGTTTTGACATTATTGAAAATTACGATTTATTATATTATCTTTGTGTTTTATGGATAAATTTACCATAGATATGTGTAAAAATCTGTACTAAACAAATGTTAAAAAAATTATACTAAACTGCAGTCAAAGTTATTTAACTGAATCAATCATCAGTGCATAATTCCGTGTGTAACACAGGTCGAATCAAAACAGAACGATCCACAAAAATCAAACATTTGTTACCGTGATACAAACATTAAGTAGTCGATTAAACTGTCACGAAAAAAATATACATAAACGAAAGCTGTCGTTTCATATTTGAAATGTTTGTTTCATTAACGTTAAATATAAATCATACAGAAATAAAATACTTATAAATAAGCTCGTCGTGTAACATAAACCTAGAAAATCTACCGAACTTAACGACAAAAACAATAATTCAGTCACGGAATGTGAATGTCGTCGTATAAATGTATAATTTAAACATAATAATCCCACGTAACATATAAATAACTGTATTGTCATTGGAAAATCGGTAAAAGATTCCCGGAAGAGAGGAATCATCTGCCTGGTACGGTACACGCGGCGGAATGAATGACGGCTCTAGGAACGACTGTCTCCGCGTGCCTGAGACATTTACGCACGCACGCGATAAACTACATGCACACGTGGCGGAGGAGATACCCTGTTGTCTGTCGAACAACTCGGAAATTCACTTTACGATAGTTAATTTATGCATAACGTTATGAACTTAAACAGGACCTTACTTCGAACGATGGCATCACGTGCATATTGAGTAGAAATGCGGTTAATTCCGGTTATTGAACTCTCGGGAGAAAGGGGTGTAGGAATGAATCGAACAACAGTTGTTATTTATCTGTATATAATGTTCTAGTGGCCTACAAAATATCTTTATAAATATATATATAAATATATATATATATATATATATATATATATATATATATATATATATATATAATCGTTTAAAAGAATAGAGCCTGTCTGTTATAAATGCACGTTTGTTGAAGTGTACTAGAAATAAATTTAAATAAATCAACTCTCTCTCAATCGAAAAGTATACACACACACAGACATATATATATATATATATATATATATATATATATATATATATATATATATATAAAAGGTTATAACTATTTGTAATTACTGTGTTGTACTGATGATCTTCATCCTTTTTAATAACTTGTATTACTTTCAAATAATAAATCACGTTTTAACTAAAAACATGTATAAACGGATCTAAAATATTGGATCAGTATAAAAGTTCGTATACGATTTGAAATTGAAACTCAGGCGATTATTTTTCTCAGAAAACGCTTTTATTAATCAATTACGTATCCACCATCGTTTTATGAATTCATTTTCCAACGCTCAGGCAGCTACTGGATTCCTCGATCGTAAAAGCTGTGCGGTTTTTCGGCAAAAAAGGCGATGAGGTTGTTTTTGACGGTCTCCACGGTCAGCTTCTTTACCGTTTAAACTGTTCGGCAACGGCCGGAACAAATGATAATCCGAAGGTGCAATGTCCGAAAAATATGGTGGATACGATATGATTTTCCATTTCAACTGCTTCAGTTTTTGCAGAGTCCGTTTTGCTGTATGTGGTTTTGCGTTGTTGTGGTGGAAGATGGCCCCCTTGCGATTGATCAAAATCGAACGCTTTTCTTTAATTACTGCGTTCAGTTTGGTTAGTTGTTGACATTACTTCTCCTTAGTAATTGTTTCGCCCCGTGAGAGTAGTTCAAAATAAACAACACCTTTGCAATTCCACCAAGCATATAGCAACAACTTCATCGGATGCAAGCCAGCGTTGGCGACTGGTTTTGTCCCTTCATTCGCTTGTTTCGATATTCGTTTGCATCGGACGTTGTTATACAGGATCCATTTCTCATCGCAAGTCACCAACCGATCCAAAAAGGTTCTCTGTTGAGGCGTCCAAGCAAAGAAACTGCCGAAGAGATGTGGACAAACTTATTTTTTTTCAGACGAGTGCGGCACTCATGTATCGAGCTTCAGCATGAACCCCAGCTTGTTTAAATGCCGAAATGCAGTCGATCTGTCAACTTTAAGTGACTCGGCAACCTCTTCGGTTAAAATTCGTGAGTTATTGTCAACTAAAGCGCGTACAACATCGTCGAACGGGATTGATCTTCGAGGTTAAAATCACCAAGTCTAATTTTAGCAAACCATTTCTTCACAGTTGGAAGTGATGGCGCATGGTCCAAATAAACCTCCCGAATATTTTTTGCTGCCGCGCCTCCTGTTACTCCTTTCCGAAACTTGTACAAGATAACGTGCCGAAATTGTTGAAAAAATCGAATCAAAACAAATGTTTCTGATCCTCATATGACAGCTGTGACTGGCACCTTTGAAACGATATATAACATGAATACATTTCAATATCGAGCGCCGCCATGAGGCACTCTTAACACCACCTATTGAATCGTTTACGAACTTCTGCACTACTCCAATAGGATGAAAACCAGTTATCTAAAATCTCAATGATTCAACATCATGAAGACCACCAGGACAATAAGACACATAACAGTGTAGTTTTGGCTCTGAAAATGATGGCATCGTCATCGAAATGACTATTAGCAATAATCCAAAATGATCAGAATCAATTAGTGAACATTTTTGATCGGATTTTTTTGGATTGGTGAAGTGGGTGGAAAATTCAATTGTGAAAATAAGAAAAATATTAGATTTATTATTTTTAAATCAGAACGACGTGACGTTTAATTAAATAAGATATTACTTTTTTTTGGGTGATCAAAATTAAAAAGACATTATACAATGAATATATTTATTACTAAATAATAATATTCTTGTTTAGTACGGGTCAGTGTCGTAGCAGAGGTTTCTTTCGATACACAATTAAATCAGATATCTCACATTCCTCACCTCCGTGTCTTGGCGAAGATAGATACAAAACATTACGGTTCTAGAATGCACGATAGCAATTCGTGTCAGACTATTGAAAACTGAATATTTATGCACGATTAATTTTATACTTGGAATTATTTTTATCCAGGAGGATTGAAGCAGCTGATTTAAAAAGTAATAATTTAAAAAAATAATGTAGTGTTTCAAGCTATCTCCTTTTTGATAAACTAATCTATCCCAGTTATTTGTTTCACTTGTGCTAACAAGCTTATAATAGCTATTCAAAATAAAATGACCAGATTTCTCTACACTAAGACGATATTTTTACAAATGCTAATAGATTTTCTTTTATTATTACATGCAACTGCTCAATAGCTCTCATTACAAAATTCAAACTATTATAAGTTTTACTAACAATTAAATGAATGTATCATTCCAACAACAGAAATAAATTCAGTGATACGTCCAACATATAAAAGAATCGTCCAGTTTAATTCACACTCCTCCGGTAGATTAAAATGATTTACTGATTTTTATTTGAGATTTTTTTTAACTGTAAAGCGAATAAAAGTACTCTTATTAAAAAGTATTCTAATTCCAAAACATCAAGTACAGTTTACAAATAAAAACAATCAATTGTTTGATGCAATACTTGCAAACGTAATTCGAAGCAACTCAAATACTAAATGGGTTATAAAGATGCGAAATACTATAATTAAAGTTAATAACAACAATTATGCGACTTATTAAAAGAAGTACAACTGTAAATGAAAATGCGCAATGTATATAAAAAATAATAACAGTACAGTAAGTAAAACCTACTTGTCTAATAAACACTAATTCTTTATGCTAAGGTGGATGTAAAATATATATATATATATATATGTGTGTGTGTATGTGTGTGTGTGTGTGTAATCTCAATGTAGTATAATTATTTATAACTATTTTCACTTCCTGCAAGCGTAAATATATGTGGGTGTTTATATAAAATTTCTGTATCAATAACACACAACTTGGATTAGTAATATTGAGTAATATATGTATTTAAATATATAAATACATTTTTAGAAAATTCGATTATTGAGAAACGATATAAAAAAATAAAACATTTTGACATTCAACAAAGTATCAAGGTTTAATATTGTTTGTTGAGATCATTCTAAAAATAAATCGAAATTAAAATAAAAATGATCCTACAAATTGATTCCTTAACCTCAGTTAAATACCTTATACATAAGGTGTACAAATTAATTTGATGCCTTTTTTCATAGAAAATGAATGTTTACGGGCAAATGATGAAATACATTTCAATCCTCAAAATATTCGCCATTATTCTGTAAAACTTTAAGCCATCTGTCGTGTAACTGACGAACGCTTGTTGATAACAGATGGCGGTTTCGAATCGATGAAGTCTCAATACATTTACCACTGTTTTAGCAATGTTTACATGTTTTATGTGACAATACCTTCTCCAAAATCTGACCAAATCATACGGCAGCATTTTTTTTCAATTGACATGTGAAAGTATACAATATCTCATATGATGCTTTTCGGACGCCATCATGTTCACTACTGTTTTGTGAGGTTATACCAACTGCTTGAACAAGATATGTAGTTTTTAAATGTTACGGTTGACATTTCAAAATCCTAAAACGACGAGAAAATATTTTAAATTGAAAAAACAATTTCACTGATATAATTTAAAGCCAGCGAATTAAATTCTACTCCTAATACAATAAAGTGAAGGTGAATTGTTATTATTATTAATTACTAATGTCATATTTATTTAATCAAAACACAGAGTAGTAATTACATATTAGCTTATTTCTTTTCAAAACATTTTTATTGATTTATAAAGTACTTTAATAATTGCCTGGAAATTTTATGATGGTGTAATTTTAAAAAGAAGATCAGAATCCGCAAAGAATGTTTTCCTACGTGTTAAGAAAAACATTCCAGCAATAATTGTTTTTATATGACGAAACAAAAACAAAGATTTCGCACGTTTAAACATTCCGTTGATAAAAATTAAATACTTTTTTACAAAAACATTGACACAATGATAAACACATCATAATAAAATGTTAATGAAAATAAAAATGATCTAATGTTTTATTTTAATTAAAACATGTTTAATGTTCTCATATAAATATATATATATATATATATATATATATGTATGTATATATGTTTATATAAAGTAAGAATGAAAATATTTTTGATCTTAACGGCTTTTTCAAATAAGCTTTAAAACAGCAAAAAGAAAATAGACTCAATTTACACTGAACTGTGATTTTTAATTAAAACATGTTTAATGATCTCATATATATATATATATATATATATATATATATATAAATATATATATATATATATATATATATATATATATGTATGTATGTATATAGGTATATATATGTTTATATAAAGTAAGAATATAAAAATGTTTTTGAGCTTGACGATTTTCTCAAATAAGCTTTAAAACAGTAAAAGGAAAACAGACTCAATTTGCATTGAACTGTGATTATGAGAGAGTTTGAAGCGAAAGGGAAAACTTTCAAATAGTTTTCGCAAGAGGTAACAATTGAGTGTGAATTTCTTGTTCGACCTTGTCTAAATATACATACATATATATATATATATATATATATATATATATATATATATATATATATATATATACACGTAAGTTCAAGAAGGTGCAATAAAATACGAATCCATTCATGCGTTGGACACTGATTTTTATGAATGGAATAGTAACTGTATACAGTTCGTTTTTACTTATTAAAATGACATTGAAAATATTAATTTTTATTTTTGTACTTAAGTATGCATGTCTGTATTTATATAAAAAACATGATGTACACTTATCTATAAAATTAATTCTATGCCGGAAATTAAATTATTACAATTAATAAGTTGTCCTCGTTTTTTAATAGAAGAATTAATTTGTCCTTGAAGTTATATAAATTTGATTAAAATACATACGAAAACAATTTTGAATTTCGAGTAACATGGTATTCTGTTTTCTTCTGATTATGGCTTTTATTTAATTTTCAAAAAATGTTAATCCGAATGAATTCTTCCTTCACTCCACATACCGCATCAAATTTTAAATCAAAAATATTTAATAAATTATCATTAATTATTTTCGATTACCGATTATACACATTTCGATGGCAACGCCATTATTTTCAATGCACCAAGTTACCGAAAAATATTTTTATAGATTTTTCGATAACTTAGCGTTCTAGGGATGATGGCGTTGCCATCATTTATGAAAGTCGAAGCAGATATATCAAAAAATTAAAACGTATTAAGATAATTGCGACAAAAGAGTTCTTGAATACAATACGGAAATCAACAATACAGAGAAGAAATAGGATTCAAACGAGTAAAAAGTCCGTTAACTTTCTATAATCATAATATAAGATCATGTTGCCCAAAGATGATACAATTGTCGAAACGGATCGTCACAAATAACAACAAATCCAGTGATACAAAGAAAAAGAATACAAGACTTATTATTTTCATTTTCTAATTAACATCGGTATGTTTACATTTACTCCCTTTTTAAAGTGCATACATACATACATATATATATATATATATATATATACATATATATATATATATATATATATATATATATATATATATATATATATAGAGAGAGAGAGAGAGAGAGAGAGGGAGGATATAAAAGGAGAGCGGGAGAGGACGGAGGGAGAGAGTAATAAAAAAAATTTACTGGGAACCTAATAATAACCTAAGAATAATGTTACAAAAAGAACTCATAAACAGATGGGGTAAGAATATCAAAAAAGGTATTGTAAATGTATGGGTAAGCAACACTGAATCACTTGAAAAGAAAAATTTTAAAGAGTAATTTTTCCAGAAGAGAATCGTCATATGTTATAGATATTATATGTATATATATATATATATATATATATATATATATATATATATATAAGAACGTTATTTCAGATAAATCAAAAAACACTATAGTTAAGCTTAAAGATTCATTTTCTTTGGAAAGAGAATAAAATTTAGGCTGATTTCTTTTATAAACAGTTTTTCAAAATTTAACATAAATATGAGTAAGTGAATTAGAGTAATTTAATAATTCTATTCACAAAAATTACAAAAATAAAACCCTCCGTTCTTCTAGTTATTATGCCTTATATATATATATATATATATATATATATATATATATATATATATATATATATGTGTGATATATATGTGATGATGAACTTAGGCTTCCACACGAAAGTATTAAAATAAACTCAGAAATTAAAAAAACATGCTATCCCCTATTTAATATTTTAGTTCAATTGTATTTGAGTATCAAATTGAACTAAAATACCAAATAAAAATAACATGACTTTTCGTAACCCCTGCGCCCTCTTTTAATACTTCCGTGTGAAAGCCTAAATTGAATCACCATATATATATATATATATATATATATATATATATATATATATATATATATATATACATATATATATATATATATACATAAAATCAAATTTATGTTTTATTAGTATATTGAGTTTTATGCACAAAACATAATTTATTTTTAAATCACATTACTTTCTACAGTAAGTCGATTCAAGTAAATATCATATGTGAATTTAGTATTCATGTTATGTGTACACATCCACTTGTACAAGAATATACATACATATATATATATATATATATATATGTATGTATGTATCACTTATATAATGAACTATTAATAAAGTGAATATCATTTCGCTCAGGTCAAAATCGTGATTCAATAAAATGCAACGAGTTCCAATCTCTTTTTGCAAGTATGCAGACCAGATAGATAGAAGTCAATGCTCTTGTTATCAGGTGACTTAAGTTGTAAGTTCATTTTATTTATGCAGACAAGTTTTCTTTTTAAGATTTATTGATTGTTTTATAATAATTTATAAGCGCCAAACCTGAACATACTTGCAAAATACGTTGCTATGGACTTTGTATGACACTTTTATGTATGTCCGTCTCATTTGACTGAAAAGTAGACTATTTCAGTTCTATAAACATACAGAAATATGTGTATGTATGCATGCATATATATATATATATATATACAGAGAGAAATTCCAATATGTATACATTTTATAAAAAAGGAAAATATACGATTAAAAAAAGAATAAAAACATATATTAATAATTGTTGAACTGTTTGTGACTATTTACTAAAATTGTTTAATGTAATAAGTAATTTTATTATTTAATATTTACTTACATCACAAAAAAATAAAATAAGGTCAAAAACATAATTATATACATGTAATTTAAAAATAATACAGCTGATATTTTACAAATTATACACCTGACAATTTAAATCAGTAGCTTCAATATTTCCAACAGTATAAAAAACTTTGTAATATCAGACGTAATTAAATTTTAAACTAATATAAAATTCGTTGTTCAAGGCGTGGTATATTTTTACATATATTTTGGAATTATTGAAAACTTCCACAGGAAGCAAAAATAATTAATTATTGTAAATTCGTAATTTAATTGCTTTTTTTAAACGTTATATACGAGATTTGTATTTGTATATTGATCTCATTTTTGTACACAATACATTTCGTTTTATTTAAATGTTTAATTTTAATGAGAAAATACCAAAATATTTATCTACAAGTTTTACCATTTATTTATTTCCGTCTGATAACAGGAATATTTTACAAATTTAATTAAATATTACGAACACGAAAAGCGTATTAAAAGAATAAATGTGATACAAAATAAGTAATGTGTTAAAAATAAAATTACCTTGAATGTAATGTTTTATGATAATGACACTATATCCAAACATCTGCATATAACGATTTTTAAGCCTCAGGGTTTCAGAATAATTAATGTACGTTTCCTTGTAATTTACTTATTGCTTAATTAATGTTGCAAGAGTTTATTTTAAGCCATGTACGGTTTTGCGAGATTTAAATATTTAAAAATAAAAGTTTGAATTTAAACTGACAAGAATTTATTTGTGATTTTATTTTATTTAATAAATTTTTGCTAGTATTGTACATTATCCATTCGAAGAAACAAATTCTATGCACACAAACGTAATATTACGTTGGTGCAAAAATAATTACGGATTCTATCGTTTTAAGTTTGGCGCTGATTTTTCTAATTATCATTTAATTATCTTTCATTATAATCATGTAAACGATGAAATTAGCACTGTTGATTTCATCTTATGTATATTGTGTTCATCCTTTAGTATTGTTGGATATAACCTCTTAAATTAGTCATGGCAAAAAGCAAATTCGATCGATTTTGTTATATGAGTTTAATATGAGTTTTATGCTCAAAATATCAAATTTGTTTTTGATGGAGAGTTAGTTAGTGAATATAAAGATCAACACTGATTCCAAAAATTTCGTAATGGAAACGAAAACCTTGATGATAAGGAGGGTCGTGGACGTCCTTCAGCTATAATTAATAATGATTTAAGAACCATTATTGAAGCAAACTGTGGGGGTGAATCATTTAGGGTACCGTGTGAACTAAACGAACATCAAGCAATTCGGCGGTACGAAGTCTGCCCTGCGCTTCTTTTGTGTAACAAAAATGATCCCTTTCTTGATTTCATTGTCACATGTGATGAAAAGTGGATTCTCTACAGCAACTGAAAACGTCCATTACAGTGGTTAGACAGAGGAGAAACGTGAAAACAGTTTCCTGAACCGAAACTTCGTGAAAAAAAGATTATGGTCACTGTTTGGTGGTGGGCAAGTGGTATCATTCATTAGAACTTCTTAAATCCTGATGAAATAATAATAACAGAAAAATATTGTCAGGGAATTGCAAAAAAGATATGAAAAGTTGCATCATTTATGCCAAGTATTAGTCAATCGAAGAGGACCGATTCTTCTTCATGACAGCGCCCGACCACACATCTCAGAAATGACTTCAAAAAAATTAAATGCACTGGTTCACGAAACCATGCCTCACCCACCTTATTCGCCGGTCCTGTCTCCGACAGATTATCATTTTTTTAGACATTTGAATAATTTCCTAAGAGAGAAGGTTTACAAAGATCAAGCGTCAGCTCAAAGCGCTTTCGATGAATTCGTTAATTCTAGAACTCCATAATTCTACCTTGTAGGAATAAACAAACTTGTTTCCCGTTGGAAGAAATGTGTTCAGATCAATGGTCTTTATTTTGATTAATAAATACAATCTTTAACTGATATATGCGTCTTTATGCTCGATACGTAAAAACCGCAATTATTTTTACAATAGTTCTAATTACTATTATCTTAATTGAAAATACGTCGTAATTTTGTAAATACACTCATTAAGTCTCGAATTTTATCGTCGTTTATGGCGAAGGTACGCCGAATTAATTTTCATAGTTAATTCCATTTAATTGTATAATTTAATGCACACAAACTGAATACAGTATGATCAACATTTAATAAATATTTCCATATAATGTAAAATGTCACGTCTATTAACCAAAAACAGCAGTTTTCGTTATAATGTTACGATCGTTTAATAATAATAAAACACAATAGTAACATACAACATATTGTTCGACCTTTACGCAAATAATTTAAATTGATTGAGACGTGAAACGTATTTTATTTATACACTGCACCTTACGAATTATAACAGAGGGTTAATTGATTAAAAGCATGACAGGAAGTCGTTGGCCCAGATTATAATGATAACACATTATACTGATACTAAAAACAAACTCTGAACGTTTGTTCCATGAATTTTACTAGTCAGGTGTTTCGTAGCATAACTTAGATTTGAATTTTATGGCCCCCTTTCACGGCCTTCTTTTGAAATCTAAATATATGCAAAGCTTTCTTGATTTTATTTTCGGCTTAAAAATGAGAAAACGGTTAATATATTTTATTTATAATAAATATTTTAATGGAAGATAATAAGAATGAAAAAAACAACACGATTCTAATATCGAGTAGATGAAAATGTAAGTAAGAGAGAAAAAAATCAATTTTCTCAAGGTACGATAATTCTGTAATAGAAATTCGATAAAAAAGAACAACGATTTGACAATAAATATAAATTACAAACGTAACTTATGGACTTTTTTTTATTATTTATTTAATAAAATCGGTCGTACGAGAGCGGCCAGTGAATTAATGTTTTATAGACACGATAAGGTACAATTTACTAACACGACACGTACATCTTTTCAGCATTGATTTAGTAAGAGTTGAAGCTAGTTGGTTTGCACCCTAGTCATACATAATTCATTTTATTATTGAAGATCGGCAATGAAATGCTTGAAAGACACATTCTGTATTTTTTTTATATAATGAAAAATAACCAGTCTCATGTGCACATATGCATATTTAAAAAAATAGATAATAATAATGAAAGATACATCTGTTTTATATCGTTGTAAGGGGCTTCTTCCAAGAACACCTAATGTTTTTATCGAATAGTCTCTGTACTAAGAATTCGAAACCAACAAATTCTAAGACAGTTCTAGGTACTATTTCGAATCAATACACGAGATCAAAGTGAAACAGAGTTCTTGAAGAGTTTCATAGAAATCAGAACTGTTACAAAGAGTAACAGACACGTTGGGAACAGAATATAAAAGCTTTAAAAGAGAATTTATTTGAAAGGTGATAATACTGTAAAGTAAAAATGACAAATACAAATTTATTTCCTCTCTACTTCTTTAATATACGTACATACATATGTACATACATACATATATATATATATATATATATATATATATACATATGTATATATAATGAAGATAGAGAGAAAGAGAAACTCAAAAATCATAAAATAGTTTCCATATATTTTCGAAACGTTTTGAAATGTTTAAATTGATAAAATGTCAAAATGAATATTAAAATATAAAAAGAACGTAATATTTTTATTCCTATGTTTACGACTTTTATATAAAAAAAGTCATACAAACATTTATAATAGACAGGTTAGTTGTTGTGACTGGCTGAACGAAGAATTAATATACAAAAACTAGTTTGGACAACGAATAAAACTGATTTAGTGAAATTAAATAATTTAACATTGTGATAAAGTGAATTGTTTTCAATAGATGTGAATTGATTTAAAGTGAAGAAAACGATTCGACGTCTTTAAAAATGTGTTTTTCTTTTTATATTCTTGATAAAAGGTAAACACTTTAATCGAAAAAGGTGCTGTATTTGACAATAAATCGTATTTAGTCAAAACAGTGTTTATAATTTAATTAAAAATTACTATGATGCATAATTTTGCTCATAAATACTTTTTCTCGAGATGTAATGTATTTTTTATACGATATTCAATAATTGATTTTTGATCATTTTGATTTTTGCTTATGGACATTTCAATAGCTATTCCATCATAATCAGAGGAGAAGGTACAGAAAAATCTATAGCTTTTTACATTTTTCTCTGTACAAATTTATCATGCGAATAAGCAGCAATCAAGATTCATTATTGAACATTTTTGACCCAGATATTTGTTTGTGGTTAATATTGGGGTTAAAAATTCATTTGAAACTCAGAATGGATATTTTTTAAAGAATTAATCCCATGTACATAGTTTTCAAATACCTATAAATGAAATCGGAACAGACTTTTTTCTTTTTTCTCTTACTAAATATTCTCTTCTTGTTCTATTATATGTAAGTATTCGCGTATTTAAAATATATATTTTTTATTAGAAAACAGAAACAGTCGAATATTTTTATATTCAAATGAAAGAATAAAAAATCTTGACCGAAAAACCTTGTCAAAAAGTCCGATATTAAAAAAAGTGTTTATTATCAAATTTTATTTGTTGTTAAAGAAATTATTTCAAACACACACTTTATGGAAATATTTTAAATTTGATAAATGATTATTGCTTTATAATTGCTATACACTTTTATATTTTTATTTTCATTTAATTATAAAATTAGATTAATTCGAATCGACATTTAAAACTCGTATATATATATATATATATATATATATATATATATATATATATATATAAGTCTAATTTTTCATTACTGATATTAATAAAAATTGAATTAATAATAAGAAAAGTTCATAATACTAGAAAAATATTACTCACTTCAAACAAACGCGATAATAAATAATATGAAGATAATCTTAATGTATAAAGGCTTCATTTTTTCACTCACTGGCTATAGATTTTTTGACAAATGAATCTAAAACGAATCGCATCTGTTTAAATTGAAACTCTTTATTGTTGCTCAATCAGACTAAAACTTGTTAAAAACAATCTAATTACTCGTCTGTCAGTTTGAATCATGCTTCTGGAATTAGAATTATTAAATGCTACGTATTTCTCTGTGTACATCGCAAGATGTTCATGTCCAATTACAGTGTGCATGCTGACAAATAGATTAGTTTAGTTCATTTATAGTCAATCTTGAAATATTGATCCGTCTTTTCTCTTTGTGCGTTGTAACCTCACAGCATACAAAAAAAACCAAACTTAAAGTACATATTGTTTTATATGGATGCATTTATATATACATACATATACATGTACATATATATATATATATATATATATATATATATATATATATGTATATTATGAAAAAATTAATTTTTAAATATTTTTGGTCAAAATATAAATTTTTTTGATTTGTGAGAAAAAAAAATCATTTGTGAAGGAGAATTCACCCACAATAGCAAAAACTCTATTAATTGAATTTTGATCCTTTTTTTAGATTTTTTTATAACAATCTAAAATCTGCATAAAATATTTCTAAAGACAAAGTATATTTCAGTATAACAAATTTTTGATAGGGGACAGTTTTCAATGAAACTTCTGGCACCGGAGTTGTTTTATTCTAAGCGAGTTTATTATTATTATTATTATTATATATATATAATAATAATACACATATACATATACATATACATATATATATACATATATATATATATATATATATATATATATATATATATATATATATATATATATATTATACGAAAAATAGATTTGTAATGAAAGAATTCGATTTTTCTGACAATTCACTTTTAATCTAAATTTTTCAAGAAATATATAATTTATTGTAAAGAATATCAAATAATTGATTAAAATTTTATTTTTATTTACAGAAATCAATTTACAACAAAAAAATATTGAGAAAGAATCTCTTTTCACTAGAAAAATGAAATAATTTCTAAAGGTTTATACATAAACTTTTTTTTAAAATAAAACAGTGTGTTTAAATAAAAAAAGATTCTTCTAAAAACAAAAAATAATATAAATGTGAAAGATCATGCACTTTTACTTCTAGACTTTGATTAATATTTTTTTGAAATTAACGGTATCAAAAATAAATTTAGATGATATTATTTTAAAATATAAATAAATATGTCGAACGCATATAAGCAGAAAATATATTTTTTACATTAAATTTCGGTTTTCTTTATATATAAGTTTAAAGTTTCAATATTGAATCTACAAAAAAGTACAGTCTATAGTATTCAATATTTGATGAAAGAGTTAGTTAATTCGAATGATATTCTTTCAATTCAAATATAAATAAAAATACGAATTAAAATAACATATAAATAAAAATCAATCTTAGCTAATAAAATTAAAAACTAGTGTTGTACACTTTCAAAATCAGACATACATTTTTTTTTTAAACTTTCGACAAGATTTTATAGTAGGAACAGTCGATAAAAAATCTTCCGTACAAAACAAAAATTAATAATTGGCAGACATTCAATTTTCAGTCAACATACTAATATTTTGAATAATGAAACATCATATATTAAAAAAATATCTTCTTTAATATACTACTTCAGAAAATAAAAAAAAAAACAACAAGGAGAAAGTTTGTTCCTGAAGAGAATTCCTTTCACTAGAAATTTACTGTCTAAAATTGATACAGTTTGGTTATTTTTAGAACTATTACTTATGTCAGTAACTAAGGAATAAAATTACATGTAACAATGATTCTATGAAGTCATAAATAACTTATAACTGTAATAAAAATGATCCTTTGCTGCTGCTTGATTCATAAAGTATTATAGTATTTTAATAAAGAATATAAACTGTTATATATACTTTGTAATTATTCCAAGAACTCACATTTTTTTTTATTTTCACGGAAGTTTTTTTTAGAAAATCGAATTAAATCATTTGAATATTTATATCGAAATAGCGTTCTATATAAAGTTATTGCGAACACAAAACTACTGATAAAATCATTTTATTTAGAGCGAGTGGTTTTCATGGATTTAATTTATTTTTTTGTAGTTTCTTTGAAAATTCAAATAACTGTAAAAACACGAATGCCTTAGTTCTACATACTACAAGAATTCGATAATGTCTCTAGTAAATCAATTTGAGTTTAATGAATATTATTTTTTTTATTGGATTTGTAAGAATTTGAAAGAAAGTCAACAATAAAAGTACAAATAATACGCACACGAATCTTGAAATTAATTCATATTTACACATGTACATGCTTTACAGTACATTATTTGTGTAGCATATATTTAACTAAATTACACCCTTTTATCATAATAAACCTATTCCATTTTGACGACTGTTCAACACTATCAAGTACATCTTGAAATTATAGAAAATATTGAAAATAAACATCACTGGTGACAGTTGTCATCGTTAATTTGTATTTGTTAACTGCTCGTCGTATTTATTTCCTCGATTCGATAATATATAAAAAATGTCTGTATATGTATACATAACTATCGATGTGTATTCAGTATTTAAAAAGGATAAATACGCATTTTGAGCAAATGAAATTCAATATGACACTAGTAACGAAAACATTAATATTAATTCGTGTTTCGGTTACGCAGCAGAAGGCTAAATGTCAAATATAAGCCCAACAATTTCGATATAATACATCACTGACCTAATTTTTTGTATTGATTATTAAGAATCCGTAAAACGTGTAGTTAGTTTCGGACTGCACGCAAACTTAATTAATTATTTACATAAAAATGTTAAAAGTTTCACAGTCCAGTCCAGACAGTATAACACGAGAAACATTTTTGCAAACATTCATAGGTCTCTGTGTGTGTATGTATACAATTTATATATATATATATATATATATATCGATTATTTTAAAATGCTATAATATAAAACGGCACATGAGGTAGAATAAAATAAATGCTTTTATGAGTCGAATATAAGTTCAAAAGTCATAAGTTTAAACTGAAACAGTTTATAAGCTTACATTTGAACTATAACCTAATAGTCTGTTTTGTTAAATATTCGAAAATAATCTCGTTAAAACGTGTATTGATTAGTTGTTATTCCAAATATCGTTATAAAAAGCTTTCGATTTTTATACAGACAGCGCATCGTAATAATTTCTTTAAGTGATGGTAGTAAATTATTAAATATCGATTAACTGCAACAGACAACTGGATAATATAAAAGAAATAGATAAGAATATCGACTGTAACATCTAGTTTTTCCTTAAAATTGTTATAAAAGAGTACTATTATAAATAGTTTTAAAACACAAGTGTGAAAAATGTGGTAGAATGTTAAAGGTCTATCCCTGTTTTATGTATTGATTAATTTAATTCATTTAACCTTATGAAGCCAGGAAGGGAGAAAGTGTTCTAAAATTTTTTAAAAAATATTTTTCGATTAATTGGACATTCTTTTATCGTAAACAAAATGAAAATTGCAAATTTGTCGGTTACAAGAAAAAATATGTTAATTCAGATTAGCCATTAGAAATTTCACATCTGTCTGACATATCGTGGAAAATCGTTGAGAATATTCGGGGAAATATAAATCTCTTGATTGGAAACATATAATTGGAAGCGGAAAAATTTATTACAATTGAAAATTTGCAGAAATAACTTTACTGTTGAGTGTGAAAAATTTTGACACAATCAAGTGTGAACAAAACGGTTTCACATCGGTCACATTTTGTACCTGGACGTAGAGTCTTGAAATTTTTTATACGGTTCCTTTCAATAATGAGCTTTTGGAAACAAAATATTAGTATACCCAATTCAAAAGTTCACAATTTTCATAGCTTTTTAAATAAAAAAAACGCGATTTTTCTGATTTTTAGGCGACCGTTTTTTTAATGAAAGAAAAAGTTATAAATTTAGTATCATTAGAAAGTAATGATCTTTAAATATATCATCCAAAAGATAACGCCTTGAGACCATAGTTTCTTTGGAAAGCATTAATTGATCTCTAGATCCACGCTCAGCTTCAATAATTGTGTAGAAACCCGAATAATGGAGCACAAAATGTTCAGACGAAGAAGGCTATTACAACTTCCATGGTTCATATTATATTTACTCTAGGTTATTATATCAAATGCAATTTCATATAAATCTCTTTAAATTACTGAAACTCTCTTTAGCCATGAAAAATAACAGACTAAATAGTTTTTCTTTACTTAATGTGATATCACAAGCAGGTATACTGGATGATCATTTTTTTTAAAAAAAAACTAAAAGAGATTCTTAAAAGACATTCTTAAAAGAATTCATTAAAAGATATTTTTAGTTATTTAACTTTAATAATCAGTAGTTAAAAAAAGAATAAATCTATTTATTTTTTCTTTTAAGATAATATTTCCACAGTTTTCTTTCATTGTATTTTGAAATTAATTTCTCTCTCATGCAACTAAAATGGACGCTACTATATATATATATATATATATATATATATATATATATATACAAACACACACATATATATATATATATATATATATATATATATATCTGTGTGTTAAAAAAATAGTTCTGAAATAAAGCATTTAAAATTTCAATATATACAGAACATGTAAACATCGTGTATAAATACAATGTTCATCAGTGAGGTCAAATTATATTGATAATAAACTAAAAAGGTGAATTAACATGTTTATTTCATTCAAATTAACAATAGAGACTAGAAATGAAACATGAATGTAATATCGTCATAGTAATTAAATATAAAACCTGATTTTCAATCAATGTCTATTTTATCAAAGGTATTTTTAAGTACAATAGGAATTTAATACATCCTTTGTGTAGAAAAATTTACAGATTTTTTAACTTTAACAAAAATCTCAAATATATCAGAAATTTAATTTAATTATTGTGAACGAGTCGACAGATACTAATTAAAATAATTAATTAAATAAATCATCGATTCAGTATACAAAAAAAATCTTCAGTGAAATCAAAAAACATACACTCGTTAGAGTGAATGTGTAGAAAGAGCAGTTACGTTAAAAAATAATGGATGAATATGTTTCTAGAATTAGTTGTTTGGAGACTCTTTTTAAATTCGTCTTTTTTGTCACTTTTATATTTTACTGAATAAAAATATGATGAAAATAAATAATAAAAATTTACTAATACAAAATATTAAAGATATTAGGTTGGTAGGAAAATAAATGCGGTAATGCGTGCGAATTTAAAGGTCATAAACCGCAATTATTTTCTATCAACCTAATATAATTAGTTTTCTTTCGAATACAAAAAAATGATTATTTTACTGAATTTTACATTATAATTAATAATAATATCTTGAGTTTTTTATTTTTTAAATAAATTAATAATCAATAAAAGATAGCATTATAATAAGATTCATTTTTTATAAAGTAATCTACTTACGAGTATTTACTACTCACTTAATTGAATGAGGTGATTTTTAAATTAGAATTTATTTTGTAAAAAAAAATAATGAGATTCAGAAGATGCGATAATTAAATAATTTTTATTAAGTCACATATAAATGAATAAAGTAATACATTTTAACTCATTTTATCAAAATTCGATAATTATCATCAACAATTAATTAACATTGATGATTCCTTCCTTTAATTAAATGTATAAAACAACCTATTACGTAAGTTTAGAAATATGTTGGGTTTCGTTCTTGTTTTTTCAGACGAAAACATAATTAATTTCTACAACAATTGTGTTCCCTCATAAAGGGGTGAATACATTATTACGAATTTAAACATGTAAGTAAACATTTATGATTCATATAAAAGTAACATGAAATAAACGTGACACACACATTCAAGTAATTACATTTATTTTAATAAATACCATATTTAAGGGTGATTTTATTAAAGAATGCGCACGAAACAGAAAGATAAAATATACTTTGAAGTTCTTGTTTGTTCTGAAACGCTCAAATATGTCAGTGTTTATCATTTGATATATATATATATATATATATATATATATATATATATATATATATATATATTTGTCATTTTTCTTAAACTAAATCGGTTGTAAGATGAAACAATTTTCTACGCCATTAGTTATCGGTAAACACCATGAATGAACAAACAGGCATAAAATCGTAACTGTACGACGCATCTTCTGTCTTTCTGTTTGCAGTCTGGCGCTACCGGTTTGAACATGGAAGGCGACCTCGAATCGACTCTATTGGTCGACTTTGTTGTTCACGTCCACCATGATTTCAAAAGTGAACTAATAAGACATAGATGTGTGGGATGGAACTCAATACAAGGCTTTCGTATCAACTTAATATAAAAAGAACACACATTCTGAAAAAACAATACATTCCAGGGTTTTTTTCAATATTTATTGGACACGTGTCTGTGAAGACAACCGAAGACAATCGTGAAAAAGGAAACAATTATCATTGAAATTCATATTATGTAATGTTTTAATGATGTGAAATGTTATTACAATTTTAGAAATTGATGATTTGTTCCCATGATTTCAACGGTATTATTTCAGATTTGAAGGTTTATTCGTTTCAGCATGTTCGTTATTGTTCTTGTAATTCTTTGCAATCGATGTACCAATCTTTGTCTGAATAAAATAGTAATAGTGGGATTATTTTTTATATTTCATTATTAACAAACGATTCGTCTCCTTTTTTAAAGAAATTACAAAGAGAAAATATGAACTGAAATAGTTCTAATATGCACATATGTTTGTTTAACACACAGATGAGTAAATCGCATTATAAATAAAAAATAAAATAAAAACTTTCAATACCTGTATTAAATACATATGATCAATACTTTTACTTTATTATTAACTTAACTTTTTTTTCTGCAAAACATGATATTAAAAAAGTGTACGTGTTACAATACGAGGGAATTTTTAATGACTCGGATATATGTCACGTATGTTTCCCTAGTGCGAATATATTTCACAATCGATATCTAGAAAATTAATTGAAATTGTAAAACCGATATTTCACCGCAAACATATTAAAATTTTACACGAATCCGTTTAATTAATTTAAACTAACGTAAGGAGACATTTAAAATGGATGTACGCAGTTGAGAAATATCCTTATGAAAGAAAATTAAATAAAAAAATATGCAGTACTTCCGTAAATTCTTGTAATAAAATAAATTTTACTGTATGATTAAAATGCACTTTACTATATGATTACAATTGCGTTAATGAAAAAAAAATAATATATTAAATCTTGTTTATTACATTATGTGCTGAAAATGTCAACTTCCGGTCTATTGGAACGAATTACAAAAATATGTACAATTAATTGTTATTGAGTTGATATTATGATATTTTCACAATATAGAGGGTTCTCTGCAATATATTGATACAGAAAAGCAAGTGATTACTGTATTTTGAACAAGTTCTTGAATTTAACTCACTATAAAACCAAAAGTATTTACATTTTTATTTATAACTTATTGTTTTTGATCAATTCAACTGGACTGTTGATTTAAGTATTATTTTATTACCTCATTATATTTGACTGTACGATATATCAACCACAACATATTTTATTTATATTAAAGTATTTTTAATATTTACATATTCTCTTATAATTGTTTATAGCTAGCATTATTTTTCTATCAAAATAATTAAATCTAATATAGAAAATCACATACATATTCAACCATTTGTATACTTTAGGCACTACTAATAATCTAAAAGCAAGGAGTATTTAGTTACCTATAAATCAGGTTATATTGGATTATAAAGATCATTAAAGTATCAACACAGATGCGAATAAAGAGGATTATAATTTCAGACGATTTTATTTCAACACAAAATATACTGGTACTCATTTGCACCATTCTGCACTATTTTGTGTTTGCTTTTTAAATTTTATTGCCGAAAATAAGCAGTATGATTTTACGTATATACATCTTTTTTTAATTAATATTAAATATAAATTTAGTGCGAGTCCCTGACTTACTGTATTCCCTTATTTCGCACGACACATATAAAACATCTGGTATGAAATTAACTTATAATGATTTTAACTGCGTCAAATATATACGTTCACATCTATCTATCTATCTATCTATCTACCTATATATATATATATATATATATATATATATATATATATATATATATATATATATATAACAGGAACATTAATAAATTTATATCATTCAATACTAACGATAAAACATATTATAAGAAACTCATAAAAATAAATTTGAATTACAGACATTCTCATCAAACGACATGTATGTATTAATTTTGTTATTATACAACTTTACGCAAACAAGATGTTTATGTGTAACTGGTATGGAACGCAGATTTTATTAATAAAACTAGTTAGTTGATAATGAAAACAAGTTATACATAAATACATTTAAGATTATAAATACACATTAATAGATAACACCTCAGAATTTGATCTCATACAAATGAACGTTCTTTTCAACTGGAATACTTTTTAAGACAATAAGCTGTTACACGAATCTCAATTATTTCAAAATGGACCGCAGAAGTATTGACTTGATGAACCGTCGAGCAAAAGTTTGTTTTTAATAAAATCAATATAGGTTCTCGTTTCACTCACGCACACAAATGCACACACACATACATATATATATATACATATATATATACATATATATACGTGTGTGTGTGTGTGTGTGTGTGTCTGTATGTATATATATATATATATATATATATATATATAATATTACAATTAAATACTAAAAAATATCTAGACATAAAAAACTATGGATTTATAGACTAACCATGGAAAGTGATATTTTATTGCTACCATCAAGGTCACCTTTATGTACTAAGGGTCATATATAGAATTTATCACTGTGGCTGTTATAAATAAAATATTATCATTATATATTTTTTCACTAGTATTATATGTTATCGATGTTTTTTTTTCATAAATATCACTATTTAATAAAATCCATTGATAATTTTGAGAACTACGCATACCGTAGTGAATATCTTGTAGAATAGTTAGATTTTACACAGAAATATATATATATATATATATATATATATATATATATATATATATATATATATATATATCCAAAAATTAGAACGTTACCTTCCTGGAAAATAATTACTTGAAAATAACGTTAAACACTTTAATTAATCAATATTAAAAAAAATATATATAATACTAAATAAAAACAAAAATAACTAATATATCCAAGGGATGGGCAGCACGACCTGTTCTGAATATATACATATATATATATATATACATATATATATATATATATATATATATATATATATATATACGCTTCGACATTTTTTTACTTATAGTGTAATCCAATAATAACATTTGTTTATAAATTTATAAACATTCAATATAAAAAATTATCTTTTTATTCTTTATATATTTTATCTCTTTATCTCTTTTTTTAGTAAATATAATTTTTATAATCAGAACACACACACATATTTATATATATATATATATATATATATATATATATATATATATATATATATAGATAGATAGATAGATAGATAGATACACAAACATAATTGTATTTTTTTAATTATTAATTTGAAATATAAAAAATATAGTACTAGAAACATTCAAGTATAAATAGTAACGTATCACATTGCTTCTCTATCTAAAGATAGTAACACTTGGAAAACGTGTTATTGATTAGTTATTAAAATGAGATGTATACCTTTGATCTCGGCTATATGCGTATCATATTCTGTTCTACTTCGGACATAATCCATTCTCGGTGCTCGACTTTGAAAACTTTGCGTTCTGTATTCTGTATACCATTCTGATCCAGACCCAGACGTCTGTTTGCTGCTATTACTAGCAGAATCCCAATCCTCGCGCATTGTCTCCTTCGAGGGTGTACGTCTCAGACATTCTTCAGACGGAAATCTTCCAGTGAATGATGTAACACTGGAAGATTTCGATACGCCGTTACCGTGACTCTGGTATGCAGAATCCTCTAGCAAACGTTCCGAGGATGGTGTACGACTATCAGATAACGTTCTGATCGTTGTTGGTGTGACTTCCCTTATGGTTTTTCTAACAGTGATTTTTTCAAATTTCACCATTTTGCAACCACCGGCGAGGTCTCCCTCCTCGACGGTGTGCTCGACGGTTTCTTCGAATGAACCAGGACTGCTGCTACCATCATCCCTGTCGCTACCACCGACAATTCTACGTGGTGAGGCCTGTGGCGTGTGTCTTAATTTAACATGCTCTAAATGTACACCGGATTCTGCAAAATGTCTCTTCCGTTCCTCCTCGAGCCGTCTCTCCAGCTGATCGACATCGACGGCCCGGTCAAAGCTACCACCGCTATCCACCCGTTCGATAGACGGTGATTTTTGCGTACCGGACCACACTTTTTCAAAAAAACTAACTCGATCTTTTAATCTTTTAACAGTCGGTGTGGATCCTTTCGAAGAAGATGCTTCTTCTTGATCTTGGGATTGACTGTCAGGGGGACGCTTCCCCCCGGAGTCTTTACTCGGATCACTCATTATTATAAATCACTTTACTGTATCAAATCATTATTTTTTTATATTACACCCACAGATGTAATCACAAAATGTGTATAAAACTATCACTGAAAGCATCAAATGCCAAATGTCATTTTGTGTCTAGTAATGCGCAGCAACGCGACGTGTTGAACACAAATGCCGGTTCGATACTGAATTCAGTCGTGCTATAGCGTGTTCGTATCAAATGAAAGACAACACCATAAGAGGAAAACACTTCGGCTGCGTCTGCGGCAGTCCGTTTCGTACGGTGGTCACCGAATGCAGTTTCAAGGTTAAATACCTGCCATACTTAAACACCTTTTCAACATTTATGTTTTGAAAAAGACTTGCACACTACCATACTTACGCCCTCACTGTTAAACATTTTATTAATTAACGCCACCTAATATAAACTATGTACTGAAATAAAAAAAAGCTTAAATTGATTGAATTTAAAAGATTTATTATTTTCAATTGAAAATCATAAAAAAAGCGAATTTTTTCCGATTATTTTAAAAAATATTTGCATTGACTATATATATATATATAATGTGTAACTTTTTAAGATCTGAAAAATATAAAATAATAAATGATATTACTTTCTTCTTCTAATACTGCGACTAATTTTTTTTACCTGTGTAAAAAAATATACATTTTCTCACATTTTTGTAGGTATCTGAATTTTCATAAAATATTTTTAAATGTAAGCTTGTCGCTTATTTACAAACATTAAAAATCATTCATAAATATTTTCCAGTATCAATACAGTTGGAAACTACTCTAAGCAAATATTTATAAACCAATTGATAAGTTCTGAATATATGTTATTTCTGTTTGATTTTTAGAATTTAAAAAAAATAATATATTCTTCCTAAATTGTTTTTTTTTTGTTTCGAATTCCGTAATATAATCAAAGACAAACATTTTTATACATTATCGATTTCCTTTTTAATTGTGTTTACACTCGTATATACGTCGATTATAAATTTCGAGAATATTTGTAATCCGAGAAGTACAATCTACACATTGCTATTTCATTGCAGAGCACTTATGATTTTTCTCTGTCGCACGAATGTTAAGTGCAATAGCACACTTCTTGTCATTTCGATGGTAGGGATGTCTGGAGGATGACAACTGTTGGGAGGTGCCCCTAGTCACAATGCGAATCACACGTAGGCTCTAGTCCCAGACTTAGCGTGTACGATCATTGTTAATGATTAGTCTAGATAATCGCCAATAGGTAAATGTTAAAATTGTACAAACTGAAAAGAATTCCAACCGTGTGATTGATTTATATTTAGCCGAGGAGTTAGACCATTTCGTATATATCTACCTTTAATATATACACATTTATTCCTATATTCTTATTATGTTAGCACAAGTTTTTAGATAAACTTTAATCCAAACACTATCTCACTGTGATAATAAGTACTGTGATAATAAGTCCTCTGTACACATTTTTTTTTTATTAATATTAGCATGTTATTTCAGAATAAATGTAACGTATCACAAGTAATATGTCAATTTACATACTATTATGGACTATTTTAGAAACTATTTAAATTTATTTGTTCTTGCTTGTACTTAATCTATGTTTAATCATACAATTTACAAATATACATACATATATATATATACATATAAACGAATTAAAAAAATAACAATTATTGATAAATTTAAATTTTTCGTTATTGCGTGACTTAAATATAGAGAAACATTAATAACTAATGCTTTCTCTCTCTCGATATATATATATATATATATATATATATATGTATGTATGTGTGTATGTATGTATAAATGTTAAAATCAAATATTTTTAAATTCTATTTCTAAAAAATTGCAATAAAATAAAATTCAAGGAATACAATATTTTGAATGAACGTCATCAGTTATACATTCAAATCGTATACACACCTCTTTCGTGGTACATCGTGAGAGAGTTACATACATATAACTGATTTCAACCAATCAGAACAGAGACCACGCGATATTTATTAACCAATCATTGATGATCGGGAATGGAAATTGTTAATGTGCTATTAACGTGCGTAGAGTGCGTGGGGGAGGGGCATAGCGAGGAGGTGATGTATACGAAAAAGAAAAAAAATGTTTTATGGAAATTTTACAATGGAATTATTTTTTATATATAGAAAGATAATTTATTTATTTTTCAACATTCATATGAGTAAATTTTTAGATCCAAATATTTACAATTTGATAGTTAAAAATACATAAAACTGTTAGCTTAACTGTTTTTGATAATAATTTATTTTTAAAGAAAGCAGGGGGTCTTCCCCTTACTTGCTATTAGTTTCCAGCCTCCGGAGTACTTCGCCTCCACTCGCTTATTGACACGCCTTATATAATCGGTAATGATTCGTGAAACATCGGAAATGATCGGGAATGGAAATGGTTAACGTACTATTTGTAGAGTGAAGCGAGGGGAGCGGTGTTTCGAGGAGATGGTCTACACAAAATAAAGCTTTTATGGATATTTTAGGATGGAACTATTTCTTATATAAAGAAAGATAATCATCTATGGATTCTCAGTATGGAATTAAATAAAGTATATTTATTTTTGGTATTAAAATTAAACGATTAAGTGAATTAATTTTATAACATTACTCACACTTTATTTATTACATGCTTCGTTTTGATATTAATCACACATTTTATATATAAAAACATCTTTTCAGCTGAACAACGTGTTGAAATAATTGCTCGTATTTTAAAAGTTAAATAAATATTTCTTAAATTAGAAAACTATTTAATTATCGTTTTTATTTTATTTTATTAATTTTCAATAATTTTATATACCTATAATTTAGTTAAATGAAATAAAGTATTTAATATTATTATATATAAAATACTTTTATTATTATATTACAAATTTTCTTCTAATTTATCTTTGTATGTTTTTAATAATTTAGGAAACTTACGGATATTATAGAATCTAAAAAAAGGTGTAATAGTATTAAAAAAATCATAAGATAAACAATTGTGTCATCGCTACGTATATAAAGTAATTTATTTATTTATTCCTTTAGCAAAGACAGGTGAGCAAGCAATTCTTGTTTGCTTTTCTTCGGTCTATGTATTCATTATTTATACACTTACAGAGTTTACTCGATTGGTAACTATGTATGAATGTATATAGACCTACATTTCGAACCGATCAAGCAAGTGTCGTTCATCAATACTTGGAACATGTTTATAAGATGTTTTAAAAGATGTACCTGTTCTTATAACAACTTTGTAAATGGATCATTTATCAATGTTCTGTTATTCAAGATGACCAGAAGTCTATATTTATACTTAACAGTGATATTCTAAGTATACAGTATCTTTTCTTTGTAACGTATTGTGTTACTTTCTCAGATATAAATTAATATATCAGAAAAATTCTACAATTAACATGTTATCAATTCTACATACACGAATCTGAAACATGTAATCATGATAATTATTTACAATTACACATAAATTCATTGAAATTTTCATATTCCAACACACATTATCACAATTAGCAACGTAAACAATTCCTTCTGACAATAAACAGTTTTCATTATTTAAATATTGTTTCTGTTTAAAGTTCATATACTTTTTACTTCTCCTCGGAATGAATAAAACGAACAGTACAAGCTATGAAATTGTTCAAAGAATGCATGACAAAAATGCCATATAATATAAATACAAGTGAACATTATTTATGCTCCATGACTTTTCTGCAAACAATGTCTATGTTAGAATTTTTTTTCATATAAGAATAAGTTGTCAATGCATTCAAGAAATTTAAAACTACACCGTCATACACTAAATATTTTCTGATTCATTTTTATTCTACTGAACGTGAAGTGTTTCTTATTCATCATTATTATCTGTATATTATGTAACATATTTACAAACACGGACGCATGCACGCATACACACATACACACACAAACACACACACACACAAATATATATATATATATATATATATATATTAATTTTAATTTCAGTACACCTCGTAAATACACCTGCTTGGGTCAGTCAATCCAGTTAACAGGGGTTCGATAAAGAAATAAGTTTTATTTTTGCTGATCCTCTCATTTAATTCATATCTTTTTTCTTTCTCGAAGGATTTTATTGATGAAGATGACGGATATATGTTATATATATATATATATATATTAACATAAATCCCTTCTCTTCATCGACAAAATCACTCAAGAAAAAGAAGGAAACGAATTAGAGGGGAGAGGATCAGCAAAAACAAAGCTTTTTTCTTTATGTATGTATATATATATATATATATATATATATATATATATGTACATGTACATATGCGTATTAAAATTTATCTTGAAAAATAGACTTTATTATTATTACTATTTAATAATTCCAATTATATTTTTATGTCAACTTCTTATGTTTATGTAAAAATATTATAAGTGCAAATAAATTCTTGCAGTTTATACAGAATACCTCAATCAAAGAATTTTAAAATTAGTAAGCATATGAGAAAGACCATGTTAAATAAATATAAAACTATTTTTAATATATCATTTACAATATTGATGAATTTTAATACAAATAACTGCACTAAAGAGTTACTTTATACCTGGATACAAAGGAGTAATTGTGATTGTAAATTTCTTATTAAATTATTATAATTTTGATTAATAAATAGTGATGATTAGCAGTTTTAGAAATCAAACCGTACTAAACCCCTTTAATTTTCATTTATTTTTTTTTTTGAAAATTAATGAGACAAATTATTTTTCATATTCAAAAATTGAATAATTGTGCATAAGGGTAAAAGAGTTTAAAAATACAGGGTTATAAGATTAAATTGTGAAAACGTAGTGGACTTCTTAAAATTCATTTTAACTGAATTCAGATATTCTTATTTATAAAATAAATAAAAAAATACAATGAAGTTAGTTTATTAACAAATATTCGAATGAATCCATAGAATCGCCAGAATTAAAGTAATTGAGACACCAAAATATATATCTTTATTTTCAGTTTAATGATACAATTACATACACTGCAATCGAATCAATACATGTGCAGCATGCTCCCATAAACAGATAAATTCCAGAATGTTTGACCTTTTAATCACCGGATCTTAATCCGTGTTTATTATAAAGTACTATGATAGAAAAGGGTTATCAAAATCCTTAGAAGTCGCAAAATGATTAAAAATTCATATTCCATAATCGATAATAAGTATATCCAAATATTCTATTTTTTTATACAAATATACATAAAAAGATAAAAATGTACTTTTCGCGTTTTTTTATAATTTTATAAGTGTATTTGTTTACATGCATTGAATGATGATTATAAATATTTGTGTTGTTCTAAATCAATAATTTTTTATTCTTTGAGAGCTAAGAGCTATTTTTATTATCCCGAAGGGTTTCAACGAGCCTCCTTTCTTCCAAAAAAAGTAATTTTACAGGTAAAATAAAAAAAAACAGGTATCTGGTTATATATATATATATATATATTGTTTTAATTAGATCAAGTCTTGCTTCTATATAATTTGTCATCGTGATAAGAATGTACAATGAGAGTAAAAAATTATAATATTAATTTATAAAAGATTATTCACGGACGCTTTCAAACAGTTTTACCAACTACCAAGTGTTCGCAAGCCACCAGTTCGACATCAGTGTTTTATATCATGATTTTAAATATTATAAAAATATTTATTTACAAAAAATGAAATTACTTCATGAATATATAAACTATTGGCATATTAATGGACTGGCATTTTTATTTTTAAGATTTGTATTGCATAGAATGTATACATGCAATGTCATTAGTAAAAACAACAGAAACAACATAAAAAAAATAAAAAAAATCCATTCGATTTATAAATAGTTGCACAGCGACGTGTGTATTTTTTCCTAAATACAAATCGATATAATATTGGAACGTTGAAAATAAAACAAACAAGTGTAAAAATCAACAAGTTAAAAATGACGCCTTTTGTGTCTTGGCGCCGTCACAAAAAATGATTAAGGTTTCAGTCAACCACGAACAAGGTAACTAACTATTCAGCTAGCACTTTTGAGTAACATGTGCAACCTGAGAAGATTAATGTGTACTTTCTGAATTGGCACAGAAACCTGTTTAGCATACATTCAATAAGTATATGAAGTGTTCCTTGATATTTATAGAAAAAAAATCACTTTAATAATTCATACACAGAAACTTAAGTGTGCGACACACCTAAAAACCGATCGTGCCATTTCAACGGATTAATATTTCAAACGGCAAATAAAATCTGCACTTTTGGTATTCGGACAAGACGACGATTGTAATGAAATGAACGTGTCGATATTAATAAATAGATATACTAAATGCACTTCAACATATCATTTATACACCTATATTTATTTATATACGCAGGTATATTGTGGCAGAGGGAGACAAAAAGAGCTGTGGGATGTGTGCTCCACACACATTGTATCATACGATTAGAGACGGTTGTATGTTTGTAGGAATGCAGTTTCGGTTGAAAGTGTATTCTGTTGGCCAGGAATTATAAAGCAACAACCATTTCGTTCTCTAAATAAAATTTATATATATATTTTTTTTGAAAGACATTTTACATTGTGAAGTTATTTTGTATTACCAAGACAACGTTCCAATTTGAATAGTTTATATAATACAGATTTAAAAAATTAGAACGTGAAAAAGTTTGTAATAATTATATATATACATGTATATATATTATATATATACACGTGGGTCGTTTGATAAGTTTGGTAAATTTCTATGATATGACGACACAGCTATCAGGTGTTTACTTTTCAAACTAGCATAGGCGAAATTCAACCAGAAGTGACGCATTGTTCATGTTCTACAGATGTTTCAAGCGAGCATTGTAGCAGTTGCTGCAAAAATGGAAAAAGTGAGCAGGTCAACGACTGGTGAAAATGCTACTAGGAAGGTGAAGACCGTTTTGTTGGCTGGAAAGGTGATGGCCACTGTTTTTGGGATTTACAAGGAATCATCCTGATCGACTACTTAACGGAGGGTAAAACGAAACAGGAGCATATATTGCAACATTATTGGAACGTTTGAAAGAAGAGCTGAAACGAAAACGGCCAAGATTGTCGCACGAAAAAGTACTCTTTCACGAGGAAAACGGGCAGCCCTACAAATCGACCGTCGCAATCGCAAAATTGCAATTTAAAATTAGACTTCGGATTGATTCCTTATTCCCCTTATTCTCCGGACTTGGCACCGTACGACTTCTTCCTCTTCCCAAACTTGAAAATTTAGCTCGGTGGGAAGAAATACTCATCGAATGAGGATGCCATCACTGCCGTCATTGCAGACTCGCCGAACCAAATGTATAGCTCTCAATGGAGACAATGTTGAGAAATAAAATCGATTTTTTTTTAAAAAAAACCGGTGTTTAACTTGCTTTTTTATCATACTTTCCTCATCAAACGACCCTCGTATATATATTTATTAAAATCATTTTTAAAAATATTAATAATGAAAGAACATGAGATTCTTAAAAACAAAAACAAAAATATTAAAGGGATTATTCGAAGACATTAAATAAAATAATTTAAACATTGTCGATAGCTCGATGACATGACACAATTAATACAAATTGTCTTCAAAACCAGTGAAATGTTTATAAAGTAATTATGCAAATCACATGCAATATAAAAAAATTAAATTTAAATTTCCTCTTGTATTTTAATCAGCAACGGTTTAAAATTCGAGCACATTATATTTATCCTTAAGACAAATCTTTTTTGAATCATAATCCACTGAATAATTAAACGATTAATATTTTATCGGAATACAGTTTATTACAAATATATAGCAATTAATTTATATATAGGTGAAAACAGGTCACGTAAGCATTCCCATGTAATTGGTTACGCAATTTATAAAAAGAATTTGAATACATTTTACTAACAACAAGGTTGAACGATTTAATGATGTTAAGCCATCAATTAAATTTGCATGGTCACATGTAACTGTACAAAATTTCTGGTTATTAATTATTATCTTGAAACTTTGATAATGTGTATTTTATAAAGCACACTATTCATCAAAACCACTATTCTACAAGTGCCTATATACACACATATATGAATACAGTTTATTAGTTTTGATTTATTAACCTTTAATAATAGACTAGTAACAATCTTTATATTTTTTATAAAAGCGGAATTAAGTAATTGGTATTTATCATCAAATACACACATTACATACATATATATACTCGTATTATAGAATAAACAATCAAGTTTAAACAAGAATCAAATATGTTAAAGTAAATTATCCTTTTTTGTTTGAAGTATTTTTGGTCGTTGATGTTGTAAGAGATCTAAGAACAATAAGTTTCTAGAAACAATCACAGTTTTATTGAAAGTAACTTGGACTCTAATCGAGACACATTTGTCAACAAGTCGACATGCCAGACCCATTTATTTAAGACTTAGTTTATTTTTTTATTTATTATTTAGGAAATAGTATTCTTAAAACTGAGTAAGTTTAAAATTAATCTTGAAATACAATTATGGAATTATGGTTATTTTTTTCTCACAAAAATGTTCAATAAATGATTCTTAATTATTCTTTATTGATGCTTATGCATATCTTATTGTGATACTATCATTTAGAGCGCCAAGGTACAGAAAAATCTGAGGATGATGCCATCATCATTTAATGTGCATAAATAATAATCAAAAATGATCAATATTCATTTATTGATCATAAAACTCCATCGTGTTTTCAGTGATCTATGAAAAATTCATTTATGAAAGTTAAACTTAGAAATTATTTTATAAACAATAATAAATTTAGATTTTTATAAATAAAAAATGTTTTTATTTTATAAAAAAAATCTTGTATCGTTTTTACTGTATTAAAGATGTCAGTTAACATGTTTATTAAATGTACAAATTAATTCAGTGGTTTTTTTTATAGAAAATGAATGTATACAAAAAATGGAATGCACTTCATTCGTCAAAATATCCACCGTTTTTTTTATATAACTTTGCTCCATTTATCGGGTAACTGACGAATATTTTGTGGAATAAAAAATTGCCAGCATTAAGTCGGTGCAAGTCGTAATACATTTTCGAACCTTTCCACTGCTTTAGCATTTTTTGGTTATTCATGCGTCACAACACCTTCTCTCAAAGCTAAACCGTGTCTTAGGCAGCAGTTTTTTCAACTGAAATGCGAAAAGTATGTAATGCCTAATATACTGCTTTTAGGACGCCCTCGTGCTCGTTATTGTTTTATGCGATTATGCCAACTCTTTGGCCAAGATGTATAGTATTTTTAAATGTTAAGATTGACATATCAAAATTTTAAAACGATGGTAAAATGTTTTAATTTAAAAAAGAGTTATGACTGATTCAATTTAAAGCACAGATTTAGTTTTTACACCTAATAAAATATTATAAATGGACAAATAAAAATACAAAAACAAATTCGATCTCGTCAATCTAGCAATAAAATGAACAAAAATTTGGTTCACCATACTTATTGCGGTGTAAAAGTGTCTGTTAATCAATTTATATATTTTTTTCAGTTATCACATTTCACTTAAAAAAATAAGATAAGAATGTTGATACATTTGAAAATGTATACATAAGAAAATATATATATATATATATATATAAATATATATATATATAGAGAGAGAGAGAGTGATTCAACTTAGGCTTCCACACAAAAGTATTAAAAAAACGAAAAAAAAGCATATATCCCTCATTCAGTATTTTTCTTCAAATTTATTTTAATATTGGGTTGAACTAAAATACTAAATAAAAAATAACATGACTTTTCTTAACTTCTGCGCCCCTTTTTAATACTTCCATGCGGAAGCATAAATTAAATCACCTATATATATATATATATATATATATATATATATATATATATATATATATATATATATATATGTATATCGTACCACTGGAAGAACAGTGACGGAAGTGCAAAAATCTAAAGTTGTGAGAAATCGAGTTTAATTTTTTTTTCAAATTTGATGTGAATTAAGAAGATTTGTAGAAAACACTAATAACGCATAATTTGAGTCTGAATGACAACTCATAGTTGTAATCGTTTTATTTTTTACCTTATTCCACAGATATCCTACAATAACCCATTCCACCTCTTTCATAAATTAGGTACCTCCCAATTACGTCATTGTTCCTCCATATTTTTTTCTTCCATACTCTCTTCCAGTAATCAATCTCATTAAAATTACGTCATTGTTCCAGCGGAACAAGTTATTATTTTTAAAGTTTGTCATGCTTTCAAAGTTTTTGCACTTACGCAGTTGTTCTGCCGTGGGTGCGATATATATATATATATATTGCTTTTAGTTTTGTTTTTCCTTTTTAAGTTTTAAAAGAATTGAAAAAATGTAAAAAGAAATATTGTGTAATTGTAAATAAAGTATCAAATATTAAAAAAATAATCTGAATTTTCATATGAAAAGTATTTCTAAATCAACCAGTACATAATCGTGTATATATATATATATATATATATATATATATATATATATATATATAATATATATATAATATATATATATATATATATAAATTAATAGATATTTACTCTAATAAAACTTGACACAGATGACAGAATTGACTCTCAAGAAAAACTTCTTCAATGTCTATAAAACTTTTCTGATAAATTCTGTAAGAAATGAAAAAGTTGCCAATCGGCGACTACAAAGTTTTAAATACTTGTATGTGTTTCATTTCTTATAACAATGTATCAAGTAATAAATAGAGACTATATGTTAAGTGATATTAATTAGCAAAAACATCAAAAGGTTTTTTTTTTGGTGACAACATTATAATACTAACTGTAGGTAAAACTAAAACTGAAAATGTTTGATATTTTTCTATCCAAACTTGTTTTTTTTTACCTAATAATATAGATCGATAGATAGTGGGTTTGCTTGAATAATTTCTAAAGATTAATTGACTAATTCTATTGTTTGTTTTATAAAACCATTGGACTAATTTAGTGACCATAATCATCTGCGAAGGTTTTCTCACCCACAACGTATAAAATATTCAGTGAACAGGAGAGAGCATTCAACTGCACGACCACTGTTTCCAAGTGCAATCAAGGTATTAAAATCGTCTGTTTGAATTTTCAAGGACGACAAGGAAATAAAAGAAGAATATATTTTTCGAATCTGTGCGCTTGAAGTTTTATGAAACAAGACAAAAACGGCATGTTCGCGTATATAGTGAACTCTTTTACTTCACAGAAAATGAAACAGACGATTCTATTTTTAAAAAGTGTATATTTTATATGTAAATATGAACACATAAAACCCGCTTCACGTAACAGTTTGCTTAAAAATGAATGACAAGAATTTTGATCATCAAATACTTATTAAAACATTTAAGTGTATTTTGTTATTTTTTCGAAAATAATGTAATTAAATATGAAATGAAAATGATTATGGATATTTCTTGAAATACTAGTAAATAACAGATAAAAATCATATATCAATGTAATTTGAAAAATAACTTATTTAAACAGTTTATGAGTTGTTGCAAACATAATAATCTAAATTATATGCAAAACAGTTTTTTTCGATGTCTGAATTAAAGTTAAACATACAAAAATTTATCGTAGATATATTTAATAATGTTGTATCTACATTGTAAATTAACATGTTTTTTATTTATTGGTTTAAAATGGCAAAATTTATTTTCATGTTGAACAAATATACAGCAGCATCAGAGTACATTAATGCAAATAAATGTATTATAAACAAGTTTATGTATAAATCATACTTTATCTGTTTTTTCTTAATTGTACTAAAGAAATTCACGGAATTTGATAATTGAGATTATAAACTATGACGTAATTATTTTCCGGATATTTATAGAAATTTGTAATGCGTTACTCCATTTTGTTTTCAGATTTTGCATTTAATATATAATCGTTTTATTAATAAAATATATAAAACGTACACAATTATGTATAAGAAAATATATGTATAGTGATTTTAATTTCAATGTTTTTCTTTCATTAAAAAGCATGTCTTATTAAAATAAAACATCCAAAATTAAATGCAATTTTTCGCACCTAAAATAAATATGACGAAATCTAGTTTGAGCAGTATGACTGGTTTATAAAAAATGATTTTCGCTGTTTTTCTTATGAATTTAATAAAAAAAGAGATGATTCAAGTTTAAATGAATAAATAGAAGTTTCTTTCTTCAGAAAATGAAAAGAACCAAAACCTTATAGAAAAAATGTTTAACCTTTAAATTACGAAATTAAAAAAATATATATTACGGTATTCCTCAATTAATTTCATATAAAATAATTTTTAATAAACATACATATATACATCTATATTTAAAAACTGATTAAGAATTCTGTTTAACCGGCAAACAGAAATTATTTTCAAAAGGTACAATTTCTTTTTCAGTTTTTTCCACGACACTCCACTTCTGAATTTTATTAATGTGTTTATTCATCTATGTGATCAAACGTCACGTAATCGACGTTGATCATAATTATAATTGATACACCAGCATCTATACTAGAATCTATTTATAAACATGAGTATTTTCATATGAATATACATATATATAATACGTAACACTGTTAAAAAAACACTGCGACAAGGGTCAACGCGTATTGCTCTGCAGATAACCAAAACGCGCCCACCCGTATACTTATTTTTGCACTGAAACCAGTCATACAGTTCAAACTAGATTTCGTCATATTTATTTTAGGTGTGAAAAATTAAAAATGCACAAAATTATATATATATATATATATATATATATATATATATATATATATATATATATACATGTGTATTAATATGAAAAATGAATGAGATTAATTTATCAGCGAATACGTTTGCATTTATTTCAAATTTTACCTAACTAGAAAAATGTATAAAGTGTGTTAATTTTTATTTTAATAGACATTATTTGCAATTATCAACAATGTAACTATTTTGATAATTCATGCTTAAAATGATTTTTAAATATTTTTTGGCACAGTGGCTAAATTCACTTTAACGAAAGAAATATTCACTCCGTCACAACTACAAACATTTTTTTTAAAAAAAATATTTCAATAATTGATAAAAAGATATATATAAAATGTAGAGGTCTACAAATTAAAAAAATAGACTTTTGTACAGATTTGCTGATGAAATTGCTACTGAAATGCGCATAACCAAAAATCAAAAATCATAAATTATCAATTATAAATATATTTAGTTAGAAAAAAAAAATTTTTTTTTGTTAGAGGAAAGATGAATAAGTCATTTGTGAAAATTTGAAATACTTATTCAATTAATGTATTTATAATATCGATAAACTGACATTAAACGTTTGTTGACTGAATTAATTAAATAGTAAATGGATTGTGTAACTTTTATTATGAAAAATAATAATATCTGAAAAATAGACTGTTTTTTTTTAAATATAAATTTTACAATAGTTTTTTTTTATTTCGGACGTAGAAGCTGACCATAGCTGAGAAAAATATTTGTAAAATTATTATCTTTCTACCAACCTAATAATTACATTTTTCTAATTAAATCAAATCGTTACAGTGACTTATCCAATATGATTTAATAAACAAAAAGTATCTGCGCTATTTAATAAAGAAAGATTAAGAAAAATATATGCCTTTTTAAAATTAGAAAAATTAACATTATAAAATGACATTGTTTAGGAATTTAAAAAAATATTATGAATTGTTTATCTCTTAAAACATTAGTACTAAAACATATAATATTTTTTTTTGTCTTAGAAATATAGAATTAATTAAATTGTAATTATTCATTTATAAATTAGAAGTCAATGCGGACAAAACTAGTAAATATCCTATGAGGCGTTTAGGTAGTCCAGCTTTAAACGAAAGACATTCTGCCATAGACATGCATTCAAGCAACTCAATATGAAGTCGACAAACATGTATTCGCCATTTTATAAACTTGATATAGCGCTTGAAAATGATTAAGTCGCTTTAAGTATTTGTACATCAGATTACAAATAAAATACTTAAAAAGATTAAACTCAATCGTTTAATAAAAGTGAAGATTTTAATGTGAACATAGATTATAAAAATTAGTTAATTAGAAAAATAATCAGACTTATCCATTTTAATAAAAATGATAAACTACAAGTAAAATTTGTGATATTAAATACATCATTAGTATATTTGATTTTGTGATAAATTTAATTAATTTTCAAATAGATAATTTTTTTAAATGCATTTTCATTTTCTTTTATCAGCATTTATTTCATAAAACTAATAACATTGGTTAAAACTAATTCCGAATAAGATGTATATATATATATATATATATATATATATATATGTATATATATATATATATATATATATATATATATATATATATATATATATATATTGGAAATACGAAACAAAACATCTCAAATAGTTGTTCTTTAAAAATATGCAAATTATATTAAACATGTTAAATACATCTTAATAAAAAATCAACATTTACTTACACCGTATAAAAGGCAAAACTACATTTTTAACAACATTGTATGGTATTCCACATTATTTATCTTACCAATAAACTAACTTCTTAAAAAAAAAAATAAAACTGAAAAGAATTCTGTATTTACCCAATTGATTCTACACTCAGACTTTTTCAATTTAAGAGCATTTTGAACATATCTACTATATTATTTCGAGAAATGTTATTATTGATCCGTGTCTATAATTTTCAAATACTAGAAATATTTGTATGTATATTATTTCAATAAGAAATAAACATCTCTATATACTTTTACTCTCTATTACTGTATATATATATATATGTTACATTTTTTTCTTAGTTTGTAATATTGTGTAATATCGTTTCATGTTTGAATGTGATTCAAAATATAAAAAAAATATTTTCTAGAAACAAGGTACAAACCTTATATTAAAAATATGTGTTTTTTAACATCTTTTAAACATACTAATACGCAAACAATACAATCAGCATTTTCTAAACATATGGGTTCAAATATAAAAATATACTTTTTTCGAATAATAATCTTCAGCTGTACGATACATTATCAGAGTGTGAGTTTCGAACACAAACCATGGAAAATGTAGAATACATATTAAACAATTATGTGAAAATTTACGGATTTACAACTAAGTGCGTAATGTATTTATACGTCAGAGCCACGTGTACAACCCGGGCGTGGTCGATGTCGGTAGTCGATCGACGACCAGCTCGCAGTTCATGCGCTCCCGCTGTGTATTGATCCTTAGAAATGCCACGTCGGAGGAAAGTATTGGTAAACTTATATGAATTGACATAAAATAAACAAGGAGTAAATTAATAAGAAGAGAATGTAAAAAAAACATGTTTAATATATACATCTTTTTAAAACGTATATATATATATATATATATATATATATATATATATATATATATATATATATATATATATATATATATATATACTATTTCTATATGTATAGAAATAAACAATATTGTAAGTTTGGAAAATAAATCAGTTTCTTTAGTTTTTTATTTGAATTAAAACCAGTATTTAATTGCTTGTTGTTTTTAAACGATTTTATTTAAATGTTACCAAATTAATATATATATATATATATATTTACATATATACACATATATATATATATATATATATATATATATATATATATATATGTTTTTCATTAATTAAAATTTGTAGCAGTGTTATATCGAATTGAAGTGATTCAACTGGTCATATCTTTAAGGACAGTTTGTATTTTTTAAAAATAATGTTTTTTTTTTTAAATATTGAATTGTATATAAAACAACCAGATCAAGTGTATTAGGTGCAAAAAATAATTCTGTGCATTTAAATTGAATCAATCAAAACTCTGTTTTAAATTAAAATATTTTCTCGTTGTTTCAGAATTTTGAAGAGATAACCTCAACATTGAAGAACACTATATATCTTGTCCAAGCTGTTGGCATAACCTCACCAAACAGTAGTGGACACAATGGCTTTCGAAAAGCAGCATATTGGACATTATATACTTTTCGCATTCCAGTTGAAAAAAAAATGCTACCGAAGCCGCGGGAATGATTTGGTCAACTTTAAGGGAAGATGTTGTGACGCATAAAACATGTAAAAATGCTAAAACAGTAGAAGAGATCCGAAAATGCATCGACTCAAATCCGCCATCTTTTTTTTAGACAAGGGATTCGTCAACTACCCGACGGTTGAAGCAAAATTATATATAACAATGGAGAGTACTTGACGATTGAAATGTATTGACTTTTTCTTCAGACATTCATTTTCTATAAAAAAGGCACCGAAGTAATTTGTACATCTAATAATATATTTCAAATCGTAATTGCATAATAAAATGTCTTTCATATCTTATCGATTCATTAATAAGTTCAAATGAATTCACTGTGTATCAATATGTTCCACTAGTATTGAATTTTGTCTCAAAAGCATTATAAGTGTTTTTATAATATGTATATAAAATCTATTAATTATTTTTGACAATAGTTTAAACAAATAACTACATATTCTACTTCAGTATTTTTTTATAAAATTAACGTCTCGAGTAATGAATAAATATTTATGTTTTTAAAAATAATATCCCAATTAAAGACAATCATTTATTGAAAAAAAAAAACAGAAAACAATTCTTGAAACATGTTGTTCTCCTTGTGAAATTTCTAGAAGCTTGCTATCTACGAAAATCGACGTAGAAAAACCGTCATACCAATTTATATTTCTGGGAGCTTTTCCAATAATAATTTACGAATATCCTCGAAAAGAAAATGATTTCATGAAAAACTTAGTAACTCAAAATAGGACATCTTTCTTCTGTTTGTGAAACGTTCTTAATAAGTTAATTAAAATACAAGACTTGATAACTGAACTGGGATGTATTTCACAACTCAATTAGAATTCGTATTATCTTTTTCCAGTCAACTATACTATACAATTTAAGCGACCAAACATTTTCAAATAGTTATACATGGCATGTTATAAATGTTACTGATAAGAAAAGGAATTTTTCAATTCTAGTGTTCAAATTTAGTATATTTACCTATTAAACACGTCTGGGAATAAAAAATTCATTTTATTTTTATTGTTGTTTTTCAACGAGGTCGAAACCATTACTTAATTACCGAGTACTGACATTCGATTCCTATCTCTTATCATAATAAATTTTTCATTCGTTTTAAACACGTTTTATTCACATTTATAACTTCATTGTAAAGGACTTAACTTTGAATTCTAATGCAAATTGGTTTATGTCAATGTCGTACACGGTATTTGTCCTGCTAACGTGATGTAGAGATCAAACCAAGATCGATAAATTCATAAAAAAGATGACGTAATTGCTGGAAATATATACCACGTCTGAATTCAAGTTCATTTATGTGTGTGTTTGTGAATTTTTTAAGTGTTTTTTTTTATTACCGCCAATATCCACAACATGCTAATGATTATTACTATTATGTCATTGAGATCTTAAGTCACTAAGTCACTATGATTTAAATGTTCGTGATCTTTACTCATGTATATATATATATATATATATATATATATATATATATATAATACAATTTAAATTGTCATCAATTAATTTTATTAATCATCTTGCCTCCATCGCGACATCCTTGTGTTTCCTTAACCGAGTTTTATAATTTATTTTCTTAATCATCGACATTCTTCAGAAAGAATTCTATTCACGTCCGAACATCTTATTGTAAATACATTTACTATTTTATTTTCGATCGGTATTTGACAAGTTTATTGAAAATGTTCTTTCATATACTTATCTACTTCTTTAAAATCGTTTGAACGTATTGTATAATTATAAAGGAAAATTTTGTTTTCAATTCAAGTAAAAAACGAATTAAAAACTGTGACTATAATATCTTAAATGAATGCTCTATATAGATTAATAACATACATTTTTAAATGGAATACACTGAAAAAAATGTCTTAATATAAACTCTTTTATTTCGAAAAGTTTGTATTTGTAAATTGAATAGATAGATTAATTGAAAATATAATGAATAAGAATTACGAATTCTAATCATATACTTTCAAAGTACATTTGTGACAAAACATGTTTTTTTATAAATGATGGACTATTTGTTTGCATAAAAATAAAGTGAATTAAAAATTATGAATATGTAGAAAAGGCAAGTTATCTGCTCATTCGTAAATTTATAATTTATTTTAAATTTTAATCTACGAAAATACATTATTTTTACTAGTATCATAGTTTATAAACGAAATTATTCATTTGTATTATTTAGAAATAATTATAGTAAAAAAATATCAGGTGTATTGTTAATAATAAATTATTTAATAATTATTGAATAAAATTCAAATTATGTAATGGTAAAAATAGTAACGAAGATATTTTTATCTGTAATTTGATAACTAGAAATAAATCTTTATTTAGTTGACGTGCGAGATGCATTTACACTTTGATACCTTCCTTATTTAAATTTAAGAAAGTTTTCATCACGATCACAACATACACTTTCATTAAACGAAAGTATTTTCTATAATAAATCACAGAAAGAATATTTCTTCTTTGATCGTTAGATGCACTGAAATTATTTCTAGAGTAAAGTTTTAGCAAAATTTATTTTCATTCATGTACAATGAAAATCAGAATAATCAAACGATTTTAATTGCGTTTAAATGTATTAGAAATAAAGAAAAACAGTTAAAAAATTACAGTAATTCTAAAAATCTACTAGTGAAGTATTTATTTTTAGAATGAAAGACATAACTCGGGCGTTTGATTTGACACTGGTGTTTTTTTAACACATCAAGAATTATTCTAGTCTTGCTAAATAAAAAGCGATATGAATATTACTAACACTATATAAAAAATTAAAAGTTAATGGTGATAGTCTAAATCAGTTTCTATATTTATATAACACTATTGCATATAACAGCATTGCATTTCCTGTTTAACTTAGCACTTTATATCGAATCGAAAACGTTATTTAATTTTTAAACACGAATTCTATTTTTAAAAAACTATAATTACGAAGGTTGACTTGACATTAACAAAAAAATTAATGCAGTGAAATCGCGATTTTAAAAATACTATCTACTATAAACTGCACTGAGATCTAAAAGTCATGCAAAAAACTCTTGTTCTGTTGTTAAAATGAAACGATTTCATTGACAGAAAAATTAAAAAACGAAATTTAGCGATTTTAAGTATTTCTATGAAATGCCAACTAACTCAGTTACCATATACTAAAGTAACTAGAATAATGAACTAATTTATAAATTATTTAGTTCAAATAAAAATGAGATTAGTCTGATTACTGTGATTTATAGATATGTGAATTATGTAAATTATAACTCAACTTTTACTTTCTTAGTAAAACATTATCATATATGACATCATTATAAAATTATTCGAGGTTTTTCAAGACTACAAACTAATTATATACATATATATATATATATATAAATTTATATAATGTTACAAATCATTGGAGCTTAAAAAACATATTTTTAAATAAAACTAATCTAGCTATCGTCATTACTCTCTTTAATTGCCTTCAAATACCATATTTTATAAAATATTTTCTGTAAAAAATATTTCTTTAATTAAGATGTGTATAAATTATTTTATAAAATAATAATAATGAAACTGTCAAATTTTATCAATAACTTACAATAATGGAAGGCATATTTTTTACTTCAAATAAATAAATATATTTAAAGTTTCAAAATAGCAGTGTTGAAGTCTTTATTAAAAGTTATTAATTTAACTGGGTTTTGAATTAAGTAAAAAGAAAGAATATATGTATAGATTAAATTAAATATTAGAAAAAAATAGAGAATATAAAAAAATATTTGAGGTAAAGTCTAATTTATTACAATTGCTTCATTACATTTTTTTTATTTTATTCAATTTTATAATTCTTGATAATTTACAATTTTATTACTAATTGAATTTTAATCAACAGATAAAATTTACAAGTGCAATTTAAACGTTACGTATTCTTTACTTGTGAATCCCATTTCAATAACAAATCTCTTTCGATTGTTCCTTCAGGATAGTGTAAACTTATTTTACTACGATCAGTTTCGAGGCACATGTCTAACAAGTATTTGATGTTCTTTGGCGATAATCTGATAGTCTTTTTATTTTTTTTCAAAAAAAAAAATAGTTTTTTGATATAGTTAATCAAACATTAGTCTTATTAAATTTAATCAAAAATACATACTATTATATAATAATAGATATTTATCAAAACCAGTTCTCCTGATAAAAGTTCAAGGGGGGTAAAAATAAAATAAAATTTCATAAGTTTTAAATATTTCAATTATTAATTATTTGTTCAATTATTTGTCTTAAGTATTTAAAATAAATGTAATTAAATAGAAATATACTTTTTTTAATTTTATAATCATAAAATATATTTGGAACCAGTAATTAATCTCAACTATTGGAAATTTACATGATTTACTTAATTATTTATAAATTATATAATATATAAAGTCAACAAATATGATAAAATCTGCATTTTAATAATACAGGCGGCACTAAAACAATCACTGAATTGGGGTTGCTTTTGAACGAAACAGAAAAAAGAAATTGTAAGCCAAGTGTTGTTCAGTTTGGAACGTTGTTGCAATAACCCGTTAGTTATTTATATAAATAAGTCCTGTAATAAATTAACTTTTACTGTTATAATATATTATTGAAAAAGAAAACTTTCTATTCCAAGAATATGGAAAGATACGATTTATAAATAAATCGATGTTTAAATAAGGCTGTAAGGTAACTTCTATTGATGTTTTTCCAAATACAGAAATGAGTGAGATTAATATAACGTTAACAACTCCTTTCATGCATGTCTAGTACATCAATATTCATAAAAGATTTATTTATATTTGGGAAGCACGCAAATAAAATAAAGAATATATATGTATTCGCATAAATATACATAAATGATAATTTTTTTAAAATGAAAAAATAGTGTGTTTTGATAATTGTAATTTTTTATATACGGTGTTTATATTTCTCTGTATGTCTTTTATGTTAGTTCGTTGCTATTATAAATGAAATGAATATAGAATAAAAGATAGTTGAGAGAATAGACTGATGTGTATCATTCTGAACTTTTAAAATATATACTACGCAATTGTAATGCCATTGAAAATAACTGACAAATTTATCTTCATCCCATTGGGGTCAATACAATTTAAACATCACTGCAATTGATACTGTCAGGTGATAAATCATTTCTTCGTCAGTTGGATCAATTGTAATAAAAATGACACTGTGAATTTGTACGAAATGATTTTAATTTTTAAAAATGGATACTACTAATTTTCAATGATATTTTTATCTTTTAATATATATTTTTTTTTTAAATTAATATTTTATATTTATTAATATTTTAATTTGTACATTTCTATTTAAACTTGTAGACTATTAGCATGAAAATTAATAGACTATGTTTACTTTATGCCGGAAGTATATACAACAAGAAACATTGTGTCTGAAAAGCAAGTCCATTGTAATTTTATTTTCGTATTTTTGTCTAAAAATTGTTCAGGTAAGTGCCAAAATAAACAAACAATTGTTGTCTAGTCTTAAAATATGTTGAGGTCGATATTCAAAAATGTATGTGTTTCAAAGTTCATTAAACTTTTTATGTTGACAGATTAATTTTTTTTAGTGAGCTAAGGTTTGAGACAATAACATTTTTCTCTATACAAATTGTAAATATAAATGATATGTAAATATTAATATAGGATTTTCCAATAAGAACACAATTTTTAAATTGGAAATAAAACACAGAATTTGAGCTGAAGTTTCAAAGTTTCCTTATTGTAAATAATAGTTGGGGGTATGCCATTTATAAATAAAAAATGATAAATGATATAGTGACAGTGACTGCCGCATGCTTTCTTACGAGTAATCATTCTTTTATTAAAATGTTCAATAACATCCTTACACAAGTGTGGCTCTATCTTACCAATTGCTCTTCGGATTTCATCTTTCAGGTTGGAAATTATTTTAGGATTATGTTGTTTCAGGATATTCAGGATATTTAACGTAACCCCAAAGAAAGTAGTTCAACAGGTGTTAAATCGCAGGATCTCTAATGTCTCTATTTTTGAAAATAACGCTATCAGTAAATTTCGTCCTCAATAAGTCAATTGCTTTCTCAGCTATGTGGCTTGTTGCACCGTCCTGCTAAAGCCACATGTCCTTCAGACCAATATCATCCAATTCTCCTCACAAAAAAATGCTTATCATGTTTCGGTATCTTTCTCCATTCACAGTAATCTGTTTACTGGTCTGATTCTCAAAAAAATAAGGACCAATGACTCCACCGGACCAAAGTTCCCACCAAACAGTCTCTCTTTGGTGTTTCTTTATCTTTAACCGGTCCAATGTCTACCAATTTACTAATCGAAGAATGATTGATTCAGATAGACGAATATGTCGAGAATAAATAGCATGTAATTTTTTTTATAGCACGACCATTTTCATAGTACAATTGTATTATTTCAATGCGTTGTTTTTCTGTATACGAAGTCATAACTAAAAATGGCAATGCCAAAATTTAACAAATATCAAAAAAAATCCGGCTATCATTTTGACATATGTGAAATATAACCTCTTGAAAATTGCGTCCCTATTGGAAAACCATTTATTATACATTTTTACAAATATACTGGTTGTTAATACTTATTTATCAACTTTTAATATTTTTCAGAAGAGTTTCAGTAAGAATAATACCTGCGCTATTTTTATTCAACAAAAAAATACTAAATATTAATATATGTATGCCTGATAATACAATTAATTTGGGTTTTATTTTATTTAAAAATAAATTAACATAAGAATATCATCTATACTTGTATTACATGTACTTGTATTGCTTTACTTGTACTACATTGTACGAGATTAATGTGGTTATCTTTTGAAATTTGAGTTCACTGTTTTAGAAGGTAATATTATGGAATTTTTCTCATAATATAATTATAATTATATATATATATATATATATATATATATATATGAGTATGTGTGTATGGATGTATAATTCAAACATTGAATTGTTATAGTAAAATTTAGTAACAGGTATACTAAAAAAATATAGAATGAGTATAAAAATAATAATACAAGTAATACTCGATTTAGTAATGAATTTAAATAACATATGTTTAAAAGAATTAATCATTCTGTAAAAAAAACTTTCAGTATTGATATATTCGCACTTAAAAATCAATACTGGGAAAGTAAAAATGCTTGTTGTACGTTGTAGGCTAACGTACATCTAAAGCCCGATCCCAGAAGAGGAAAAGCTCTCAATTCCAGCGGCGCATTGGTAGACCCGTTTGTCTGCAGTCTGGATTGGCGTCTAGACGCCGCGGCTCTTGACGTCACATTTAGGCGCCAATGCGTCCGTTATTACCCTATGCTCGTGTCGCAGCATCCTATTCTACTTTCTCGTCGTGTCGATATATAACGCTCAGCGTTCTAATGGGCGCTGATTAAATTAAATACATGTCTAAGTTTTCCTCAGTTATTATCTTTCATTAATTTATTTTTATTGGAAAATATAGATCGGTTCGCATTGACACACGTATACTTCCATAAGTCATTTTTTTATTAAACTAGAAAATAATTCAATCCCTTGTTTATGAATGAATAAAACGCTGTTTTTGCAACATTATATTTTTATGTTCTTGCTTATCATTTACTCGGACAGTGAAATACAATTAAAACAGAAATAACTCAAAAGTTTTCTATTCAGATTCAAGTAGCAGAACGGTCAAGGAAGACGAATAAATAAGTATACTTGTAAAACGGTTTATAAATCTGTAATAAAAGATGTCCACGGATGAGAGAATTGAAGATTATACCATATGTAGCATGAAGGTGAACAAGCCCATCACACGTTTATATAAAAATACATACATACACATAAAACCACATATTCCTCTTCTACCGAAAACAAACAGTTTCGATTTGAATATAATCAGTCATAATCATATTCTATTACGAATGCATTACAATTTGATTTCATAATTGTGCACTAAATGATTCCGCAATTTTTAT
>CM068314.1:15094200-15216700 GCA_034766995.1 Acanthacorydalis orientalis
ACGAAAAATAATATCGTGTAGTGACCGCCGCATGCCTTCTTTCAAGTAACAATTCTTTTATTAAAATTTTCAATAATATCCATACACAACTGTGGATCTATCACACCGATTACTCTTCAGAAATTACTTTAGAAATATTGGCGTACACCTGTCCTTTAACGTGACCCCAAAAAAAGTAGTTCAGCGGTGTTCGAAATGAGCCTTATTGCTAAAGATGGCTTTTTCAGAAAAACCGTGTTGTTGTTTCAGTATCCAATTCACAAATTTCCGACACAGTGAATGGTTTACTGGCTTCAATCTTGTGTTAATTGAATCTTATAAGCCATCAGCAATAAATCCTTATGCAAAGTACACCATGTGGTCGTCTGCGAAAGGTCCAGTTCCTGTGAACGTCGTGGAATTGACATTCCTGGCTCTTCCGGTACACTTTCACGAACCAAGTCAATGTTTTCATCAGAATGAGCACTGCGAACACGTGTTGGTGTTTATCTTTATTCCAGTCTCTTCAAATTTACTCACTAATCGAAGAATTGTTGATTCAAATGGACGAGTATGTCAGGAATAAATATCGTGTAATTTACGAAATGTATTTTGTATAGAACCACCATTTTCATAATTGTATAGGAAGCCATAACTAAAAGTGGCAACGTCAAAACTTATCAAATGTTAAAAAAAAGTACAGCTGTTGTTTTAACGTTTTTGAAATACAACCCCTCAAAAAAGTATGTCCCTATTGGAAAATCATATATGTACATATATATATATATATATATATATATATATATATATATATATATATATATATATATATATATATATATCCAGTCTGACTGATTTTTTAAACGATAAAATTTAAGAAAATTTATTATTTAAAAAAAATATTGAAATACAAATTAAAAAATGTTACGTTTAAGGGCGATACAAAAAGATGTACAATTTTATTTATTGTTTTAATTGCGAAGAAGTTAACTGAATCAGTATTCTTATAATTTTGTACACTTGTTTTAGGCAGAATACAAGATATTAAAAAAAAAACAATAACTAAGACAAATTGTGTATTTTTTATCATTTCGTGCTAAATTGCAGTTCATTGTATTTTATAATTTATTTACACAAGACATTTGAAGGTCTACTAGTCGGTTTGTTTGAGTTCTTAAATTTTAATAGACGAATGCATTATAAACATACAATGTTCTTTAAGAAATGAATCATGCTTTAATAATATTATAAAAAATTATTTCTCTAGACGCTGCTGTGTAAATTAAAATTAAAAATGTTTACTATAACAACCCACTTAAATAGTTTTAAATAAATTACTGATATATTTATTTATACTACGATAACATGATAGAATTAAAAATAGACTTGTTGATAAATAGACAAATTGCCCGTTTATTCATTAAAAGCCTATTGTTTTGTCGTTTTAAATAGTGTTAGGTTGATAGAAAAATAATTCGGTTTATGACCTTCAAATTCATATACATTTTTGTCTTTTTTGATTTTCCTAGCTGTTTTATGTGGCTCAGAACTGTTGGATGACTAACACCTAACTTTTGTGCAAGCTCTCGAATTGTGTAGTGCGTGGTTCTGATTTAACTAACGCCTTTAGTTAGTCGTTGAACTGAAGGACGTCTGCTATCTTCTTCATCTTCAATGCTCTCGTCCCCAGTACGAAATTGTTGAACCATCATTTTACTGTACGTTCCTTAACAGTACCCACACCAAAAGCATCGTTTAATTTACGAGCAGTTTCTGCTGCTGTAAACCAATCCGTTTTGAAGTCATACAAAAAATTGTTCTTATTTGCTTTTTTTTCATCTTTAATTGAATAGCCCAATTTGAAGCAAAATTAATAATAATACCAAAGTCGATATTACCAAAATACAGCCCGAAAAGTGCACTTTAAAATGATATTAATATAAATACGATGAAATGACACTTTCATTAAAAAAATAAGGTTAGAATTCATAAAACAAAAACCGCAATTATTTTCCTACCGACCTAATTCGAAAATATACAGAAGAATTAATTAGGAACTGAATTAAAATGTCTATAAATGTCTAATTTTAATATTAAAAATATTGTTGGATAAGTACTGTAATAAAATGTTGTTCCATTAAAAAACGTATATAAATATTATAATTATTCAAACGAAACTCAATTGATAAAATGAAATCATACTTTTTATGCGAATAAAGTATACGTCATATATTTTTTATTATTTGTTAATGAAAATTACATTTTTTTATTGTAATATTCGTCATCGACTTGCCGTTTATGTGTTTGTTAAAATAAATATGATGTCATCGTTTTGTAGCGTAGCCACATGTAGTATAAAAAAAGAGAAATTTGCACGCTTGTTGCATTGAAAAGTAAGTTTGTAGTATCATTTTCCGTTGATGCCAAATATAAAATATTGTATGAAATGATTTCAATGAAGCCGAGTTATACAATATACGAATATATATATATATATATATATATATATATATATATATATATATATATATATATATATATATATTAAAGAACGAATTGTTGTACATTGATAAGAATTTAGTTATTTTATGATTAGAATGCAATTATAGTCAGTACTTTAATTGGACTGTTCAATTCTTTCCATTCTAGGTGAAGGTCGTCTCTATCTCTGCAAAAAAATGTACGAAGACTACAAGTATGGAAAAAAAGATAAACTGGCATGCAAAAAACGGATCTGAAAAATGTAACAAGAACAAATATGATTGGAAGTTCACGATATGTTTGTGAAAATTGTACAAAAGATAAGCTGGCAGATAACGGCTTCATAAAAAAAGTCGAAAAAAACACACGAATACAGTAAAATAAAGGGCCATTTTTTACTAGGCGGAGCGACGAAACACTAACGATGTGGTAGCCTTGACACCGATGTTTATAATAGGCGATGACGTTAACCCGGTATGGCATAATATGCCGGCTGGCGGCAGACATAAACTGTTGTTGCGTCGGGCATTCGTTTGCAGGTTTGCACATATACGTTAGAGTTGTATCATGAACGAAAAGTGAAACATCAAACACATACTTCGTCGTCATCGTTGTTCAGAATAAATTGTAACATTTACTTTCTTTGCATTCACCAAGATGCAGTCACATGAGTAACATTTGAGAACATTATGTATTTTTAGAATGCTGTCTCACTTATTCGCAGTTATCTACGAGAACTTTCATGGCACAGTAATTTTCTCCCCAGCGTCTTAGCCAAGCTATTAAAATAATTGTAAGAACTTGTAATTTCTCTCTTGTATATAATTCTATATTCAGTTTTAGGAAAGACAATAATACTATTAAAATTATACAGTATCATCATTAAGCAGATATGTTTAAGAATGTATTTAAAAATTTATAAAACAAAATATTCGTTTTTTTAAGTGATGCAGAAAATAAAAGTTCAATAATTACAAACGAATTACATTTTACTAGAAATTGGTTAATTAACGTTCGTTTAAACTCATTGCATTATTTATAATTAGAAGATTTATACAATTTAAAAATTCTTCATTCAATTTAAAAAACTTCAGTGTTCTGATTAAAATTTTCTGATTAATAATAACTGCATTAATCAATACAGTTATAATAATATTGTTTATTTTAAATTCTTAAATTTACAATAAATAATATTTAAAAATGAAACGTTTGACATACTTTTTTAGAATGTCAACAAACGACAATCTCTGTAATTGTATGTATTCAATAGAAAATCGTCTTTGCCGCCTGATTAATAATCAATTCAGTCAGTCGATTGTATTTTATTTATGAGTGACACTAGATTAAACTACTTTCATATAAGATTGTATATCATACATATTTATATACATTCTGTGATTCAAACTGATATGAGTTCTATAAAAAGAATATTACATAAGAGATGCATTGATATACGACAGTGTTTTGTCTTTGAATTGAGTATAAATACAACACTTATCATCGCACTTTCTCACTCTCATTTTCAGGCGCCCACCTGTGTATTTAGCCTTGTCTAAAGCTTACAGAACCGAACCGCTGTCGACCGCGAAACGTAACAATAACAACACATTCAATGCATATTAATAGGATTCAAATTGTAAGTAATGCATTGTAACGACGGTTGTATGATTCAATGTAGTTTTTGCCAAGTCGACTACAATGTCCAAAAAGAATAATTATACACATGCTATCGCAGTACAAGCGCTGGAAAAATATTCAGTCGGGCATGCATGCATCCGTGCATATATATATATATATATATATATATATATATATATATATATATATATATATATATATATATATATATATATGTACTTTTTATAAATACATACACTTGTATATTTAACAAGTACAGATATTTAACTCAATTTGCAATTAAGAGAGTAATTGAAACCAGTCTTTACATAAATAACAGGAATGAAAAATAGACTTGAAATTTAATTTTGATATTAATTTCATACATAGACACTTGTATGGTCAAAAACAACATTTCAGTACATTACATTTCCTTATCTCAGTGTTCAATAACCACTGCCACGTCCTATATTTACGATAAAAAATCGAAAAACGCGTGAATCAAAATACTTCAAAATTAATTTGTTAATTAGTTAAAATTTTACAAAGTTCCAATACTTAAAAGTATAAAACACAAGACATCCAACAGTTCAAATAAATTAAACTTATATTTTCAAATATCGAAATTTTAATTTGTATAGGAAATAAAATAAGCAGTAAAATAGACTTACATATCCAAACTTAATTCCATTTTTTGACTCACCTGTAAAATAAAGAAACATTTATTTAAAAACAAAAACAAAAACGTATAAATAATATTTTTATTCATACTGTATTGATCTGTTGTCATAAAAGTAATATATATTATGCAGGTCAACACACAATTGATACAACCAATAAATAAAATCAATTGAAAGATGTTTAACTCACTTTTAATAATTTAATCATTTTTTTATGTAGCGAGAATTTTTTTTATCGTGCACATTGAAACAATTAATTTTGTTGTTATTCAATAAAAAATAGTTCAAACATAATAATGAAACATTTTTTGTACTCTGTATATAGTGTAATTTTTCAAGGAAAACATTTGTTTATAGTATTTATATATTTTACATTTTTTATTTTTATTAATTTCAACTTTTTATGGTATATATATATATATATATATATATATATATATATAGGTAAATAGATAGATAGATATATGTGTAAGTATATACACTGCCCTATTTTCGTTTTTACAGAAACATAAAAATATTTCAGGGTAAGATGCTATGTTTTGATAGGAGTTAATATTTTTAAATGCCAAGTATTATACTCGTACTTCAATTACGTTTTCAGTTAGGTAATATATTTATTAATGATTTGGCACAACTGTCCAACATAATTATGACATCTGTGTAATTACTAGTACTAGGTTAGTGAACATATCAATTAGATTTCTCATTTTTATTTTTAAAATTTGATCATCGCTCGTTTTCGATAACTATTTTTATCAAATGCACTTTAACATATTTATGTCATCATACAATATATGCATATACCATCAGACTCAGAATGTTTAAAGCTGAAAAAATTGCTTTTAACTTCTTTAATTTAGATGACTTATTAATTCTATTGTTCTCCATATATTTCAAATTTTTTTTTAATTATATATGTGTATATATATATATATATATATATATATATATATATATATGCATGTAAATTACAAAATACTAAATATAATTGCAAGTATGTAAAAAGCGAAACAATCGAATAATTCAAATTGGAATATTCTGGAAATAAATTTTATGCAGTTTTTTCGATTGCTAAAAGCTGAAAACGATGAAAATATACAATATTAATAAATAATTTAAACTGAAGTGTAGCAATAAAATTAAAATACATTATAGAAATTTATTACTTCAAATAAATCATTAAAGTTTTCATTAAATGATTAAAAATATAATATAGTCTTCTAGGGTGATAAACTGGTACATGCTTTAATTATCTTCTTAGGTATTGCAGTATTAGGTAGTGCAGAAAATATTTTTAAAATGAAAAATATATCAATAATTATATAATTCTCAGATATATAGTAAAGCATCGTTAGTATTATTTTTTATTAATAATAATTTGTTCATGAAAAAATATTTTTTATATATATTTTACCCTTATTTTAAACGTGTAATAAATATTGTAAGATTAGGTCAGTGATCGTTAAAATGCAGCTGTAGCTCGAAGCTAATCACGATAAAACTGCATTGATTGTAGCCATTAAAATGGACACGAATTGATTATTCTAGCGAATATAATCATGTAAATGTCTGCACATGCATATAATCTTGATTATGATGCAACATGCTGTGCTCTCGCAACTATTTCAAACTCCACCCACACCTCTGGCCAATGACAAGCCGATTCGCCGACAAACAACGTAATTATTCCTGTGATGTCAGCATAACGAAATACTTTAATTTGTAAATTGTTTGTGTAATCCGATAGGAAATTTTGATAAGCATTCATCACAGGAATTACACTTTATGTTTCGTTCTGTCAATGCAAGTGTATCGGAAATTTTAAACACAGATTACAAAATAAAAATAAATTGAAAGTGCATTCACTCGTTCGAAACTTCATCATTCACTGTTCTAATTTTTTGAAATGAAACAGATAGTTTTTTAACAGTCAATGATTTATTATAAAAGTATATTGTTTACAATGTAAGAAGATGATTTCAATCTAATATAATTAATTTCAAAACCATTACTCACACACCTATCCAAAGAGACTGGTTTTTTTTTAAATAAAAAATAAACACTTAGATCAAATGTATAGAAAAATATACAAGTTTTTTCCACAAATTTAAATTTAAAAAGAGAAATGCTATAAAACAAAATAATATTTTTTAAGCCATTAAATATTTTACTTGACTGTCAATAAAATTTTTTTTAGAAAATATCTTTAGAGCAAAATTTACAGATTATTTTTAGTATTTCAGTCTAATTTTTTATATCGCATTTTTTTTAAAAAAAACTTTTCAGTATTTAAAGAAAATCAACGCTGTTTATCATTTTTTTATCAACGAAGTCCATTTCAAAATATTATTTTTATTTAATAAATCTTATTAAAATTATTAATAATGACCATTCTTATAAAAATCGACAAATTTAAAAATATTTAGTGTAAAAGAAATTGAAAACTAAAATTTGATAATCTCACAAATAAATTATTAAATCTTTTCAAATATCGTGCATACATATATATGTAAGGTCCGATTATTTTTGACATTAATTTTTGATAACATGTATAATAACTATGTTATTAATTATAATTGTATACATATATACGATTTTTACATGTATGTGAATGAATAATTAAATAAAATAAGTACAAAAAAGACCGGTTAAAATTAAATTGAAAAGTTTACTTCATTATACGGAAAGTTTATTAACAAATTGAAAACATTACTGAACCGTGCACGCGAAAGTGTGATAAACGAATAAGTTGCTACAACTTTATCATAATAGGTCCAAAATTGATACAATGATTTCCAGTAAAATCTAGTGAATATTTTTGCAACTTGATATCGGTTGTTGAAATTAATTTATAGTTTCAAGTAGATATTACGTTCCATTTAATTAATTATCTGAAATTATAATTGAAGAATGGCGTCTTTTTATGAAATAATTGCAGTACTATCAATTATATACAGAACCCACGAAAAAGTGATCAAATTTAAAAAATAATTACTTTTTGTTTTTTTATTTTTTTTTTTTTAACATAACATATATGATAAATTATTTTAAAAATTATTATAAAAATATTTTCAGATGTTATAGTATTTATTGAAAATATAAAGGTGCGCCAGTAGAGAGGGAAATTTTAAAAGCAGGCTTATTCATTTACTGAATGAGTGAAAGGATAGAATTAATTGATGGATTGTTAGCTGTTCATAACCATTTAGTAAACATTGAGCAGTAGTCCGGTACACATCGAGCTTTCGATGTGAAATGATTTTATAAAAATGGCGAGTTTGCTACAATTATACAGCGGCTATTTCGCAACCATTGTAATATTCCGCGTCGTCGACAGATACCAACTGCTTATTCCATCAACTTGTAGGTTCAGAAGTTCGAAAAAATAGATTCCACAGTAAATTTGAAGCATTAAGGGTCCAGAAGAACACCAGAAAACATTGACCGTGTTAGAGTTGCTACAATGCGTAGCCCACAACGTTAACGCAGCCCATTACACTAACATGATTACATTTTTGATCCAAGAATTAATTCTATTTACACAAACTACATGATTCCAGTAAGATACGGCAACAAATCATTCCATTAGAGTGTCCATGGCTGATGTAAGAGCGCTTTTTCCGAATCATATCATTGCCAAAAAGGGAGATGTTGTTTGCCCAACAAAACCCCCATATTTGAGAGCGTGTGATTATTTTTTTTTTTGAGGTTATCTAAAAAGTAAGATGTCTATTGATCGTGCACCCACTATCTCTGAACTTAAATTAAAAATTCAAGAAATAATTGCGCCTTATATGCCTTAACAGTGTTTTAAATATATAAGTTAAATGATTCGTCTACGTTTTCATTTAATTTTTTTTATGGAAATGAATATATTTTTGAACTAAATTTTGTTACTGTGATTTTTAGATATAACATTTTATAATTAATGTTAAAAGTTCCATATCTGATGAATGTTCATAAAAAGTAACATTTAAATAATTCTGATTAAGATTCTGATATCTTCTGAAAGTAATTTTGTTTGTAACTTACTGTTTTCCGAAGTTAAAAAAGCTTATGAATAATTCAACATTTTTCTAAATTAATTAATTTAATTATATATATATATATATATATATATATATATATATATATATATATATATGTATGTATATAAATATGAAAATAGCAATATCTGTGCATGTGCGTAAGTATTTTATAAAAAATATATTTTTGTGTATATGTAGGTGTTCATACAATATATATATATATATATATATATATATATATATATATATATATATATAATATACAGCCACAATAAAAATGTATACAGAAGTAAAATTTTTAAAGCTTCTGTTGTGTTATTTTCGTTTCATATTTCTTCCATAGATGTCATGTAATATCGTTTGAATCTGAAGATATTATTATTACATTTTTACATGCAATCTGTTCGACTGGATTTTTTATACCAGTTCTGGTAACTTATTTCCTTTTTCTGTTATTTTAACGTAAAAAAATACAATTATTTATTATCTGACTCATAAATTGTCTCTGCATACATTGAATTTTCTTGTTATATAATAGTATATCTGTCGCAGTAACATACTTTTTTATTTTTGCATTTCTATAATTGTTCACGACCTTTTTCATTCTATTGATTTTCATTCTATTGATATAATACAGTCAGCTGTATTTTTCAAGTATTTGTAATCATAAACAAATTACTGGTAACAAAATCCTAACTTACTTGTTATGTCGAATTATTAGTTTTAATGTTTTGTTGTAATTTACAATGTAGTTCTATTATAGAGTAAACCGGATCAATAATTTTATTTATATCTCGAGTAAAATTAGATTATACTACGGAAAGTTAATAATTGCGTTTCTCTGAAAATAAAATTAGTTATCATGTTTATTTCATATTAAATATTTGAATTCTGTTTGAGATAGAATTTAGTTTAAAATAATTGTTTTCTATTTTTGATAAAGCAGTATTTCTTAAAGCTCATGAATAATTATTTCTATTATTTGAAAAAAATATATTAATAATTAGTATAAACAGTAATAATATTTTTTTATTCTTTATAGTTATATAGAATTCGTATCTGTTTTAATATTTTACAAATTCACTTTTTAGAAAAAATGTTGATAAAACAAATTATATACTTTAAGGTATCTGCATACAATGCTGAAAAATTTATATATCTATTATTCAGAGAAAATTACCGACAAAGTCTTGCTAATAAAGACTAAACAATTTTGTTGTTAATTATAGACTACATGGTTTGATTTATAGACATATTGTACAGAAAGTAATAATAATTCTTGTTACATAGGAATTGTAACAAAATTTTAACTGTTTTTAAGCATTACTTTATTATTTTTTTAGATTTTGTTTCTATAAAAGGGGCTGTTTCATAAAATACAAACTCTTTTACATATATACATGCTTTTTTTTTGAATATATATATATATATATATATTGAACAACAGGGAAACAAAAAGAAAGCTATGTTAGGGACAACAAGAAAAGATAAAAAAAGAATAGAATAAATAAGAAAACAAACAGGATTTATAAATTAAATAACGAGTATTAATAGTTTGAAACATAAACTATTGAGTTCTTTGGTAAGAAAAAAAGTTGGTCATCAGAAATTATTATCTAGGAGCTATGAAATATAAAAATCCCAGAAATAATATTTGTAAATTCAGTAATTTTAGATTGTTTAAACTAGAAAAAAATTTGAAAATGGTTTTACCTATCGCAGGATTACCAAGAGTTGATATGTTGATACATAAACATACAATAAATAAAAGAAGTGATTTTAAATGTTTATAGCAAAAGTTTACATAAAAATGAATATTTTTAACAGAAAATAAATACTTCCAACTACCGAAAACCAACTTCCAACTATTGAATTGCATCAATTTTTTTATTAGTGGAGATAATTTAATTCTATAAAAATCTATACAATCAATAAACAAACTAAAACATATTATTTTACCTATCTGGTATGTAAAATTCCATTTTATTAAAACTTCTTTTAAGTCAGTATATTCTTCTACAACCAATGTATTTTATCAAAAAGGTTAGGATAATTTATAAGGATGTTCAAAAAATATTATTTATTATGATAGGATAGGATGTTCAAAAAATATTATATTATTTTATAAATAAGATGTATAAAACAAATATTGAAAAATAACGATCCAAGTAAATATTGTAATATGAAAAAAATTAACTAAGCATTAGATGTAATAAATAAAATAGTAATATGACTCGTCACAAATTTCTTATAAAATTGTTGTCCGGATAATTCACACAAAAATCTCATAAAATTATAGGAAAATATTCAGAGCCAAACTATAAATTTCGACATGACTATAAACCTTTTTTATACTATACTAAAAATAACGACTTTTTATTATACACATGCCTGTTTTATAAATTAAATATCAAGTACATCGAATCGATCGGGATTACGTTTTATTGATTCATTTGAATAACAATTTATATATCAATATACTTTTTTATAATCTTCTTAAATCTTTAAATAATCTATACTTAATCGTATTTATTTTACATTTAAAGGTTTTTTATCGTATTTTTAGTAAATTATTTATATATATTGTTTGGAAAAAGTATACAAACTTAAGAGTACATTCGTATTTTCTGATTTTATATATATATATATATATATATATATATATATATATATATATAATGCATTCATTCGAAAATAACTGCATTGTAAAACTAAAAGTTCATTTGAAATTAAGAGAAAGTTGATGAGCAACTACATATTCGAGACATCATGAACTAGTTCATGCAATTCAAATAATGTCCAAAAATAACTTCTCAAAAATAAATGATATTTAGTTTATGAAAACGAATAATATTTTTTTACATTTTTAAAAGATTCAACTATATCTGTTAGTAAAAGCAATCGTTTTTTATATACATTTTTTGTCTTTATTCGTCGGTGAACTTAAAATAAATAAATATTCATTAAATCATTTTATAATTTAACATATCTTTTAGATTGTAAATTTAATTAATAATATGTAATACAAGATTTATTGATTTTTATTTCCATTTTCAAATTATCATTTTATATTTCTCTCTCTCTCTCTCTCTCTCTTATATATATATATATATATATATATATATATATTATTTTTTTAATAAAGGTGAAGTAATTTATATAAGTAATAAGATATAAATTCATTAATAAATTACTAAAAATGTCCTTCTTAAGTGGACCAAACAACTGACATTTGTTGCTTTCAAATATTGATACTTTATACACAGTTTGAATTTCTAGGAAATTCGAATGACTTAATCGTTTCAAATGTATTTAAAATTAATGTTTAGTATATTTCATTCCTACATTAGCCATGTTATCTTCAATAAAAAAAATTAAATAAATCAGTTTATGGAACAAAAATGTCAAATATGTTTAATTACTTTTTTTTGTTTTCTTTTCTGCTTAATTTCAAATGTATATTTTCGTCAAGATTTATTTTATATATTTCTAACTAAATATTTTATATTTCTTCTATGTTTTTTTCGATTATTTATTATTAAATGTTTTATAAAAAATAATCCGGTAAGAAAAATGTTTTCATAAAATCTATTTTTAGATTTATAAATCGTAATGAACACTATAAATATTTTTTTATATCAGGTGATTTTTATGTATGTATAAAATTAAATATCTTTTAAAAATATGATATTTTCACTAACATCGGGAAAGATTTATTGGAAAACTAACTGATTTATTTTCATATATTGAAAAGTGTTGACAATTTACTAGATGATAAAAGAAAAATATACTTTTTAAAAATATATTCTCCGTCAAATAAAATGAAATATTATAACAGAAAATGATCTGTTCAAAATATTTTTATTCAACGAAATATATCTACTTTTTTATATAAATATAAATAAATACAGTTCGAAAAAAACAGCAGGTTAAAATTGAATCTATTTTTAAATACAGTATATACAAACAAGTGAAAACGTACAGTTTTACAGTTTTTATAGTATATAAAAATATAGAACTAGTTTTATTTTTTTTAATTTGATTTTATACAGTTATTTAATGTAAATTAATCATATTGGAATTAATAAGTTTGAATAAAAACATGTCTACGTATTCATATACAATATATATTTGCGGTATTTTAAATAACTACCATAATTATGTACAGTTTATAACAACTTTAATTATTATTCAAAGTATATGAGTTTTGCTGTAAGTTGTAAAATACTAGATTGCATAATATACGAGATAATTATCCCAATATCTCATTATTATACTATGATGTCATTAAATCCTAAAAATGCGAATAACATAATGTTTTTAATTTGCATGAAGTGTTCAATCGTATTTATCAAGGTGAACCCACGCAACAACAGGGATGTCATTGCCAATCGCAAACACTAGACATAAATATAATTCAGGTGTGGACAAAATAATGACATCGAAAATATACAGGTGTTATTTACAATGATTAGTGTTTATTTATTATTATGGCAGACATAAAAAATACTTGAATATGTAAAATTAACTACCAGTTTGTTTTGAATTGTACAATTACTCAGCAATGTAAAAAAACAATTTCGTTTATTTTTATTCTTGAATATTTGTATCTTTATTTATATAAGAATCTAATTAATTTGCACTGATACTGTAAGAAATAAAAATACTTACTATAACTAATGTCAAAACATAGTTTGAATTTTATACAATATACAATTGTCTAATTTACGTAGTTTCATTTTTAAAACTTTTATAATTTTCATCAGTTAGCAATATATTTTTTTACATAAATATTGTCAGATATGTTAATAAATAATTTTATACAAAAAATATTTTTGCAATCAGTAAGAGTTCGTATAATCTATGTACAGATCATCGATTATAAATTTATTATAATCTGTAAATAATTAATATTTTTGAAAAATTAAATATCTTTTAAATATTTTTGTTATTTGCGTTATTGCAGATTTTTTGTAAATATATCAGTTTGTTGATCTTGTTGAAGAATGTAACTTAAAATGCATTTATGCAACGTAAATATTCTTAAGATAACAAACAAACTGTTATTTATATTTAAAGCACAAAACTAGTACTTATAAGAATGGGGGGGGGAGGAGAAAACAACAAAAAAAATTATACCTACACGATATAATAAGGTTATTCTTTTTACTAGACAAATGTATTTCTCATTATTTCGAAGCATAAAAATAGTTATAATGAAAATTAATAAATCGCATTAAAAAATAGTTATTTTTAAACTGATCTTATTGATATTTGAAATGGAATAAACGAGATATTTTTTTCAATGATCAACCCTGGTATTTTTGTTTGCATAAACAAGTTCTCGGTTCACAACACCCACGATTTAGCTCAAAAATATCAATAGGATCTTACTTTATACAATTCTTTTGTGTGGGAGACGACTGATAATACTTTTTTTTAGAAAAAAGATGTAACTGTCTTCGTACGTACTCTATTTCTGTTTGAATAAATCTGTCAGTTTTCCATTAACCGTTGTTGCTATCAGAAATAAGCGCATTAACCCGCTTTTTAACACCTTTATAATACAGTAACAGTCGGTGTCATGTTATCAGTAAATAATGTGATATTTTTTTGGAAAAAAACATATGTCTAACATTAATTTTAGAATCACTGTGAAAATGTTTAAGTAGTAAAGCAAAAAAAAAATCTATCCGTAGCAATGTTAGTTGTTGTTCAACATTGACAAAAATACATACAAGTAAATTTAACTTGAAAAATATTATTTGTCTTCGTCCAAGGCATAATATACGATATTTATTCATCTATTATCATTTTAAATTTTGACTCATGATAAATTTAACTAGACCATATTTATTTTTAGATAATACATGAGTATATAAATTGACTATTGATAAACTAAGTTACATTTTTTACAATTTGTATAAAGTGATGTCATTTTAAACAGAACTATATGCAAATTAATATTAGTCAAACCTATATTAGAATGTAAAGGTGTATAATGTACGTTGACTGAATTTTTTTCTTTATTATCAATAATGTTTTTCAATATTTGTCCATGACAGTTTAGATCAATTTGCATTAGAAATGTTTATCTAAATAAAGTATGCGAAAATGTCAGCTAACATATCTACCTAAATAAATATGATTGTTCCGTATTTATATTTTTTTAACACATTTACTTATGAATATTAATATTTTATTTACTTCTTATATATATATATATATATATATATATATATATATATATATATATATATATATTAAACTTCAAATGGTAAACATTAGTTTCTAGACATGAATTAATGTTATTTCAATAGATCTTAGAAATTAAATCAAAACTGTACGACTTTCATTTTTTGAATCTCAGGCGTATCAAATATTTAATGTATTATAAATGTTTACATTCAACAAATCATGTTTTAACTCACAAGTATATAATAATAAATCACCTTCTTGAAAAGTGAGACCTAGATTAAATGAATATTGGTCGTACAAATTAATTTGGTGCTCTTTTATAGAAAATGAATGTTTAGTGAAAAATGGAATACATTTCAATCCTCAACGTATCCCAGATTATTTTGCGTAACTTTACTCCATCTGTCGGATAACTCCCGAATCGAAAAAAATGGCGCCTTTGAGTCAATGTTTTAGCAGTCATGTTTTATGCATCACAACACTTTCTCTCAAAGCTGAACAAATCATACCCGTGGCTTAGGTAGAATTTTTTTCAACTGGAATGCGAAAAGTATGCAATGCATAATATGCTGCTTTTCGGACGCCATCGTATTCAATACTGTTTTGTGAGGTTATGCCAACTGCTTGGCCAAGATATATAGTGTTTTTAAGTGTTAAGATTTGTTCTTCAAAATCCTAAAACGACGAAGAAATATTTTAAATTAAAACAAAGTTATGACTAATTCAATTTAAAAGCCCCAAACGAATTTTTACACCTAATAGTTATATAGGCACTACCTGTCTCAGGACTTATACTAAACACTATCTGTCATACATAAAATCCATTTTTTTAAAATTTGAATAAAAAATGTAAAATACATTTATTTTTCATGCTGAATACATAACTAATTCATATGAAATGTATATAAATCGAAACAAATGTTTTACAGTAATATACAGTCGATGTTAATAATTTTAAATCCTTACCTTTAATTACATATATTTTTTTATATTATGAGATTTAATTTTTTAATTATTTTTCAAGGTCGACATACGTTTATTTTTATATGTAATTATTTTCCTTGCAGGTGTTTACCAATCTATTTAAAATGTGCAAAAATATTTAAAACCGATCCGATGAAAAAACACTCAATGATAATTTTCTAATAGCCAATTTAAACGATTTCTTAATATTTATATTATATTATATATATATATATACATATAAAATTATAAAACTTATTAATGAATACTGACTAGTTATTCGTCAAGTTAAACTGCAAGATTGAATGGCTTTGAAGATAATGATCAATTATGTTCTTTTATTATTCAAAATCAATTATTCGGTTACTAAATCTTGTGTATTTTAATCATTCGAATACATATCATCGGCACTTAACACCTGTGCAAATCTTTTTTAGACTAGTTTTGTACGTTTCGATTGCTCTAATTGTTTTTTGGCTTCTGCTATGACAATTGGAATGTATTTTAGAATCCTTCTTTTTATAAAAGTATATATATTTCGTGACACGTGGCGTTTAAAATAATTGTTAATTACCTATTAATTACGTATATTTTTATTTGTACAATCCTTATGACGTGAAGTTGTGATTTTTTTTTTACCACATCGTTATAAATTTTCATCATTTTTGATCATGACACAAACAAGAGAATCTTCCGAGTAAAAATAGTACAGCGAAAAATTTAAAAATATGTATTAGCAGATGTAAATAGACTCACTTATATAATATAATGGCATTATTTTTGTACTTGTTTATATTTATATGTTTATGTAGTGTCTGAACACGATACGTTTTTATCGAGCTACTTTATGATGAAAATAAATTATCAACGAAAAATTTACATAAATTGTGGAAATATGATCAAAAATAAATTTGAAATCGATGAAAACATACATTCATATCGTGCTATACTAACATTCTTTTGAACTGAATAGATATGTATATTGAAATATTATATGAGAATATAAACAATGTATCCTTTTATACAACTATTTCAGTTTTTGTTTTCTCTTTAAATATATATATATATATATATATATATATATATATATATATATATATATATATATATATATATATATATATACATAAATGTGTGTGTGTATATTATAATGAAACATTTCATGATAGAATCGTTTTTGTGATTATTATTGGCTATAATGTAAAATGAAATATTATTTTAAAATTCTTTCATACAACCGATGTCAGATTATTTTTGACAATATGGGTTTTTGAATGTTGTTTTATTGAATTTATTACCTATTGGAATATTCAGAAAATGCAATGCTCTACTTGAGGATTAATAACTGATATTCATAAATGTATACCTTATTTTTAAATAGTATGATTATAAAATTAAAAAATAGCATACACATTAATTTAATTAATTTATAGAAATTTTACAAATATACAATTTATCAATTTTCATTTTATTTAATTATATTTACAGTTAATGACCAATATATATTTTTTATAATATGTACGTGAATTATTTTATTAATTTTTAAAGTTAGTGGATAAAGAAGAACACGTTCGATATAAATATGTAATTTTAAAATACATAAACTTTTTAAAAAGATCCTATAAGTAAGGTCAATCTCCTCTAACAAATTGTTATACAAATAATCTCTTGTATAATCTAGCGTTCAAAAACAAGTCTTAACAAGAACTATAAATCAAAAATAAGGAAGGTATTAAACTATAATAAACAAATATACGTTTTAACAACGAAAAAAAGAACATATCATGCAGTGCATCTTTTATATCGTTTAAAAGTTTTGATCTGAACACAAGCATGAAAATTCTTTTGGAACATACATAAAAACACATATACATACATACATACATACATATATATATATATATATATATACATATGTATACAATAAAATAAATTTGTTGTGTTCATTGGACGAGACAATATTTTGTGTCATATAGTTGTTTCATGTATACAATATTTTTGTGACCTACTAATGACTTTGAAAAAGTAAAAAATAATTGAAGTAAGTGAAAATTATATATATATATATATATATACATATATATATATTATATACATATATATATATATATATATATAATATACATATAATATATATATATATATATTTATATATATATATATATATATATATATATATATATATATAAACCCAATCTTCATTCATATTCAACAGTAATAAACTTTCATTGTTTACTTATATTTAAATATGTGTTAAACATACACGTACGTGTGTACACAAATTAATCAATTAATAGACAACCTTTAAATTTCCTGATTTGCTTTTTGATTATAAATAATGTATTTAATGAACCACGAACACAAAAGATATTTATTTATTTCAAACATATAGTATTTCTGATATGTTTTTAGAATTAGAAAAATGTCACTTAAATATATTATTTTCGTGATTGTATAATTTATTACAGAATTTATTAATATATATATATATATATATATATATATATATATATATATATATATATATATATATATATATATATGGACATAAAGAGAGAATTAATATAGTAAAAATTGTCTTGCTATTGCGCATCATTTCTAAATAATAGATACAATTGTAATTTGGCACAATATGCTTTAGTGAATATATTATCGATCCAGAAAACTATTATTATTTTTCGATTTCAGACCGAAATTAAGGTGTTTGGATCAAAGCCAAATGTCAAATCGGATAATTTTTCATCATTTTAAATTATGGGTTAATAGCCTTTCTTGTAAATGTGTGTTAAAATATCGTGATGTGTTTTTTTTAGAAATATAATAAACGAAGGCGTGATTAAAAATAGAAGAGGATATGTTATTAATATCAGCATTAAATGAATTATGTTACCGGATTCTTCACATATATATATATATATATATATATATATATATATATATATATATATATATGTATATGTGCATGTATATATGGACAGGTATTGTCCAGTTTTTTGTTTTGATTATTGGACTTAAAATTGCGAACCTTTATCGAACGTATAAATTAAATTGAATACTTTAATGGGATAAGAAATGTGTATCGAACACAAAATAATATTATTTTACAGTAATATATAATTAAATACTTAATAAATACTGTATGAAATCGTGATCTTATCTGGTAACGGTCAGATTTTATTTTGTCTATTTTAGTGTTTAATGGTTTTCTTAATTTTATTTTTATTTCTAAATACAAACTTAACCATGCCAGTATTTTACAACTAATATATATATATATATATACATAGATCTTATAATAAGATCGAATAAATTATAATCAGCTGAATTTGATTTATGTTTTTATAAATTTTGTTTATAAACTACTTGAAAGCTGTTATTAATGTTTCTCGACTGTAGAAATAGAAAGTGGTATTATTGTCAAATAAATTAAATTAAAAATAATGACTTTATTCAGTCGAATGAATAAAAAATATGTGATAGAAATAATTATATTTTTTAATGCGTATATATCTAACAGATTATCATGCTAATCACGGTAAAATTCATGTTTTCAGTTTCGATGTTTATCTGAAAATCACTGAATATTTCGTTTTCAGTTTCGACAATTACATATGACTTGCAAAATATACTATTACTATACATTGAATTACGTATTGAAGGTGACAAAAAAAAATTAATAAATTCGATAAAATTATTATAAATTGTATCGAATTTTAAATGTTTAATTTACTTCATGAAATCGATTAAAATTTTCCTTTACAAGCTACGGACACATACGAAAAAAATATGATTGTTCTTTAAGATATTATTTATTGATTTTTCGTTCCATATGATATATTTTTTATTATTTATTAGAAACGATTTCGAAAAATACATCGGATTAATGGAAATCAATACAATAATTATTTCTAATGAATTTTTAGGAGTGAATATATCACTAAGAATTGTTTAAAAATATTATTTAATCTCTGAAAAAGAATTCAATTCAAAACAAGTATTTTCCTATTTATTAAGAGTTTTAAGATTCAAATTTATTCGTACAATTTAAATTGAATATGTAAGATAGAACAGTAAAAGTTATGTATTATAGTAACAATCTTACAGTTAATGTCGGTTTGTATACTGTTTACATCTCTGGAGGGTGAATAGCATTACTGAATATATCGTTTCTAAGAATTCGAATTATAAGAGTACACTGGAAATATATCTGTTTATAAAGCTATTCGCAGTTTGAAATTGTTATAAAGAATGTAAGATCTAACAGTTTACGATTGGAACGTGAAACACAATACGATTAAGTATGTGCAGATAATTCGTGTTTAACTCAAAGTATAAACCTAATTGTGTATGCTCTATGATCCTTATAAGGGCGGGTACGCAAAAAGTGTTACTCCCGTTATTCATTTTTGCAATTCTTTCTACTTTCCTTCCAGGAAAGTTAAATATAACTATGACTTCAAATACATAAAAAAATGTATATTCACGAGGCACAGTTTTCACAGTTGGTCGGCAGCGAGAATAAAAATACACCGGCTTTGCCACCACCGCACTCACGATTTGCATTGTGACTTTCATCGCCGCGAGTTCAACGTATCTTATGCACTTTCAGATACAGTTTATAAACGGACTTATTGTTTATTTTCGGTGACTTTTAATAGAATGCGATCGTTGAAAATTGATCAAAATCACGTTCGATCCAACTATGTAAGCACAGGATGTAGTTAACGAGCGTGTACGTTCTGTATTTTAACGTACATAATATGTAAGACTCGTCATTATTTCAGTCTGGAACACGAGAGAAAGAATGCTGAACATAATAACGTCTGCTTCTAGACAAAAATCATTGAAATCGGTCTACACTGTTAAAAAGTTATCCATGCTTAATTTGCATTTAGAGCAATAATTTTGATAATTTTGTTCGTCTCGACAACTCTCCTACATACAAAGATTTAAAGATGTCAGCATGAACACACCCACACTGTCTTTTTAATTTAATTATATATATATATATATATATATATATATATATATATATATATATATATATATATATATATATATATATGTATATACAGAGAGAGACAAATGAGAGATCAAAAGTTATTATACGAAAACATTTAATTATTAAATTGCTTAAATTAATATAAATAATAAAAAATATTATTAAACTTTAACTTATTTCAAATTATTTTATAAAATAAAAAGTGATCTTAAAGTAACATTTTTTTATTGTAAAAACTTTCAGCTGTGTAAAAAATCAAAGAGAATCATATAATTTCATCATTAACAATTGCGTTTTTTTAATATACACAAATGTGTATTTAAAAGTAAAATTTGAAATAAATATTTAGGTAAATTATTTTTAAAAGAAGCATTATGCAGTATATATAGACAACTAAACAAACGCTAAAGTAGAATTTTTATCGCGACGGTTGGGAAATCAGTTGCAACAGAATTTTATAAACCGAAATCGAAACGAAAACATGAAAATATATGAGAAATGTAAACAGAATCGTGTCGATTGCTGCCTGTAATCGTCTGTGTACATTTCGATGTCAGATGAAGATAGCATACGTGACGACATGTAAGCACACGTAGGTGTTGTTTTAAAATCACAGAAAGTATATAGATGAGTTATCTGGCACAGGATCATTGACAAAAATTTAAAAAATATATATATTTAAAATCCGGCAAAATATTTATGAAGTTATGCATTTTATATATGGCATTTCTTATAATTTTAATTTTAAACAAGTGTTACAACTATTTAATAATTGTATAGGTTATAAAAATTTATTTTATTTTTGATAGATTTGATAATTTTATTAAATCTAAAGTAATTTCGATGAAGAGAGTTTTATAGATTTTAAAATATGCTAACTCTTTGAAAAAAAGATCAAATTTCCTGAAAGATTTCCCTCTCTAATTAGTTCTCACTACTAAGTTGAACTACTTATTATAATTTAAAAAAAGAACTATTAAAAACAACATATATAAAATATTTTCTTTATTTCTAATTAAATCATCATTCTACTATTCTTAAAACAAGAATTGTTAATTATTACTTTAAACTTTTTATTTTTTTTTGTCTTTTTTATCAATAATATAAAATAATGTTTATGAACATTAGGATCTACTACATGACGTACAGAACACGTATTTATTTTTTTAAATATTTGAAAAACACACTTACTATCTGGTCATTTTAATCTTTAACTATATTCAAGTAGTAAATTAATTACTAGTAGCTTTTGATTAAATTTATTGTTGTATGAACGAGATATTACAGGAAATATTACTCTATTAACCAGATCTAATCAAAATTAATACCTTTTTAAACGGTACATAGTAATATAATGAAGATCATCTCAAATTAGATTCTGTCGCATACAGCAAGGAATCCTGCCCACAATCAATGCTAGGCTAACGCTCATGGCAACTGGCAGTTGGCAAGCAGTTCAATAAAGAAAAATTGTTCTCATGCCATCACCGGGTTCAACCCACACGACATTACACTTTACAACTTCTCGTTATATAATTGGTTCTAATTCAACGAAAATATCCGTGAAAATTAAAACACTAAATATACGTGCATGTAGACAAACGTTCATAGCTACTGTTTCTCTTTCTACAATATATGTTCCAAGTACAATATTCGTGCGTGAAAGGGTTGTCAGCACTTTTTAAATATTTAATAACAGTCTTGATTCATTTCTTTTTTGGATATTGTTATTGATTCTTTTTATATTGTTTAAACTTATTAAAATATAACATTATTTTAACTGAAATTTTAATATGTATATATATATATATATATATATATATATATATATATATATATATACATATATATAGAGAGAGAGAGAGGGAGGGGAGGAAGGAGGAAAAGATGGTGAGCGATATAATTCATTTCATGAATAAATTTTAAATGGATCAATACTCATTGAAAAGAAAAAAATATAGAAACAAAAAAATTCCGAAACCAAGATATTCTAAAAAATATGTACATATATATATATATATATATATATATATATATATATATATATATATATAATTATAAAAGTATGTTCATTATTGTAAACAATTAAAAGTATTTAAATTATTCATTTATATGTTTGAATAATTATTATGATAGCATGTTTCAATGAAATTCTTTTACTAACAATATACATTTTATTGTTTTAAAATTGTTACAAATAAATTTTCTCACTATTCCGAACACTTCACTGCAATTCGTTCTCGTGAAATTTTCTACTCTTTTAACAATAAACTTTGTATTGTGCCACATTTCAAGGTGCAGAAGTCCAAATACCTGCGAAATTCTTTTGTGTATTATTGTCATTTACTATACGTTTGATTACGTACGTTTCGTATGATTTCAAAAAAATGTCTATTCAACCATACGTCGTGCCAGGAAAAATATTCTTGCGAAGTGAATCGCGTCTAATGCAAAGTAGATATTTCAAGCCCACAAACGTTATTTTTATTCCGTCTATATGGGTCGCTCTAGATTTTAAACATAGATTTTGTAGACGACATAGACTTAACTACTGACATCACGGTCTCTTTAATCGATTTGCATATATTTTTATACATCAATATGAATAGTGTCTCCCCACATATGAAGCTTACCAGTAATATCATCAATGCGGAATGAATATATACATTTTGAAAGGAAATATTAAATAAATGTTTATGAAAATTTCTCAAAAGTCTCTTTACAAATAACACCATCAGCAAATATAAAAAATGAATTAGTAATAAATGTATATATATATATATATATATATATATATATATATATATATATATATAAACAGTTATGAAATGTTTTATTGATAGAAATGAAATCGGCTTATAAAAATGTCCAATAAAATCTATTTCATTTTAAAAATTCATTTCATATTGAATGAAGACTAATATCAAATGAAAGATGTGCTAAAAATTTACATAAAACTTTATAATGTAAAAATAGTTTGTAAATAAAAAGTGCACAATTTGTAATATTGGATTTTATCACATTAACGCACACACGCTTGAGCGAACAAATACGATTATCTTTTAAATAACAGAAATTACTCATAGGACTTGAAAAAATTTAACTAACACGAGTAGGTAAGAACTTCATAGTTTTAATTATGTAATGTAAGCGTTAAAATCGTAGTAAAATCACATATTTAAATTGAATTGATTGGAAGAGCTGAGAGAACATATTAATGATGGAATTTTTTGTTTCAACGACAAAATAATATAGTGAAAATAGCAAAAACGCTGTAATAGTAAGAACTTGATAACTAGTCGAACAGTGCGAAGTTGATTTGTAAAATTTCGTTTTGAAAATATGTGTTTGAAAAATGAACCAAGACCAGGACGCTTATCTAACTTTGTGCCGATGCTTAAAAATATTAGTGGAATAAAATTTATGGTAAAGCATTCAATAATTAAGAAATAAGTTATATATATATTTATATACATTACAATCAACAATATTCTACTATTTAAAAATGACGAGAAAGTCAGTAAATTCGAAATATAAACTCCGGATCCTCTTAGTAAACAGAAGAAGGAAAATCGATGATCAATTGTAACAAGTTTTCTCTTGTTATAAATATATAAGCCATTTATTGATAAAATAATTATTGGTGATTAACACATTGATGTCGGCCTGTACTACCGGTGGTACAAACAAAAAGATGAAGCAAATTACAAATTACAGCGCCACCGTCAAAGTGTTAAATATAGTTTCCTATGAAAAAATCATATCCAAAAAAGGATCTGATAAGCCTTTATACTTCTAACTGAATCTAAAAACTATATTTCATCTAGAAAATATTATATTGTACGTGTAGTAAACTCGTTGGAGTATTCTTCATTTTGGTTAGTAAATTATAACGAAATTGCTAAAACAGACTTATACTTGAGCAACTGTAGCAATTTTTACAAAAATTGCTACAGTCGCTAGTCAAGAAAAACGTCACAAATTCGTTAATCATTTTGTTCTGTCTAGATAATTCAAACTGCACACAATGAAAGTAAGGTAAGAAATGTGATCTCAATGTGATGAAAATGTGATCTCAATTTTGTAACTCATTTCAGATATACGTACAGATTTAAATGTGTGCTAATATCAATTTTAAATTTAAGTATGAGTAATATGAGTATTACAATATTGAAGATAAAAATAAAGTACATGCAATTATAGATTGCACAATTTACGCTCACATTTATTTTTAAATTTCTAAAGAGAAAAATAAAATCATGATAGAAAATACATCAAACATTTCATACAACATAAAATTAAAATTAAATATAAAACAATAATAGTTCTTCAAACATTATCGAATAACGTATTCAGATTGAAATAGTATTTTGTTATTTTTTGTTGTATTTTAAAACAGAATAAAATATTGAAAGGAATTTATAATTAAAAATATATATTGCGTGAAGATATTTTTAAACATCATCTACTTGCAATACAGCAAACATAAATGAATTATAACGAAATGAGTACAATTTTTACTTCTTCGTTATATTTAAGTGCACAAACTTCATATATCAACACCCACGCAAGATGTTCAAAGAATTAAAATTCTCATATAAAAAATTAAAATATTTTTTTCACCGAACGAGATGTAATGTTTTAATGAGATACACTATTTATCGAGAAACTATTTTTTCTAATATGTGTCAGATATATATATATATATATATATATATATATATATATATATATATATATAAATCATAAGTTTTTTCTCTTGATCAATGTCGTAAAAAGGAAGCATGAAAATATGTTACAAACAACTTAAATGTGTGAGTATTTTTTTATAATAAATAAATTTATTGGTTAAGAAGTATTAAACATACTGAGATAATATGAAAAATATGTATTTATTCTGAAAAACTTGTAAATTTCTCTGTTATATCTCTTCTTACACGTTCAAAATGTAAATGTGTTTCAATAAGAGTCGCGATAATTACTTAAAGAATTTGTGACCTATTATCTAAAATTATTTCAATCCGATATACTAATTTTGGGCCGAAGCCAATCAATAAATTCAAATAAAAGATTTGTAGAAATAAAACAATCACTTGTAAGTTTTACAAAGAACGTGATAAAATGATATAATCGTAACTTAAACATTTTAAATATATGTTTGTTTTCAAATAAAAAAAAACTGTTATGTCATACGTGATTATCGAATCATATAAAAATATAAAATCCTACCTTGAAGTTGATGTATGGTAGCTTGGTATTCCGCTAACTTTTCATCAATGTAGTCTTGTGATTGGTTTGCAATAATATCAGCCGTTGATAAACCATCTGGATGTTCTTCTCCATCCATGTGGCGTGGCCCTGGCGGCTCTAAAGGCACGCCAACATATTCGTATAGGGTCGGACCGAGATGTACTTCTGTATAGGGTGATATTCCAGAAAAATAAAATTCTGGAGAAGGACACATCATAGGAGGTGCTGGAGATTGCTGCAAAAATATAAACGGTATATATATATATATATATATATATATATATATATATATATATGGGTGTGTGTGTTTGTATGTGTGTGTGTGTGTATACAAAATCAACACTTGCTAGAATATGATACAAGGAGATTTATTAAATCCGGTTCTGTATTTTTTTAATAATTAATTAAAGAATGATTGAGCTTTCACTTTAGAACAAAATAAAATAAAACATTCTACTATATGTTAGTGCTTTAGAAATAATGGCATAGCCAATGAAATGCGCATAAGTAACAATTAACCCTTTGGAGCCGAAAGGGGGAGTGTGGTAAAAATTATTAACAAATATTTTTCGATTAATTGAACATTTTTTTCTCATAAACAAAATAAAAATTACAGTTTTGTCGGTTACAAGAAAAAATATGTTAATTCAGATTAGCCACTTCAAATTTCACATCTATCTGCTATATCGTGGAAAATCGTTAATAATATTCGAGAAAACATAAATCTCTCGATTGGAAACATAACTGGAAGCAGAAAAGTTGATTACAATTGAAAATTTGCAGAAAAAAGAAAGAAGACTCTTGAGTGTGAAAATTTTGAAACAATCAAATGTACACAAAACGGTATCATATTGGTCGCGTCTTGTATCTTGAGGTTGAGTCTCAAAATTTTTTATACGCTTTCTTTCAATGATGAACTTTTGGAAAAAAAATATTATTTAACCAAATTCTCAAGTTCATAATTTTTATAGGGTTTCAAATGAAAAAACTGCGATTATTCTAATTTTTAGATGACCGTAATTTTTTTTAATAAAAAAAAGTGTTATAAAATTTAGTCTCATAAGAAAGAGATTAGCGACCTTTAAATTTATCGTCCAAAAGATAGCGCTCAGAAACCATAGTTTCTTTAGAAAACATCAATGGAAATCATCATCCTAGATCCACGTCCGGCTTCGAAGGGTTAAAGATGTTCAATTATAAATTGTTATGTGATTTGTTAAACGACTGATAATTCATTTATGAAAATAAAAGAACATGTATTTAATAGTAGAGTTTTTAATATAAAAAAATGAAAGTATGAATAAATCGTTGTTAATCACTATTATTATACAAAAAGTATATTCAATAACCATTGATACTCCTACTTGAAGTAAAATTGCTCATCGTCTGATATATTTCAAATGTGAAATATGCTTGAGTAATTACTGTCCATTTATATGATTTGAAACAGCATCACATTTTATTTTTAGACAATAATTGTACGGAACACGGAATAATTTCTACTTGACATTATTAATTTTCATATAAAAATATCCGCTGCGTCGATTTGATTCCTTACAATATATATTTTATTTATGAAAAATGATAAAATATAAAATAAGCTTAATAAATTATTTACTGAAATCAAATATCAAAATAAAACACATATTGTAGACTAATATAATACCTGATTAATATTTTATAATTTTTTTTTTCGCATTTGTATAAAATTACATATATACATATACATACAAATATATATATATATATATATATATATATATATATATATATATATATATATATATATATATATTATAACAATTAACACCTGATCATTCATTATATCGAAATTTATATTCATTATAATACACATTTTTTAAAAAAGATTTTAATTTTTGTTTTGACTATCTGATTCGTTCTTTTCATGGATTTCTATCCAGCTTTGTTCACCAATCACTCTTTTATGAACGTGGTTGTCGAATTCTTTTGAGAGTGCATATCTCGGTAATATATTCTTCATTCCGTTACTTTTTTCTGGATTTGTAAATTCTAATATAGCTTTTTCGATGTGTTTAGGAATATCTGATATTTCGGTTACATTCATTAACAAATTACTCTTAGAACCTTAATAAAGAAATCAAACAATTATATATGTATGTATATATATATATATATATATATATATATATATATATATATATATATATATATTAACACACCTTCAGCAAAATAAGCAAAAGTATCATTTTTATGTTCCTCTGTGGCATTTGATGTTTTATTCATTTGTTTTGGACAAAAACTCGAAACAACAATTAATGTGTCATCTCTGTGTGTATTTTCCATTACATATTTTAAACTTTGTGAAACGCTGGAATTCGGTTTTGAAAAATCATTCATACTGCCGCCGACAATAATAAAAAGGTATCCAGACGAAGTACGGTACAAATCTTTAAGATTCTTTAATGTGTTACGGACCATTTCGAGAAAAGTTGGCTCTCTAACTGGACCGAAAAGATTTATGTCACCATTGTCTTCGCGGAATTTTTCGTTCTTAGTGGGTTCTAATTAAAGGAAAAAAATCCATTTGCTGTAAATTCTTGACTTAACATAATATACATATATATATATATATATATATATATATATATATATATATATATATATATATATAATATTTTTTACATTTTATTCAAATACCGAATTTCAATAATTAAAACCAAAAAAAATTAATGTAAAAAGTTGAAAGGGAAACAAAAAAAATACTTCGTGTAAAAATAAATAATTGAAAATTATTTTGTATTTTTTCAAAGTGAAATATTTTCCAATAGTTTTAATGAACGCGTACCTATTGTTTCAAATAAATCATCAAAGAACGATTTTCGAAGCTCAGACATAATTCGAATTAGATCAAAAATATTTGGTAAAACAGTTGGTGTCGACTCATGTCGAGTGAGTCGTTCCTTTTGTCCATTCGCATGAATACTTTTATTTGGAACTGACCGTGCTGAATTAACTTTTATTTCTACTTTATCATCAGATTTATTTTGCAAGTTCTTACTGTGATCTAAATCTTTTACTTTAGATTTTGTATGCTTTTTGCTAACATTTTTTGAATGGCCGTTCTGTTCTTTCCCAGGAATCGCATCAAAATTAATTTTAATATCTTTCACGAAGAATGGTTTCTCTGACTCGTGTAAATTCTTTTTATGTACATGATGAAGTTTATCCATAGTTGTTCTATAAGTATCTAATAAAGGTAAATCGTCTTTTAAATGAGAATCATTAATTGTTGATGTAGATTCGGTTTTTTCTACAATATTTGATTCAGGTACACGTTCGAATAAATTCCAATAAACGTTTTCTGTTGGTTTATTCGATGTTTTAAAACCGTTATGTTGTCTTTGATTTATATTTGGCAATCTAATGAAATGATATTCGTCTGGTTCTTCTGGAAATATATTTTTGAATGGATAATAATCTTTCCCAAATATTTCGTCTTCTTTCAATAATGTTACATTCAATGTCGAAACCCAACCTATTAAAATAATTTTAGAAATGTTAATGAAAGTATAGTTTATTATATTTCTTCTATTATTTTTATACTATTTTTAACCCGTTTTTATTATAGTCAAGTAAAAATATGTATAAACGTAAACATTTGAATACTAGGAAAAAACAATTAATTTTAAAATATTTTAAAGCTTAAAAATTTTTTTTAAACTGAAATGAGTACAGCGTACGATTTTTCTAAATAACAACCGAATAACATAAAAAATAGCCATATGATTGATTGATGAAATAAAGATTCTTATTTTTTGTGTGGTTCCATGATTAAGATCTAATAAATAAGATTGGCTTTATTAATAAATTATACTTTATACGAAATTGTGAAAATTAATTTATCTTTGATAGATAATCACATGAGATGATAAATAATGTGTTATAATTATTTAAAATAAATATTAATTTTCACATATACCGATAGACATTTCCATAACATTTCTACACCAATTTATTAACGATAGCACATTCTCATGGAGAGTTTCATCACAGTTACAGTTTTCTTCCATTGCCGAAAAAAACACATCTCGGATATTTTTTGGTAAATTTAAAGTTTTATTTACACAAGGCTGTAATAAACTGCATGTAGTAAAATTATTTATAGATTATTCATTTATATATTTTTACCGCCACTGTTCCGCGAGTTTCGAAATTAAGAGGAGGAAAATCAGTTATATTGGAATGGATTGACGTATCATTAGGTTGTACCAAAAATAATATCACATTGAGATTATTCTTTTTATCGTCTTCGAACATAAAATCTAAAATTGACGTATAAATACTTTCTATTTATATTAATGAAGATAAGTGGATATATTGAATTATGTTTTTAGGTTTCGTTTACAAAAGAAGGTTAGCTTTTACATACCATTACTTTGCATAAAACTGTCATTGGTGTAAACAAATTCTGACAACCATGTCAAAACGAAAACCAGATAAATATGTTGTTTAAACATTTATCGAAAAGTATTAATATGATTATTTGAAAAAAAATAATAAAAAATATCTTCAAAACGAAAACCGTTCTAATAAAAAAATAATAACATTTAATGATCGATTATATATTGTTTCTATTTATTGAAACAAACAACGCTGTCCTTGATATTCAAGTTGTTTTATATATATATTACATTTGTGTGTGTGTGTGCTATGTAAAGAATAATTATTGAAAAAATAATAAAATGTAATGCATTCAAGAAATATATAAATTACTTACCGGACGGTGAGGCATAGGACGAAATGGTCGTGGACCTGGTGAGGGTGATCCATGTGGCGGTGATGCCCAACGAGGTCTTGGACAAGGCATATAGGGTAAACGAGAACCGAACATAGGACTCATAGGCGAACCGGCGCCAATTAATCTTGGTGGTGGTGATGAAGTATAAGGTGATGGGGGACGAAACATCATAGGTGGAGGGGTAGCACCAGGTGGTAACGGTGACCATCCACGTGTCGGTGGAGGTCCCGGTAAACCGTGACCCGGATGAGGATGTTGCCCGGACATCCCGACAGTTGCGCGTTTATCAACCCGGTGTCAAGCCGACATTATATCTATAAAAAAACGAAATTTAAAAAAGAGTATTTCACCTGAAAATAATATTTGTTAGAACCACATATTCAACAACCACTTTTATTATTTTTTATTAATAAATTGTTTAAAAATGCTCTACTAGTCAATCATACGATTATAATAAGAAAAATATTGTGGTGTTGGATATATTCTTATATTTTTGTATGCAAATATAAATATTTTTAATATGCATTCACACGTCTACTTAAAAACATATTATTTCTAAATAATAAGTGTTTTTCTCTCTTTAAATTTCAATTTAATAAACGTTTAAAATGGAAATTATTCTTATTACAATATTTTAGTTAATTCAGTATAGAATATTTGATGCGTACGTATTCATTTAAATTATTAAAGAAGTGTTTTCCGTTACAAATTTATATATATATATATATATATATATATATATATATATATATATATATATATATATATATATATATATATATATATATATTATCTTTCTATATTAATCGATTACAAACAAGATTCTCTACAGTATTTACAATATTTAATAAAGAAATGAGAGTTGGATTGTGTACAATTGTTTTAACACTTTTTAATAAAATATTTCAAAATAAAAAATATAAAAAGGAAACGCCCGAGCAGGGACTTGAACCCTGGACCCTTGGATTAAAAGTCCAATGCTCTACCGACTGAGCTACCCGGGCACATGCTGTACAGTTTATCACATGTGTTTATAAGTAAATGCTTGTATAGCATGCTGTTAAAATTGTTATGTGTGTATGTATATATGTATACATACATTATATATATATATATATATACATTGTGTGCAAATATTTTTCCAATGATTTAAATTATAACAAATTTAGTCCAATGCAAAATTGAGATACTGAATATTATACCATTTAATTTATTGTGTGAAATATATAAGCATGTAATGGCTATAAAAAATTGAAGTCTTAAAATTATTTCCAGCGCATAACGTCATTTTCATTTATTTTTAAGCTAATATAGTCGATGAGATACATATGAATGTATACGTAATAATAAACAACGGATACAGTGCAAAACGATTCATCATAAAAATATAAATACTTTTCATGATTCAGTCAATTTCCATTGATACAATTCAAAACGCTATTTATATAAAATGGCGCAATGTCTTTTCGATTACAAAAGTATTATTAGCTCAGCTTCAATTAATGTTATTCAAAAAAGTAATACTGACATTAATCTAAACCGTATCATTTTTCAATAATTTTTCATTTATAAGAAGTAGAAACAAATTGTTTTTTTCATGAATTATAATAATTTTATTAAGTCTATTATCATAAATTTCATACTTGAATGATATAAACTTTATACTTAAATAGATTTTAAATCATTAATGTGTTCCATGATGTGGAGATTTGTTTATAATCTTTGTTGATAAAATGTTAGGGTTACTCTACAAAAATCTCTTTTTTATAAACGCATGTGATGACTTGCACAATATATTTGTTTTCCAATTTAAAAAACTGGTTTTAAAATAGCTGCACGTGTATATATTGCAGAACGTATTGAAATATGTTAAACATATATAATATTTCAAAAGAGAAATGTTAGCGGGTGGTTCTAGTTAATGTACAAAGATAATGATCCGTCAATTATCCAAAAACTCAAAGAGTAAATTTATGCTGTTAACTTACTTTATACTGTGTCAACAAAATTTCATTAAAATATATTTATGATTATATTTATTATATATATATATATATATATGTGTGTGTGTGTGTGCACATATCATTTTCTTAAAAGAGACAAAATATTCGTCTAGGCGGAAATGATAATAAAGGAATATTATGCAGATCATTATTAAAATGAAAAAATACTAATTAAAACTGTAGAAAAGTATCTTAAATAATTTGAAAAAGGTTTTGTTATGATTTAATTAACAAAATCTTTTCGCGGGAATAAAAAGTAGATGAAGAAATGTTATTGTACATACTAGAAAGATTAAGGAGTATTTATTACTGCGCAACTAGTGAATATTAAAAATTAATACATTAATAAAATAACAAATTTATCAATTTTTTTGAATAATTATTATATAACTCATAATCGGAAATAAAACTTATCAAATTGAATATAACATCCAATGATAAATCTATAGAGATTATCGAAACATATACGACGGTGATTTGAAAAGTTCGCGAAAAGATTGCAAGCTCAGAAGATAACCCGCGTGGTGGACGTCCGAAAACTATAACGACAGAAGAAATCATCCACAAAGTGCACGATATGTGCACGAGGTGTCCGAAATTTGTTGCTAAGGTTGTGGGTGTCTCAGATGAACGCGTGTATCACATCTGAACTGAAGTGTTAGGGAAGGAAAAACTATCGGCAAGATGGGTGCCGCGTTTGCTGACAATTGATCATAAACGCATTCGAGTACAAATTTTCCAAGACTGTTTGGATCGATTTAAAAGGAATACGAATGACTTTATCCGACATTTTTGATTACAGACGAGTTTTGGATTCACCATTACAGTCCAGAGTCAAAACAACAATCAAAGCAATGAAAATATGGTGATTCTTCTCCACCAAAAAAAGCAAAACCAGTTTTATCCGCTAGAAAAGTTACGGCATCAATTTTTTGGGATGCTAAAGGGATCCTGATAATTGACTACCTTCCTTCAAACAATAACGGGCGAGTATTATGCTAAACTTTTGAATTAACTCGATCAAGCAATTTCCATCTGTTCCCAAAACTTAAAAAAATCGTTGGTGTTAGGCGATTTCCATTAGATGAAGAACTGGTAGCAGTAGTGAATCGCTATTTTGAAGACCTCCAAAAATATGATTTCCAAGACGGCATAAAAGCACTGGAGCATCACTCGATGAAGTGCATTGAAGATCAGGGGGACCATATTGAAAAATAAAAATAATTTAAAAACACAAGTTATATTCTTTCATAGTTAGGGTGCGAACTTTTCAAATTTCCCTCGTATTTTATTTTATACAAATAAAAACGTCAATATATATATATATATATATATATATATATATATATATATATGAAAAATAATATATATATATATATATATATATATATATATGTAATATAATTTTCTAACATATTAAATTATTTTTCTATATTTAATAACGTCTCACATGCTGTGTTACAAATTGTGATATTTTTAAAAATTGAATACATTTAGTTTGCAGAGAACCAACGCGAATAAATATGAACGTTCTAATTTGGAAATAGTACTGAAATATGTAACATTCTAAATATACCTTTGTAATAATTTAGTTGTGAATATATACCTATATATACCTATATATATATATATATATATATATATATATATATATATATATATATATATATATATAAGATTTACCATATATTCAATTAATTTAAATAACTACTAGATCTGAAATTTAATGTTAATTATTGAAATTACAATCAAATAGATTGATTACAGAAAATTTGGAAGAGTAGTTTTTACATAAATAGTGCGCTTACTAATGTTAATATATTATTTAAAACGTACGACAGTTAGTAATCAAACGAACGGTTTACTGAATTCCATTATCAAACTGTACAGATAAATATCAATCAACATGGATCTACTGAGAAACTGAAAAAAATCTCTACATGTATTTATATTTCATTAAAAGGAATATTTTCAATACTCAAAAAAATTATGGAATGTAGGACAATATTTTATTTTTTCTTTCTCTCTCTCTACCTATCTACATATATATATATATATATATATATATATATATGTATATATACATGCACAGTCATAGGATTTTTTAAAGGAAAGTGTTTCATATCAACAAATTTTTCTAGAAAACCATTATGGATTAGAAAACATACTTTTATAAATTGGCTTGCAAGTTTTTATTTCAGGGATCTTGAAAAGAACATAATAAATAAATTAAAAAAGTAGATTAAAGTAATTCATTTATTAAACTATGAATTAAAAATAGTTAATAAAAGTAAAACTTTCAATATTGTAACTCCTTTTAGAATTAATAGTTTGACTGAAATTTAATATCTAAAGTATTATTATAAATATTGAAAATATCGACTAGCTGTGAAAAATTTCTTTCGTGTGCATAAGAATAATGATTTTTTTAAATAATTATAAAAATAGTTATTAAACGTCGATTTAAGAACGCTTTTCTTTGACTTTGAATAATTTTCACATCAGTGAACTTTAGAACAACGTGGTAAGTGTTGAATAATTTTAAAAACTTCAACTATATTACCAACTCTGATAATACTGCAAATATCCTATCTTCCTGATATTCCTATATTGTTGAAATTAATTACAATATGCACTAAAAACAATTTTCACTTAAAGTGAACTAATTACAACAAACACTTTCGCATACATTTCAAAACTTCAACTAACACATACTTCAGTAAAATTGAAAACTTTAATTGTCAGAAACTTTATTATTTTTCTACACTAACCTTTAACTATTCTAATCACGAAAAAACTGATGTTCACACAACTAAAGTTCGTAGAAACTGCGATAGTTTTTCGTATCTGGTACTAAGACGGACGTCGTGCCAACCCTATACCCCACCATTGATGTAAAACTTATATTTAGAATTTGGCATTAACTTTCTTAAGAATATAACTATAAGAAAGGTTATCTGCTATTGTTGCTAATTTTGATATTTTATACTTTATACACATAAAAACATTTTGCTCGATATTTCCTTATAAAAATCATTTACTACTTATGATTTTTACATACATACATACACACACACATTATATATATATATATATATATATATATATATACAATGTTAAAATCAATAAAAATGCACAATTAAAGTAGTCTATATCTCAATAAAATCGATAAACATTAAGTTGTTATAAAATTTGACTTTTTATCTTAACAATAGCAAATATATGTTTGTATTATTTTTTTATAAGACTGTACTATAATTAAAAAAAAATGGAAAGTACTTTAAATCGAGTAACCTAGTATTTTATATAATATTATTATCAAAATAGTTATCCCGTAACGGCCTAGTCAATAAATGAAAATTAATTCAATACAAAGGAAATTATAATGATTTTTGACTGATTTAAAACGAATTAAATGTTTTTTTTTTGATGTCAAGTTATTTTTTGTCAGTACATAATTACTAACATTATTTGACTTTTTAAATTTATATATATGTATATATATATATATATATATATATATATATATATATATATATATATATATATATTACTATAATATTTGTCACTTTTTATTTATTTATACCTTCAATAAATGTATGAAGAAAAATCATTTTTACTACCAGGCTGATTTTTAAAATATTGTTGTATTCACACAATAGCGTTTTAAATTTATTTATAAAATATTACTATTTTAATTGATTAGGGATTTATATATTCAATATATACATATACATACATATATATATATATATATATATATATATATATATATATATATATATATATATATATATATATATACATATGTATTATACATATGTATTTGACATAACTATGAATAAAAAAATATTATTGTCGTTTATTACCTTAAAGTTTTTTTCGTGAAAAGTTTATCTTCATTCATTTAAAGTATATTTTATTTCTTTGTTTCTATTTTAATACGGAACATTCATACATTGGTTTGGATATAGTTTTTTAATTCTGTACAAACATTGTCTGATATGGAAATCTCACTTTTTAAATACATAGTTTAAATATACCAATAGATTATTTGATATTTTACAGGTGGTGACACTGAGATTTAAATTTAATTTAAAACTGGTACTTGATCGCTTGCACTAACAGTATTTTTATATTAATACAAGGAATTGATCTTTTATGTAATGGCAGAATTTAAGACGCCTATTAAAAGTAAACAAGACAATTCACGTAATTGTACACCCGTTAAAATACCGGCTACGCCATTACTAAAAACCTTAGGTTATGGAACAGGTTAATTGTCTATAACAAATATTAAAATAATTTAAATATGTCTAATGGTTTCAAAATTATTTGCTTTTCTTTTTAATATACACTAATACATTTTTTTAGGAATAATGGTGTATCGAATGGAACGCACATCAAAAATAAATGCTGTTAGATCTCCTTGGGCTTTGAAACGTATAACAAAAAAAACTGCAGATTCGGAAGAAATTGATAATAGATTAAAATATGAAGCAGAAATTCTTCGTAAAATCAATCATCCAAATATAGTTGGCTTTCGAGCTTTAATTCAAATGACAGATGGACGTACATGTTTAGCTATGGAGGACTGTGATATTTCCTTGGGTTGTTTAATAGAAACTCGCCATGATGAGAATCTTGGTCCATTTGAAGAACCAAAGATTATTAAAATGATTAATAATATTTCAAATGCTTTAGATTATCTCCACACTGTTGCCAAATTACTTCATGGAGATTTAAAATCATTTAATGTTTTGGTTAAAAATGATTTTGAAGTATGTAAACTTTGTGATTTTGGTGTCACATTGAAATTGGATTCAGAAGGAAAACTAGATCAGACTAAAGGTGACGGGAAGTTTGAATATATCGGTACACATTTATGGTGTCCGCCAGAAATTATAAAAGGTTCGAAAATTATAACTAACAAGGCAGATATTTTTTCATTCGGTCTAGTTATTTGGGAAATGTTATCATTAAAACCGCCTCATATTGATGAGGATGTATCCATGGATGAAGCATATAGTGAGTCTGATAATGAATCTTTCGTAGAAACTGAAATGGAGAAAAGTACCATAGGTATATATAAATAAAATTACATAGTGTTTATTATTTTTATATATTTTATATTATTGTAGGTACAAGACCGATTTTACCATACTTGTCAATTGATGATTATTATAAGACCATATCGATTTTTTTCTCATGTACTGAAGAACTTCCAGAGAAAAGGCCTAGTGCGAAACAAATTTTACTTTCGACAGAAATGGTTTTATAAATAAACAAATTATTTTTAGCATATTGTTTTTAATATTGGAGGTCATTATGTGGTCATGTTTTCTAGTTTTATATTTTAGTGGATGTAAGGTTTATTTGTAAGTGAAATAAAAGAAAAGAATTGTTATCAAAAGCAGTGCAGTGAAAACAAATAGTAATTTAATTTTAATCTGAAACAATAAAGAACATATATTTTTATGTAATATTAGTATTTTGATATTGAAGCAGAAATTAAAATTTAATTTAATTTTAAATTTAATTGTAATAAATATATTTTTTAAATTTAAAATCTTTTGTTTATTTCATAGCTTGAGAAACATTTTTCAATTTAGAATACATACCTTACGAGATTTTTTTGCAGTATTTGTAGCAGCTTCTAATTGTTTTGTGCCCATTTCAACGTATTCTGTAGCATTTAAAGCATGGTATTCAACACGATTCACAAGTTCTTTCTGAGTAAATGAATTTTGATTGAAATAAAATCAGAAATAAGTCTCATTTGATTTTTTTTTAAATCGAGAATATGATTATTTTGCTTTACTTGTATTTATGAAATTTCAAATGAGAAAATGGTATTCTGTATTTTATTTTTAATGATGGTATATATTTACCTGGTTGTATACAGTTGTTGCAAACTGTAGAAAAATTTCTTGTAAGTCTTTTAAATTGTTTTCAATTTTAATTAAGTTATTATGTCTTATTTGTAAGTCCGATAACATTTGCTTAGCTTTGTTAGTTTCACCAATTAACTAAAAAATATTTGAGTGTTGCAACTTAAACATTAATTGAATTCATAATGTAACTTACATTATCAGTAAAAACATTAATCTTTTTTTCTTCAGGAAGCTCTGAGAGATCACCTGTTACTTTCATATCATTTTCTATAAAAAGAACTATTATTAACAAAAAGTTTGTGTAAAAATATTTTACTGCTTACTTATCTTTATTTGTTTTAAAAGAAGTGCAGCTTGTGACTCTTTAAATTTTTCTAAGAAATTGTAATATTCTAATGTTGTTTCATTATAAAGCTGTTTCAGTGTTGTGTATTGAATATATTTAATTCTTGTTTCTGCATTACAAATTTCTTCTCCAAGTTCAATTTCACATTCAATATCTTGCAGTCCAAAAAACGCCTTTTTTATGTTTTCATTGGCAGTATTCATGTACAAATCTAATTCTTCTTCCGTTGCTAAAATTTATACAAAATTGATTGTAAAGCTCTAAAATTTAGGACTAAGTAACTTACAACTTGAATAAATAGTTACTTCGCCACAAAGTTTTTTTATTAATCTTGTACATTCGATTACTTTATATAACTGGATTTTTATTTCTTCAACCTTTTAAAATAAACAAATTTTATTTTACAAATTAACGATTATAAAGTAAGTGTTACCTTTTGCAGTATTTCCACAATATTAGTATTCATATTTCCCACAAGCGTATACCTTTTGGTGGGATCATATTCGCTATGAGCCTCGAATATATAATAAATTATTTATGTTTGTGTGAATAATATTTTGATTTATTTTACAATACTTACAGCTCTTAATTCCTGCAAACGATCTTTTATTGACAACATTTTTATGTAATTATATTACAAAATTATACTATCTTATCTCTAATATTGTATATGGTTATTCCACTTATATTTATTTTAAAATAAATTATCAGTGTCCAAGAAAATTGTTATCTAGAAGCATCATTAGTGAGTACTAATTCAAGATTATTTTATATATATATATATAATATAAATACACACACATACACATGTATGTACACATACAGTAGAACACCACCATAATTGGGATTCTGATTCTGAGGTTTCAGTTTCTAAAAATATTAAATGAAAAGTGCAAGAAATAAATATAAAAATGTATTTATACTGTGTATGTAAAAGATATTTTTCATTGCTCCATTGTCCCTTTAGGATTAAGTTAAAATGTTGGGATCCTGTTTATTCGAGACAATTGATGCGAAAATATAATAATGTACAATGTATTTTGTTATTTAATATGGAATGTTTTATTGTGTGTAATTTGTCAATTAAAATTTATCATCCGTATGTAAAGAAATTAAAAACAAAATATATGAGTTTGCTACTATCTGTGGTAGTCCTTAACGTATTATTTCTGTGGATATGGGGAGACTACTATATATATACGTATGTATGTATGGTTCCATTAGTGAATATAATCCAACTTTTTTACTATTGTTAGCTTATTAAAATGTTTCTTATTATTGCCAATTTTATTAAAAATTTGAATATGTAACATATAAAATTAAAAATTAAATTAACTAAAAGTCTTAATCTTGTTGGAATATATTCTTAATAAAAAATAATATAGAAAAGAAATAGCATTAAATTTGAATACATATTAAAAAACTATATATAAATCACGTTTTTTGTGTATTGAATTTTTCATCATTATTTAATTTAAACTATAATCATAATTTAGAATAAAAATATATGTACGTGATAACATTACATTTCCAAAATGTTATCATTCAGTTTTCCTTAAAACATTTATAATATATTAACATACATTAACATTTGAATAATAAAGAAATTAATTAAAAAATGATATATTTGATTTATTGTTATAATTCATTTTTGTGGAATTGTATTTAGACTCAATTTTACTTTACACCAAATGTGTTTATTTGTACTAATAATTAATATCTTTATCATTGAAAAAATATGAGAAAAAATAAATGAAAATGTATGGTGTCATTTAGATTTCTTTTATGTGTCATTATTGATTTTGTGTACAAGATATAAATAAATAAATAAAATTATAACTGACAAATTGAATTCAAAAATGTTTTTAAAAAATCAATTCCGATGATTTAACTCATTCTATTCCTTTTAAACTTAGATAGTATGTACGAAACTTGTTTACTAACATTCTCTCTAATTTAAATTCAAAAGAATGTATCTTAAAATTGTAAAATAATGAATTCTTATATAATGATTGTATAAGAAGTGGATTCATTTTTTATTGTTTGATTTTTTTAAACATTTTTTCTATAAATATAATTATATGTTGCATTAACTTTATCAGAAGTATAATAGACCTGCGAATAAATATGCAAATAAGGAAATAGGATAATTTTTATTACAGGGTCGATCATCTGAATAAATCATTAGTCCAATTTGTTGTGTTGTAAATAAATTAAATAATTCAGTTTTATTTACAATTTATAAAATTAGTCACAATTAAAATATCTGTACATCAGTCTTTCTTAAAATATATGTTCAGATGTTAAAATGTCCGAATAATGATATTTACGTTTCAGATATAAAATAATTTAATATTTATATTAGTCAGTTAGTTAAAATCAGCGAATCAGCTAATTAACAATTCAATCTCAATAAGCAAAAACGATATTACTTAAAATTAACTTACATTTAGTAATAACGAATTTAAAATATTATCATTTAATAACATGTTGAGAATTTTCGTTTCTTCTCGCCGATGCAACGTTCCGAAGATAATCGCGTACTTGTATTTCTTTGTTATCAGCTGCTACTCGAATTGGAGACAGTCCTTCGTTATTACATAATGTCGCATCTGCACCTGCACATACTAATTGTTTACATACGCCCAAATGGCCGAATAACGCAGCCGCGTGTAAAGCTGTTTCTCCATTCTGAAAAATTATTAATTACAAAAAATTACATATACATATTTCATTTATTCACTATAAAATCGAAGTTTTTATTACAATATACGTATATATTTATGGTGAAGTCCATTTCAATTTCAAACATTCAAACATTGAGAAAATTCCTCAACGTATACTATTTTTAAAAACTGAAATATTATAGACATCTGTATGTTTATTAAACCGCAGATTTGTTTATACTCACAGGAAGTATACCTAAAGATGCTTTATATTTCAATAATTCTGATACAACAGCACTATATCCTTTATGTGCAGCTTTAAATAAAGGAGTTGCACCGTCCTGAAATTAATTATTATTTACAATAATTACAAAATATATTCAAAACTCATGATAATACATATTATATAAAATTAAATACATATTAAAAATGCACAAAGTTCTAATTATATGTTTTTATACTTGTGATCCCGTTGATACGATTCACTGGTGATCTTCGACCTTTGGATCATCTGTGTTTGTTCTTTACTTCTAGTTTCAGTACATGTGCCATTTTCAAGTAGAAGTGGGTACCTGAAGATGGTTTATGTGTCTAAACTAGTAGTGGAGAATAAACAGTTAGATGATCTAAAAGAACGCTAATAGACAACATTTATTATAAAGAAATATCCTTATTTAGAAGCAATGTACATACATGGATGTTTTTTTTTATCATTAATATAATATTAATTTTATGCATGAATATTTTTTTTAAAGCTACAACGGAATTAAATCTGTATATAAATAACATCTAAGTATAAAGAAAACTAAAATATAACAAACATATTATCAATGATTTTATATTATAGATTTATTTACATTTCGTGGTGTGTCAACTCTGACTCCCGCTTTTAATAACTGTTTCACTATATGATCATGACCCATTTGTGCAGCTATCCACAAAGGCGTTGCACCGTCATTCCTCCGTGTATCTGGATGTGCTCCATGTGCCAATAAAAACAATAAAATTTTATAATGACCATTTTGTGATGCAATGAAGACTGGAGTTGCTCTATCCTATAACAAATTATTATATGATCGAACGATACAATTATTTATATAAACTGGTTGAAATTAAAAGAACTATTTACAAATTAATTAACCAGATAAAATAAAAATAATATCAATAGCATACTATAAAGCAATCAAACCTGATTATAAAATAAATTATACATAAAATACGCTATTGTGTTTTTTCAATGCGATAGTTCTGAATAGACAACCTTATTGACATTATACAGGCTTTAGAAATTATTATTTTGAATGTCGCTGAATGTGACCTTTACAATAAATAATAAAATGGTCACCTTAGAAATTCGTACACCGTACGGAATGTAAAAGACAAGTAGATACATCAATCTTCGAAAAGTATTTACATGGCGTTTCAGAGTACTGCTTTGACATTTAAGTTGGTCATGATGATCTCATTGTATTATTATAAGCATGTAAAGACTAAAAATATTTCTACCTGATTTAATCATATTGCATCACGTTACTAACCTTCATTTGAGTGTTTATATTTGCTCCCCTTTTCACTAATTCTTTAACAAGGTCCATATGACCACATTGGCATGCAACAAACAAAGGACTTCCACCGTCCTGTAATCATTCATCCTATTTAGAATAATGGATTGAATTCATAATATATATATACATATATATATATATATATATATATATATATATATATATATATATATATATTACAATATTTTACTATTATAATTTCTTTTTATAATAAAATACTAATTACCAAACTCGTCGAATCAACTGAAGCACCATTATCCAGTAAAATTTGAGCTATTTCTAAATATCCGCACTGAGCTGAGAAAAAAAGTGCTGTTGTGCCCGTCTGAAAACAAACAATTATGGATACATCACTAATTTATATCAACTAATTTATATCAAATAATATATATATATATATATATATATATATATATATATATATATATATATATATATATATATGTATATATATATATATATATATATATATATATATATATATATATATGCAAATGTTTTATAAAACACATTAAGAAAACCGACAATAATTAAATAAACCTTAAATATTTTAATTGTTTTTTATGCGTTCGATATTTGTACTGATTTGGTGGATAATTTTATATTTTAAAAGAAGAGATAACTTTTCCCGGAAGACTTATTTAATTAAAGCGCATAAATTAAAATACACATTTATTAATTAATAAAATTATCTAATTAATCTCTGATTTAATATTGAGGCATTTCGGCTAAATGAAATCCTTTAAATTTTTATTCTCAGATTACCTTCTTAGTGAATATTCGATCTTTGATAATAAAATATATTTATTTTAAGAGGATTAAGATTGTTATTCAATTGAAAGTTTAGTATTTGAAAAGTTCTTTTTAATTTAGTTGGGAAAATGTCTAAAATGTCTCTGCATAGTGAAATGTACAGGTATTCGAGACTTTTCTTAGAATCAAACATCTTTAATGTCAAAAAAATATCGAATTGACTTTGATATCCACAACACTATAAAATAAAAGAATTGGTTACAAGAAAGAATAATAGATAACATTTACGATTGCTTTTCTTCCTTGCAAGAGATTTTCTTTTGAAATTCTTAACATACATTTGAAACGACTAACGATTAATACTTGATTACAATTATGTAAATTTATTTGTTTCTTTATATTTTTTAAAGATTGTATTTCGAAAATTAATTTTTCTTATCGGGTAAATTAAATTTCATAAATCTAATAATTTAAAAGTCAAAAATTTAATTGAGTGCAACTTATACAAGACAGTTTTTTTTTCTTTTTAATAAAATACAATTAAATAACACGCAATAAATTAGTTTTAAAAATTGAATTGATTAAGGTGGATAAACAAACCAATAAACAAAATTATGATATTTACTGCATATAAATATTTTTTTATTAAAAAACTAATATGAATTCTTATAATTCTCTCCCACATATATTTGAACATATCATACACACACACACACACACATATATATATATATATATATATATATATATATATATATATATATATATATATATATATATATATATATATATAAGGATATAATTCTGCCCATAGCCTTGAGTTAATCGTTACTATCGACAGTAAAAAAAATAAAATAATTTTGTGTATTCATGAACCAGTGCAACACCTGTTACTAGCGGATCGTAGACTATTGATTACGTATGTAAATGTAAAAGTAAAAATGTTGAAAAATATTCAGCTACTATACAGACATATATGAATAAAATATAAGGATATAAATCTATTTCAAGTATTCTAATATTGTTTATTAAAACTATTTTAAAACACTTATATAATCGAAGTGTATCAACATTTACATTTATTAAGAAGACTTTATTAAGAGTGTCTTTATTATGAACAAATAAAATGGAAAGATAATTCATGTATGTAAAAATGATAAAGGAAATAGAAGAAAAATACATGAGTTACAAAAATAATTAGACGTTATAGACATAAGAAAATGAAATTTGAAATTAAATTAAGTGAGACATATTGCAAGAAGAGAAGACAATACAAGTTATTGTCCGAACATAAAATATAAACAGTTACAGAAAGAGGCGAATAAGTAACGATTTCAAAAAATATATCACAAATGAATGGAACATCGATGCATTAGATCGTTAAATTGAAACAATTTGGAAGAGGGATTTATTCGGGAGAGAATTGTCAAAAGATGAATATGAATGTGTGAATATCATATACAATGATTTATTTTATTTTTAATGTATATGAAATAACTTAAGGGAACTTTTGTGATAGGATAGATTTTTTCGAATGATTCTAGTACTGATCAGTGCCAGATTTACACTAGGTGCCGCACTTGGACCACCAATCAAATGCCCCTCCTGCAAGTTTTGTGCAAATGAGTAAAGAGAAATCCATGGCTGTTGGTAATTTTGAGAACATTTCAACAGAAAAAAGTTTAATGATCAGTAAAAAATGTGTAAAAACTTTCCATTCATTTAATTTATTTAAAAAATGCAAATTATGAACTTCTGTTTCATAAATTTCGAAAAAAAAAATTTGAACTAAAAAAAATTTCAGATTTAATATTTCATTTCACATTCGAGCTGCCTGTAAATCGAAATTATGATTGAAAATAAAATTTCCAGCTTTTCAAAATTTGTCGATCTGGGCAGTGGCCCATGTTGCTCCCTGTCTAAATCCTACGCTGGTACTGATACTTGAAAAATTTTAATTCGCCATATAAACACGTGTAAACACGACCGCTTTGGCATCTGTACGTTCGTCGGATCAGTTTTCTAAAAATAACACGAAAAGTAAACACTTTAATTTAGTTACATTTGAAAGTAAGTGTAAATATTAAAATACCTTGCCGACGATGCCAATTAGCTATATTTGCATTACATTTCCTATCTTAAGCAAATGTTGAGTCACTGCGAATGAACAAAAACTTATTTTCATAAGCCTACATTCGCAGGCGGAGTAGCGTAGTGTTTGTATAAAATACGTTCAAGATGTAGATATATAATTAAATTTCAGTAATTCAGGTTTATCATCTCGACGATGATGTTTACAGAAGCGAATATAATTGAATCAGTATGTTATTCCACTGTTTGTAGACTGACTTATTAACGAAAACCAATCGTTATTCTATCATATTGCATTATTCAACTATTTGTAAGAACTTTTCGAAATACCGATGACAAATATGATTAAAAACATGCATTTTTTTAATCGAGAATAAAGGTTTTTTTCTGGGTTTATTTTTCTTCTATACTCGATATTTAAAATGAATTGAAATTTTTTAATATAACGAAAATGTACACGAGCAAACAACCGACCGATACAAAAGAATAACATAAAATAACAAAAAAATAAAAAAACGAATTCGTACAGACATTTTCCTCGTTGAAAACGTTCGGCAAATATTTTAGACTGTAGCGTTTTATTTAACAGCAGAAATTGCTGTATAAAGAAACATTTGTGGCATGTGGAAATAAAATACATGCAGTATTACTGAATACTATATCTTTCGTATTGATTTCACATCATTTATAATATATTATAAAGAAAAGTTTCAAAATGTTACATTTGCGAAACGCTGATATCATTTTTTTGTAAAACGTTTATTAACGGACATAACATGCATATAAACTGAATATTCAAATAAATGTTTCGACATAAATTAATTATAGACTTGAATTAGTTTCATACTAAATTTTCCTAAATTTCTAGCATGTAAATGATATAAACATTAGAACTAATACTATCTGGATTTTGTACAGTTATAATTAATTAGAATCAGTGATAAATTCAAGTTTCAGAACAGTGATACTATTAAAATATTTCTCGAAAGATAATTACAACTATAATTAATATATACATTTTCGAAACTTAGAATATATATATATATATATATATATATATATATATAGTAAATGTGTTCTTTATACCTGTTTTTAGATTTTCTGTCTGTTTGAACTTACAGTTATAATACTTTACATATATTTACATTGCTTATAACAGGCTCACATCATAATAGAATTTAAATTTTCAAATATTCTTGTGATACACTCTATTTTAGCGTTTATTAAATTATTTTTCGTAAAATACAGTTGTGACACGGTGAGTAAGATTAAATTCATTTTCACAAATGGATTATTTTGTCCATCCCACAAACAACAAAAAAATGTTTCTGATAAAAAAATGTTCAATAAACGATTATTGATCATTTGTTTATGCGTATTTCAAAGGCTATGTCAGGGGTGGGCAACTTCTTCAATAATAAGCGCCCACATATAATACTTTTCATACATTCATGAACGTACAAGAGCTTCACCCTCGCCCGTCCCGAATTCGTTTTTAACAATTAATTGTTAAAAACAATAAGTTAAAGCAAGTTGTTAACAAGTTAAACAACAAATTAACAACAACAAGTGATGTTAATTTGTTCAACAAGTCTTAATTAACAAAATTGTTTAGTTTCATATGTTTTTTAAGGATTGTCGATAAACTTAGAGCCAACTTAAACACCAGTTTGGACACATAATGCATATGGATGTTTCATGATTTGGAGATTGCCCATCATTGGACTATGCCATCATCTTCAGTGCAGTTACAAGAAAATCTGTAAAATCTTAGCGTTATGAGGATGACAGCATCGCCATCTAAAAAGGATAACCAACAATAAGAATGATCAGTAATAATTTCTTTTACATTTTTGATCAGAAACATTTTTTGTTGATTGTGAGATGGAAAAAGAGAATTCATTTCTTAAAGGAATTTTTTGTATAATTTCAGATTCACTTTTTATGTGCAAATATATAGAGATTTATAAGAATGAACTCTTTTTTAACGAAGCTGATAACATAAGAACAATTTTAAAGAGATGAAAGCTAATTATTTCTATTATTTGATTTTTTTTTATTTTTTTTTTACTATTTATTTTTATATCATATATTTTATTTACAGAGATGCGAATATCAAATTGTACCAACAGAGATAGTAATTTTTTTTACCAAAAGGGTAATTAAAATAATAAACATTTAAACAATTATTTGCATAATAATTTTGTGTACTGTTTATATAAATGAACTTCATCGAAGGTTATTTCCGCTATCAATTGTTTATCGAAAACTGGTAGCCTATGTATATAATTTTATATATATTTTAGAATAAATTACCAATACATTTCAACCTAAATTTGAATTTATACATCTAACAGAACTGTTTATAAGATTAATATTTTCCAAATTAGAATGGAAAATAATATATATATATATATATATATATATATATATATATATATATATATATATATATATATATGTGAGACTTATTGTATATATGAATATGGCTGCGTGTGTAACCAGCTAATTGTGTAACTATAAATCTTGATACGTATAAAGCATCAAATTACTTGTGACGTTTTCGACATTGATTGATTATCATTTGGCAAATGACAAAAATATACTACAGGGGATTATACATTTATTCCGATCAACAATTCACTTTATAGAGCTTATTACGTGTTGTGATTATCAAGTTTGTTTTACAAACTTAAGACAAACATGACATGAGACAAGCCAAGTTTGTAATGGCATAACGCAAGTAACTGTGTGCATTAGAGTATGTCTATTTATAAATCATTCAGTAGGTGTACGAAGAAGTGTTGACACGACTAAAAAAAATAGGTTGATTTCTGTTGAGATTAGTCAGGGTCGAATATGTTGTTAAACGCTTAATTATAAAATTTTATTTTAAAAATAGTTTCATGCGAGTTATTAAAAAAAATATTTCTAGTGTAGAGATTAGTGGAAGATCGAGTGATAATTTTTATTAGAATGAATTTGTATTTCAGTGTCAGCCACTGTAAAATTTATGAGTTGTTTTTAATTATTATCTTAAACTATATTTATGAACATTATATGTATGTATGTCAAAGTATAACTGTGTGGAAATATATAACGGTGTTTATAACTTTTTCTTTTTAGTTTCTATTTATAATACTTAGTTTTTTTATTTATAGACTAAGGAGGTTCGCCCCCTGCTCGATGCGCTCGTTCACTTATCATTTATAACCATGTACATGTAATCGAATGAAACAATAAACATATTTTTGACGTAGAATTACGTCTGTAGTTTCATGAAGGGTGTCATGTTAACGTTGAGAGCATTACCAAAATTCTGTAACGAAGGTTCACTCTCAGTACGCCACAACTGCTTAACCGATTCACATACGATCAAAAATGTTCAACAGCAAAAGGACTTCGGAACCTAAAAATGGTTCAGTTGTTAAAATCCGTTAATTAAAGTTTCATTGAGCAGGGTGTTATGTTAGCGGTGGGAGCGTTACCAAATCCTGTAACGCAGATTCGCGCTCAATACGCTGCAACCGTTCAACCGATTCATATCTGAACAAAAGTGTTCAACGGCTAAAGAACTTCGGAATCTAAAAATGCTTCATTTGTTAAAATCCGTTAATTAGATTAAAAGTGATGACCTTAAAAATGTGAACATCGATTTTCACGTCGTGTCAGAATTAAAAGACGAATATCTCCAAAACTCTTTACCGTACGATAACAATTAAAATATCTGCGGATAGAACTTTCAAAAATCTGCAAGGAGAGCGAACATTCATTTTTGTAATTTTTAAAATTACAAAAATGAATAAAATTAAAGGTTTAAAATAAATAATTATAATTAAAAGTTTAGTAAACCTATTATTAACGTTCAATAAATGTTTATTTTTTTTAAAATCTTAAGACATTTTCACTTCTCTAACCCGACGTAATTCTACGTTAACTCCTGCGATTGTGTACATCAACCCCCATTTTTTTAAAAACTCATTTGTGTCTATATAATCATTCTCACAGATATATTGCAACGTACTTGTTATATATATATATATATATATATATATATATATATATATATATATATATATATATATGTCTATATAATCATTACTGCATTTAGATTGCAACATACTTGTTTTAAATATTAGATAAACATATTTGGTTACCACAGAAACCTTGTCTCAAATAAATAAATAGACGTCATAAAATTTTTATTTTTAGTGGATAACTTTGATTTTATATATATATATATATATATATATATATATATATATATATATATATATATGTATTGTTTCATTTTTTTGACATATTAATTCAAAAAAAAATGGTATTATAATAACAATAAAGCTTAAATATAAGGGTTTGTATTGAAGACAGGTTTTAAAAAATTAAAAATAAGTTTTAGATACTTATTAATAAAGATAAGTTGATAAATTTGTAAAATGTATCCACTTTATTATAAAATAAAAAAGCATGTCAGTTAAATTGGCATGATATATAGTTACAATAATTAATTAATGACAATACGATGCAACAGCCCTGACATTTAAATCGCACAAACTTAAATCAATAACAATTGCATGTGTTCGTGAGTAAAGTCCATTTTACGATTTTAAAAGATATTTTTTCGCGATAACAAATTTATTTAAATCATAAAAGAATTAGTCCGTAATTACAGATGCCTGTACAGCGAAAAATTGAAAATAGCAGATGTTAAAACAATAATCGTATCAATCTATTAACAAACTATAGTCTAAATTTCTGTGCTAGAAAATAAACCCGTGCGCTATCACGCAACAGCACGGTAACATTTGCGATGCCGCCGACGTCGCAAAATTACTTAACGGCACAATCGCGTTAACAATTACAGCTAACGTGCAGAAAAAGACCAATATTGTTTTTCTATGTAATAATAACTTGAATGGAAGTTTGTTTTCGTTTTCAATAGATATTTTTTTTTATATACAACGCACGCTTCCAAACATTCGACTATCGGAGAAACACATGCTCAGCTCTATTCTTTCAAAGTTTATTTTCCTGTTAGCTGATGTCAGAAAAACAATCGGCCTACAAGTCTACTATAAAGCCAAATATAGTACAAGTAATCGTTTCTTCTAATCAATATAACAATTTAAATATTATATGTAGTAAACAAAATACTGAAGCATGCATGTCCACTACTACAGTAATAACAGAACTTGAAAAAATACAATGAGTTCATGTAATGCTTTAAATATGTAAGAGAAAATGAGTTTTTCAGTATTATCAATATATATATATATATGTTTATAAGCTGGTTAATTTTTGTTAATGCGATATATTGTTAAATTATAATGATTTTTTGAGCAAATATTTAAATAAATTAATGTTATATAAAGACTGTGAAAATACATAAATTAAAAATAAATATTCGACTAGGAAAGAGGGTTGCATCACTTTTCGAAAATGTTATCACCACTTGGACTTTTGTGATTCTTTCTCGAGTGTCTTGAAATATTGTTTGAACTTGCATACATTTTAATTCCACTAAAAAAAAATAAAATTCGTAGGTGCAAGGTTCTGCGTTCCTTAAATTAATTCAGTCATAATCTACTAGGTGCGTGGAATGTTCATACATACGAATTATCCATTCTTTTAAAGTTCGTAAAAAGACTTTCGCTTATATTATGAAAGGATTCAGCCTGTGAGAAAGGGATATAATGTGATCAGGTTTCAAAAAATAAACACACTTGTACCTTGTTCAGTTTCTACTCTTCATGAGTACACAGTAATAATAAATTTGAATTGTTTGAAAAGTTTTAAATATATAGTCGAACCTCGACTTTCATGAGTTTATCTTTCACGAATTTGATTATTTGCGAACTTGTCATCAATAATTAAATGGGATTTTTTTTGTAATTTTGTGCCCTATTGCGGAACATCGTAGATGACATGCATAGATTAGAAAATGTAAAGGAAACTAAACAAAAATTTAATAAACTTATAAGATATATATATATATATATATATATATATATATATATATATTATTAATCTATTTTATCATTCACTATCATAAATATATTATACAATCCCCGTATCCCTAGTTTACTTAGGATATTCGCGGTTTTTCCACTTTCGTGGAGGTCCTGCGCCCCTAACCCGCCCGAATGTGGAGGGCTGACTGTATTTATATTTATACTGTTAGAAAAAAAATTAAAGGTCAATTGTATATTTTAATTATTGCAAAAAATTCTTACGGACTTAACTATCCTCTATATCAGTGTTTTTGGAACTGTGTTCCGCGGAACCGCAAGGTTCCGCGAGTCAAAGACAAAATTCGAAAAAAATTTCGAAGAAAAAGCCTGAAAAGCTAAAAATTCAAAATAGTTAATTTATAACAATTTCTTTTATTTCTATGAATACCTATTAGTATGCAGTAAAACTGTATTTAAACCTATTATGTAGTAAAACTGTATTTATGAGTACACATTGCGACCCCGCACAATCAGGTGTAAATAATAAAATTTGGTCATGTAAGATGGCTGATTTTCAAAACATGTGGGGTACGCATCTTAAGTTTTCTGGGATGGTAGGGGTTCCGCAAAAAAATATAATCTTAAGGGTTCTGTGAGTCGACAAAGTTTGAAGATAACTGCTCTATACTCATGTATCCATTATTCGCTTGTATTTTTATGATACAGCGTTTACTGTAAGCATACTCGTATGTCTTAGATTTAGCAGTTGTTATCGATTAAGAATACAAATATTATTGAACTACGATATTTAAATTTTTTTAAAAAAATATATTAAATATTAAAACAAAATTTTAGATAAAAAAATTATAAAAGTACGCTTTGCAAAGTATTTAGAACTAAAAATAATGAAACGATTTCATTAAAAGAAAGATTCACAAGATAAATTATTGTTTGTTTTAAAAAATACAAATAACGTACCTTTGAAAATACGTAATCAGTAAAAATAGAAAATCGAAGCCACAATAAAAGTTTTCAAAGGAAGAAATTATCATTTTTAATACTGTCAATCAATTTACATATAAATTAAACTTGAAAAGATATCAGTTTTTATAAACCTTTATTTTATTTTGTATTATCGATAAAATATCTCTTATTATTTCCTTAATAATGGCGCTTCGATAATACCCATATTTTTTATAACTGCTGTATCATTTCATTTTAAATAACAACGTTCCTCTTAAATATTTATTAAATTTCGTATGGGTTTTTCAGGTACATGGGGAATAATATTAAACGATTATTTTTTATTTCTAAATATATTTTTAATTTCCATTTTATTTATTTTTTAAAATGGATTGTATTTATTTTAAAAAAGCATCAATTTTTTTCTTCTTTTAGGTAACAATATAGAACTGAAACATTTAAATATTAGATTTTTTACGTTTATTAAATTATATGGTAAATTAGAATATTTTGTTACTGTAACTGTATACTTTGATGGCAGTTTTATCATCTTAAAACAAAAAATTGGGTAATTAGATAACGTCATGCAACTACTTAAACGCCTGTATTCTCATTATGTATTAATGATTCATTTTGTTTGGAAAAATATAGTGAATTATTGTACTTATATAACAATGAAATATCGTCGAAATATGAAATCTAAAGAATGGGTATTCGATTTGAATCCTTGACCACTCTTAAGTACTTTTTTTTACAACCTATTTCGACTTTCATAATTTTCAGGTATATACCTGAAGAGTGTAAGTAAAAAAGTCTTAGAAAATAAAAAAATGAACAGTAGTCTCAAGGATTCAAATAGAATGAGTAAGAATGATGGGTACACAGGAAAATAAAATAATAACAGTTTCAAGAATGTATATTCTTTACATATTATTTTTCCATATATTTTAATTCGCGAAAATAACTTCAGTTTATTTAATAAGGTAGTATAATTGATTTTCACAAATGAATCAAAATGTTTAATTTTGATAAATAAAATGTACGTTATTTGGAGTATACTTGCGAATATAGTTTATATTAATACAAATGATAATTAGAATTTTTAGTTCAATTAATTAATTGACAATAAATTTAAATTGAGAGCACTTATAAGAGAAAGCATAAACACGGATAGGAAATAGAATTATAAAACAGTTCGCATGTCTTCATTCAATTTTTCTTCTATTTTAGATGATTTTATCAAGCTGTACGGAAAAAAATCCAGCACGGTGGCGGGAAGAATAATTGAGAATGAATATTTCAACGCGACTGACAGAACCGAACCTCAAACGGAGCGAATCTGACGTGCATCGTTATCTTTTCTGTGTGTTTAACATCCGTTACCTATAAATAAATTTAAAACTAAACCTACTGACCGTTCGTTTCACTGTTGGATCCGCTCCTTGCTCGAGCAATTCTTTCACGCAATCCACGTGCCCATTCGCTGCAGCTAGTATGAGCGGCGTTGTTCCGTCCTGTAAATAAATCAACGTTGTCATTGATTTAAATATCATTCTTAATAACACAGTTATTATAACTCAGTTACTATTTTTAATATAATGTTATATTCGATGTCGCGTATTCGTAACCTAGATTCATTACATAGCCTACTTTCAGACCACGCATTTTCTGTTATTGATCAAAACTTACAGGATGTAAGTATTTTACTATATCTTTGATAATTGCTTTTCAAATTTAGCATGTAAGAGAGAGAGAGAGAGAGATGTTTGTGAGTCTTGACAATTGACAAATTATTAATTATCGTTTATATGCGTATACTAATTTTTAATTAAGTTCTTAAATATTAGATATATGTTGTTTTAAAAAAATTATACACACACACACATATATATATATATATATATATATATATATATATAGGTGATTCAATTTAGGCTTCCACATGTATTAAGTATTAAAAGAAGGTGCAGGGGTTAAGAAAAGTCATATTATCTTTAGTTTAGTATTTTAGTTCAATTCAGTACTAAATTACAATTGAACTAAAATATTAAATGGATCATGTGAAAGCCTAAATTGAATCACCTATACATATATATATATATAATATATATATATATATATATATATATATATATATATAATGTATATATATATATATATATATATATATATATACATACATATATGTATGTATGCATGTATGCATGCATGTTATATGTTCGTGAATGATGTATTTACACACATAGCGAGTTTTTTTTTTGATACACTGTTTAATAAATGTTAACACATTTGGGTAAAAGGATTTTGTAATACATGCGAGATTGAACACACCACTAAAAGCTTAGAAAACTTTGATATTTGAAATGAAATCAATATGTCAGTTTTATAAATAGTCTCCAAATGTTAAAAAAACAAACTATTCCGCAGAGTTGATGAAACATCATAGAATTGTAAAACACAGTCTGCAGTACACGTATGTTATGAACATTTTTTAGGAACACTGTTTTCATATTCTTTTATGAAACTGGAATACAAGAAAAAAATATAAAAATTGAATTTAAATATTTTCATAGATAATATAACAGCCCGTATATTATTTTCGTTTAAATTCTTTGTATTATTTTATTATATGCTACAGTTATCAGCGAAGAGAGTTTCAAGACAAAAATGATATGAAATATACTGTATATATCCTTACTTCGTTCTAAGGTATTGTACATTTATACTGTATAATGGAGTCTTATCTGTTTTTTTTATCAGGTCATGTATAAAACTACGGATATATGTGAAAAAATTATGTGCTAATATACATATAGTTTAATTATAAGCTATTAAAGATAATCATACACGTTTTTACGGATCAGTAAACTTGGTCACTTAAATATAAAAAAAGTAAATTTCATTTTTAATTGAAGTTATTTACTTTTCACAGTCTATTTGTAATAAAATAAAAAGAATATATACTGAATTATTAAGTAAATAATACAAAAATTAATAAATTGTCTCTGTATAATAAATCATTTTATTTCACTACAATTTATACACAAATTAACTTTAAAAGCATGCATATATAATATGTGTATATATATATATATATATAAATTTTTTAATGATTTATTATTAGATAAAATCTTCCAAATGTTTCTAATTTAAATACTGCAATGAATTTTTGTTTACAAATATACAATAGTTTTTTGAAATTCACATTTTATTTGTTAATCGAGTTTCTCTGGTTATTTTCTGTATTTAACTTCCAATTAACAATTTCTACTGTTTATAGAGTATTCTCTTTCTTTGCAAAATATCATAACTATTTCCATTTCAAACTTTTTACTCTCATTTTTAAATTTAAATAGAATCAATAACGCTAATGGCAAAGCTAAAAAATAAAATCAGTTTTATACAGCATAAGTTATTAAACATTAAAATTATATTCTACACTTTTTATAGCATTTTTATTCTAAATACTTGTTATTTTGTATTCTCTTTGACTATAACGTATATTTATATAAAAAAAATAAATTATCAAATTTAAAGAACCGATGATAAATAATTAAAAAAGTTATATATTACACACAGACCTGACGTTATTTAAAAATCAACAAAATGTAAATAAGCGTGTGTTTTTAAACTCACGTTTCATTTAAAAGTATGTGTATGTTAAAATTATGTTTTATCGGAAATCGGAATATGTTAAAATCGGATAACATTCCTCTCCTGCTACTGATGGTATTGGGAAAATAATTGCGGTTTTTGTTTTCTGAATTCTAACCTTAACTTTTTCCAATGAAAGTATTATTTCATCGTGTTCATGTTAATATAATTTTAAAGTACATTTATCGACCCGTATTTGGGTAATATCGACTTTGATTTTATTATTAATTTTACTTCAAGTTCGACTATTGAGTTAAATATGGAAAAGAAGCATATAAGAGCAGTTTTTTAAATGAGTTCAAAACGGGTGGTAAAGCAGCAGAAACTGCTCGCAAACTGAAAGATGCTTTTGGTGTGGGTCTGTTAAGGACGTACGGGTTCCAAAAATTTCTTGCTGGGGACGAGAGCCTAAAAGAAGAACAAGGTCACGGGTGTCCTTTAACAGTTTACAACGACCAACTAAAGGCGTTAGTTGAACTAGAACCAAGCACAACAATTTAAGAGCTTGTACAAAAGTTAGGCGATAGTCAATCAACAATTCTGGACTAAATAAAACCACTTATAAATTAAAAAAATGTATATGAATTTGAAGGTCATAAACCGGAAGTATTTTTCAACCAACCAAATTATTATAACAATCCAATTCGCAACCCTATCACGTATTCTATCATTTTATTTATAGAAATATTGACCTGTTAATCAAAAAATAGAACATTTTGAACCAAAATATCCAACATAATATCATAACAATTTTTTAAAATGAATCAGATCACTTTTTTATTATTCTATTAATTTTTTTTCTTTCGGAAAAAAGGATCTGTTCTTGCTAATGGAAAGAGGTAAATATATACTTGACAACATTGTGAATTCTATTCTTTTTTAGCTTTATTGCAGCAGATAATTACAATATATTTTTTTATTTATTGTAGTTTTAATTATCGTAATTTTTCGATGAGCTTCGTGTAATTTTTAATCATTTGTTTTATCTTAGTATTTATAAAAAGATCATATTGTTGATCATATTATTTGTAAATGTAAACCAATAATATACATTTCATTTCGTTCATTTCAATGAAAACAAATACAATCCCACATATGCTACATAACATTATAACAAGAATAGATAATCGTATCGAGTGACAATAATCTACAATTCAAATCGAAATATATCCATTGTCATCAAGAAAGATATCCGATACAATTCCGGTGAGTACAATTTCACAGCTTAACACTGATAACATGTTCTTAACAACTAAAGCCTTGATACGAAGAGATTATCTGAATTCCCACGACACGTACTGACCTGTTAACGTTTGAGATTTTATTCTAATGAAGTTTTCATAATGAAAAGCGATACTGAGAGTGAAATTCGATATAATACATACGCACACAAAAGTAGATATAAATTTTATGACATATCAGTATTGAAATATGTTTTTTTAAGAGGTACCATAAATTAATATAATTGAAAAAATGAACATTTTCAATGAATAAACCATGTATTTTTTTAAGACATTTATTGATATATTGTTATTTTCTATATAAGTTAATTTCATATAATATTTCATAAAATCTAATATTCGCAAATGATTTGAAGAAAATCGGTAAGAACAGTTATGTAAAAACTTTCCTGATAAAATCCTAAAACTGAATGTTGAGCATTTCTGTTGTTTACGATTATTCGATTCGTTCGTAATATGTTTATTCGTGTTTATTTATTTTTCTATAGATGTCGAATTCGAGATTGTCTCCTTTCCTCGAGATCATTGCGTTTAGAAAAGGCAATTCTGTCGAATTTTCAATTTCACGACTGAATTGGATACTTTTATGTTTACTGTTTTACATTTCACCAAAAAAGTCAAGCTGCTTCGTTTCTAATCGAAAATAGTATACAAAAGATTTTTACATATTTAACTCGGATTTTTGATATATCTGATTTGATAATTTCTGTGTACAAATTTATATAAAAAAATAAATAAATAAGAACAAAAGGGACATGTTGGATAAGCTTGATTGCTTTTAAAGTATAAATGAATTGATTGAAAAAAAAGTACTTAATGTATTTGTTGAAATATAAAACAAAAATTAAGAAAACTAATACGAATTTTTCATAATAATTAAAGTTTTCAATTAATATAAAATTAGTATATATATATATCATTTTAAAAAGTGTATTTAATGAGGGAAATATATTATTACGTAAAATACCGAAAACAAGTGTATACTTTTTAAAACCTGTATTGTCATGAAAATAAATAATACTTATAAATTTCTAAATAGAATTTGACCTAATCCCTTGACAATACAACACCGACCGAGGACAAAAGGTTCATTATTCATGTACAATTTCGTCTGATTTTTGGATAATGTAACTTTTTCAGTACCAAATGTCACGGTCGCACACAAACATTTCCAAAATGGCGCACGCAACACGGTAATATGTTTTGTTGGTGTGGGCTGCGTGAGAATTTGAAAGTGTAATTAATGTAGGTACGAAGCATATTTTTACAATGATGGACGGTCTGAGGAGACTTAAACTTGCGAACTAGTTACAAACATTAAATAATGCAACGTTATAATGGGACTGTAATTGATATATGCGTAAAGGATGCGTAGCGTTTCAACGTACAGTTTAAACTTTTGGAAATGTTGATCGAGTCAGAAATGCAATGGAGGGAAAGCCATGAAACTCAATTTAACTTTTATTCCAACAATTTGTTTTCGACACTTCAACTTTACATAATATATATATATATATATATATATATATATATATATATACATATGAATATATGAATATATCAGTATATTCTAGTCATAAACTACTACTAAAGAATAAAATGTGCTTTTTTATAAAATTATCTCCATTCTATCAGATGTTTCCAACAAAATCACTATCCGTTTTATTATTTCTAATAAAGAAGATTATAAAAAATAATTTATTACTTATATTAGAACCATAAACAAATTGAAATATTGATTTCAAGATTTTTTTAATAAGTCATTATAGTATTTTATACAAAATGTATTTTTTTTTTAATTTCTAAAGACAAATTTCTATACAGAATGTTATTATTTTGTATTCTTGTCTGCTCGTTTCTCAATAATGTTTTATTATAACTTTCCAGGTTACTATTAAGTTCTTACTTTGTACGACCGATTTCGACTTGTGTCATCTTCAGGTAAGATCGTTCGAACTGATTTTGGAAGTGGACGTAATCACTATTATCTCAAAATCAATTCAAATAACCTTCTTGAAGATAATGGAAATCGAAACCGGCCGCAGCAAACCACGAATCAAGAGTAACGTCGACGATTTTAATGAAATAACTATCCCATACAAACGTTTAATTAACATAAATGATAAACAGAACGTAACTAATTATAATCAATTTAAATTTAAGAATAAATAAAAATAAACTGCTGATATAAACTTATTATATATTTTTATTGAGCACTGTTTTGATTTAATTCAAATATATTGTAAGCAGTTAAAAATGCCATCATAAATTTATTAAATGCAAACAAGATAACACTAAAACATATAATCAATAAAAATGAACTGTGTATAGTTCATTGATATTATTTTTGAACTCATATAAAAAATGATTTATTCAGTAAATTAATAAATATATATACTTTGTAATACATATATATATATATATATATATATATATATATATATATATATATATATATATATATATATATATATATATATATATATATATATATATATATATATATATATATATATATGACTGAGTAAACACAAGGTACACAATGAAACATATAATTAATATTAAAAAATAGTAGTATAAAACGTATTAATTATATTAGATGTTTAAAAATATATATATACTTGTATTTATAATTATTTAGATCAGTGTTTCTCGAACTGTAGAATTCGTACAACTGGTAGTATTTAAAAAATCTTAAGATATGTAAGGCAAACTTTTTTATATACTCTCTCAGAATGTTTGTTATTTTTTATAAGTAATTTATTATCTTATTTGCTTTCATAATTATCTAATATGCATTATTTCGATGGAATTTTATAACGAAAACTATCTTCAAATTATCTTTACTTACAGTAAAATTAAATTCTCGAAAGGAATACAAAACAAGAAATACAAGTTTAAGAACACTGTTTTAAATAATATCTCTGAAATCGAAACGAATAAACATGATTTTTTTTCATAGATAATCAAAGATCGTCTTAAAATAATATCAAAAGTATATGTGCGAGATAAGTATCATCCAATTAATACAAGATATGAATTGAAACGTATAATCAATATTTTTAAATAAATAGTAGCCGAAGCTCGAGGATGTTCAATACATCAAACTGATAATCAATCATTTTAGACACCGAATACGCATTAAACTTTGTCTTGTCGAAAAAACGACGTCTTCGAATTTCTCGAATACTTTGTGTGTCACGAACGTATTTTAGTGACATCTTAATAAATGTGAAATATATTATTATTATCCTAGATTTTTAATTATATAAATAACCATGTTTTATATATATATATATAGTTATCCGTAATTAATCTTTTTTATTCACATTTCATTGAGTTTACACTTTTTAAAGATTTTCAACACTTTATTTCAGACATTAGTTGCTTTAACATAATTATTAATATTTGATTCGAATATTGAATTAAACTACCATAAACATTTAAAAAAATATTCTGTTATCGTCATATTAACTTCAAATTTTAGTAATTCACTGTCATAAAAAAAGTTTTTACATTTTTCAATTTGTATAATCTAGTTCCTCTCTTCCATAAATATCCAATTATTTTCTGTTATTCGTATTCTACCTCTTCATCTTTTCTGCGTATTTTCATATTAAATATGAAGTATTGTATACATATATATGTGTATATATATATATATATATATATATATATATATATAATGTCGAGCTTTTAAATACTATTTATAGTATGTAACATGGCCTGTTATTATCTAATAATTCAGTCAAATGTACGAGTGGGAAGGATTCTACTATAATAAAACACATTTGTAGTCTTTATACGTTTTTTTACCTCTCTTGCGATTATATAATATCAAAACTGATGATACAACTGTACAATTCACATAATAAAAGAAAAAAAACATTCGCTGTTACTAAATGCTTAAAAATGAATATGAATGTAAATTATACTAGGTATATTAACATTGAAAGTTTGTATGGATATGCACATGTATACGAAAGTATATGTTTGCAAACACAAAAACAATCCCACTGCGTAAAGCTAACATTAATATTCACACACACACACACACACACATATATATATATATATATGTGTGTGTATGTGTGTGTGAATATCAATGGTAGCTTTACGCAGTGGGATAACGAAAAGATCAGATAATAAAAGAACAAATAAAAGTGTGCATATTCTCTGTGAAAAGAAACATAAAATAAAAATGTAGAAATCATGAGCGGAAAGCGTCACAGCGTTGCATAAACAACATACACGATCGAAGTTCACGAGAGAGGATATCGATGGAACGTAAATCAAATTTACGAATATGTTTGTATTGAATCGCTCTTGTATTTTATTAGTATGTTATTTTAGAACGATATCGAGATCGAACCGTTCAGGACAATTGTTTTCTTAACGAAATATGACGTTGATCATAAATTCGAAGTCGAACTCTTCTTGGTCATCTAACCTTATAAATGGTTATATAGGTATCATTTTTATACATTCCATATATATATATATATATATATATATATATATATATATATATATATATATATATATATAATATTATTATAATTAAAAATGTATACTAGATAAAAAAAGAACATAATTGAAAAGAATTGAATCAATAACAAATTATATTAATTTAAATTCAGAAAACGTAGATACGAATAAAATAAGATAAATAGGAAACTATTCGATTTCAGGACTGCAATTTTATGTATTAGGTTGGTACGAAAATAATTGCGGTTTTTGTTTTCTGAGTCAACATTAAATTTTTCAATCAAACTGCCATTTCATCGTGATCATGTTAATATATCATTTTAAAGTCCATTTTTCGGTCTGTATTTCAACATTTGGTTTTATCATTAATTTTATTTCAAATTGTGCTATTGAATTAAAGATGGAAAAGAAGCAAATAAGAGTAATTGTTTATATGGGTTCAAAATGGGTGGTAAAGCAGCAGAAATTGCTGGTAAACAAAACGATACTTTTGGTGTGTGTACTGTTGAGAGACGTGCGGTGCAATGGCAGTTCCAAAAAACTCGTGCTGGGGACGAGAGCCTTGAAGATGAAGAAAATCGCGAGTGTCCTTTAGTTCATAATGGTCAACTGAAGGCGTTATATGAATCAGAATCACGCACAATTCGAGAGTTTGCACAAATGTAAGGCGTTAACCATCTAACATTTCTGGACCACTTAAATTAAAAAATGTATATGAATTTGAAGGTCATAAACCGAAAAAAATCACTGTATAATAATTTTAAAATTTAAAAAAAATATATTTAATTGTTTAAAAAATTCATTCAGTTATTCATTTAACATTATTTACTGAAATCACTTGTTCTACGGTTTTTTGAAAAAATCATAACATTTTAATAGAAAACTTTATAAAAGTAAAAAAGAAAAAATATACAAAAATCAAGTAAAAACTAAAAAATATTTACAGAAAATTATTCTGTAAATATCTAAAAAATGTATTAAATAAATAAATACAGAATATTTAGAAAATCATTATGTATGGGTTTGATTAGTGGGTCATTAGTTGGAATTCGAGTTTATAAATTCTGTATATTTTTAAAAAAGCAGCTAGCTAAACTAAAAAAAAAGAAACTAAAAAAATTTAAAAATTATCAAAATTACAAATAAAAGTATAATCAATAACAGAAAGTATTAATATTAAAAGAATTATATAATGTTAAACCGATATACATAGTAATGTTAATTTTACAATATGTTTTCTACACATTCTGTCGAAAAATATGTAAAACTAACAATAATTATTTTGAAAATCTAAGATGTATGAATTATAAAAAGTCATACAAATTAAAGATTAAAATGAAATTATAATATTAAAAAATGATCAAAAAATCCATAATAAATATGTTTCATTCCTTGAATATACTTTTTTAATATGAATTTATATAATCGATTGCTATTTTTATACGGTGATATATTAAGTTAGTGTCATTAAATTTCCAGACTTCTAAAACCCAATGTGGGATTTATATCTCCCCTACCAATTACAACTGCTCTAGTCTCCATTCGTTATTACCAACACAGTGACGTTTCTATGACTAAAACTTTATACTATCTTATCCACAGTGTTCCCTTGTTTCATCTTCTTATCCACAATCTCTATTTTATAATCTTCCTACTTCAACAACCATCTTGCTCTTTATCATTTGTCCCGCCTATTTCCACTTGAGTTTTCTATATGAATCGTGATGTCAATGACCTGTCTTTCTCCCTTACCCATTCAATATTAATACACAATGTCCTGATGACAATACGTTGAAACATAAATTTAAATTAACATTTTTGTTGAATTTTATACAAGGAACTTTTTTAACAATATACAAATAAACATATATACAGAAAATAATGTGAATAGTAACATTTTGAAAATTCACTTTAAATAAATTACAATACCAAAATTAATGATTGATGAATTAAATTAATATTAAAAAAAAGCTAACAATAAATATTTGAATTAACAATAGTAATTTGACGATGATTGAAAAACAAAATGACGTTTTTATTGGCAATATTTATTTTTAATACCTTTTTCATATCAGTCACTTCGATTTTAATCAAGTTAAGTTGTTCCCTTCGTATTATGTCCACTGAATACACGCACATGCACATAAAAGTATATATATATATATATATATATATATAGAGAGAGAGAGAGAGAGAGATTGTATATAACATTTATAAATGTGTATATAAGTACATGTAGATCTATAATTTTGACCTTTTTCTGTTGATTGTAACAGAAAGATTTCATGATTCTTTGTGTTTATAAAAATAGTAACGCCTAGTATTTTTAAAAGGCAGTTGTATTGTATTTAATTAATTGATTTCAAATTGTAATCTGTGATTATTTCAAATATAACTTTTTTCGATTAAATAAAAAACTTTTTTTACTCTTAATTAAAACTGCCGATATACAATGGCGCGTCATAGCTTCATGGGGTCCATTAGAGGGCCCCATGTACAGTGGTGTACTACAGTAATGAGTTTATAAAAGATTGGTTTGGGGCCACCATGTTGGTGGGGAGGGACAGGCAATTGCCCTATTTGCCCATAGGATAACACGCCACTGCCTATATATATATATATACATATACATATATATATATATATAACATTTATAATCGCTTATATTAACTATTAAATTCCAAGTTATTTTATTTACAATCGAAAAAATATAGAAAACAATTTTATTGACTATTTCTTTAATTTGAAATTTTTGTAAAACAATTTTTTCGTCATGAAGTTACAAACGAATATAAAATATAATATTAATGTTGTTGTTATCTTTAAAAAGTTATAATTATAACGCCTAGAAATTTTTTACCTTAAAAATATTTGTATTATTTTTAATTTAAGTATGTGTATATTGTTTTTATATCTAACTTAAATATTTTAATTAGCTACTTCAAAACAAAAATCAATAATTAAAAATATTTTGGGTACGTTATATATATATATATATATATATATATAAGTGTGGAAGAGATGAAGGTACCAAGAGATAAGGTGAGGTAGCTCTCTCAGGCTACATCTCACATCCAAAGAAAACTTATAATTAGCAAGCATTTCATTTATCCAATAACTGAGTATCAAAGAACTAAAGTTTACCATTCCTATTTACATTTACTATTCCTGATTACTGAATTAGAAATATATATATATATATATATATATATATATATATATATATATATGTTTTTTATGTAAAAGTAAAATAACAATTCAGTGTGAGTAGCTAAAAATGTTTAACGCTACTTAAAATCATACACCTTCAAGGTTTTTCTTAAATGTGTGATATTTTATTCTTACTGAACTAATGATTTCATTCAAAAATATTAATAATTGAATAATATGGATGTTCGAAAAGACGTGTTTTTACACAAAAATGCTTCGAATTTCTATTATTATAAAATCTGTGTCGCCTGGAACCATCAAACAAAAATTTAGAGCTCACGCTTATATTTACATATATATATATATATATATATATATATATATATAACAACATGTTGCAACATATCTGAGAGAATGATTATATAGACATAAATCAGTTTTAAAAAATATGTTTATTATTTCTTTCGGTTATATGACATGCTTATAACTGACATATGGGCAAGCGTAGCGAGCCCAGAGGTTGGTGAGTGCTGCGAGCAGTGGGCGAAGCCCCCTAGTATAATATATATATATATATATATATATATATATATATATATACATATGCGTTTATGATTTCAGTTTAAAATAATTGTAATTAAAGACATCTAAGTGATTTTAAAATTGTAGATTTTATAAATCACTCATTAAATGTTTGCAAACTTTTTTCCACGTAAATGAAACATGTTTTTTTTGATGTACATTTTCACACCGCAAACAAAACTGTCTTAATTTATTTGTGTTTATTTTCCAGTTCGAACTCCGAGAAATAAAAACTTACGAGTTTATTTTATACGTGCATGTACATAAACATATAGTTTATGATTACTGTCTCTTATTCCCCTAACGGGAACAGAAATATTTTAATATTACTACGCAAGTACGGTAAAACAGATAATATTATTAAATAACCGACACGTATTTTATTCCATGTAGAAAAATGGAAAAATGGAGTTGAAAATAAATTTACGGGTAGCACACCACAACCGTAATTCAAAGAACATTCTGAAAATATTATCCTAGTTTCAAGAGGATAATTACATTTTTTTGCAGCACGCTTTTTCACGAACGTTCTCTACAATGCTCTTCTCACACCAATATTTTTTTAAGAGTTTGAAACTTTTTCTCTTGTGAAGATTGTTATCGTTCATTAAGAGTGTGTGTACAGAAATTAGCATATAAATGTACTAGGACTATGTTAATAAATGATTAAATGTATGCAAGCCTCGGGCATGCAATTTGAACATTTTTTTTGTATCAAACGAGTTTATAAAATTGTGAATTCATGTCCGAAAATGTGTTTATTTGTAAACTGAAAACAATTAATGTTTAAATGCGGAATAAAACGAATTACGTTTTAAATTATTGTGAATTGTATGGATGTGAACGAATAAAACATGAACGTCAATAATAGAAAAAAAGAAAGAGTGAACGCGGTCAAACAGCTCAAAAAAATAATAACACCCACTTGATTCACACATCGGTTGAATACACAATTTATACGACTGATTATGCCTCGATATAATATTTATACAGGATATCAGATTAATCCGACATACGTACATATCTTGATATAAATGATTAGATTGACGACGGTTGAACGTCACACACAATTTATTCACAGGTTTTTGTGGTACGTAATTATGAGCGATGACATGTTTTCAAGTATAAATGTGATAAATGATTGATATTTTTTTTTGTTATTTCCAGTTAAATTTATGAATACAGTGTGTATGCAATGTAAAAAATGGCAGTGAAATAAAAGTATGGAATTTGTTACGCAATTTCAAATTATGAAACCAATAAGTTAATTATGTAATGACATTTTTTAGATTTACATATATATATATATATATGTATATACATACTAGAGAACTTCACCTCCTTCTCACTGCAATCGCCCACTTGTCAGTTATAACCCTGTATTTTAACCGAATCAAACATTAAACATATGTTTTAAAACTCATTTATATCTATATAGTCATTCTCGCAGATATATTGCAATGTTGCTGTTATATATATATATATATATATATACATATGTGTGTGTGTGTATACATATATATATATATATATATATATATAAACATCAACATTGCAATATATCTGCGAGAATGATATATAGACATAAATGAGTTTTAAAAAATATGTTTATTGTTTGATTTGGTTAAAATACAGAGTTATAACTGACAAGTGGGCGATTGCAGCGAGAAGGAGGCGAAGCTCTCTAGTATGTATATACATATATATATATATATATATATATATATATATATATATATATATATATATATATATATTTATATATATATAGATCCCTATATAAGAATATCGCTGACATATTGTAACGTTTTATTTTATATATGAGATAAACATATTTGGATACCATAGAAACCTTCACATTATACATAAATAAGTCGACATCATCGAAGTTTTTGTGGATAAATATTATTTTATTTATTTAGTTATATATATATATATATATAATGTATGTGTGTATGTTTGTATAAAATTGATATAAATTATCTCATTACGAAAATAAACAAAATACATTTTTGAACAATCAATTATAAATGTTCCAAGGACGATCAGTTTTGAAATTTAAAAGTCATTTTAATTCCATTTTCGTCACTTTCAGAACCTTTTTTGTCTATTATTAATGTTGGTCTATTGTAAATATAATATACTAAAAATTACATGATGTATTTTTAGAATTGTCTGAAAAAATATACAATTGATTCAAAATTCAATTTAATTTAATCTCAATGCACAATTATAAATTATAAACAAAATGTTGAAATGGGTTGCAAAAGCCTCCCGCTTCATTTTAAATGCAAAAGAAATGATCTACACATGTTTTTCGCAATCATTGTTTGACAAACAATAATTGACCACTTATTTTAGAAAATTCAGCTTTGATGTTGATTTGTAAATAAGAGGGTTGTTTCTGTGTTCCACTTCTTTTCTAAATCGCTAAAAGATAAAATTAGTAAATAATAAGTGTGTGCACCTAAGCAACCATACGATATTACTGAACTAAGTTCTTGTATGACGCGTATTTGATAGTTTTTCAACATTTTATAAGGAAAACAAAAGAATATGTTTGTTGTCAAATATATTTTCAGTTTCGAAAAAACGTGTAATTGAAGTCATTTTGAACATTTAAGTGGTATATAATGTTCTATCATGAGAAATAATGTAAGTCACTAACTAAAATCTGATAGCATGAAACGTTCACTAAACAGTGTTCTATGTGCGAGGGAATGAAACGTTATCAACATTAAAATTGGTATTTAATTCTGTACAGTTGACACAACATAATATTTATATATAGGTGCATGTATTTCGAAAGATCTGTATTTTAATTAGGTATATATATATAATGTGTGTGTATATGGGTGTTTATGTATGTATGTATATAAATGTAAAAATTTCGTAACACTAAATTATAGAGTCAATAAAGGAGAATTTCAAAATACAGTTCAATTATAATAGTATAGAAAAGGGTGGTGAAGCTTTTTGGCTAAAAGAGAGTCATATATTCAATATAATTAACATTTTAAAAATGAATGGGCATTGTTCCCCTTTAATTAAGGTTTAAAAAATTAATAATGTCGATGCGTGGCTTCAAAAGTGAATAGCGGTTGTATATATAATATCGTGTTTCGTTTGTATGAATCCTGTAACCATTGACTGTATTTGAAACGAATTTCCTTTTAATGTGTATTGAATTGAATATAATATGTATTAACATTTTTTCAACGAATTAAAATAATCATTTAAATCGAGATATAGTATAATTGTACGGATTTTTTTATTGGAATTCGTTGAAATTTGAAAATACTAAACATGTAATAAAAAAAAATAAATAATTAAAATGATATAAAAGAACTCTGAGAGGTTTGTAAATATTAACGAGACCTATTTTAGAATATGGAATGAGATTAAAAAAATTGTATTGGTTTCGAAAGACGACGTCATTTAAATATTTAAGATTTCTATTTTTTCACACTGACGAATGATGATATCATTTATACGCGTTAAACAAAATTAAACATTCATAAAATAATGTTGAATATGTTACAAAAGTTATTTTACATTCAGTAAAATGCATTGGTTTATACGAATACATATATATATATATATATATATATATATATATATAAAATCAAAATTATCGACAAAAAACTTTATAAAACACACATTGCAAAAAATAATCTTTCTGCGAGGATGTTTATATAGACATACTAACATATATATATATATATATATATATATATATATATATATATATATATATATATATATAAATCTATAAATCCATGACGGCAACTTATTTATTTGATATATTTATTGTTTCATTCGGACATGGTACATGCTTATAATTGACAAGTGGGCGAGCGCAGCGAGTCTGGGGCTTGATGAACGCAGCGAGCAGCGGGCGAAGCCCCCTAATATACACACACAGACACACATATATATATATATACACTTTATATTTGTTTAATTGAACTATATTTAATTTAATCGTACTGTCTAAAATTATAGATAATTTGGGCGCAAAATAACTTTCAAGACATATTTCCAAATATAAGACAAATATATCTCTCATACAATTTATTAAGAATTGTTTTTCCTGCAATGCATATACGCAATGAATATATGGATCATTTATAAAATGATTAAAAACTAATGCCGATTTATGGAAAATTTGTGTAAAATAATTTTACAGAAGAATTATCTGGAAAAAACTATTTTTGTATAATACCTCTCTCTCCTTCTCTCTCTCTCTCTATATATATATATATATACAATTTATCATTTATATTATTTTAATTTTTATGAAATATGATGTTGTTGCTTACTAATTAAATTATATATTTTTTTAAACTGAGTATAGTTTTGCTTTGTATATTTTTTATATTTATTTAATTTATATAAGAAACACAAATCTTTATAAACTACCTAACGCATAATAATTAATAAAATGTTCTGTTTTGAATTATAAATAATTGTTTTTTTTTGAAAATGTAAAATTTTTTCAACATTTATTTTTAACTGACTGTGGATAAAAAATAAGAAATCTTGACTTCTCGAAATTTTTAATGAACTCACACGCACATATATATATATATATATATATATATATATATATATATATATATATATATATATATACATATATATATAAAACAACAGTGCAATTTTTGTCGCGAAGTAAAACACATCTTTCGGAGGCGAGCTAATGTACATTTTCTTTGAGGGATAGCTTTTTGTCTAGTTTTGAAACTATTCATGCATTATTCTCTCAAGTTTTTATTTTCCTTTTTTTGGGGACAAAAAGATAAAACCGGTGAAAATTTATAGTCGGTTCAGTGCGTCGTAACATAAACAAACGGTAGATTACTTCTAAATCATTTTTATAGAAAAAGGAAATAAACTCACTGCTTGATTGATTGTTTGCGGTTTTAGAGCTCGACAGAACTTAAAGTTATTACCAATTTGTCTCCTAACGACGATAACGTATGACATTTTCTAAGATAAGCAAATAAAATTCTTTCTACAAACATATTTTTCGGGTTTATATATATATATATATATATATATATATATATATATATATATATATATATATATATATATATATATATATATATATATATATATATATATATATATATATATAACAGCAACCATATGAGAATTATATTCATGTTTGAAATTGTTTCGTTTATTGTACGAATGAAATAGCTTTTATTCAACTTTTGATGTTTTCATTTAAATTACTCACTCACTCACACACACACACACACATATATATATATGTATGTATGTATTTATGTGTATGTAATTGTAACGAATTTTCTAACAAATACGACCCGTCCTACACACGATGTATCATTTCTGACACTTAAATAACATTATTCCCGCAGAATCTCTGCACAAGGGATTTGTATAAATTAAGATTTAAACAGGATTTTAAATCCAGTTAAAGTCGATCTAATTTCAACAAATACAAACGCACAATTTAGAAAATTAAGTACCGAATACGCTGAAATTAGAATATTATGTATTATTCTGTTTGAGAAATACCTTCGTTATATTATGGAGCCAGGAAATTAACTAATAAATATAAGTCCTTAGTGCTTCGTACTCGTGTGAATTAAACGTTTTATCCAGATTTCGGATCATTTTGTTTATTGTTGTGTTAGGTATGTTAGTGCAGGTAAATTTATTAACTTTAACACAGTGTGCGAAAACAATTTATACTGAAAACTGTAAAATTTATATATTAATTTTAATTATTATCAAATCTGAAGAAATAAACTAGAAAATTAATTTTTATTGGACTTGATACAATCATCAATTTATTGAAAAAGAATTGATAATCATTTTAACACTAATTATTGTAAAAGAAAGAACCTGTCACAATCAAATAGACTAAATTTTGGTTATAGCGAGCATTGAAAGTCTGACTATATTCACAATACACTTTGATGTGATGACAAACGAATTCTTTTTTGACGCCATAAACCATAAAAAAAGAATTTTTGTGGTTTGTAGAAAAAGTATTCATTTGTGAAATCGACTATATTTCCTTGTTATATCCATAACTTGTTGTATCATTGTAAAGTTAATCCTACTAACGTCTTCAATTTTTCTATATAAATCTTAAAAAAATGATCTGAAGTTATGACAAAAAGTAAGTAATGTGTTAAATAATAAATGAATATAAAATTCCAATTGAAAACGTATATATATATATATGGAAATAATATAATATTCATTGCTTTCTTTAAAATATTAACGCATTTTAAACTTTAATTAAAATAAAGTTTTAATAATATAGACAGATATAATTTTTTTTCCAAATTTGGGTTAGAATTTTTTGTTTTGAAAAAACAGGGGTTTTCACCCATTAGGTAAAGAGTGAATTTTTTGGATAGGATTAAATTTACTCTGCATACCGTGATACAAACATTATAAAAAATGGAATGTTTGCATGAAAATGTGCATGATAGAATAATCCATGTTAACATTTGATTATTACAGCCAAAAACTTGTTAAACCTATGCCCGCTACAATGAAGTCTGACTGAATATTAATTAATGTACAAGTTTTGAACTTAAAATATTTGATTTTTTCCTAAACTAATGGAATTATGTAAATTCTTATACAAAATATTTACATCAAATATCAATTTCTGACCAGTACAGTTACGAGTTTAAGTTCAACTTTGTGGTTTTTATATCAACTTTCATTAGGAAATCTGTTGTTTTTCTGATAAAAAAATGATTAATGAGTTCCGAACTTGACAGTATTGTAAAATGACTGGGACATAAAAAGTGTACATGAAAATATATTTTATATACATATTTTTCATAGTACAAGAAATCTAATTATTTTTATCGAAAAAATCAATTATAAATGATATTTTTATTGAAACAATATCGCTTTAAGAAACAATTTAAATAAACAATATAATTCACAAGATTTCATTTTCGCCCTCGCTTCGTTACTGCTATAATAAAATTCACTTACATGATACAATAGTTTAAAAATAATAATTTATCATTACATTGTTCCAAAACTAGCAACGAACGAGTAATATATTTACATCGATTCACTTACAAGTGAGCATAAATATTTAATGAAATTATTTATACGATTGTCGGTACATGTAAATTAGTAGACATTAGAATAAAGAGCGACGATTTAAAAAATATATTCATTCAAAAAGTTTCAGTATAAATCTTTTCCTTATTTCATTTTTCGAGACGTTCTTCGTTATACGTTTTTTTACATAAATTGTCATCAGTTCTGCTAGATTGTCGTCTAAAGATCTACTAGACATGTGTACAAATTTTTTTATAAGTCCCATATGCAAAATCTGTGAAACGAAAATTTTTAAAATACGTGTTATCGATCACTTTGCTATTTTCTTTTTTCTTTATGTTTCCATTTACATATAAACACTACCAACATATATATATATATATATATATATATATATATATACACTTAGGAAATAATTTAATATCTTTATTGAATTCAATAATGAATGTAAAAAATCACATTTATCATAATTTTTGTCATCAATAATTTATATACAAAAGCAGAAATACACACACACACACACGTACACATATATATATATATATATATATATATATATATATATATGTGTGTGTGTGTGTGTGTGATAAATAAAGACTTGTAAAATAAATAATACATTACAGTCGACAAAAATAAGTTAATTTAACATCAAAAATGATATATGTGATGTACAATGTCTGCGTTCTTGTGAGTATGAAAATATGAGAAAAGATTACATATAATATATATATATATATATATATATATATATATATATATATACATATATATAAATTTCAGTTGAAATGTTACGAACAGGTGTTTTTTTTATTATAAAGAAGTAATTTTTCTGTGTTTTAATAAATAAAATGGAATAAAGTACATACATTATTCGGAAGTTGAAAAAAAGTGGAAAAACATATAACAGTATGTTTATCCGCAAAGAAGGAAACCACGAGAATATCATTAGTTCATGTCAGTTATGACTTGAGAAAGAATTCATAATTTTAAATAAAAAAGCAGACGTCAAAGTCAGCTGAGCTTGACAGATGTTAAACAGAAATCTTATGCTACGTGCTTTTAATATCGTATGAAAGACTCGAGATGATTTTAATCTGAAAACCTTATTATTTTAATTTGCTAAATTGAAATGTGTTTCTAGTATATGTTATTTACTTTCTGATTAAAGTGAGGATAGGAGTGAGTTTATTTGAATGAGTTGTGATGAAAATGTTTTCGAACTACTGTTGTTTATGTAGGGGTTTTTGATGAATTTGAATATTAAATGTATTAAAATAATTGAATCATTTCTAGTAAGTCTAATCAACGTAACTTAATATAAGGAACAAATTTAGTTCCCAGACATCAGAAACAATAATTAAATTATAATAGTGACTATTATAGTGATAATTACAACTCAATTAAGACCGTTAATTAAATATTAATTCAATTTTTATAAATATTGTGTTCTATTTCTTTATATATATATATATATATATATATATATATATATATATATCCTTCAAATATTTTTATTTAAGTGGTTTAATAAATTTCACATTCGGCATAAAATGATTTTTCCAAAAAATTATCAGATTAACTGTATTTATTTGATTAGTTACAAGTCACGCAACAATTAAACGGAACTAAAAGCTTTATTTAAATTCATCGAGGTTTATATGAATATTTTTTTTAGATTATTTTTTTTAAAAAAAGACTGAAATAGTTATCGTTTCATATTTATTCGCATGCACACGGATCAATAAACACTGACTATTTTATTTTGATTCAAAAAACATATTTCATTTTATTATCATACTTTTAAAAGATATTTCGTTTTCGTATTATCCAAAGTTGTTAAGGACGAAAATTTTGTAAAACGTAAAAATTTATGTGCACTTGAGAAGTTTTCTGTAATAAAATGTTACTGTATTCAATATATATGAAAATCTGTGAGCGCCGTCTGTAAATCACACAAAAAGGTAACATAAAAAAATATACAACATTTTTATTCGTGTATGATTTTTTTTTCGTTTCTTGACATACGTTGTATAAATTTTGAAGAGGGCCTTTATTCTGATACATTAATACCGTGTCTGAAAATGTAAAAACTGTAATTATTTAACGCAATACTGTCTGGAAAATTAAAATGTTATAATGGATCGAGTTAAATGATGCGTGGAATAATGGAAAACGTAGATGGAGCACGTTATTTCGCACGCGAAGACTACAAATGTTTCTATTAAAATTGGTGTTGTACCTTGTACCAACACATCGTCGTTATTACAATATTCAAAGTAGAAAATATACATGTATACATTTCTCTTTTCTTGTTTTTCTTGTATTAACATACATATCATTTTTTAATACATCAAACGAAATATCATACGGAAAAAAAACAATATTCGTTTTCAAACCGTACCTATCATAATGATTTTTCATTACAAATGTACTTATGTGCCGAGTCTACGACTGCAGTTCTAAAAATGAAGTATTGTCTGCATCTTTACCGAGCACGTAAGGTCAACGTTCTTATAAATTTATGTTGCAGTGACATGAATTCGAATATAGTCACAAAAACAAGTATTGCGAATCGTCCCCACAGTTCAATTGAGGTAAATACGTACGATATTGACTTTTTTTATAAAAAGCTCCGGTAGAAAGGCAAGAGTTAAATGATAAACATGCAAATAGTAACGTACAAACTTTACATACACTAGTAACGTACACATTTCATCGAAAAGTATTTATCAGAAAGTATATTTTGAATTATAATCAAGTATCATGTTTCAAGATATAAACAATTAATTATGAACTAGAAAATACTTTTTACCTGTAATGCTTACTGAGACGACGCTTTTTCTAAAATTGTTTGGTTATAAAATCTATTACTTTTAATAAAAAAGACATACATCTTTTAAAAAACATTTATTCTATTCATAAGTAATAAATTTTGTGATAGAAAAGCAGAGTAATAAAGTTTATAATTATAAAAAAGTACAGTCCGTAATATTTACGAGTGTTTAATGAAAAAGTAGAAGAAATAAATTTCAAAAATTAATTTTTTCGACATGGAAATATTTATCTATAATAATCGATGTCAAATTATTGACTAAATTTTTTTTTCTTGTAAAGAAATGAATATCTGATATTAAAACAAATTTTATATTAATATTGAAAGCTTGGTTTAATAACAAATAATATTACAATATTTTAAATCAATTGGTTGGACGATGATTAACAACAGATATAAACAGTGGTGGATTAAGGGAGGTCGGATTGGGGGTCACCCAAGGTACCGTGAGTGAAAGAGGCCCTGTTAAAGATCTCTCTCTCTCTTTTTATTTTATTTTTTTTATAAAGTATTATTAAATTTATGTTAGTATATTATTAATTGTTTTATTCCGAGTCTCTTATTATTGTTCAAATTTATATTAAGCTTTTAATTTTCTTATTTCCATAAAAGGTCTTAATAAAATTTATGGGAGTTTATTATTAATTGATTTTATGCTAACCTAGATCCTTTATCATTTGTTGTTGACGCATGCACATATATTCTAGTGTGAGAAAGACAAGTTTTAAGTCCTAATATATTATATAAACGTTTTTATTTTATTAGGATTTAATTTTTTCTGTTGCTATTTCAAAAATGCGCCAGCGTAAAAGGACTCATATAGTTTCACCGCCCAGGAGCCCATGTGTTGTTAATCTGCCACTGGATATAAACTCAATTGATTTAACAAAGATCACCGGGACAAATCCTAAGAAGACAAATTCGTTTTTTTTATATTAATAATATAAGAAAATGCCATAACAATATAAAGTGTGAAATTAGCAAGAAGAGCCACGAAAAACATCCAGTAACAAACGAATATATACACTTTTCATTTAATTTTTCACTCTTAATCTCCATTACGATAAATTTAAAAGAAAGAGATAGTTTTCAATTATGAAAGAATTTGAATCTGAAGTTTAGAATTGTGAAAAAGTGATACTATATGAAAAAATGTTAATTTAAAAAAAATTTTAGCATAAAATTTTTCATAAGAATCATTACTTCTTGAAAAAATTGTTTTTTCTTACAATTAAAAATTCAAGTCGAATTATATACAAAAAAACGGATCATTCGCGAAAAAATTATAGTAAAGAAAAAGATTAATGATTAAATGTTCACTTTCACATTTCAAAACATATATTTTTCTTATAATGAGTAAAATATAATCGGTAAGACATGAAACGATTGTTTTTCGTTTAAATAAGTATAGTTTAGCATTGAAAACGGACCGATATCTGAAAAAATAAACACGTTTTATAAATTCAATTACCACCTATAATAATAAGCTGTCTGCAAAGCAAACACTGTTTATTTTAAATAAATATTATTTATATTAAACAAAGTTGATTTTTAACAAAATACTCATAGGTTTAAGAGTTCATCAAGATTTTCACTAACATTTTGATGTAAAATGAATACCGGTAAAAATTATAAAAAGTAAATTTCAGAAAAGAAAATGTTTTCTCACAAACATCTCTTTTTATTTATAGCTTCTGTAATATAACCGTGCAGAGAAAAAACAAAAAAAAATATTATTATAATGAAGAAAAAAACAATGAAAAAATAATTAGTAAACAATATTCCGCTAAAAGTTGAATTCTAATCCATACAATTTACTTTTTAATTGGTAATTAATTTATATAAATTCACAATGTTTTCACTTAAATCGATATATAATAAAGACAATTACTGTATACTTTTATATTAATATAATTTTTCAAAAAATAAAATCAATAAGAACTCTAGTTTCGCAATTAAACTTTCGAAAAAATGGTTTATTAATTTTTATTTTAACAAAACTTTGAAATATCTTAATTTATCAAAATTGTAACAAAAATTTTTCAGCAGAATATTCGTTAGTCTATACCAATGATATATCTATCTATACATGCCCATATATATATATATATATATATATATATATATATATATATATATATATATATATATATATATATATATATATATATGAACGCACACATGAATATCAAATCTTTACAACAGTCAATTCCCAAACTCGAAACTGCAATTTTCATGATGTCGCTATACACTCATTCAATTTATACATATGTGCGCCCATATATGTATATATATATATACATATATATATATATATATATATATATATATATATATATATATATATATGTATGTATGTATATATGCGTGTACGTACAAGCACATAAATCTATTTTATAGTAGTCATTTTGCGAACAAAAGTTCTACAGTGTGAATCACTACGGAAATTCCTCACTTGCGCAAAATTCTTAGTTTTCGTGCTAGATTAAAGTATCGCATAGAGATACATTTTCACACATAACTGGTAAAGTTGGGCAAGTAGTCTAAGAATTATTGCATTTTTGCATAATTTTAATACCATCTTGTGTGAATTAATAATTTTCTATGCAACACTCTGAACTTTACATTATATACGACATGTATGTATATATGTATGATGTGTGTATGTATGTATATGTATGTATATATATATATGTATGTATGTAGGTAATATATATATATATATATATATATATATATATATATATATATATATATATATATATATATATATATATGTGTGTGTGTGTTATGTGCGTATGTGTGTGTGAATTGCGATATCCATACCTATATGACATTAATAACCAGATTTTATGATATAAAACGACTATATAACTATGTATTAGGTTAGTAGAAAAATAATTACGGTTTATGACCTCCAAATCCGTATACATTTTTTCTTTTTTGATTTTCCTAGCTGTTTTAATTGGTCCAGAACTGTTAGATGACTGGCGCCCAACTTTTGTGCAAGATCTCGAATAGTGCGTGGTTCTGATTGAACTAACGCCTTCAGTCGTTCAAGTCATTGTGAACTGAAGGACGCCTGCTACCTTCTTCATCTTCAATGCACCCCAGTACGAAATTTTTGAACCACCATTCTACTGTACGTTCCTTAACAGTACCCACACCAAAAGTTTACAAACAGTTTACAAACATTTAGTTTACGAACAGTTCTGTTGCTTCATCACCGGTTTTGAAAACATACAAAAAAATTGCTCTTACTTGCTCCTATTTAATCTTTAATTCAATACCCCTATTTGAAGCAAAATTAGTAATAAAACCAAAGTCGATTTTACCAAAATATAGACCGGAAAATGCACTTTAAAATGATATTAACATGAACACGATGTAATGACACTTTCATTGGCAAAAAATTAAGGTTAGAATTCAGAAAACAAAAATTACAATTATATTCCTACCAACTTAATAGTTTGAATATATATGCATTTCAGAAATATTTTTAATATAACATGACAGATGACATTTTTGACATTAGTTTTACTTTATCATATTATCTTACATACACATTTATATGTATATATATATATATATATATATATATATATATATATATATATATATATATATATATATATATATATATATATATATATATATATATGAAATGATCTATCAAGTTTTGAAAATTGAACATTATATTGTACGAGTATAAAAATATTTATGTATACTTTCATAAAGTTATACAATAAATTCAAAACGTGTAGCTTACAGCAGAGGTCAGTTAATATGCAAAACAATATTATTTGCATATGTTATTTGTTATATGTCATATTTATATATATAATAGAACGAATCAGTAACCTTGTGATTAATACGTCGATATATTATAGTTTTGAATTATGATACGTGTCATCTTTCATTTATGATGAAACTGATGCAAGTATAAAAATAAGATTACATTTTGAAAATATTAAAAAATAAATAAATTGTTTAGAAAAAAATAATTGATTTCTGTTTGAGATTCCATTCAGTACATTGAACTTTTATAAATTTGCCATCAAAAAAATTGAATTTTGTAAAATAGCTTTAGAAAATCTCATAATTAATGAAATATACTTAAGAATTTATGTCTAAAGCAATGCAGCAAATATTGTACTGTTTTCAATAGTTAAATATTAAAAATTAGGTATTTAAAAATAGTAAAAGTAAGTTTAATAATTTGTACCTATTCATCAAAAATTTTTTTAATAAAGTAAATTAAAATATCTTTAAAATTCAAAATAGTAGCTGCCAAAATCTTAGAGAAGCACCACCTTTTACAACTTTAGTGTTAGTTCGTTCTACTTAGATAATTAGTTTTCTAACTCTTTAATAGCTTTGGATGATCATATATTAGAACTAAGTACTTAATTTGAGTATATAAGTACTTAATTGTACTCTAAAAAGATATATTTAAGTATAATAGAGATAAATTTCGACTTAAAATTCATAAAGAATAAATAACTTAAACAGATTTTCAGTTAATAAAGCAAAAAGTGTACATGAATTCTCCATAATTTAAAACACTGCTGTATTTAATGAATGATAATATAAATAATCTATTACAAAAACAAACAAATTTTAAATAATTATTTCATTTTGATTCATTAGATATGATAATATTAAATTAGTAAAAATACAGATTTGAAAAGTAAATTACACCAAATTTCAAATAAATTTAAGAAACGATCGATAAACTTAATTTAAATCATTTTCATATACATTCCTTTCTTAACTACTGTTACAAGTAAATGACGAAATGTATGCACGAAATGTAAATTTCAGTACAACGAAAATGTAAAACACGACGATTTTTTTCTTCTCAATATACTGTACTCATTTAACGACTCATTCTGTATTATAAAGAAAACGCTACGAAAGATCAAATGGTTAATTATACACAAAAGTAAATACAGAAATAGCACATACCTTAAATAAATTGTGACTTTGTTCTTCTCTATAAACCAAGAAACTGAAATAATTGATATATAGTACGGGACAAAATTTTATATTTATAAAAAAGTAGAATAGAAGAATAATTTTACGTTTATTAATATTTTTTTTTAATAAAATATTATTTAATTTTATTGGATGTTCTAATAATATAAAAATATTTTTAAATAATTCTAGTAATATTTTAAAGTTGATTTCAAATTGAAATACCAGATAAATGATTTGAATTAAATTTAAATTCTGAGAAAAAATTATGTGCTTTTTAATGGAGAATTAAAAATATATTAAATAAAGATACATGTAAAATATCTTTATTTGTTTACTGATACATATATATATATATATAAATATATAAACAAAAATAAAACAAATAAAAACTTGTACGATACTCAAAAGTTACACTGTATAAAAAATAGGCCATTTATTACTCACGCACGTAATATAAAATAAGTATCTAAATAACAAATGTTGATGAGAATTTTCAGTTCACTGAAGCGATAAATTTTCGTTGGAGTGCATTTCTAGAAATCCGCATAATCCGAATTTTTTAAAAAAGTAAAATATACAAAACTTACAGGGAGAAAATATTAGAAAATTATAGTTTTTCGTTTTGTATTTATTTTTAGTTATTAGTAAGTATAAACCAGTTGAAAAAGTTATATTTAATAATTTATTTGATGTAGGTTGTCAAAAAAAACTGAATTATTTTTTTTATAACTAAAAAAATCTTAAAAGAAATTATATTAATATTTAAAGAATATAAAATGAGAGTTTATTTATCGATCAACACATTATAGATATTTAATTGTTAAAAGGAAAAGTACTTGATAATTCTAATTTACTGAGACAAAATGTATAGCAGCATAATTAATAACGAACCAATAATTGAAAACGTTAATGAAAATTAATTTGAATGCCCTGATGAATAATTTCGCTTTATAATATTTACTTCTCAACCCACGTTAAAGCATCTATGACATTACAAACGCCAATAAAAATTTATTGAGGGCAAAATTTGACATCGCACCAGATAGCTTTTATAGCGTGTAGTTCATTTACATAAAATATTCAAAACAGTGTTAATAGAATATTAAATTTTGTTTATATGCCGCAGTGTCACTACCAATGAATCGTGTGACAGTTTGTTCAGTCGTCAAGAACAGAAGACTCTACCGTTATTTCTGCATCGTAGCGTAAATACTTTACGTGAACAGGAATGTTTTCAATACTTTCTTGCACTTAGAGTAACAGACGATGACTGGTGTTCGATGCCGGTTTACTATTTTCTCCGTGTTACAGACTGTTATAGATTCACAAACCACTGAGTTTGTGTGTTGCATGATTAAGCACTTACTCCGGTTGAATACTTGGACAAAAACTAGTAATTTAAAAGAACTCGTTGTACAAATGAAACGATTCGATTCGGAATTCTAATTAGTTCTTCAGCACTGACACGTACAATCCAAGATGTTCTTTTTCTAAATTTAATGAGAGCAGTGCTCATTTTAGAAAAATGACTGACACAAAAATGTTACTACAAAAATCTATCCATTTAAAAAATAAACAGATGATTTACTTTTTAAACTTATCTAATTCGAAAAGAATAAAAACCAACTATGAGTTTAAGATTTAAAATGCATAGCAAGTTTTCAACGAGGAAAAAAACTGATAGAGATGATAATGATATTAGTCTAAAGACTAATGAAGAATACAAATAAGTTATCGATTTTCGAACTCGTTATAAAACGAAAACTGAGTAAGCTTACTGGAAAGTAAAAATTTGCATGTAGTTATATCACCCTTTCATGTTTTTAAACTGGGTAAATTGTCTTAAAAAAACGTTTAAACAATGTAAAATACATTAAATTTTAATATTATATAAGCATGACCGATTTAAATTTCCTTCACTTTACAGAGACGCACACAGGAACATGAAGTAAATGTTTAATATTTAATTTTTAAATTAAAATTAACGAGCACAGTGTAATATATAAACGTTTTATTTGGTATTTTAAAATTCCGAAAGAAAATGTTAATAACTCTAATAAACTAAATTTTATTTTTTTTAAGAAAAACACGACTCATTGTAATACTAAAATATATTCTATTAAATTTAAATTTTAAAAAAATATTTATCATATTAAACAAATTATTTGTTTCGTAATAAGATTTATAAATATATACTTGTCAACAAAGATGACAATTCTATAAATACATACAAAACAATAATTTTCTTCAAGGTTAATAAAAATAACATATTTCACCTCTCATTAAACATAATTAACTTCTTTTCATCTCTTCAAACATTAGATTTTTCAAATCCCATTCAATTAATCATACTTGAAAAAATGTCCATATTATGAAAACGAAGATCAATAAGCTCTGCTATATTTCATAACATAATACTCGTTCTATCCGCATTTAGCTCAGCTCTTCGTCTGTTTTTACAACTTTTTTTATAACTTCCGTTATCAACATCAAGATTTAAAGGATTAGGAGGGATATCATATAATTGATCCATACCGGTATCTCGGAGAAGATATCGAGGTAAACACAGAAAAACTATATAGCTGACAGAGATGTTTACATCTGATTCAACGTGTTTGAAATTAAAGATAAGCGATGTAAAAATCAGGCTACGGGTGTGTGTGCGTTTTTTTTTTGGTTAAATTTGGCACGAAGAGATTTTTTCATTTTATTACGTCATATATTTCTTTTCTCGCACACGTACACATAATATGTGTACAAGCTGTGTTTAGCAAGAGAGCGACCCTAAATTTAAGCCGATCCATCAAAGGATTATACGAAGTTCATACAAAAAACAAATTTAATTAGCGAACGCAATGTTTATACTTAATTAGGATAAATCGGATTGATAAAATATGTTTTACAACAATAAATAAACTAAAATTAAACTTTTAACATAATAAATGGTATATTTTTCATATTCATTACAAGGACACTTTGTAACAGCTATAAAAAATAAACTAATATCGATTATTATTACATATGGTAATCCACTTGTATTTCTATGTCTCGTCATTTATTAACAACGGCAACATATCGTCAAAAAGACTTAAATTCTCTTATTATTAAATGAATTAATTGTAACAGTGTATCAATTATATTAATGTTTATCTGAAATTCTATTATATTTTTATTACTTTATTCCAACACTGTCGTGTATCAAAATTTTAACTCGTTTATTTTCTGGTTCTATAGAAAATACACTCAGCAGAAAATTATTTATTTTTAAAAAATCATTCAACTGAAAAATGTACACTCTTTTTCATTTTTACTATAAATAATCAAGTGTATTTATAATAAGTATAATAAGTAGGTACGTTTAATAAGTATGTACATTCTGTGAACGTTAAAAAATGTAAAATGTGGTAAAATATGAAAATAATACATACAATCTAATACTCGAACATAACCAATGCGGAATTGTTTCCAATTTGTTTTGAATAAATGCAACTTTCCTTTATACAGTAATATTACTTTATTACAAAATAAAACTAATTAATGGGAAGAATGTAGTCATTAATAAGGATGTAAGAATTATTAAATTACTTTTTTTTTGCAGACGATACACATTCTTGCACAGTGCATACTTTTGAAACCATGTTTATGCGTGCATGCGTGCATATATATATATATATATATATATATATATATATATATATATATATATATATATATATATATATATACATACATACATACATATATATATATATATATATATATATATATATATATATATATATGTGATTCAACTTAGGCTCCCGCACAAAAATATTAAAAAAACGCAAAACTTTAAAAAAAACATGTTATTCCTCATTTAGTATTTTAGTATTGAATTGAACTAAAATACTAAATAAAAAATAATATGACTTTTCTTAACCCCTTCGCCTCATGTTAATACATAATACCATGTGGAAGCCTAAGTTGAATCACCCTATATATATATATATATATATAAATATATATATATGGTTATAAAAAGAGTGTGTGAAATTACTAAACTGTCACAAAATTAATATAAAATACACTATTTATTACAAAAAAGTTTCTGTACGAACCCTGGAGGCAATATGTGAATTCGTTTCTCTACTCCTGGGTAGAACAGCGAATAACAAGTACAGTGAAAAACAACACAGTAAATATTAAGAAAAATGTTCATAAAAGAATTGTTACTGAAAAAACAAACATACATATTACAAAAGGTTTAATATTTATGTACAGTAAACTAAAACTTATTATTTTTTGCACTGTAATTGATAAAATATTTATTGTTTGTATATATCATCGATATATAATCGAACCTGAAGTCTACTTAGCACTGACTGCACAAAACCCTGTATAGATTCTGTCTTAATTTTGACTAATTTTTGAGTTAATATGATCTTGAGATATCGCTTTATTGAAAATTTATTGTTTTCAGTTTTCAAATGCAACATATACGATAGTTATTTTATTTTATGATATCAGGGGGCTCTGCACCCTACTCACTACGTTCGCCGATCACCGGTGGCTCCACTTTCGTTCGCTTCACTCGCATATATTCGCAGATATTCGCTCAATAGCGTAATATATATATATATATATATATATATATATATATATATATATATATATAACTACTACGTTACAATATATCTGCGAGAATGATTATATGGACATACAAACACATATATATATATATATATATTCTTTTATAATTTAGCAGATAATTAAGAGATTATATTTTTTCACTATTTGACAACAATATTTTTTTGCAAATGATATGATTGTGTAATGATTCAGATCACTGATTATTTCTAAGAAAAGATTTTTTAAAAAAATATTATCTCAATAACAAAAAATATCATTCTTTATGATTTCTTGCATTCACTATGTACCAAGAGATTAAATGTGCAAATACTTTTTATGTTTACACTTTCGGTACTTATTTGATAATAGAATTAAAATTATCACATAATAAAAACCAATATAGCGATTTTTATTGATGTATTTTTCTTTATTGCAGTAAATGATAAAAAAAAAACAAATATAAATATTTTTTGTAATTGTTATATATATATATATATATATATATATATATATATATATATATATATATATATATATATATATATATGATTGTATTAAAATTCTTTTCAAATATCTCCTATTGATTTTTTACAAACAATAAAATAAGCAATTCATCATTTTCAAGAAAATTAGCAACTCAGACATATAAAAGTATATCTTTAGTGTTGTACAACAAAAGAAAAGAGAACAGATTAAATTGGATGACCAAAGAACGTGATCAGGCAGCCAAATCACGTCTCTTGTATATTACATAAACATTGTCGTGCAGACTGAACTGAACACTGTAAACATTCATATATATATATATATATATATATATATATATATATATATATATAAAATATGTATACAAGATTTCAAGAGACAGATTTATCTGAATGTTAATATTGCTACTAATGCTTACTAAATAATTTATGAGATTACTGATAAGAATTCTTGAAAAAGTCTTAAATTGTCCTGTACTTTTTTATCTAGAACGTGGATTTTCGTGCGTTCGTTACAGTTATCCTGAATTGTTAAAAACATTAAAATTACATTAATATCGATTCATTCATTTTAAACCATCATTAGCATTCCTTCCATTAGGGTTTTTTACTAATGCGAAATTAAATAACAGAATTACACATTTCCATTGTATGTTTGTTTCTGTACGAAAAATTAATTGGTTTATTGCTTATTTTCATAACTCTTCATAACATGTGCAAACGTTTTTTTTCATTACTAAACAATCAAAATAATTTAAATGTATTGAAAAAATGATTTAAATAACAAAATATAGTCTTATTATTTTTATTTATTTAATAAACTTATTAAATCTATACGCAATTGCTTATGATATATGACTGTAAAATATTTCCTACATAGTGAAATTTCAATATATTTTATATTTTAAAAAGAATTTACGTATGAGATATTGTTTAAATAAAATAAAATGACATCATACATACTGTTACAGTACAGTTACCTGAAGCTGATTGTTTTATTAACTATTTGTCCCGTCTAGTGAGTCTGCAACTGTAAATACAAGCTACAAGCTTTCAACGACTGGCATTTTTTATACAAAAAGATGTTCTGCTATGTCGTCCACCAACTTGTGGTTATTCACCTGTCCTTGTACCAAGTCTACCACTCGACTATAAGGTATTTTTTTTCTGAATAGTCGTCGAAGAATACAAAAACTCAAATAATACTTATTAAGATTCATTTGTGAAAACAGAGCTCAACATTATTTATTTTAACTAATTGTTGAATTTATTAAGAAAAAAACCTATTTTCTATAAAATACTGAATAATATAAATTGTACTTTTAATATTAACAGGATAATAGTAAGTAAGATTAAAAATTAATTTCAATTTTGTATAAATTTCTCGCTTCGTCAACATTCAGTTCAATAATTACTCTGATTCCCGGAATGATTACAATGATTGCTGTTTGATACCGCTTTAATTTAAATTGTAATGACGAATATTATAATAATTCGAATAATAAAATCGTTGTTGCTGTTCGAAATAATTTGTCTTAATCTCTATAAACATTTTAAGTGTTCAATATTATAATATTTTCTTTAATATAATATCAATAAACGCAGATATAATTTAATTAATCTTCACAAATGTCTACCACTGAAATTTATTTAGTAATGAAACAATTTATTAATTCTAAATTTAGGTAATTTTCGTATTACAAATCATAAATACAAAACATGGAATGAAAAAATATTATGTATTTATACTGAAAAAAATAATAAAATTCGTAAAAATTATTTTATATGTACTTTACATAGAAATGAGACATAAATTTTACTTTTATTTGCAAAATAAATTTTAATATTAATTCAAATTATTAATTAATTACTTTTTAATTTTTTTATGTTTACAATTCGTGTAAAAAACTTATTAACTTAATATTATGAATGAAGAAATACACTCTTTGTAATTGAAATCATTCTAATTAACATTTTACTTTCTGAAATACATATGATTGATGTTGCTTTCGAATATAAACATGTCTTACTTAAAATAGGAATAAAAATTTTAAATGTATAAATAAGAATTTTATTTGAAAATCAGAAAATTTACTACGCATAAAATTCTAATTTTATGTTTGAACAATGAATTGCTAATTAAGTTCAATCATTTTATTACATTTTTTCTCTTTGTTTGTTATAATTAGTTACAAATATAAATTCAATAAGAATTTGGTTCATAAAAAAGAGTAGAAAATAAACTTTCTATCACATAAAAATACCAAATCGATTGTAATAACAAAAAATAAGGTGTCTCAGAGGAAAATAAAGGAAAGAATTGTCGTACAAACGGGATTTCAGATAGCGAAAACAAATATTTTAACAGAAATTATTTCTTGGATATCTTTTCAATACTTAATATATATATATATATATATATATATATATATATATATATATATATATATATATACATATATACATATCAAAAGTTATTTTATACAAAAATGATATTAACATTATTTGATTAGTTAATTGATTAAATACGTGTTTTAATACTTTTAAAAAAACTTCAGTAATTGACTCTCATGATTTTCATATATTTTTATTCAAGAGACTAGTATTAGAAATAGAGATGGTTTTGGTTAGAACGATCACGGATATAACGAGTTCATGGTAAACAGATATTTATATGGATTTTGGTTCGCGCTTACCCTTTTATAAAAGCTCATTTTTAAGACGTAATCGTTTGAAGGTTGTAACGAACAGATATGTTTCTCTCTAAGAAGTTTATTCTTAGCCTAATCGTCGGTAAAACTGATTTTTTAGAACAGATGAAAGATAATTATCCTGCTCATCCGCAAATGTAAAAAATTATTGAATTTATAGCTGGTGTTTACGCTTCACGACCCAACTTCAATTTTACAGCCATTGGACATGAATGTGATCAAAATTTTGGAACCTTTTTATAAAAAAATATATTGTATTATAACTAATCAACTAAAGGAGATAAATCAATGAGAATTTCTTAATTTTAGATGATAAACATTTAATATATGAAGCACGGAACAATGTTTCACTTACAACCATATATCCATAACACAATTTATGATCATGTTATTAGAATTTATGTAGCCAAAAGTAATAATTAGATCGAATTTACCTTTCACAATTAGTAACGATTGTAATGAGAAAATACAATCAGTCCCGCAAAGCTTGATATAACCAATTTTAACTGCATTCAAATATTAATTGAATGCAATAAGTCATTTGAATAAAGGTTCGAGTGCAATATGTTATAGATATTTATTAAAATTACTTCATTAATTTTATATGATTCTTGTAAAAAGTAATGAGTGAATTTAATATAAAACTATGTATGTAACAAACTTTATATGTAAAAGACATGACAGAAGTGTGAAAATTAAAAAACGTCTACTTTACTGTTTTTTTTTAAAAAAAATAATAACCTCTGTACAATAAACAATATCAGCTATACACGATTTCATTCAACATTTTGTAACATTTTTTTATCTCACAGAATTATCCAACAAGCTATATTACAAAATATATACACAAATTACAAACCAGTAATTCATTAAATGTTAGCAACCGTTCACAGCAGAAAAGAAATCTAATAAAAATTTAAACCATTATTTTAATGAATGTACATGTATGTAATTATATATATATATATATATATATATATATATATATATACATATATGTATGTGTTTGTGTACGAGTATATATGGATGTAAAATAAAGGAAATTTCATCTTCTTCCGAAATTATTAATTCATTAATTGTTTAATGATGAATGGATACATTTCCCACAAATGGTTCTCAAAGCCTATGTACTTTTTTATTCATACCAATATAAATTTGACAACGTACGAAAATAAGGTATATACAACATAGTAGAAGAGGTCGAATTCATTTAATATTTACAGATGAATTTATATACAAACACACAAGCATAAGCACACACACACATACATATATATATATATATATATATATATATATGTATATCGATGCAATGAACTTAAGATAGCAGTTCATATTTTCAGTAGGTGTTTAATATTTTATATTATCTCTCGGACTACACTTGAAAACATTTATTACTTAACATGCATACCGCAAAAACAGTTAACTAGGTTGCTAATTGCCGACATAATGTCTGAGTCTTATATTAAGAACATGTGTGTACACGAAATAAAAATATCAAATAGGACAATTGTATAAAACTTAACAAGTAAGTTTTATTTTATTCGAAGCATAATATCATTTATCATTCAAGCATATTATCATTTTTAACATTATTATTAGTATTGTTTTTGATATATAAACAAATAACAGAATTTATTTACTTAAAAACAAGAAGAATATATTATAAAAAAAATACTACAATACATAAAGAGCATGTCTTAGAAAAGTTTAACAATTTTTATATATAGAATAAAAGAGTCAGTGATGTTTAAAAAGTAATTTTAAGTGAATAAATCACGTTGTACTAAAACGTTTAAACAAATTGTAAGCGAAAAGTTAAGTCCGTGGGTTGAATTTGTGTGTGTAGCGCGGGCAGGATAAAACCAGTTCGTGGGCTTTATGGTGTACATGTCTGGATTAAATAAAAGAAATAAAACTCTGTATGTGTAAGACATTAAAAAAGAAAGAAAAGAGAACGTGCAAACAGGAACTTGTACCGTTCTTTGTAATACTCGTATACTCTAATACATTTATAAATCATGTTGATATATATATATATATATATATATATATATATATATATATATATATATGTACATACATACATTTTTAAATATTCTTCATTTTTCTCATTCTTATTTACTAGTATAAATTAAAACTCTTGTTCAACAACAGAACAGAGTTAATAAATTAAAATTCATATTTTTGCATCATTAAATATAAAAATAATGTTTACGATCAAATCGATGATCTTTTCACTTGACTCATTTTATAAAAACAGAAAATTACTAGATTTAAATAATATATTTAATTAGGAAATAGTGTATTGCATTTTTTTACTAAAGAAATAATTATCTTCGACTATGAATGAGGTCAGATGCCAGCAACACTCTTACAAAATAGAATTTCAGTTTCATCATTATTCTTGAATGCAGTTACATTATTTTTTTATACAATTAAAATACCGTAAAGCTAAAATAAATATTACTTTGTTTCCTATTCACTGTACAAAAATGTTACTTTCTTAAAAAGTGCATAAATGTTGTTTAATCGCCATTTGAACATTAAATTAAAATAGCAAATTAATCAAAAGGCTTTATCGTTTGTCTAAAAATTATCGATGCTCTTATAATGAATTCTGTTTAAATTTAATTGTATATAATTAAATCAATAAAACTTCTGTTTGTTTGTACAGATGAAACCGAAAGTTGTAATTTCAAACAGAAATAATGAACAGTTCATAATGAATAAATATATATATATATATATATATATATATATAACATGAATAAAAAATGTAGTTAATTACAGAAAAAAAATCATTGTTATAATCGCGCTGGCGAAGTAAGATTTTCTTCCATTAACAGCACAGCCTTTTACTTATTTCGTCAAGCTCGCCACACAAACTCATGTAATTTAACAAAGAATAATGGCCAGAGATTAAGAAAAGAAAACTCCGCAAAGTACAAAACACAAATATTGGAATATATGGAATGTAATTTGGGCAAAGTTTGACAGCATTGCGGTACTCGAGCAATAATAGCAGTGTACATCATTCTGGTTCACTTAATAAAGAGCATGTTGTGCGAAGCGCACTGCGTCACTTATGCAAACATTTACCACTATCACATCGGATGATGGAAAAAAATCTTACGGAAAAATCGCACGACTCTCTCTCTATGTTTATTGCAATTATCATCGAACATCATCACGGCATATCGGCATGTCACGTAACGCACTGTGCGTCCAATGTGAACGCACTATGAAAATAAAGGTCATTTATATCATAAAATTAAATGGTACGCCGGTTTGTGATATTCTGGTATAAAGTACTAGTCTCGTGCCAGTGTTCCACTAATGGTCGTTATAGGAAACGTACGTTCATCCGGTAATTAACAACCTACACAAGAAATTAAAAATAAAATATCTAATATTGCATATAAATTATTATAATATGAAATTATACTTGATGACACAATAATATTCTAGATGAGCTGATAATAATTTATACAATTGTCATGATTTCGACTGCATTAGATGAATATTGTTATTTTAAAAGTGGGTAAAATTTGTTTCGTTACAATAAACCATTTTTTTAAAAAAAATATGTAGCTGTAACCTGTTATTTATTTTTCATTATTAAAAAAACAAATATTTGTATTCAAAGCAGTACAAATTATAATATTTATAAAGAAAAAACATTCCTAATAAAAAAAAGTGTTGTTAACTTTTCAATTGTGAAAACTTTTTCTAAAGAGTACGTTTCCTTTTTAAACACTGTGTTTAACGAGAGTGTTCTTAGTATTACACCATACACGAATTAAATTATATATACGAGAGAACCTAGAATCCTGTTTCTCACATCAATATAAACTTGAAAATAAAACCAATTTATTCGTTGAAACGAGACGTGCATGAATTCAAAACGTGATCGAGCTATTTAGTTCTATTTAAATTATAAGTAGAATAGTTAGTACTGAGCAATGTGCATTGAATTATAATAAGTAAGAATATATTAATTGCATTCTGGAAACGTTAAGAAACATACTTCATTAAATACAATGTAAATCGTCTTTCATTAGATATTCATGCCAGGAAAAACTGAGAAATAATTTTAAAAGAAACAAAAAATCTTTTAAAAAGTTAATTACACTATATTATAAATAACAACATAAATAAACAAACATCGTTCTTTCATTACACACTTTATCTTTTAATAACATTTCTAAATTTAACTTCATTAAATAACAAAGTCTACGATTATTTTAAAATAGAAATCGTAAATAAAAAAATATTCAAATGTACTTGTGTGTGTTTATATATGTATTATAATTACAACGACCACATTACGTTCATTCAGTTGTAGTTTAATAGAGATTAAGTAAACAGTACTTTGCCTCAATGCCAGACTTTATTTTTAAACTTGATTTTCTGTCATAAACGCGCTGAATATAGTTCTAGTAAGAAAAAGACCTTGAATAGATAAAATGTTATTTAGAATATTAAATTAAGAGTTTTTGCAATTTTCGAACGAAAAAGAATTTCAAAACAAAATATATAAACTATAAATTATCATTATTAAGCAACACATAAAAAATAATTAAAAACTCGGATAATTAGCAATTCTGAAAAACAATTAACGTCAAAAAAAACAAACAAAAATCACACTTACTTGATCTCTGCAATCGACATGAACTTTTCCGCTCTCTAATATTCTTCTTAATTTGTTTACATCGCCATTCATAGCAGCCAAATGTAAATGAACGTCTGAAAGTGATTCTTTCTGTAAATAAAATCAAGACTAATTTAATTTACTTGCTTTATATAATGACGAAAAGTTACTTCTTGTATATTTAAGTGTTTTATTTATGATAATTTATTTACTTTCTTAATTGGAATTCTTTTTACTTCTTAACAAAAATATAATTTAATAGAGAATTATGACACGTTTCGACAATCAATGAAAAGCAGGCATAACGATTAATTTCTTTTTAAAATGAAAAATGTTTTATATTAAAAAAATATAAGAATATTTTTAATTAATTTTTAATTGCACATTTTTCTGTAAAAAAAACGGTTTGGGAATTATGCACAAAAATAAACCAATGTTAAAAAATAATGCCTGTCTCCCATTATTTATTACGTGTCCTCTAGACAAAGTGACGAGAAATGTACGATAAATTTATTAATCTTCTCGTAATCTATAATCATATATATATATATATAAGTAATTATACATATTAATTTTTAAGGTTTATAAAAATATGAAATATTATAAATAAATACAAATTGTGCCTGATTTTTTAAAAAATATTTTATTAAAATATTGAAAATAAGATGCATATAAGTTTTTTATTCACCATATTGGTTATTGGGACAGATGCATTTTTGTGACACACAATAACTAATAATAGACAAGAATCGAAATATAAAAAGTGTACATTAAAACGTGTTTATACCAATATCCTGAAATTACTTTTAATTTTTTATAAAATTAATTTAGATCAGATTTATTTTCATAATAGGATAAATGATAACATGAAATCACAAAGCTAGATAACAATCAAATTAATTGAAAAAACTAGTGGAATATAAGTATTTTTTACAGAGTAACAGACAAGACTAGATCACAATTTAATTTTGTGAAATCAAAAAGTGTAATGTAATTTTTAAAGTAATAAATTATAAAAAGAAGTCTAGAAATAATAATTATTATCGGGTAAGATTTTTTTATCTGTTTCTATTGACTTATTTTCAATCAAAAAAACAAATATATAATGCTCCATAAAATAATTAGTTAATATTGAAAATAATATTATTTTAATAATGTAGAATTATTAACTCGGTGATAGATGAGTAAACAGATATATCAATGATAATAAAAAGATTCGGAATGAGAAATGAGTTCAAATGAATTGAAAAGCTTGATGAAGTATTCGTAGCCGAGTGGTAAGCACATCGGGTTGTTCAATGTTAATCAATCTACTATTAAGAATCGATTGTACTGGACGATTAATGATGTTCACTCCTGAGAACATTACAAAACAAACAAATAAATAAGTAAGACTAATAGATGCTTGTTGTATTAAAACGTAGGATTGTTAAAAATTGATAAAAAAAAACTTTATCGAGAAATTTATTTGTATTTAAAATGTGTCTTCTACAAAGATTAATAAATATTTCAACAGTTAACACTGTTAATAGCACATACAGATATAAATAATTTTTAATTAAAAAAAATTATTTACACAGAAGAATAATTTGAGTTATTCATTTTAAAGTACATAATAAAAAAAGTCTAAAAAAGATTGAAAAAATATACATTTACGTATTGAATTTAAAATGGAAAAAGGTCACTAGAAAATGAATAGTCCATTTCGAAAAAAGCTATAATCTAGCAGTGAATCTGTGCGGGCATCTTCTTCACATATTTCTTCACATATATATATATATATATATATATATATATATATATATATATATATATATATATATACGTAACCTATATCAAAAACTGATTTACCATTTGTTGTTGACACGATTTCGAATCAAGTTATTCTCAATCCTTTTGGGATAACGTTATAATACGGCTAAACGTGTCACATCCAACGATCACGAACCTCATCTAGTTTTCTGATGTTTTAATGGCCATATCAAAACATATAAGAATCTAATATTTTCAGAGACCCGCGCAAATTTGAACGAGGAATATAATAATTTAATTTTAATTAATGTATGTTTATTTGTTTGCAATATATTAATTTCATTATACCAAATGCGTGATGATAAACAATTTTCATAAAAACATTGCTTAACAGAAATATTTTCGTTTTTAATGTAATTAAAGACATATTTGTGTCAAAAATGTGTGATTCATTAAAAATAATAAATGATATTGATAAACAAACTAGTATTTCTAAGAGATTTTTATCAATTCTCTCTCTGTAATTTTACTCAATACACATTTTTGATAAAAAATATTACATTAGTACATTTAACTATTCAGTCTATTTGTTTTTATGCAATCTACATCTGTGATGTCAGACTCATATGGGCCGTCAAATTCATTTTAAGAAAGCCTGCGGGCCGCAGATAAAAAAAATCACCAAAAAAAAATTTTAGCTAGCGAAAAAAGGTCTTTTATATATATTCGAAAACGATTCGTTTAAATTTTACATTTATTTTTCCTTTAATGAATTTATAAAAATTTTCAAAAAAAAAATACATTAATTTTAGGAATTATTATCAAATTTTTAACAAGATAATAAAATTTCAAGTTGAAAAATAAAAAAATTAGTGTTTTTACTAGAAACTTGGTATCCTTTGACAGAAACTATTTTATCAATATCGGGTGTATTTTTTGTGATAATGATATTTTTACTGTAGATGTTAAATGTTCATTTGTGAATCTTGACATGTGTGAAGTGTTATTAGTCTTTAAAAGGGAGAATAACTGTTCATATAGGTATGTACTACCTACTGTATCAACTTTAAGCTTTGGATCGTGGACCCTCGTGTTTAACACCACTGATCTACACGATATGAAACTATCCATTGAAGCATTTCCGAATGCTGTTTATATAATAAAAAAATAACTCGTAAAAATGTTAAGAATGTAACCGAAACTGCGGTTCTAGAAATTACTGAAACATGATCAGACAATTACGTACACTGTAGTTTCAGCAAAGAAAAAAAAATACATAAATCTGAGATCTTGTCATGTCTTGTACAACATTTTCAACATTGTTGTTCTTTACTAGATGCTCTTATTATTAAACAAAAATTGTTCTCATGTGCTGTATTTCAACGAACGTTCCCGTTTTATTGGATTTAACTTAAAAAATATATGAACAGCGCAGTTTTGTAACTCAATGTGTTTATAGATCACATGTGTAAGTTTAATTTAAACAGAACTTTAAAGCTGCAGAGTTTACAAGACAATATAAATAACTCTATTTACATTCATTTATTTCGCAATGTGGTTATAAATAATCCAGAAGTAAACATTTTAATTTCATTAATAAAATGTTTATTTTACTGGTGAAATATTTCTCTGTAAGAAATGAACTACGCAAAATAACTGCATGTAAGGGAAAATAAAATAAATTAATAATTACTTTCAATTTAATGGAGAAAGTAGACATTTTTGTATTTTATTTTACTTTTTTCATATATACATTCATACATACATACATACATACATACATATATATATATATATATATATATATATATATATATATATATATATATATATATATATATATATATATATATATATATATATATATAAACATATGTTTTATACACTTGATCCTGTTGATACGTTAACTTGGTATTCTTCAAACTTTTAGTTCAAGATGTCCTTTACAGAACTTGGAAAATCATACAAAATATTTATTAATAAAAACTACAATTACAGTTTTATCACTGTGGTTAAATTTACTTTCTAAAATGATTTTTTACTCGCACACAAAATACACGACAATTTTCTGATCAATAATGTTCAGTAAATGATTTTTGATCACTGAATGTAGCTTATGCACATTTTGATAGTGATGCCATTATTCTCAAAAAATGCCATTTAATTATAAAAAAAAAAAACAATGAAATACTCTCGTTATTAAGTAACTACAAAACTTTATTATATAGTTATTTTTATAACAAGAACTACTTACATTTAAAAAATAGATGAAGAAAAGAGAATTGATTATATTAAAGAAATCAAAATTGTTTTAAATTTATTCAGTACAATCCAGAAAAAAAACGATGTGACTTAATGTGTTTTTTTAATTAAATTGAATTTAAATACATACAGGCATATATATATATATATATATATATATATATATATATATATAATCGATATTTGATAGTACAATGTAACAGGTTAAAAGATCAATCAAACTGACAATGAGGTCTACGATTCTCATCTAATTTATTTTAAAAATGTGATAGTATCAGTCAATTGTAGCCTTGCATACCATTCACGTATAGAACGTAGAAACGATAAAACGCGTGAGAAACACACCGTGAACCTAAAGAGCAAGATTTTACATGTGTGTGTCATGAAATTCGCCGAAATAAATCGATGACAAAATTTAAATGCAGCGGTCTGTCACAAAACAAACAAACAAATTTTTTTCTCTATTTAAATAACATGAAATGTTATGATACTTATGATTTAATCACATGAACTGATAATAATTTTATTATTTAAATAATGTTTCCTGTGTGTTGACATGTTAAAAATAATAATTAAATATTATCTATTAATGGCCATATATCAATTAAAAATTACACTTGCAAATATTTTCTGTTTTCATTACAATTAAGTACACATTCCAATATATTAACGAAACATATTTTTCGGCAATGTACTGAATTATTTATATCCTGTATTTATTACCGATGTAATAATAAAACTAACTACGATATTTCTGTATTCGTGTGTTTATGTCTAATTTAAGTTGGAGTGTGGAAAAAGTGAAAACATTGATTAAAAGAAATTTCCGTGTACTCTATCGTTTTATTGATGTAAAGTAATTCATTTTTATTTACATATATATATATATATATATATATATATATATATATATATATATATAGTCGATATACTTAATAAATAAATAAATATATAAAAGGATAGCTCGAAAAGGATTTCTCGAAACCTTTGATAAACTGCTATCTGCACAATCCTCATTCGATAAAACTATGAAATGGTAACTGTTAAAATTACAATTTATCTACCAGCAAAAAACCTGTACAATAACTCTTTTTCCCTCTCCCTTTATTCATATACACATCAATGAATTACACTGATTAAGATTGTAGTGACTATCGAATTCAAAATATTAAGTTAAAAGTTCTGTTGTATTATTTTTTATTATCAGTTAAGGCTAGTCAAAAACTATTACTCCATCTATTTTTTAACCTTTATTATCAAATCTGAAAACATTATGGTTTCTATTTAATATTTTTAACAAGCAGCTAATATATTTTTTTTATTTATAAATCGCAGCATATTATATATTTACTAATTATCTATAATTGGTTACAATTTAAACTGTTGGTTTATCCTTTTCAAATTTCTGAATTCATAACAACACTTTTTCTAAACACTTTATATAAAATTATAAATAAAGTGGATAATAGAAAATTTAAGGATATTTATAATTTGACTTTATATTGCCGCAAAAAATGATAATTTTACTTATTTACTTTTTGAAAACTGAAATGTATCCGTATGTATATATATATATATTTATATATATGTATATATATATATATATATATATATATATATATATATATATATATATATATATATATATGATAAAATACATTTGTTTTATTAAAAACTGAATTTTCCAACAATAAGATGATCAAGTATAGAGTATCTAGTTGTGAAAAATATATTGAAAATTAAAAAAATAAATAAATCTGATATCCTTTGAAAAATTACATTTATTAATTCTTTTTTGTCTAATAATTTTATATTAAAGTGACTTCCATTGACATATAAATGATAAATAAAAAAATTTAATTTTAAAATAGTAAAATAAAATAATTATTAAAATTAATGTTTAAATTACATTTTAATCGGATTTATTTAGAATGAAAATAATAATAATTAATATGAAAATAACAAAAATTATAAAAAAGTTCACAAAGCATACGGAATGGTTCTAATGAACCACTATTATCATGAAATTCATAAACCATCATAAGAATAATCGTTATGTAGATTCATAATTACGAAAACTACTGGTTTACATTTTATACATACACACACATTTGTATATTAAGAAATGATAAACGAACCATGAATGGAATTTAACATTACGTTTATTTTTTGTCTTAACAAGGAGATTTTTATAAAAAATCATAAATTTATGAATAAACAAAGTATATGAAATATATCCAAATAATAAAAAAAATATTTTTTTATAAATGTAAAAGATTTGAATTATATTTATTTATTTTATTGCGAAAAATTTACACATATCTAAGATTTATATATACTTACATTGTTAAAGAGGTCGGGCATTCAAAATAATATACAAGTAATGTTCAATTTTATATATATAATAATTATTAGAAGCATCGTAAAAGTATAAATATTAGCATGTACATAGATGCAATACATTAAAATTTATTTTCTTACCTTTAAAGACATTATTGAAAATTTCGCAAATTCCTCTTCATGTAAATAAAACGAATTAGAGAAAATATATTAAAATATATATATGACAGTCACAATGAAACCGAAATAAAGAAAAAAATGTAAGGAGAAAATATTCGCTAACAGGTGAGAATTGACAATTCATTCGTAGTACAAACGTAAACAATACATCCAAACAGCTACAGCAACCGCGTGTGACTGAGCCCCTTAACATCGACCTCCCGCATTTCAAGGTATCTACAAATGGTTTACCGCGGCATTTTGAATGCAGTGGACAAGAGTCGGTGTATTGATTTTATTCTTCCGTTTACAGGCCCGCTACCTACAATTGACTACAAACTAATATTAGCGGAAATAGTCAATTCCACCAATCACATTCTACAAATTAAGATTTCTTTATTCTCATTGGTCAATTTTTTTTAGTTTCACTATCTCACTCTTTTGGTAATAGTTTAGTATTCTCTGAAATCATTTCTTTCTCTAGTTTAGCCATCTTGAATTAAATATCAATAATTTAAGGTGCTTATTCTAAATAAATTCGGTATTATAAACGTTAATATTGTATTAATTTCATATATTTCAGATAAATAAAAATGGAAAACGACGCTGGTGAATTCGTTGATTTGTATTGCCCAAGAAAATGGTACATTTTTTTTTAAAACTAGCACGTGTTCATTTACTAATCATAAGAATAATACTTTTACAATTTATATTTCACGAAATTAAAAAACTTTTTATAATGTCTATTAAGTATATTTTTTATAAGTACAATAATTAATTGAAATGAATGTTGTTTCGTCTAAAACCTGTTCATAACCTAACAAAATATTTGCTTTTTCAGCTCGGCAAGTAAGAGAATTATTCATGCTAAAGATCACGCTTCCATTCAGCTAAGTATTGCTGAAGTTGATCCTGAAACAGGTCGTATGACAGAAACTTCAAAGATGTATGCACTTTGTGGTGCTATAAGACGAATGGGTGAATCTGATGACTGTATAAACCGCTTAACGAAAAAAGATGGTATTTTAGCAAAGTATGTTAATCAGTGAATAAAATTATACATGGTTTGTGGTTACATTACTAAATAATACTTTTTTCTCTTTTTAGGAATTTCTAATGGAATTTATTAAATTATCAACTTTTATATAAATTAATAAAAACGTTTAAAAAAAATGTTGTTTTATTTCCTTTTTGTTTTACACGAAGCGAAGGTTTATGTATATATGTCGTAAATTGGAAGTATTTATTAGAATGAGATAAGAAAATCGTTTCTTAGATTTATTTCATAAACATATCTTACAGTCTTATTAAGTAACATATGATTAAAATATTTTTATAAAATAATAAGCAAAGAGAAATTAAAGATTGTAAAACAGCATGCTATTGGATCTAGGTCCTTTTGTACTATGAAATTCTAAGATAATGTTTCCATTGAAATATTCATAAGCAATAAAAGTAATAAATTATTAAATACTTTTCGTTAGAAAATATTTGTGTGGTTTGTAGTGTAAAAATAAAATGTTACTAAATAAATCTGCTATATGTTTTAAATGCATGAATATGAAGATATAAGATTATATATGTAAATTTAAAAATACCCATTTCTACGCTGTATAACAAAAATTAATAATCAAGAAAATTTATGTTATTGTATTGATTAATTTTACTTTTCATTAGTAGGGGCTAATTATTTTAGAAAAATATATATAATGTAAACACAATTTTTAAAAATTATTTTTTTAACATATATATAATCACACATACATATAGTCTTATCTATGCATAGATATGTTTTGAATAAATTATAAACAATGCAAAAATAAATGACAAATGTGTCATTCATATTAATGTTTCATTAAGTAATATTTCAAATTCAGTATTTATATTGTTTTTTGCAGTAAGTGTTAAAAAAAAGTTTTAACTATAAAATAATTACAATATACAAATAAAATTTATGTAATTGTCAAAGTTAAAATTTTAACAATTTTTAGATGATGTAACATATTTATGATAATATTATTTAAATTAATTGCTATTAATTTTACTGCATCTAGGAAAATTAATTCTTTATTATATATATATATATATATATATATATATATATATAGACACACACACACAGCAGCTGACTAGCCATAAGAATGATCAGGTGATTGGCTTGTGGACTGAATGAATTGCAGAATTTTTTAAAACGTACAATAAAAAAAAAAGAATTTAGTGAAATTATGTAATACGTTTAAATTTATTTTTTTAATTAGTGTTGTAGATTTATCCATAAAATTATTGTACCAATCAAATTACTTAATTCAGAAGTGCCAATGTTATCATGAGACTGAACTAGTCTCAGATTGCCAGTCCGTTTATGTGTATATTGTATATATATTATTTATACATATATATATATATATACACACGAGATTTTATTTTCCTAATGTAGTAAACTTAGTATTCAAAAGTATTAATCTCATTATTCACATAATGGGAACTTGGGAACAGGGTACTTAAATTTAAATTTGAATAAACTATATATCAATATATATATATATATATATATATATATATATATATATATATTACATTCAGATAACTCATTATTTTTAATTTCGTACTTGTTTTAATAAAAAAAAATAATTTGTGTGCATACAAAATTAAACTGCGCGCGTTAAAAATATTCTTCTGCTTCTTTTGACCGTTAGAGTCTTGTCAGAATTTAAAACGTCTAGCAAGTTGCTTACACTTAATACTTTTTAAGGTAGTTGGAAATATAAATGTAAATAACAAGTTTGTTTAAATATTAATTAATTTGTTTTTGAATTAAACAAACATTAAAAAAGATGGATTATGAATGGTATTTAAAAATGTTACAATCGAATAAAGAGGAGTTTATGATCCACGCAAATAGTTTGGATGCTCACTTTCAGGTAGTGTCTATATTTTTTTAAGTGCATACAGTTATTTAAAATGATATAATTTCATGCAATGATGTAATACCAGCACCCCAGATATTTTTCCTTTTATTATTTTCAGGTTCTTATTAATGATGCTACATATTTTATTCATGTTTTTTAGTTACTATTTGAAATTGAAAATGATTTCATTAATTACTTTTATTTATATTCTTTTATTGAATATTCAGTTGTCAAATTTAAAATTCATTCTAATATGTTATACTGTACTAAAAACCTCTAATTTTATTTGTCATTTTATGTTGAATCGTATAAATCATGTAGTAAAAGCTTCTAAACATACAATCAGTCTATGGTATCTTTTGTGAAAATCGTTAATTAGGAAAGAGTGATTCTCATGTATTATTTAATAGGAAACATTCACTTGGATTGAAAATAATTTGTCGTGTATCACCCAGTGTATCGAAGAGTCAAAAAAAGTAAATTCAACTACGAGTAACAAATCTCGTAAAAGATGTATGAATTTAGTAATAAAAGAAGAGGAAGAAGATGAAAATGGTAGATAACATAACAATAAGATATTGAAACATGCTGTTTGAAAGTATTAAGTGTTTTTTTTTATTTAATTTTAGATGAATCTGAGAAACAGGCCACTGTTAAACGTCAGTTAAGCAATGAATCAGACAGTTCAGAAAAACAAGAAAGTGAATTGTTACCGAGAACCCGAAGAAATGCATCTAAAAAAGCTAGAGCTGCAATTAATGAACAAGTTAAATTAAAATTAGGAACAAAATTACGGAGACCAGATAACCATACTGGGGTATATAAAATTTTATTATTTACTTTTTATTTGTGTTAAACTTTAAAAATATTTGCTTTCAATGCTGAATAATTTGGTTGTATAATAAATTATTTGTTTTAGTTGGGATCTGTGTATGTTAAATTAGAAAAGACTGATGATAAAGAAAATGTTTATTCATCAAATGAAAAAGAATCAAGTGATATAAGTAATGAAAAGCATAATGATCTTAATAATGATTCAAGTAAAGTTGATAATAGACTATCTAATAAAGAAAATTTAAATATGAATTTCAATTATAATATTTTCGCAAAAGAAATAAAGAAAGAAAAAACAGAAGATTTTCTTATGCCTCCGCCACACGTTGCAAAAGTAAAAAAAGTTAAAAAACTAGTAAAAAGGTCTTCAAAGCGCACCAACAATAAAAAAGTGTCAACATTAAGTAATCTAACTGATGATGAAAATGATATTATAGAGGTAACTTTGGAAAGCAAAAAAATGTCTGTTGTTAACATAGATAGTGAAAATGAAGACGACAAAGAAAATATTCAAAATGAAACAGATAAATCTGTTGTGTCAAAAAATAATCAAGAAGTTGAAGAAGATAGTTGTAATGACAGCGGTGAAAAAAAAGAAACCGAGGATAAATCCGCATATGAGACACTAGAAAAGAATAATGTTGAAAAGACAATATGTCAAGATTCAGAAGAACACAGGAACAATTTAAGAGAAGAAACTATGTATGAAGATGCAGTGCAAGAAAATAAAGAACAGAATGAATTTATTATTAAAGATTGTTCAGTAGCATTAAGTAAACTGACCCTACCTTGTAATGAAGAAAATCATAAGCTTGATAAACAACCATCATATAAGTCAGCATTGCTTGATGTTACAGTCACTTTAGAAAAAACTTATTTATTAAATGAAACATATTCTAAACAGATGTTACCTTCACCAGCAAAAACAAATGAGACAAACATGAAATTACCAATTGCATCTTTAAATAAGGATAAAAAAAAGTCTCCATTAATTACAGATGATGAGTCAAGTTCAGATTTTAAGACTCCTGAGAAATGTAAACCTATTAAAAAAAGTAAATTGAAACAACCTTTACTATTTAGGTAAATTATTTTGTTAATAAGTATGTATTTTCTAAAATATTAATTGTTTATTGGATATTTATATTTTATAGTCCTTTCACTAATGATCCAGTTAAAAAACGTGTAGAAGCATTCGAAAAACTGGAAAAGGATAATACTGCAAGTACTACTAAAGAACCTGTAAGACTTACTCGGACAAAAACTCGTGCTTTAGCTGCAGCAAAGGAAGCTAAAGAAAAGGTATATTTAAAATAATTTCAGGGTTTATATATGAAAATGAGTGTGTGTAGTGTGCATATTTAATTGTGATTTTAGAGTAAAATGTAAATATGGTATAAATTTATTTATTTTAATTAGATTATACAAATATAAAATAATCACTTATTTTTTTAGGTAAATGATAGTGATTGCAAAGAAAATGAAAGAAATAACACAAATTTATTTAGAGCAGAAAAAAATACTCCCTTAAATACAAACAGGCTAATACCAATTACAACCCAGTTTTCAAGTAAACCACTGGCAAGGTCTACTCCAATGGTAAAATCTACTGAAAGTTTAAAATCAGTATCTAGTGCAAAATTAAGATCTAATGAGAAAAAAGATGAATTAAGGAAGCTAAAAGAAAAAGAAGATGTTCAGCGTAAAAAAGAAGCTTTACTTCAAGCTCGTATTGAAGAACAACGCAAAAAAAGAGTAGAAAAAGCTTTTAAAGCTCAACAGACCAGAGAAATTTTAGAGAGAGAAAGGCAGTTTGCAATTTTACAGGCAGAACGTGAAAAAGAAGAGAAACAAAAACAACTACAGGCAGATCGTGAAGAAATGTTGAAAAAAGAAGCTCAAAGAAAAAAAGCACTTGCTGCACAAAGAGCAGCAGAGACTGAAGAGAGAAGAAAAGCTGAAGAAGCTGCACGTTTAGCAAAATTACAAGAACAAGACGAAGCAGAAAAACGAGCAGAGATTCAAAGGAAGAAAGATTTGGACGAAGCTGAACGATTACATCAAAAACGTTTAGCTGAAGAACGTGAAGCTGAATTACTTAGAGCTCAAGCTCGAGCTAAGATAAAAGCTAATATCAAAGCCAAATTATTCAATAAGGTAAAAACTGATACTACGCCAGCAGCAAATGTGCCGTATTCTAAAATTCCAGTAAAAGAAAACGATATGTTTGATTCCGGAGAAAGTACTGATGATGAAACAAACCCAAAAAGGCCAATCCCTTTATGGAGTAAAAGTACAAATCGTAAGAAACCCGTCAGCGAACAGTTTTACATACCATCAAATATCATATTAAAATTTTTCTCATGCAAGCCTACAGTTATTGATCTAACAGAAATTTTTGACCAGCTTAATTCTCGGGATTTGAGAAGAAATTCAAGTGCAGTTTGGCGTACTCCACCTCGTTACTCGCAGATACCAAAGTATTGATCCTTATTTCCATTGGAGAATTTTATGATGGAGAATTGTTTCAAGTATTACATATATATTAAACATAGGTTTTTTTTTGAAAAAGCAGTAATTGATTGCTTATGAATTTTGTGTATGGTATAATTTTTGAATAAATGTTTTTTAGATTTAGTCAAAGTTTTAAATATTATTGTAGTTTGTATACAAACTTCATATATATATGATGTATGTGTACACATACGTGACACATCTATGCATAGTAAGACAAAGACAAAAACTTTGTTCTGTTCAACGGTTTCAAAAGCAAAAGTAGTTTGTTTTTCCGTTCGTATTGCAATATCGTCCAAAGATGGCACAGGCGGGATGACATTCAATTGAAATGCCAGTAGGCCACCTTTATTAGAATCAACAAGTATTTCACATGTAAACTGATTTTTTTTAATTTTTAATCAATTTCCTTCGTTTTGAACGAAAGTATGAAAGTACAGTTGTGTTATTAGTGATATTTTCAACTTTGTGTTTGTGTTTCAACTTGATCATGTCATTTTTCAAACAAATTTGCGATAAAATAACTTAGTGTATAAGTGGATGTTTTTTTTTGTATTAAATAAAACTGTTTTTGTAATAAAATGGCAGATTGTAACAATATAAAAGTGACAAGTGCCTTAAATAGTTCAGAATTGCTCAACAATATCTGCACTCTCGTAGAGGAACAACGACTTGATTCAGGTATTTTTTTTGATTGACAATATGGCTGGTCATAGTTTATAAACAGCTATTGCAGAAGTATATGTCTTTATGCATTCGTATGATGTCATTGCATGATTGTGTTTACTAAAGTAGGTAAATTTGTTTGTCATGCTATCGTAGAATGTTTAGGTTATGTCTTCAGTTGTATGTTATTATGATTTGGTGTGCATGTAACATATAATTGCATCGATTGTACTTAATTTCAAGGTATGTACGTTTTCATAATATCAATCCGAATTTACGTTTGAGATATTTTTGAAGTTTACTTCGTAGTAGTTGGCATGTCGTAGATCAATAATGGAATGAACTGAAAACATTCCACAGTAGAATACTGAAAAGTATATATCTTCTGTGGTGTCTTGACAAAGTTCATGATTCATTTCAGTAACGGATTGTCTTGTGAAGAAAGTGTTTTTTTATATATCATCATTATGGAACGGCCGATATTAATTCAGGACAGTACTCGAACCAGTGTACCAGAATCATTGGAAATACTTATCAAGAATTTAATGCAATCTACACCCAGTGATGCAGAAGTTTCCAATGAAGATATATTCATGTCATTAATATATATATTGATGATGGAAGATGGCTTTAAACCTTTTATTTATAGTACAAATAAAACTCCTCAGTTAGACTCTCATAACATTACATTCAATTATACATATATTAAAAAGATGTGCGAGTATCCAAAAAATTGGATTAAATTAAATAGACGTACATGTGAAATGGTATTTTTTATTTATGATTTTAGATATAAAAGTACAATAACATTTTCGAAGTTTGGAAACGGTTTAATTATTAATTTAGTCAATTACGATGTCCTCAACAAAGTATCTCTTAATGTTTTTTCTTTGTATGCTAACGTTTTTGATTACATCATTAATGCCTTAGTACCTGTTCAAACGATGTTTATTAATTTGAAGAAATTATCCTTTGATTTTAAGAATAGTATTTCATTTCCCTCTAAGTGTTGCATATTGTCAATAAATGATACTATTTTTCCATCTCTGCAACATCTTCCATTCGATATTTTATCTTATATTCTTAAATATTTACCTTCAACGTATAAAAAAGTACTTAGAGAAACTTCAAAACACCTTGATTACAAATTAAGCTTTTCCTAATATAATTTCATAAATGTGATATATATGTATGTATATATAATTCTACTTAGTACTAGTGTTGTTACCCCAATTGTTTATTATATTTTTTTTACAATGGTGTTCTATGTATAAGCTTACACATTAAATAATTTGTATAAATATGATTAGGATTTTTTTTGTTTTCTTTCAGTTTATAAGAAATTTAGTGATCTAATATTCAATAAATGAAAATTTATTTTATGGTGATAATGCTATAAAAATTTTTCACATTTATCATAATTCACAGTTTGTAAATTATCTATTAACATAACTCTTCTCTTCATTCTTGTTATTCTAATAAATGTATTAAAAATTAGTTCTGTCAAATATTATAAAATTATGAAGTTCATTCATTTGTTATTTGGTTATTTTCTATCTGATTCTTTAATGTAAACACATTTGTATTTTTTTACTGTATTTTACTGTATTAGTTTATATTTAATAAAAATAATATCAGATAAAATTTCTATTTATTCATAGTTATTGTAAGATTTATAAAAGCTACTGAATAATAATTCTTAATGTGATTATTTTTAATCTAGTTAGGTAGAACATCGCAAAGTACGAGTATTCAACGTGGCATTAATTTTGTGTATTTTGTTTTTATTGATTCTCTTAAAAATGTGTGAAATGTAATAATTTTGTCAAATTTATATATCGAAAAACGTTTATTTCAAATAGATGGTTGATAATTGTAAATTCATTATTTATTGCTCTTCACAAAAATAAAATATTTTCTATGTATATATATATATATATATATATATATATATATACATACACACACACGCACACACACACACACGTATATATATATATATATATATATGCGTGTGTGTATAATGTATATGTATATATTAATTTTTTAAACTAGTGACTCATTGTTTGTAATGCTGTATTATTATTGTAGAGAAATTGGGTAGCACATATTTCCCCTGATATATGTAATGTTTATATTTGTAAAAATATTTATGTAGAATCTTGTATAGGTATAGAATTATCTATAAAATTTGATACAAAAATATATAAAAATTCGAATTGAAATAAAAGTAAAACATTTTTTTAAATCGAAAAAAATGCTAATAAGAAAATAAATATCGATCGATCGCGAATCTTCTCACGCTTTGCACTTTCATGATTTCTGTTCTGAATATATTAAACCGAATTTTAATTATATTGTAGATACAATAATTAAATGTACATTATTATAAATTAACACAAAACACGTTTATTCCAGGTGTACAGAAACTAATTATAAGAAACTATGTATGTTCTAATATACGATAAAACTCAAAATATATAAAAACATTGTTACATGAAATAGAATTGAAAATATATTATATTTTAGTTTATTTCTCCTAACAACATAATATTTTTGGTTATTTTGTTTGTAAACGATTTATCTTTGATAAGAAATGAGATATGTTTTATAATTATAAAATGTGTAAAATTGTTTTATTGCTTAAAATGCAGATAAACTTTTCACATATTTTATTGCAAATAAATTTTATTTTCAGCAATCTCGAATATATTGTGTTGGAGAAAAATACACATTTTCGATCAGAAATGACTGTTTTGTCAGATTTTGTAATTAATTTAGTGTTAGATTTAAAGTAGTATATGTGGGTTTAGTATGAAAGGATTTAATCGCTTTTATCAATTGGCCGTATTAATGATTCTACATTTCTTTCTTTTTTTAAAAAAAAAGGTGGAGGTTTTATCAAAATTGTAATATTCGATTTTTTGGACTATGTGTTGTTTGAAAATTTACAGATGACGTGCCCAAGAATTTAGAAACTACGCCAGTGTCTGCATTTCCTCCGTCGGATTTACCCGTCCCTCAAACTGTTGAGGATTCGCAAAATGAACAAAACCATAACAGTATCGGCAACGGTGGAGTTGGTAAGTCTAATATCATTTAAGTTAATTGCCAAAAGAATAAAAATAGTAGTATATTATCAAAGACGAATAAGACGCAAATGTAAATTGTACTGTTTTAAAAAATCAATTTTAATTATATTGTAAATAGCGTGCTTATTAATTAAGAATTTCTGTCAGATTAAACTGCTGTATTCTTAATGATAATAACTACCAATATTTTATCTATTTTTGTTTATATAAAATAATAAAATCAATTCAAATCGGAATTATAATTAACTTAGAATTCCACTTAAAAATAATTAATAATATTAGTTCGATATTATATTACTTGTGTACCTATTGCTTTATCTGATTTTGATGATATCAAAAACTTTAGGATAATATTTAAAGAATACTTAATATTTAAAAACCATGTTATATTTTTTAAAGTCACACACAACAATACTTTTACACTTACAACGAACGTTTTCCTTTTGGTGTACGCAAAGGCTGGAAAACGCTGTCTCATTTTGCATGATTTATAGATTTTGGTTCTGCATTTTCAATTTCATGAGATGACAACACGAGTATATGTTTTCTGTTCCAACCCGCTGCGCTTTTCATGAAACATGTAGTTCTATATATAGTATTTTGGAGATCCTATATTCATATACTTATTCATATATATATATATATATATATATATATATATATATATATATATATATATATATATATATATATATATATATATATATATATATATATATGATAAATTTCCATCATATACCTCCTAAGTAACTTATTTGAAAATAAAAAGTATACAAATAAAAATATTTTTTTACAAATATATATATATATATATATATGTTTCCAAATTAGAAAAGTAGTGTTGTCCATGTAAAGAAATAGAATCAATAATGTTGGTATAATTTTCAGTCGTTTAGGTCAACAAAGATTGTTTTATTTAGCTTATTATCAAATTTTTGTAGTCATTTATGACAGAAATTTATTATTTATGCACATTAATATGAAAATGAACTTAGCTCGAAAAATGGAAACTAATGCTTGAATTTAGAAGTTTATTTCGAAAATTATGTGTAACTTTATTGATTTGTATTCTTTCATTGCGATTTTCATGAGTTTGTTTATATATATATATCATTTTTTTTGTTTATATATATATATATATATATGTATGTATTATATGTAATGTATTTATACATAAATTGAGATTGTCACAAAATATTTCTAGTATTGAAGTTTATGAACTGTTCGAAACACTCTTTCCGTAATGAAAGACGACAGCGTATAAGCTCCGATTTGTATGTATTACTCATTAGTCACGAGTTCGGATCCTCCTATTCATATTTCAATCCATCACAGTGCTAATAATCCATTAACCCATCGTGCTAACCATCTCGTATAGATACGCATATATATATATATATATATATATATATATATATATATATATATATATATATATCTATATATACGAGTACACTTGCATGCATGCCAGTCTGTATATATTCTTTGTCTTTACAGGATTAATATAACGAGTATATATTTTTTTCTGTTGACAGCTACAGATATTTTAGACGTACGTATCCATTTTTCTTAATCAGAAATGTTAGAAGTACAAAGAAAACGTGATCATTTGTAGGCAGTATTCTTCTTTCAGTTTTTCATATCATTTGATTGATATTGTTTCATCAAATAATTCATTAATCTTTCTCTTTCTCTCTATACACACATATATATATATATATATATATATATATATATATATATATATATATATGTATATATATGTGTATATATATGTGTATATATATATATATGTATATATATATATATATATATATATATATATATATATATATATATATATACATAATGGTTTTGCATTATTTATTTTTTGTTTAATCATATGTTAAAAAGTAAATTCAATGTCAAAAAGAAAAAAGAATTAACGATATTAATAATTTGATTCCTTTTAAAATTTATAGAAGAAATTATTGTTCTGAATGTAATTATTTTAGTTTTTAAGTTGTTTATAATGATAGGGTATTCGTTTGTCATTAAATGACTTATTACAAGAACCGAAATTTATGAATAATTTAAGCTTCGACGTAACTGGTATGTTGGCATTTCGTGTAATTGTGAATAAATTCACTGTATGTATGATAAATTATACAAGTAGTTTAATTTAATTTTAATGTATGTGATTTTGTATTATTTACATCTTAATTAGTCCAGTCTTTGATAAACGTACGTTTTCAACAACCATGTATGTCGATATATTACACGTTTGATTCATGAAATCCAGTTAATTAAACTGTTTGAAATATTGAATCGATTTTTTTCATTAACTTTTCAATTAACACAATTTTGAATATCAGCAGAAATATTGTTTTAGTAATTTTCCGTTCCGTTAAAACGTTAGTATGTGTTCGTTGAACTCGTCTGTTATAAATAAAACAGTAGCATAGTGGCTTCAATACCTTTTGTACATCGATTTACTGCAAAATAGGGAAAAACTCTGGAAAATTAAATACTACGCGCGCGTAGTTTTCAATTTCTACGGTATGGCTGTTTTCTTTGAACGCAATGAAAATGCGCGCTAGTATAGAGTTACATTACAGTGGTGTAGAATTTTCACCCACAACGAATTTCATTAATTTTATATTTGTTAGAAACAGCAATTTCTAAAAAATAATATTTAATGTTGACTACATTAATTTATATATCTGGTGTCTAAAGAAAAGAAATTAACTGTTTTAATATCATTAAATTTACTATTTGCTGTACTCGTTTATTAATTCAATTTTCCATATCTTGATTAAAAGCCAGTGTTTCAAAATATTTTTCACAGATAATATAGCTTGCAGTAGAGAATTTTGGTATTAAATAAATAGATTAACTAAATATATTAAAGAAGTATATTGGGCAAATACGCATATACTTTTTATATAATAAATTAAAAAAGTGTTGATATTTGCGACTAGATGCGTACAATATTCGTATTTTATTTTATTTTTATCTTTTGATTGTTGGTTATTTCGAGTTTGAAGGTGCGTCGACGATTAAGCTCATTAACGTCCGTCCGTCTTTTGATATTTTTATATTGTAATTAATCAGTGAACATAATTTCAAATGAAACAAATTTAATTTTTTTTTTTTATAAAGTCGTAAATTTCATTTCTATTTAAAAATAAGTCTCTTTTCCTCGTTTATCTTAAAATAGTTTTATTTGAAAGATTTATTAAGTATATTTATAAATATACGATTATTTTATACGATGTATTCGTACGCTCTTGTGAATAATAATCTCATATAATAATAAAAAAAACACAAAATGTTATTTATAAACAAGATTTCTTCTAAATAACACTAAGTTTTAAATTTTACCTTGATTGTTTTTCAGATATTCGTTAAGTAGGTAGCAATGTCATTTGGTTCGAATTAATTATACATTTATATGTATTTTTTTAAATGTATTTCCTCCCGAAAAAGTAAACTGTTGAACACGGCAAGTCGTTATGACTTTTCTAATTTTATTATTTACAATTTTATCGTGCTATATGTTTATAATTTATTATGTTAAAGTTAATAATAAGTGAAATCTGTGTTGAATAGAATGTGTGCAAACATGAATAGAATACATTATTGATCTATTTTTTTGAGTGTGAATTGATATTTATAATTATTGAAATAACATATACAATTAATTTTGATATATATATATATATATATATATATATATATATATATATATATATATATATATATTCATATTAGTTTATTAGTAAATCTTAATTTATTATTAATACGCCTGATGCATTTTGTGTATTTTCAATATTAAGTTCGTCTCATTCATACTCGTATATATTGTATCGGGAAAATTTTTCTCGCGCATTTTTCGTCCTCTCACCTGGCGAACCGCCACTGATCCTTCAGCGTGCGCCTGCTCCATACGATCTGGGTGACTATGGCGATACGAAAATGGTCGTTGTCGATGTTGCTGAGGGTGAGTCTGGCGAGTGAGATAGTTTCAAAGGGTGGAATGAGCGAGATCGACTATGATGAGCACACAGCCTCCCGCGACGTACTAGAGCCAGTGCGACCAGTGTGGGCTTGAGAAGTGAGTGGGGTTTGTCGGCGTGATCCTTTTGATGTTCGCCTTTGCCTCTTGTTTTGGTGTGCTGCAGATAATTTTGTTTTTATTTTCTAATCGGTTTCAATATCGTCGATTGGAAGATCATGAATTAAGTTAGGGTTAATTTTTAATTTATACGTGATTTTTGATATCGGCAAGTCGATGTCTGTCCGTTTTTCAGTTGAAATTTGATTTTGAAACACTTTTATTTTGCAAAAAGTAGATATTGTAATATTGAATGTAAAATATTATTGTAACGCTGTTAGAAAGTATGTTTTTTTGAAAAGAAGCTTGTTTTATTTATTTAGCGTATAAAGTTCTAAATTAAAATTTAAGTCATCCTGCACAATACAGTAATACTTGCAAGTAGAAAATCGTAACAACTTCTTGAGTAGTGTTGATGTGTATATTTAAATACATTTTTTGTATGAATACTGAACACGTTAGGTATTTAATTGTAAAAAGTAGTTCATAAACAGATTTTTAGATATTAGAGTTTGTATTAGAACAGTGAAATATCCCTTTCCAATATCCGCCCATTATTGTACATAAGTACTCGATTTAAGATTTTGAGTGTTTGGATTGCTGCATAAATTTATTCTGTATTTGTTCAAGTGGATAGATTTTTGCGCTTATAAGAGTAAATAGAGATATTGTTGATATTAGTAGACACGTTCTTAAAAAAACATCGGTTCACGTTTTTTTCTCGTTGTTATGTGGGTTTTGTGTCAGTGCGACGACGGCTGTTTTGTATAACATTTTATTGTGTATAAAAGCTGTGCATGTGCGAGTGATTTGGTGATAGATTGAATTTTTGAGCTACTGAACATCCAAAAGTGCCAAAGTGGAATTCAGATCGTTCAGTGTCACTAGAATAAAAGGCAGTTCGATGTTAACGCATAGTCACAGCGATGGAGAATTTCCTATTTATATGCAAGGTAGGTTGGGTAGTTGGCAAAGTGTTGTGAATTATTTCAGTTGGGATCGAATCTTATTCTAGATTCTACTTTCCGAGAAGTATTCCCCTTGTTCATGTTTCTGAATAAAAACTACTTAAGATAAAAATAATCGCATTAAATTTTATTTATTTGTGAAAGCTTAATCACAGTAAGATTGTCGAGTTTAAAAAAATATATTAGTGTAAAATGATTGTTTGATTTTTATGATTATATATATATATATATATATATATATATATATATATATATATATATATATATATATACACTATTCAATTTAATTAATTTCTATTTTGTCTGAAGGATTTTCTTTTCTCGTTTATTGTCATATTTTTGTATTCAACTAGATTATTTTTGTTTCGTAGCTAATTTAAATAGGCACTAGCGACATATTAAAATAAGATTTTTTTATTAAAGTGTTTTTTTTTGTTTAACTGTAGTGACTAAATACATATCTTGAATTAATAAATAAAAGTCGTCCATAAATATAGTACAGTCTTATATTCTCAATGAAATATGTTATTGAAATTAAAATAATGAAGAATTTTAAACAGTCTTGAATATAAAGCTATCGTTTAATAAGAGCAAATTTTAAATGCATTGCACTTTTAATAGTGCAAACACAAAACGTATTTCACCCTATCATCTCTTGCTACTCACGAGACAAGTACGTAGTCGTTTATTTACATCGTTTGTATGTCCACCTATACATGTATATTTTATTTGTTCAATGAATATGGAACGTCGGAAAATGAATAGGGAATATATTTGATGCAGAATAAGAGCAGGTTCAATACTTTGATATTAATTTAATTGTATTTATTTATTTTTTGTGAAATACGTATAAAAATTGAAAAAAGTATATATTTTTCTGAATCTGTATTGTAAATGTATTAAAAATAAATTATACAGTAGATGAATAGAAGTTCTAATCTATTTATAATTGTACTGTGTCAAAGGTACATTGGACGTATATTAATGAACAAAGAAAAATTATTCAATTAATGAGTTACCTTTATCTAGTAGGAGTAGATGTTTCATTTTCGAAATACGTAGTATTAAATGGATTAATGTCCTTCTACCTACGGGTTCAATGGTACAGAAATGTGATATCCGAGATTATGTTGGTGTATAAAAGCCTCTTTGTAACAAGTTATTATAATTCGGGTCGATTGTTAGAAACGAAAAGATTTATGATCGAAATAATTGGTCGTTATTTCTGTTATCTGAGCTATCAGGAGTTTACAAATAATTTTGTTTTATGGCTGAAAGGTGAAATTTACGTTTAGTGTAGCATATAATTCAGTTGTTGACATTTTCCGTAAATATACTTCACCTGAAGTGTGATTTTTTTTGCACATCAATAATTGCTCAATTCAAACGAAATATATTTTAATATCGTTTATTATGTTTTTAACTTTTTCTTATTTACAGTTTGTTTTTCGTTGCGCTTATTAAAAAAATTGCATTGCACATCGATATAATTGTGTTAAACAATGTAACGAATCTCTCTTGTCGATGAATTAAATGATCTAGTGAAAAGTATTTGTTGTCTCGATTGTTTGTTTTATGTAAATGTTGCTACATCAGATGAGCACATCTTCGAATCAGTAACTTTTCTTATAAATTAACGAATAAAAGTATACATATTGTTCCAGAACCATATCGTAACGTTTCAGTTCAGCAAATTTCGTCTCTTTACATCTGTTTAGAACTGACACAGTGAATTGGCTCGTTGAGAATTTTCTTGCTGTTCGTGCGTTTTTTGCGTGTGTGCGTGCGTGAGTTGTTCATATGATTTATTGAATTAGGCGTCGTAATGAACTTCGATAGAACGATGTCGTGATATTTCTGCTTTACCGAAGATCGAACAGACGCCGGAGTGTCGAGAACACTTTCATATTAAATTATCAATCATGTTTTTTTTTTTACTTTAAGCTCTGTTCTCGTATCTTTTTCGGTTAACTGATTTTGATTTTCTTGGATCTGGTGTAAGAATATTATTTACCTTTCATGGTATGAACCGAGTCAAAGTTTTCTTTTTTATATTTCTAGGTCATACGCACATTCAGCTATGATCGCTTAACCGAAAATCGAATTAATAATAAGTTTTTCGTACCGCGACTATAAATGATGATACATATTTGCCAATTTATACAAAAATATTAGTCCTATTTCTCTCTCTCTCTCTCTCTATATATATATAGAGAGAGAGATATGTATGTACATGTATGTATTTTTGATAGAGTTAAAGTTAAATAATCAAGTGTCATTAAATTGAAAAAAAAAACAATAAATAAAAATAAACATACCCGAACAAAATTTCCTAGTAAGACAAAAACTCATTGGTTTCGCAACATAAAATAATCTACAAAAGTTTCCAATCCAGTTTCACAATTACGTGCGGACTGAAAAAACGGACTAAAAAAAATTACCCATCTCGGTTTCAATGAAACATTTTCTCGTCAAATAGGTTTATATTGACTCATATATTTCGCAACCCAGTTTACGGTGTACATGCTCCACTTACATTTATATTTCATCTCAATTGAAATGCATGTCAAGTTTGCAACATAGTGTACAAATTCTGAAAAAAAAACTGCTTTATTTGATTCTAGACCAGTGAAAATAAGCTAGCATCGGCGTATGCTCTAATCGTATAATTTATGTTGTTAACCGAGTGGAATTTACTGTAATGAGAAAAATGTTTATCAAATTTAAGATTGTTTCATGCGGTGGAGTTTTGTAAAAATTAGAAGAATTTATTATAAAATGTTGACTGTGATTTTCTACGTTTTCTTGAATTTTTCGTTCCTTGAATAGTTTTTTGAACTAAATTCTATAACAATATTTGTGTTCATTTTATAATAGACTTTTCTTTTAGTTAATTTAAATTCAAGTAATTAATTTTTGTTCTATATAAAATCCTTAAATCTTTTATTAATAATTTAAAATTTAAAAATATATCGAGGAAATAGTATGTTCGATGGGCATTAATCATTTTTCTCTGTGTATTTACCAAAAAATAATTTTATTATCTAATTATGACTTTTATTGATTAATTTTATTGTATCATTACGAAAAACTGCAAGTATTTTAAGAGATAATGCAATAATGCAATTGATAATTATTTATTTTGAAAAATATTTCTTTTGATCAACGAAATGTTATTCATTTTCGATTAAGTTAAGAAAGCACTAAAAAGTGGTGCTTATAAACCCTTTTATTATATCAAGGTGCTAGTCGAGTGCGGTTTCATAACATCTCGAATATATATATATATATATATATATATATATATAAATGTGTGTGTGTGTATGTGTGGATTCTACCTGACACTAGAGGTAGATACAAAGGAAAGAGTGAGGTGGTAATGCTCCTTGCTGAGAGCTTTCACAATGAAAATTTGAGTAAAAATATAACGACTACGACTCTACGACACTACAAGGGTTTTTTTATATAACGAAACACTTTTGGGTAGAATTGGAAATTATATAAAGTACTCTTTTTTTTATAGAATATGAAAATCGTAAGAAAAGTGTAATCTTGACAAAATTAAAATATTATTTCTATTCAGTAGTTAATAATTTATTTAAAAAAAAATACACACACACACACATATATATATATATATATATATATATATATATATAGAGAGAGAGAGAGAGAGAGAGTTTTTAAATTAGAATTTCCAGTTTTAAAGTAACACTAGGTTGCTATATTAATCACATATATTTTTTGGAAAATACATTTTGTCATCAGAAACATATTATATTATAATTGTTTTTTAAATGTGTGGTTTTTATCAAATGTTAATTAGTTTATTATACAAGTCATTGTATTTTAAAAAACGTATTTGTATTTTGATTTTTCATCAAAAATGTTCAATTTATGGTAAGAAAGAACAATAATATTTCATATTTATATTCACTTCATAAATGAATTTTTCATTCTTCTGAAAACTATACTTTTTTCTGATTGAACATTTTCAATAATTGATTATTTTCGTCGTGACTTATGTAGATTTCTATAATGATGACTAAATCGCTCCTATACCTTAGAAATCCAAGGATAATAGCATCGAAATGGGCAACGGGAATAAGCAATAATCAAAATGAACAATAATCAATTATTGAATATTTTTGTTCAGAAAAGATTTATAAGGTTTGTAGGAGAGTGAAAAAATAATTTGTAAAAACGAATACTTCTCCCAATGAAATCAATATTTTATTTAGATATTTGTTGTTTTCACTAATAAAAAATGATACTTGGAAAGCTGAAGAGCTTTTTATTTCTAAAAATGACATAAAAATATGAATGCTGTGCTCTTTTACAGCAGCTACTAAAATAATGATATTAATGTGATTAAATTTCCTTTTCCGTTATGTTTGTGAATATCATTTCTGTAATGAAAATTGCACTTATATTTAATGCACTAATATTCATTTATAGTTAATTGAGAGGGTAGTAATGAAGGGTACATAATTATGAATCCAAGGTTCATACTATAAATAATTCAACGTCTCACAAATTACCTACAGCGTTCATCCATCTTCATTCAACGAAATCACTAATGAATAATGGATATAATATTCGAATCATAATTAAAATTATGTTCGGATGAGAAAAAGAAAACATTTTAGGACAGAATCCCTTTCAGTAATCGTATTGAATAATATTGATTTTGTTAACTATTTTTTTTTGTAGCGCGCAATCATGTAATTATTAACATTTCCAATATTATTTTATTCATTAAATGAATCTTAAAGAAATTTTGTGATTTCATCTTTTTATTCTTGTAAATATAGTACTCCATCCACTCCAAAATAATTACACGTTTTGTATTGTACTGTTTGTATTGCACTTTAAAATATGTTCTGTGGATAATTAAAAAAAAATGATTCTTGTACAGTTAGCTGAATATAAAATAGCACTTAGTGCAATTTGTATTTTTTTAATTAGAACAAATTGTATGAAAAGATATAAATCGGTCGCTGTATTTCTCTCTCCTATTCGTTCCTTTTACTCCCTACACACACAGATATAGATATATATATATATATATATATATATATATATATATATATATATATATATATATATGGTTTTGAAACAGTTTCGTATTATGAAAGTCATTTCGATCTCTTCAAACAAAGCAAATGAGCAAATAGACATAAACACAATGGAGTATAGAGTTTAAAAATGGTCTCGAAAATACAAACTGTGTTGCTTTATGTGACATAATTAAATACTGTGTAAACGTTCATTATATTTGTCGCGTATTAAGCTTTAGTATACGCTTTGCGTCTTATTTAAAACACTTAACACAACCGTAAACATTTAATGCAGTATTTACGCCCATAACATAAAACATGGCGTAAATATAACGCTGGCGAAATAGGTAACATAATTCGTATGTATGTATTTTTGCGTTTCCGTTGACAATGGAATTGCTATGTGGTATAAAGTGACCAATGGTTATTGGTATTTTACATCGTTAACGTAAATAAGAACATAAATTATTAGTTTCAATAGCCGCTGTCGATTGAGTTTGTGTTAAATGTTTATGTGAATACTTCAATTTTTGTCAAACATTTTTTATTTTTTAAAAAAATTTATGAAAAGATTATTATTTAATCGATATATACTAGTGACTGTGGATGTACGTATATATATATATATATATATATATATATATATATATATATATATATATTCAAATGAAAATATAAATAGTAATTTTTGAAAAATCACATGAGAAGACAAACATTAGAGTCGTCGTACTTGAAGAATTTTACTGTAATTTGCTTGTATTGTACTTATAATTAACATTTTTGAACCGGTGTGTAACAAGTGTGGAATAAATGAAAATAATGGTTTATTATTATATTTTTTTTCATTGGATATAAATATTGCTCTCGAGCTTCAATATATATTAATGTTTAGATTTCGTATGTAAAAATATTTTAATGAGTATGGAAACGTTCATGTTTGAACAATTATGTAGAGAAAGTAAGACTTAATTATTATGGAAGAGATGAATATGGTACTAAAAACAAAGCTAAAACAATATTACTGGTAAAAGGGCTTTTATCAGAAAAAAAACTATATATATATATATATATAAATGTAATTTTTTTATTTATATACATATAAAATCAAAAATTCTTTCAGCGCGAAATGGTTAACACAAATTTCCTCACGTTTCCTTTCCTAAATGTATTCATTTGATTGAAAAGATGAGTACATTTATAAAGCTGCCTGTTCAGTGTTCATCCCCACAGAAAATTATTAAATTGAACACGTTCTTGTACTTATATATGTTTTGACAATTTAATTTTAATGTCAGAACTCAAAAAAAAAATGCTTAAAATTAAATTACGAAAAATCATTGAAATTCACGAATGGAATAAATATTCTTTACATAAAATATTGAATAATATAATGGTTGACAGTAGTGGGTTGGCACTGTCATTCACAATTCCATATTCTATTGCATGAATTGCTGTTGGCATACGTATTTTTATTTTTAGTTACTTTGACTGATTTGTGTTACATCAAATAAAAAATGTTTAAATTTATACACACGCGTATTACAGATAGACTCTCTCGCATACTCTTTGTATCTCTCTCACACGCGCATGGACTCATATATATATATATATATATATATATATATATATATATATATATATATATATATTAATGATTAAGTTTAAAAAATATAATTTTTAAACGAAAATAGGCCGGATGTCATATGGTAGATGTTTCAGGTATTATTTTTAATTCATTAAATGCCGCTACTTAAAATCATAGGAATTTTCGAGAACGCTTAACATGGTTTAGTTCTAGGTCCTTTCTTATTAATTTGGTATTAGAAAGAAAAAAATAAAAGTTTTGGTTTTCCATAGTGAGTTGTTTTGTATACGCAACAGCGATGACTAATGTTAGTATTATCAGAAAAGAGATATTTCAAAAGTAAATAAAAACTAGTCTGTTTTAAATTTTAAATTCATTTATTTTATTAATATCCGAGTCAAATGGCGTGATAGTTGCTAAAATACTTCGGATGGAGAAAAACGTTGCACTTTTTACCTATATATTGTCTGGCTCTTGCAAAGTCTACATCTATTCCGCTTTTTTCTCAGTTTTGCAAAAATCGAAAAAATAATAATGGTTCTATTGCTATTGAATCAGTGTTTACCGTTATATAAAAAAGTGTAAAAAAATAT
>CM068314.1:15221700-15356700 GCA_034766995.1 Acanthacorydalis orientalis
TTTTTATACCACATTTTTATAGCTATTTATTTATTATAATGTAGTATTTATCTGTAATATTGCTTGGTTATTATTTTATTTAATGAAATTATTCACCACATATTCTTTTGGTGTAATAATTTTTATGAATATTCATGTATAACCAATAAGGAAAACAAAATATGGATTTGATTATTACTTTTTCCTATTGTCATGAACATTATTTAATAAAATTTATTATTAATATTTGTAAATAATTCTTTAAATTTACTACACGGAGTTAACTAGCGGCTTTTAGTACTAAATTCAAAGGTATCAAGGCATTTTAGTGTTTTCTCTTTATGAAAAAAATTAATTATTCTATAATAATTTAAAATTATAATTTCAATTAAATTGTTTTATTAATGTGTTGCTTGTTTGAATTTTTAATCTATGTTAGTATTAAATTAAATTAGTAAAATGGAAATTTGTTTAAACTATATTTTAAATCAATATTCGATTTAAATGCGTGTACTCATATATATACATACATACATACATATATATATATATATATATATATATATATATATATATATACATAATGCAGTTAACTGAATTTTATCAAGATTGATATTGTTAATAAAATAAATCCATTTATCATTTAAATGTCATCTAAAAAATTCTCTTACTTATAAATATAAATGTATGTAGTTATCTAAGTATTAAAGGTACCCCATAAACTGTTAATCAATTTTATTACCATTTGGTTCGATTGCGAACAGCCCTTCTGGGAAAGTACCGTGATCTCAGGTCGCTAATAAAAAAACGTGTTACCACATAGCAGGGGTAAATTTGCTTCACCTATACGATGTTTTTCCTGAACGTTTCTTTGTAGAATACAAGTGATACGTGTAGCTTACCTTTCAAAAGAAATCGTTATGTATTGTACAAATGTCGCGCTTATGTTTTGGTATCCGCTGGTACAGTTCGTTGCCAAAGAACACAATTAGCAATTTCAAGAAAACATTATTGTTTCTTGGCGAACGTGGCGGGATTCGTTTACATTTTTATTGCATTCTGTACTGTTATTTTAATGCGGTTTAATTTTGAAGCTTTTTCTTACATACACTTGATTTTGTGTTATAAAAAAATAAGTACTGCTGTTATACAAATTTTATTTCTTTGTACAGTTTATTATGTTTTATTCGGTATAACTTTTTCTTTAAATGATTTAATATATTTTTTTTTAAAAAAAGTATTATTTGTGTACTATTTCTTATATAACTTTTAAGCGTGTTTGTTAAAGTAATATATTTTTAATATAATTAAATTAATTTTAAACATAACTGGATCTATTTAATATGAAAAGTACGTTATCAAAATAAAATAGACATATGCTGTTTCCTTCCTCGTTTTATTAAATTGACTCAATTTAAATAACTCTGTTTAATATAAAAAAAACGTGTTATTCATATTATAAACAACCAAAAAAATATACAATATAAATACAACACCATTGTTCAAAATGTCGAGTTGAAAAGAAACAATGTCAAATATAATTCTGATATCACGAATGAATTACTCGACAATGAACGTAGATTACATAATACCAACACAAGTTATAAACCATCTTCCTTTTGTCTCTACGGAAAAAATATACATCTGAAGTAACTTTTTTCTGTTCTCTTTCCTTTTATAATTTATTGTCGAAAATTAAGTAGCATTTTGGGATTTCATTTAGTTCTATGAACATTGCAACAAATGTTAAGGTAGTTGCGGTTTTGTAGATGGTTGCTATTTACTCTTTGCGCACAAACAACTCAACAATGTGTGTCTGTGCTGTTTTGTATTAGAGGAAATATAATTGGGTTTTTGGCGGTGGACATAAAATTTTCTGCTTATGACATTGTTCATTCCTCTTATAATCTAGCTGCGCCAGATGGTTTTGTTTTGAGTTCAGCATCATTTCGCATGATCTTACTCATATATATATATATATATATATATATATATATATATATATATATATATATATATATATATATATATATATCTTTCATGTAAATAGTTAGTATAAAGTTTTTTTAAGTGAAATAAGTATCTAACGTTTATTACAAAAAATTATTTTAGCGTAAAAATAAAAATTTAGTTCTGCAATTTATATGCATAACAGTTTTTCTATAGTATTTATAGAAATATATAATTTTAGATCTATTGTTATTTATTAATGTCATATTGATTTATACAAAAGTTATTGATTATTTTAGTACATTTTTGTACACCCGTGTATCATTTTTTTTTGTCATGTTTCAATTTAGACATTTGTCTTAAACATTTTGACGCAGAAATAAATATGGAAATTCATATGTTCACCGTATGAAAATAAGGTTGAGTTATGATGTTTAGCATATTCTGTTGAAATGAAAAATAAAGACTGAATATTTTGTAGTATTTTATGTAGAAATATTTGTGTTAGTAAAATAACAAGAAAAGTGACATTGTTGTATGGTACTGTATATATATATATATATATATATATATATATATATATATATTGAAGTTGAATATGTGAATATGACATGTTGGAAAAATCTTGATTCAATCATAGAGATTTTCCTGTTATGAAAACGATATGATTGAAGTTCTGATCCTGTATAGCCTAGAAGAGGCTGTACTTTAGACCGAATAAGGAATTGAAATTTCACTATTTTGTATAAAGTAGTATCTATTCGTATGTTTTCTTATAAATTATCCATATTTCTAAGTACGGCTTCGTTGTATAAAACTTCATCATTGGTTATTATTATTTTAAACGTTCAACAAAGCGGATCATTTTCATGTTAAGTGTATGAATATATATATATATTCGTAGTATGTAGTTATTTCATAGTAATTAATAATTTTCGGAGTAAAATAAATTATAACCAAAGAATATTTAAAAATCTTATTTTCTGAACGTTCCGGAAAATATCTGTTATAATTATGAGGTAATTTGGATACAATTCGTTTTAAAGATATTTATCGATGATAATGTACATTCATTTGAAAAATTCTCGAAGCTGTGTTCTTATAAATTGACTTTATTAATAATGTAAAACAAATAACAGCATAAATCCTGAATATAATCATAACGTCTATAATCCAGATGAGAATTTTCCGTGTAATTAACTTTCGGCTCGACTCGTAGCCATATTCAATGCCATGCTTATAATGTAGAAGAACCACTGATAAAACCTCTCTCTCATTACTGTAACATAAAAACTGCAGAGCTCAGCAAAAGCTAGCATTAAAATGTTATCTACTAGTGGACCACAATATTCATTTTTTTATGTATATTGCTGTTGTATTCTATATATACCTGTTTATATATATATATATATATATATATATATATATATATATATATATATATAGGGTATGGATGAGGGTGAGTGCAAATGATAGAGGTATACGAATGATGCCAGAATGCTGGCGAAAGATTATAGAAAACAACGGCAATTACTTGGTACAAAGAATAAATTTATTTTACTAAAATTGCTCGGTCCATTTGTCTGTTATGAAACCTATCAAAACTTTTACACTTACCCAATATAGTACAGACTTTTAATAGTGTCGTTGTTTTGAAACAAATATACGAAATAATTATTTCATGACAATTAAATTCGTTCTCAATGAACAGAAAGGGCTTGTATTACAATTAATGCCATTTTTATAAATTTGCTCTAATTTTTTAGATGTATTTTATGGTATTAAATATCAGATTTAATTTTAAAATTTAGATTGATTTTTTTTTGCATTAATTGCACTTTTAAATCTATGTTATCATTTTGTTTTGTAATTTTTGTAAATATATATATAGTTATGTTTTATTAAAAATGTCAATTTTTATATTAAAGAAGTCAATGTTGAAAAAAAGGTTTTAAATTTATGATCAATATCCTAACATTTAAAAAAAATGTTGTCTAAATAACAAACAATTCGAAAATGTATAAAAATATACTTAAATATTTTTGTATATTATTATTTTTAATACTTAGAGGTAAAATTTTGGAAATAATTGTTGGCCAAGTAAGACTAATCTTGATCAGAACTGGTCATGTTTGACCATGATACGAAATGAAAAAAATAACTTATCAAAAAATTATACTGTCGAAAAAGTGTGCTTTCAAAGAATTATCTTTCGAAAAAAATATTGTCTACAGTTTTTAAGATATAAAAAAGGATTGTGCATAATAGTTTACATTGTTATTTTTATTACTATTAACTTGTTAGCTGTGTGTGATGGGTATACTCGTCATGAAGATGAATTTGAGCAATAAAATTATTGATTTTCCAAAAAAATCAAATGTCATTTCATTACAATTTAATCCAATTGTATATACTCTGTGTTAGGCGAATATTCTCATCATCTCTTCAATTTTGCGACACAATGTAGGTAGACACTTAAAATAGGACGACACAGTTAACAGGTTAAGATAAAACACAAATTAGTCAATATAAGTGAATAGAACAATATATCTTGTTTGCAGCTTTACAGATAATTATAAAACATAGTACATGATAATCTGGGTGTAGTGGATATAAATTGGTAACGACAGACAGTTCATTTCCAGCTATAGAGTTTGCTACACACAGAATTTTCGATAATGGACTACAAATGACATTTTCAATGTTTATTAAATGCTGTTTATACTTAATACTATTAGTTGACATGAGATCAGAAAGAATATCTTCTAAAATAGAATTTGAACGTTTGTTATATGTAAAAATGTACTATAAAAACAATTCAGAATTAATTTATGATTAGTTTTTGTATTTAGAACAGCATTAATATTTATTTTTTTCCTTTACTTTTTTATAATAAGAATGCTTAAAAAATTACAAGTAAAATTAACATGTAAGTTTACTGTTACTAAAATTATGACTTATTAATATTATTTTTCATTTTTATTAGAAAGACATTATAATTTATTTCAATATTTTTTTATTATTTACGTAGATTTTAATGACAAAGAAACAAATCTAATATAAGAAAATGAAAAAAACTTTTTCATCCAAATCGTATTAAAACACATTCACTCGAGTTTACAGACATGTTAGTATATATTGTTATAGACTAACTGAAAGTTTTAGTAAGTTCTGGTGGGTTAACTCTTATAGAGTTTATGTATATAAGTTTTCACCTCATCTTAAACATAAAGACTGTCTACGGATTTACGCTATGCGAACAGCGGTAAGACATTAATTTCATTGGCTTGACCTTACTCTATCATGTTTATGATATCAGAATACTTTCACACCCACTTAATATAAATACCATAAAAATCTTACAAGTGAGACCTAAATGGCACTGACAATAAAAAGGAACCTTTTTTCAAATTTTATTTTTTTTATTAACTACATATTATATATATATATATATATATATATATATATATATATATATATATGTGTGTGTGTGTGTGTATGTGTGTGTGTGTGTGTATAATTTAAATTAAAAAGAGTAACATTGTATATTCATGATTTTTAAAAGTATTTGTAACAATTGTATCCAATTTGGTGTTCATAAAAAATTAATGATAGCTTCTTTTCTGAAACGTTTTTTATTGACTTTATCTGATTGAGTCATTCGAATCTTGAGTCATTTCAAACGGGATGTTGATCAAATAATTTACGCATGACTTTGATATGATGAAATTGGAAAAAAATAGTCCATGACTGATTGATTTCCTATTATTAACACTGTATTTTTTATTTTTATATATATATATATATATATATATATATATATATATTTTTCTTTCTATTTATTTTGTTCAAAAAATAATATTGTCGTTATGATTTAAAAATATTTTAAATTCTTAAAAATAAGGTTTTATTTTTACATTAATTCTGTAACGTAAGAGTTTGTTGTTGTCTCTTGTTTGTTATGCTGTAGTACCATGCCAATTTTTAAAGATGTGTTAAATAATTACAAGTTTCAAACAAATAAACAAACTTTATTTAAATAAATAAAAAATATGGCTATATTAATAGCTATTACTATAAAAAAACTTAGATTTTATTGATTATGTTTGTTTTATTTAAAATAAATGTTATTTTAATATCAATTTCAATATGTATACCAATTTTTATTTATGTGTGAGTTTGAATTATCTGTTTTTCTTTCACAAATAAATTTCTATTCTCGCATACAAACTAGATAAAATTTTCTGATCAAAAATGTTTAATGATTTTAAATTGATTAGTTTAATTTTTGCTTATGTATATTTCAATGGTAGAGTCGTCATCTAAATGACTACAACAAAAGTCAGAATGATCAATAATCAATTATTAAATATTTATAATCAGAAAAAAAGTTTGTGTGACTGAAAATTCATTTTTAAAATTAAATTTAATTATAACATAAAAAAAACTGTAATTGTATCGATTATTATTTTTTATTTTTGTAATCTGAAGATCTCTATTAAACCAGATAATTGTAGTAATCCGCACAAAAAGAATCTTTGCTTCAAATTTGAGGCATAATGGAGCTGTATTTCTTTAAATTAGCATTTTTATTGAAGTATTAGAAATATTTTAATACAGTAATACACTTCTTAATAAATGTAAATTATTAATAATTACTTCAGTCAGATTATTTAAATAATTTTTGAAAAAGAGCTAAAAAATCATAGGTTCTAGTTTAGTGTTTAATTAGTATACAACATAAAAATAATATAAAGTTGAATCAGATTTTTTGTGTTTTATAGTTATGTAGATTATTTAAATATTTATTTTTTCACTTATTCTAATGTTTAAAAAAGCTCTGTTATAGATATACTAAAATAACTTTTATATTTAATATTTAATAAAATAACACAACGTAAGATTTATATAGGCTGTCAACATAAAATATTAACACGAAGTGTGTGAAGTTTTACTATAGTGTTTAATATAATAGACTGCTGTGTTGTCATGTGTTCGAATCCGTCCTACTAAATATACTGGTTACTGTTTGCTGATGTTGAAAAATGCGTTTAAAAATAACTTAATAAAAGAATGGAATGTAAAAAAGCATACAGCGATATGAATTCTCGTTCACGCACACGTATATGGTTGAACGATTATGTTTTTGATGTTAATCATTATATATTTTTACATATATATATATATATATATATATATATATATATATATATATATATATATATATATATTCATAAATATTTTAATACTGTTTACACAAAACGAAGCGATTGAACTGACAACGTTTTTAAGAACAAATTTCATCTAAATTTCCCTTTATTTCATCAAAGCAAACTTCTGAAACATCTAATTCAGTCAACCCCAGTTTCATCGTATTCCCTGTATACTGTCATGGTATTTTCCATTCCTCGGGGGTATCAATAGTGTACCTACTCATAAAGCGACGTCGCCCGAAGTCGTGGCCTAGCAAAGAGAATACTCCATTCGGTGAAACGATACACATTTACATTTCCTCTAGTGTTATGTGCACTGACATTGCCATGCCCATTGCGTGTAAGTAAATAATGACGATCGTAAAACACACTCGCACCATTGCATGTGGTTGGTTATGAAGAAGACAAATACACATTTTTACGTGGTTGTAACGTGCCGATATTATATTATTTGCGAACAGCAGCAGGTTATTAAATTTCTTAACGATTTTCTTAATGAACATTCATGTATGATTTTTGTGGTAAAGTTTTAAATTTTTATTTAAAGATTTTTGATGTTTTTTTATCACTTATCAGTATTTACATAAATAATATGTTAAATTATTTGTATATATATATATATATATATATATATATATATATATATATATATATATAATATTCATACGTGAATTTAAAGCGCATTATATATCACTGAATGTTTCATCAATGTTAAGCTGTAGTCAAATATTCATTTCTATGAGCTTGCTTGCGTCCAAGCTATCGGTTAAATACGCTTATTAGTTAATATTTTTTAAGAAATGAATAAAATCGAGTATTGTGTGGCAATTCAATTTCTGATAAAAGACGGTGAAAGCCCAACAGATATTATTTAATGTCATGCTGTGATCACAAATTCTTCCTTTTTATACTCTACAGAAAAGAGTGATGTAAACTTTTTCGTTTAGAAAGAAAATTTATCGAAGATGATTCACGTGTAGGTAGACCATCGGATGTGATCAATTCCTAAATAATTCATTCGGTGAGAATCGAAATATTTAAGATAGAAAACTGAAAAAAATTAAAAGAGCAGTAAGAAGCGAGCTTTCAAAAACAGCATGTTATAAATTCTACATGGTTGGAAAAATAAAGTCAGTATAAGATGAGTTCCAAAACATCTTTCTACATTTCAAAAGAAACAACGTGTTAAATGTTGTAGTAATTTTTTTTAACTCTGTGAAAATTTTTTGGAAGAAAAAAGTACTCGACTTTATTGTTACATAAAATGAAACCATAAGTATCTACTATATTTTTTTTGTTACTATATTTTTTTTTCTAAAAGTGTATCATTCAGAATAACCACGACCAATGAAAGTAAGAGGGACACAATTCAAAAAAAAAACATTCTGTTTGTTTTATAAAGATATTTCAGGATTGTTTCTTGCGATTCATAAGGAATTCAAAGATCTAAATATCACTATCTCTATTGAATATTAATACATTAATTGAAGAATGACATCAAAGAGAAACTCTTGCGAAAGCTCTCTTTCGATGTAATATTGTTGCGTTATAACTCCATGCATATATATATATATATATATATATATATATATATATATATGTCAGTTCATATTACATTTAAAATTATTTCCTTCCAAATGATTTGACTCTGATTTTAAAGGTCAAATTTTTAAAAAATGTTTGTATATATATATATATATATATATGTATATATATATATATATACTATACTGTATTTTATTTAATACATGAGTGATTGTAAACGATTCTGAAAACTGATGTAGAATTTTCATAGAAGAATAATAATGATAATCCTAAGTCGTACTTACAACATTCAGTCCAAGAACAAGTTAACGAGCACAATTATATTCTATTCATAAGTACGTTGTTACATTTACAATTGTCAACATATTTATTTTTTGAAGATGACACTGAATAATTACGAGTTATAATACGAAAATTTACAACTCGTTATAAAATAAAATATGTAGGGAATTTCAAAAAGTATTAAATTCAGTACACATTTGGTTGGAAATATAAATTGTAATATATTTTGTGTTAAATAGCATTTTAACACATTTTTATTAGATTTAATAATAAGGTATTGATTTTTTAAAGTGAATAATATGAAGGAGGTATTATATTGTTGACAATATTAAAAAAAATATATTTTGATGAAAAAATGACCTAACTTTTTATAATGTTATTTTTTAAATAAGACTTAAATATTTGAATTTTGTAATGAATAATATATAACACTTACTTTTATTTCCATATTTAATTGTCTATGTTTGTCTATTTTATTTCCATGTTTAATTGTGTGTGTAAGTTTCATATGTAATATAAACCACATACGATCAATATTAGTGTCAGTATTTTCATTTTTGACTGCATTGCATTTAGATATTCAATATTTTTTATCAGTAAGAGCTGTGTTCTCCTTGTACAATAAAAAAATTGCATTACAAATGAATTATAAAAAGTGATCAGTTTTGTGATATTGTTAGTACTCAAAATATTAACAGTAATATTAATCGTAATATCTCTTTAAATTAATTTAATTATTAATATTAATCACTAATAATTAGTACAAGTAATTTCTTTCACTTCTTAAAATTCTTTCCGGTTATATAAAAGAGTGAATAAAAGTAGATTTATAGTATTACTTTTCTGCTTAAAATGAAATTTAAATATATTTTTCTACAATGGCATCATGTTAATAAGTACAAAAGAATTTTTATTTTAAATAAATATATTTTTCTTATACTAATAAAACATTTCAAATTAATAAATTATAATTGTATAAAACGTTCATTTTTTTCTCAAAACACGTGCGTAACAAATGTTTCTTATTTAGTAACCACTTCGTTTATTTTCTGAAGCAATGGATATTCATTGTCGCTGTACATAGCCCGGAAATCATCTAAATCAATAGACCATACCATAACACCAGCTAAACCTGTTTCGATAGCATAATTCGTCTAAAAAAAGGATTAAGTTTACGTTTCCACATAAAATCTGTTAATTGAATGTTTTGAATCTTATCAAAATGATTAATACCTTAGCTTCTATTGTTTTCTCATCGTCGTACGTCATCCATTGAGATCCTTTGTATGCGTACACAACCATTTCTTTATCATCCCTGACAATTTCGTAATCGTCGACTTTTTCTAAAATCTGTAACATAAATGTATTTATTCACAAGTTTAGTATATTATATTTCAGGGGTGGGTAATTTATTCGATAATATGAGCCACATATAACACTATTCATGTATTTTTGAATGTTCAAGAGCAGAATATATTATTTTAAAATTGTATTTATAAATAATAAAAAATACAACTATGTAGTAGTTCTACTCACCAAAGGAGTTTATATATAAATGAATGTATAAAATATTCTAATATTGATATATACTATACTACTATAGATTATTAATATAAATGTTTAGGAAAAATGGCAATGAAACCCAATATTATCTCGGAAGTCGCACAGAATTGCTTTGGAAGCCGCAGTTGTTAAATTTAAAAAAATATATTTTATTTACTTCATAATATGATAACATTCCTGCTTCTTTCGTGAATCTACCTGCTTGCCCAGGACCATTAATAGGTGCACCTACATCATGTAAGGATGAATCATGTAAAGTGTATGTCCTTGCATAGAATGCCAATCCGAGGATTATTTTCTCTTTAGGACAGCCAGAACTTATCCATAAATTAATAGTTTGTTTCTGTAAAAAACAAATTTATTTTTTAAAGTGAAATGTTGGTTCCAGTTTAGTTTTCGCGAATAAATTCATTTTTATAAAACTTTTCCTCTCTCTCAAAAACCACATAATATTTTTGAACAGCAACTTTTTTATAGTTTGTGGACGAGTGAGAAATTTGCCAGTGAAAGTGAAAGATTAATGCTAAGAAAATACTTTTTTTTACGTATTTTCTGTTATTTTCTATTTAATTTTTGATAAAAACATTAAATTTTCTAAATAGTTTTTATTTAAAACTATTTTGATATAATAAGCTCAAATGTTTGTTTAGTCATTCGATTTTATTCAAATTGTATAAAAAAAAATTGATAAAATTAATTATATTATTCATAATTGTTATGATACTTATTTATTCATAATAAAAATTATGTTTTTCATATAAATACTTTTTACTGTATAAATAATATAGAAAAAAATGACTACATACAATATTAGAAAGTCCTGTATGATAATCTGTAGATGAAGCTCCAGCTGGTACTACGTAATCGTATGTCATCAGTTGTACATAGTCTACAATACTGTGAATAATTTTTAATTATTTTTTGTAAAGAATATATATATATATATATATATATATATTTATATATTATTTATTACCTTCCAATACTTTTCATATCATACGCTTCATCTCCCAAAGTTGCACCAACAGCAATAGTAAGAAGTTTATTTTTGGCTGAAAGTTTTTCTTTTAATAATTGTAAGAGCGCAACGAAATTTTCACGATCTTCTTGAACGCCGCCTCGTTGAGTAGGATATTCCCAATCGAAATCTAATCCATCAAAACCGTATTTATTTAAAAATTCTACAACACTGTTTGAGAATTTTTCACGTAACTTTTTCGTTCCTGCCAACTAATGAAAACAAATAAGTTTACAAAAAAATTCTTATTTGTGATACCAAATAGTTTTTTATAAATATTATAAAATGTATACTTACGATGGAATATTTTTCTGAACCTTCATTCCAACCACCGATAGCTAATAATGTTTTCAAGCAAGGATTTGAAGCTTTGAGATTTGTAAACCTTCTGTAGTTACCTTTAATATTAATAGCAAATAAAAATTAATCTCCAGTATATTTATATGTTTCTTCAAAATATTTTAGAGAAATCATTTTATGTAACAATTTATTTAATTGAAATTGATTTTACTTTTAAATTTATTGTTATTGCTTACAAATTACTCCAGAATAATGGGATTTTATATTTGAATTTGAATTTTTGTAATGATGATAAATATTCATAATTAAAAATTCTTTCACCTTCATAAAATGTTTTTTTTCAATAGACTTAGTCAAAAACTTGAATTTGGTGATACATATTATTTATGTCGATGTAACTAAATACAAAAATAGATACGAATACTCTAATCATATATAATTTTATTAGTGGTTTAAATAATGTGAATTCTTATGTAAAAAAAATTTTTTTGATAATTAAACAAATTCATATTACATATACATAAAATATCAATAAGTGAGTATAATTTTTTCTTATTAGCAATCAGGCAATATACTCATTTTATTGAAAAAAATACCTTTTCCTCCATTTTCACTTAAATCAAGCCATGGATCAAGTGATTTGATAACCATTTCACTTTCATCTAATCCAGAAAACGTATATACAATATGGGTGCATAAATCTGGATCAATTAAATTTACAGGTTGCGATGCTGCACCTATTCTGTACGTAGCCCATGATGCATAATAACAAAATACGATTTTTTCTGCAAATAAATATTAAACTATTAAGATTTGATTATATAAATAATTTATATTTAATTTTTTTTTCGATTAAAAAATATAACAATGGTTAAAAAAGATTATTTTATTTTTTCGAGGATTTTTTTAATTTGTCATAAAATCTAAAATATATTTCACTTCATTTAATTGTTTTAGTTTAAAAAATCTTAATATATTTGGTTTTTATACTAAAGATTTCATAAATTAACATTAGATGAATTTATATGCTTTTGAATATTAAAAAATATAGAACTTACTCTGTGGACATGTTTCTTTTGCGATACTCAATGCCAGAACATTGGCACATCCTATCAAAAATAAAAATAATACAATCTTCATTTTGTTACAATGTCATTAAAAATAAACTCACTAATAAGGATTGACTGTAAGTGTAGAATAATGTTCGTCTTATATATTAAAATGTGACCACTTGAAATCGTAGATAAAACTCTTATTATTGTTTTTGATAAACTTTGAAGTGTATTCAAGTTCTTAAAATATTTAGTATTGTATGACTGAGATTTAAATTCCCCGTAGTCGATAAAATATATGTTTAGTTAAAAATAATGTTCTAATTTTATTTGTGGTATAAAAAAAATATTTTGCAAACCATAAACAATTTTTAGTTTTCGATAATGCATCCAAGTTAAAATGTGGCTTCCATTGCACTTTTTTTACAATCAAGATGAGAATTCAATCAACATAAATAATATATAACTGAAAAACTTATAAATATACAAATCAAATCATTATACAATAGAATTTTAAAATTCACTATTTATTTATCATTCATAACTTTAATTTTTAGGTGCCTTGTATACATTAATTTAAATACTACAATTTTCAACTGTATTTTATATTGAATTTAAGTTATATTTTGTCGTATAATTATTATTTAATAAAAATAAATAACAAGTTCCGCTTTAATATGTCATCATTATTTATTTTCTGTGAAATTGATTAACGTAGCAATTGATAAACAATAAATGTACTCAAGTTTAAAATATTTTACAACAAAATTTAAATTATTATTTTTATCCGATTTGAATTAAAAATAAATAATTATGTAGTAGATAATAATGACATCTCAAGATACAAAAGATATTTTTTAATTATATTTTAATTTGAAATGCCAGTAATTAGTTGCTAAATAACCTTTATCATTTTTTTTATCTAAATATATTTATTACATATCTCTCATAATATTTCCATGAAAGTAATTACGAAATAATATATCTTGTATGAAAATCAGATCATTTATTATTATCCTTTTCTATAGAAAAAAAATATTTACTGAAAATTTATTATTAAATAACAATTAAAATTGCAAGTAATATATGTTTGGTTAATTATTACTCCACTTGAAATAATGTCTTGTTAAAGATATAAATATTTATCACAGATAATGCATTAACAAGTGCATAATAAACGTTATAATTTCATTAGATTGATAAAACTGCCATGTTCAGTGATATTTTTTATAATTAGTAATATATAAACATATAGACGTTTTATTTTTCTATATTGATTTTTTATATAATAAAATACTTTGTATTCTGCATTGTAAATACATCACTTTGTTGCAGATTAGAAAATTGATCTGTATAAATGTATATTTTTAATATATTTTTTTAGAGATTCATTTTTTAAGACTACATATATATATATATATATATATATATATATATATATATATATTTGTGTGTGTGTGAGAGAGAGAATGAGAAAGTAAGTATACATATATAGGAGTTTCAAAAAGCATTAAGAAAGATTAAAATTGAGAATGGTGTAAAATGGAAAGATAAAATTTCTCGATAATAGGTTGTTTCTAACTTAGACTATTTCAATATATTAAAAATAGAAGAAATACTAACATATTTTCGTTTTCTTGAAGTTATTATTATTTTTTGACATATTGAGATGAGCTTTCAAAATTACGAAAGTAGTTCTTAATGCCGGTAGTATCGTTTCCAGTGAGTGTTTTGAAAATCTTAGGGGATGTTTGGTCTAACGTATTGTTTAAGAGGAGGTATTATTATCTAATGCGAATTGTCGTCATCAAATGAATCTTACTGTAGTCTCGTAGCAAGAAGTTTTCATTTTAAAAAAATGAAACCAAATATAGTCATTTTTTGTTACTTGCATTCTTGTGGATCCGTTAGTTATAATTCATTTTTTCCGGGTTGCTATATTTCTTATTGTATCATATTTTCGGTTTTGGAATTTATGCCATCATAGGAAATAGGAAACTCTTCATTCATTTTTGGAAACAGAAATAAAAATAACATCTACCTGGAGATGTCATTAAGTTTAGATCATCTTGCCATCACCAAGTATAAATCATTCATTGGGAAAATGTCAGAGGAATAAAAATAGAATGGAGTTTATTTAAACAAAATGCTTTAAGATTCAAAGTAAAAAGTCTTCATTATTAAAAAGAAAAGATCAGTATATATTACTAGTTCTCTTTTTTGGATATAAATCATGAGATTTAGGATAACATAGAGGAACATGGACAGATATATAGTAGGAATAATAAAAAGCGATAGAAAAATAGAGTGTATAGGAATATAGACATGAGTTACAGATATAGCAGCACGACGAAAGAGTTTGAAATATAAATGGGCGAGACATACTCAAGAAGATAATGTAATAGACGGGGTGCTGAAATTATAAGCTAGTAGAGAAGAAATATAAAAATATCTAGAAAGAGACTGAAGTAGAATAAAGTTATAAGAAAATGTATGAGGAGAAGAAGTTGGATTGTTCAAATTGGAAGCATTTGAATTACGTCCGTATTCAGTAGTTAATTTTTAAAAAAATTGAGAGTATATATATATATATATATATATATATATATAGGGAGAGAGAGAGTGAAAGATATGGTTATTTCGTTTTTAACATTAATTTTATATTTTCATTGTGATTTATTTACAACGTATGTAACAATTCTTTGCAATTGTACATTGTTTACGTTAGTTTTCTTTTTACTGTGCCGCGACGTCGGTCACACCTTGTCGTTGCCGCGCCTGCAACGTCTGACATCGTTACTTATACTGTCAAGGGCCAGTCACCCTGTCACTATAAACTAGACATGTTACTTATGGTGGCAGACGTGCGTTTTATAACTTTTCTGTTCACTTTATGATGCAGAAAAACAATTTGTAATGTTGAAAAATATAAATAAACTATTATAAATAATTTAAAAAGTAAACCATTACGTGCGCGAAATGAATAAAATTTAAATATACTGTATTTTATAATAGATGGTTCGTTGTATAATATACTAGAAAATAATACTTCTTTAAATAGTAATGCATACAAATTTCAGTATAAAAGTATTGTCTAATTAATTTAAGAATGATATTCATTTGAAGTAATGTAGATACTTTTATCAATTTTTTTATTTAAATAGATATACTAGAAAGAAATATTATTTTATTCATTTTGCACAAATGATTAAAAATTTAGTAAAAATAGTACATTTTTTAATTTTTTCCAAGTGGTCAAAAAATGAAAAAAAAATATTTTTTCAAAGAAATTCATAATTTTAATTTAAGAACTTCAAGTTTGACTTTGGTGTTCTTAATTAACACTTTGTTAGTTTTTTATAAAAATAAATTTAATTTTTATTATTATATGATAAATTTTATCACATACATATTTATACATTTGTTGATATTAAATTTACTATTTACAAATAAAAAAACATTTCGAAATAGATTATTTATTAAAGTTTTTTTTAAAATAATATTCTACTTGTGATATCAGTATGTTTGCGAGTTGTACAGAAAGTAATATAAGGTAGTTGTATCCGGTCAATATTTATTTAAAAAAATATATACATAATACAGCTAGAGGAATCACTGCACAATTTATATATTCTTTTTTATAATAATCTTCAAAAGAAACAAGGATATGTATCTTCATCTTTTACTAATCTGTCTTTATCTTACAGCCACTTCTATAACACAGTAATTACTTCATTATCAGCCTGAATTTTTTGCTGTATATTACATTTTTAAGAGTATCAAAGAGATGGTAGTTAGATGATATTAAGTTTGAGTTTTAAGGTAGATTGTATAAAACAGTTCACTGAAATTTCCAATCAATCCTTCAGTTTTCAAATTTTATTACAAAATTTCAGATTTTGTCTGTCAGAATATTTTGAAAATATTTACCTGAATATAGCTAACTTTTCAGCTTAGTAAGCAAATATTTTTCAATAAATTTCATGTTAAAATTTTATATTGTATATATTCAAAATTGTTAGAGCTAAACAATACTTAAGAAATTTAATCGCTTAAAATCTTGAAGATGCTCTCAGTGATCAATATTTATCATATATGATTTTTTCAAATAATTCAATTTAAACATCAATTTTTTCATAATAATAAATTCTTAAAGTTAAATTTGTATCCGATAATTTATATATATATATATATATATATATATATATATATATATATATATATATATATACATATAATGTAACTAGAAAACGTATTCACTTTAATAAGTTTCTTTTATTGTATGCTATAAAAAAATCAATTAATACTGCTATTTATTAATAAGTGTATACAGAATTAATATTAAATATTTTAAGACTTCTTTAGCAAAATATATTGAATGTTCTATTTTAATTTCCAGTATTCCTTTTTCTAAATAATCTCATAACTGATAGGACTAAAAATCATTTTTTTATTTATTACCTTTTGTTAGAATAATTTGTATGATTTTTTTTATAGATTACAAAATATTATCAGGTAGTTTTCTTATTACTGATATTACTGGATCCAAAAGTTTCATTCAGAGTATTTTAAGTGAAATGTGTTCCTTGAACTTGTAAACTTTCAGTTCTTTGAAAATTAATGAAATATAAATCTAATTATTTCAATAGAAAGAATGAGAATAATTATTGGACAATATACATTATCTTTTCATGATAAACGATTTAATTCAACATAAAAAAGAGGACATTGTATTATTTTATTCATGTTCCGAACTATCTTTCTGTTTTAATTTTTATTATACAATACTCACTTGAACAATTTTAGCTACTTTTTAAAAATTGATATATTTAGAAGTTAATAATAAAAATTTTTTTTATTCCTTTCTAAGAAAAAAAAAACAAAAAATGTATTACTGATATATTTATTTACTAAAAAATTTAGATATTTTTCAAATACAATGAATTCGATTTGAATTTAGTCGGTTTATATTAATATATTATGTTTTTATGCAGAAAAAATTATAAAGAGTAAAATTCAACCACTAAAAGTTTTTTTTTATAAAAAATGTGAATGGAAATTTTATTAAATATAAAGAGAAGTTATTCGTTTCCTTACTATTGCAAAATATTTTCAGTTTATTTCATTTTTTACAAAGTAATAACAAATTAAGTTTGAGACATTTTATTAAATCTCTAAAATTAATTTTGACCTTTAGTGTTTAATTTTTCATGTCTCTGTTTATTTTCTAAGTACTATATATTTTCACCTCAACGTTTATTGTATTTTATTAAAGAATATTTCCTTTATAACGAAGGATTACAGATTTTCAGTTCCGTTCTGAACAAATTTATGACAATAAACGTACAGCCTACAGCTAAAGATAACGACAATCCCACAGACAAATCCGAGTTTGCTAGCAACGAGAGATTGTATTCATTTTCGTAACAATAAGGCATTTGCCTGTATTTACTATGTTTTGACTAGGCTCGGAATTAAATTTAGCTAGTTGAATAATACAGACGTCTAGATTATAATGAAACAGCCGGATAATCCATATATGTTAACCAGGTACGAACTCATCTTTATGATAGAATTCATTCGAATTTTTTTTATAATAGAACTGAGTACGAATTTGTTTGATAATTATTATTTTAATTATCGAAATATTCTATCTATCTATCTATCTATCTATATATATATATATATATATATATATATATATATATATATATATATATATTTATTCCTAGATTGGAACCGTTGATAAAATATTTGCTTTGGAATGCATATCTATTTTCTTCAACAAGGTATGGTAGCGTAAATATCGTGTTTGAGTTATACTAGGTGTACAAAATAATTCGGTGCCTTTTTTCTAAAAAATGAAAATGTACGAAAAAATGGAATACATTTCAATCTTCAAATTCCTCATCTATTATTTTTTTTAACTTTGCTCCATCTTTCGGGTAACTGTTGAATCCCTTATCGAAAGAAAGATAGCTGATTTGAGTCGATGAAGCCGTAATCCATTTTTGGATCAGTTCCAGTGTTTTAATATTTTTTACATGTTTTGTGAGTCACAACATCTTCCTCAAAGCTGAACAAATCTTTCTCGCGGTTTTGGCAACATTTTCTTCAACTGAAACGAACATATTACTGTTTTATGAGATTGTGTCAACTGCTTGGCCAAGATATATAGTATTTTTAAATATTAAGGCCGACACCTCAAAATCCTAAATCGACAAGAAAGTATTTTAATTTAAAACAGAGATATGATTGATTCAAATTAAAGGGACCTAATTGGTTTTTAAACCTAATACTATTTTTTCATTTTATAGACATTGAAGGTGTTATTAAGATTAACGTTAAACTTTAAAAATGTTTGCAAAAACTTGTTTTTATAAGTTGTAAAAAAATATATAATATAGATCATACCTGATTTATAATATGTGGCATTTTTATGGTTTCTGTTTACAATAATATTTAACTTACTAGTACTAAAAAGTAAAATTATATTCTCTATGGATATGTTGCATTTTGCTCTTCTTGCACAGGTGAATTTGGTATGATTTATTTGCAATAAGACTTGTAAATAAATTATATTTAACTTCTGTATTTTTCAGTTATGATCTATTGAGATCGGTCATGATATTTGATTTTAACTTTATACCAGTATTGATATTATTTTCGTTTTAAAATGACTTCTTTGAAATTTAATCGAGCCAAAAAAATTATACATTTTAATTGCAAAAAATTAAGATTTATGAATATTAGAAAAAAAAACTCTACACTTTTTTCATTCATATTAAATCAATAATTTCTGTCCCAATATATGTTTTTATAAACCATGAATATATAAAAGTATAAATTTAATATTTCTACTATTTGCTACACCGAAGAAAGATAAAGACAGAATATGTTGCTAGAAATTCTGTTGTCTTATACATTTTGTCTTTAAAAATCATGTGTAACTTGATTTAAAAAATGTACAAAATTTTATTAATCATGTAATGCGCATGCTTAAACTTTCGGTTTGACATTCATTTGTGTCGTGTAATATGATGTAGGTGAATTACCGGTGCATTAAATTTTATTTAATCCTGTGGTTTATAATTAATATTAATGATTGATCTAATGAAATTCGTAATAAAATCTTCAAATATTTATTCTGTTATTGTTTTGGTCGGGTTGCGTTTCTATACACAATTTATATTAGGTTATTTATTAGACTGACCACGTGATCAACGTTTGTATTGCAATGTTCTCTACCAGTGCGTTGAACACGTGTAATGAAATTAAGGTATGTTTTTTTATGATAATATTGTAACTTTTTATAATATTAACACTAGTATTTGTGATGTATAACGCAGATACCTATAAATATTCTAGATTTACACTAACAGCAGCATTTAAGTTTCTTTATTCCCTTAAAATAAATTTTATGAAATGTCTTCACTGTACTAAAAAGAAATGTTTTTAACATAAAAAGTGTACGTTACAGACACGTTTATAAATTAATTTGAATTATCTTATTTATTCTCTTGATTATAATTTAATTAAGAAAGTTTATTAATTTAAAATATATTTTATCAACTTTATTCTGTTAGTTGTATCACCTGGTCGACTGTTAGATCAATATCATCTAAATATTGTTCTAGTAATCTATTTGACACGACAAGACTGGTTACAATTGACATTTCAAATCGTGCAACTAGATTTCATCGACGCGACTCATTTGTAAGATGACTAACATTTATAATAAATAATAAGAATTGTAAGGCAGGTAAGATAAGGAATTGCTACAAAATATACTTATTATCTAAAAAAAAACTTAAAACAAGTGGTTTAAAAAGGGTTTTGAGTCATCAGTTGTTGATTCTAAAATCGTTTATCTCATTTTCCTGTTTTTCTAAGTGGAATAAATATAGACACTTTCTCATTTTTGTCTTAATTTGTTTATTTATTTCCATGGTAATGATTATTCAAAAATATAGAAAATGTATTGTCCTAGTGATCTTCATTCTATTTAATCACTTGAATTTCTGTTTTCCACTACAAGTTTCGGCACGTGTGCCATCTTCAAGTAGATTTTAGATGACATTAAGACCACTAAGATAATCTATTAATGAGATCAGAGCTATAAAAACATTCAGTTATGATTTTAAATATGAAAAAAGGTTATTTCGTATTCATTAATAATTTTAAACTGCAATAAAATCTGTTCTAACCGAACCGTTGTGAAATTCACTTTTTTGTTTATTTTTTATGTTATATGACTATGATAACATCAAATCTCATATAAAGTGATTCGACACAAGCCACCTCGAAAAAATGATACAACTTACAAAACAGAGTTGTATATTAACGACTGCAAGTGTACTTCTCAAATTCTTCTCAAATTCTCAAATTATTTATTTAATAGTTAATAGAAATAACCTTTATAAAATGTAAATAATATAATTAGGATTCACTCAATTTCATATAGCACAAAAAAACTATTATGTCATATTTTGATATTATCTTTTGTTTATTTTTATTCTATATTTGAGAAAAGTTTATAAATATAACAAAATTGATAGTTCTTAAAATAAGTACTGTTGTAATTATAATACTTAATTTGTATAGTTATTAGCGAACGGGTTTGATTTCTAATTATAATCATTCTTTAAAACAATTACGTTTAAATTAAAAATATTTTCTCTTATATATATATATATATATATATATAAAAATATTGTAGTTGAAATATTATATAATATATAAAAAATACTATTTTTAAATAACGTGAAAAGAAGTTTGTGGTTGTACAGAATCATTAAATGTTGAGTTATGAATTGAAAAATGTGCATATATATGCATATATATATATATATATATATATATATATATATATATATATATGCGAGATACTGTTGATATTTTACAATTTTTATCAAAAGAGAACACATTTTTATGGAAATGCATCCCATAAAGTATCACAACATATAGGTCTTTTATATAATGTGCGACTATTTTTTCCGAATATATTTTTTAATATACGAGACATGGTATATTTAATGGTATTAAAAGAGGGTAGAGTTTTTAATAATATAAACCGACACAGTAAATAAAATATATGTGAAATCTCTGTAAATATTTACAAAACATGCGAAGGGCGGGCACGTAATGAAGTAATTTTAATATTTCATACTGTATAAAAATACTTTTCTAATATAATTGTGTGTCATTTTTTTGTTAATCTACACATATTTACTTCTTTTGTCTTTCTTATTATACATATGAGCATATATGTTTCTGTTATTTATATATATATATATATATATATATATATATATATATATATATATAAACGTACAAATTAGTTGCAAGATACGTTGTATGTATATTAGGAGTTATTCTGATTTATGTAAATGAGAATTGTGTGAAATAATATTATTAACAATATTTTTTTTAGTCTTAAATGCCATTTATAGTTATAGTATTTTTATGAACATTTTAAGTTTTAATTAAACGTAGTACTTTGTTTTAAAAGTCCATTTTACGTGAATAGAGCTTAACTTTTTAAAGAATATACTGTTTAAAAAGTTAAGCTCTTCCCAGGTAAAATACACTTTTAAAACAAAATACTATGTTTAATTAAAACTTAAAATGTTCATTAAAATACAAGTACAGTTCAAAGTAATATTCGATATGCACTGTTGTTTAGAAGTGTTCAAATGCACATATATATATATATATATATATATATATATATATATATATATATATATATATATATATATATATATATATGCATGTGTTTGTATGTTTGTTCTGTTAAGAGGTAATGTATGTTTTCTGGCCTTAAAAGGAGTTCGAAACAACGTTTACAAAACTTATTTTATGTAACTACAGCGATTATCTTTGAAATTTTACAGCAGTGTCATACAACAAGCAACAATTTTGATACTAGCATTTCGAGAATAAATTTAGCTCGACCGTAACCCTTTGTGAACCCAAACTTAAACAAATCGCGTTCACGCACACTACCAACATGTACTTCATTTACTAGAGCAATATGGTTATTCCTTATATAAAACGTTGGCACTAAGTCACTATGTCATTTTATGTCAGTATTTCTGTAAGCCGCCACATAATGCGGTCTTGGAATGTTATGAATAATTGGCTTGACGCGCTACGTCGCGACGGCACGTCGGTAGGAGACGCGTTCTACCATCGTATGACGATCGTATTTGTGGTCGGGTTACGCTCTCAGATATCTGACACTACGTGAATATTGCCCTAATGCGGGCTCGTGTCACTAACTTCACCCATTTATTAAATTACCAAAACTTCGAAACTCATCTTTGAAAAGTGCTTCCTCTCCGTATTTGTCATCTCGTTCTAATTGTGATGGGCACACTTATATCCCTATATACACATATATTTGTATACAAACTTAAACCATGATAATGATAAGCAATTTATTTGCTGATATAATTTTGATTATATTGAAATAGTTTTAAATTTACTTCATTAACAACTGACAATTATTATCAGTTCCATGTAATATATATATATATATATATATATATATATATATATATATATATTATAATACGTGTGGGTGAGAGTAAAATTTTCAGCATTGTATTAAAAAAAATCTGTATGTCATTAGTAGAGTTATTATATAGAAAATAAATATTTCGAATAACTCTTTTATATAAAAATGCAATTTACATAAATATGAATATTACAATCTGTTTTTTATTTTTAATAAAATATTTTGAAAAAAATATTTTATAAAAATTCAATTCAGTTTACAAAATTTAAATGATATGATACCCTATTTATTTCCTTTTTTGAATATGTGTTGGTAAATCAGAAACAATTTTTAATGAATTTAAAATAGTAATTGTATCTATTTATTGGAATAATGTAATATATATTTAAAATTATAATTAATTGTTTTTATATTTGTGATCCCGTTGATGCGTTTTCCGTGCAATTTTTATCCATTTGGATCACTTAAGTTTCTGTATTCCACTACGAGTTTCGGCACTTGCGGAATCTCGGGTAAATTTGAGATAATTGAATAGTTATCTAAAATCTACCTTAAAAGGAAACGTGTCGAAAATAGTAGTGGAAAACAAATACAAGTAATCAAAAAGGTTGAAACTATTAGTATAATATATTTTTATTATTTAATTATTATTTTAAATATTAAAGCAATTGAATTTAAATGAAATTAGTTTCACTTTATGATTCATAAATATACTGTAATACAATTATACTGATATGGTTGATTTTATTTTAATTTCAACCAAATATAACCGAGAAATAATATTGTGTAAATTCAGTATTTTTGATGAAATAATTGGATGATTAGTGAAGTTTTTCATCATAACATTTTATACAAATTAGATTAAAAGACAAAAGTATTTTTAAATTAAGTGTTTGATACAAATACTTTTTAATGTAACTTTTTTCCTGTCAACTAATTATAACTAAAGGTTTATTTAGAATATTTTGAAGATATTTGTATATATTTTTTTCATAAATGGAAGTTTACTCGTTCAAAAATAAAAAAAATGATTAAACATGTTCAATAATTGACTATTGATTATTTTGAATTGTTTCTTAAGTGAATTTCAATTGTATTTCAATCTTTGTAGATAAAGAAACGCTAAGATAAGATACACAAAAAGAGAGTTCTCTGTATCGTATTCCTTGAGAATCATAAGTTCGTTATATAAATACATATGCTTAAGGGACAAATATAATCAATAATTAATTATTGTTCATATTTGCGACCAGAAAAAAATGTGGGTTGTAAGGGAATGAAAAATTCATTTATGAAAACATGTAGATACTGTACCGATAACGACTATATTGTAACATTTATGTTTTTCTGTATTGAAAACCGTCTTTAGTTTTCAAGAACACGAAATATCAAAAAGATTCTTACTGAATAGTCTGGATTTTTTGATAGAAAAATTCCTAGCAAAAAGTATCAAATAACATTGTCTCGACATTCTTGAACTGTTGTACTAACATCAGTTTCATATTATTTTACTGAAATGAAGTTGTTCAGCGTTACTTTGTATTTCTTAACTCGGTAATATTGTTTAACTCCTTGTAAGTGTATATTGTCTTGATAAGTTGTTATTTATTTATATATGGCACATTCATTTGCTAAAGCTTTAAGACTGTATTACGTTACTTGCAAAACCATAAAGCTGGTGGGATGTTTGATCTGGTAGATAATTTATAAATGTAATTAAGATAAAGGATCGTATTACAACACCTTGTGGTATCTTTGTAAATCATTTAATTTATTACTTGTGACTCACATTCTACATGAAAGCAATTATTTAAAAATTATCTGATTATATATATATATATATATATATATATAAATAAATTTTGTTTTTTATTAACATACTTGCAGCTGAAACATAAAAAAGCGAATGCTTTGTGTGAAGAAAAAAATATTTTTAATTTTACCATCTATTTATTTCGAATAAAGCTAATAATTAATTGATAAAAAATATGTACGTAAAAATTTGCTAAGAAATGTTTACTCCTTGACTCAGATATATATGTACTTGATATCTGCATATGAATTCCATAGTATCAGGAATTCTCCATGTTCACAATGATAAAATGTCAACAGACAAATCGTATTACAGTCATCTCGCGTCGACCGAACCCACTCTTTTCTTCGCATTGTCTTTATATTCCATGTTTAGAAGTACACGAGTTCGTAATGGATGCCATCCAAGTGTTCACCGTTCGCAGCTTGAATTGGATTTGGTTGTTCTTTCATGCTGCGAGTATGCGATTTATCGTAAAATATGTTTTGTTGCTAGACTTTTTATGTCTACTTTATTTTTGAAATATATTATGCAGTATTCTGTAGTATTTGAATATTAATTTCGTGCATTGCTTTACATTTTCACTTTTTTTCTATTGCAGATATGTTATTCGAATAAAATAACTCTATATTTTAGTTACATAACATTTTTTTTATTTTAAATTTTATACACGCATCTTTTTTAAACATACAAATGCAACATATATATATATATATATATATATATATATATATATATATATATATATATATATATAGCTGTGTGCGTTAAAACATATTAATAAGACAATAAATAAAAGTATCACACGGCTTATATTTTCCGCGTACAAAATTTATTTCATTTCTTGTTTTCCTTCATCGTCTTTCTTTACCTTGTAAAAATATATTGTTCACTTTTAATCTTTATTTATTATACTCACGCTTTTTTCTACGTCAGCTATATATTTCTAGTGTGAAGCTTTTTGGGCCATATTAACTGTTCAAACCAATTTTCTCGGATGTCAAGTAAAATATGATTTTTATTAGATCGAAAGTCATGTTTATCAGTAAAGAAATATATTTATTGATTTCTAAATATTCTTTTTTTCGTAATTTCTTAACTTGTATTTTTTTTATAGAACGATATCATTTCGTTATTTTCATATTTGTTATAATGAGTTCTTATACATAGTAATAAATTTATTAATTAATTAAAATTTGTCAGCTGTATAATTAAATGTGTAACTTTCATTATAATTATTTGTTATTAATAGAAATATTTATTTTGTAATATAAATCAATCGAGTTAGATCAGTTATACTGTACAAAAAGTAAAAAAAAAATGTTTTGAAGTAAAAGAATCTAATAATATTTTCGATTACAGAATTTCACAATAATATTATTTTTTCTGTACATTCTCGATTTTTTATGAAATAAGAAATTAAAACGTTTACATTTAAAAAGAATCAATTTTGATTAAAACTAATAAATGACGGTGTTAAAAATAAATAATCTTTAACATAGAGTATTTTCAATACCGTAGTTTGAAAATATGAACTAATTATATTTACTTTTAACTTTAAACAAAAGAATCCATATACCAGGAATTTTTCATAATTTAATTGATTGGGACTAGTGACTGATATTTAAAAAAAAATAGAAATTTCTGATATAATTTATCATCTAATTAATTTGAGATGTAATTTGAGATCTAAGTCGAAACTAAAAACATATTTAAAATACCAATAATTAAAAAATATTTATTTAAAATACAATGTATAAAAACTGTTCACAATTAATATGTATATATATATATATATTAGATTGGTAGAAAAATAAATGCGGTTTATGATTTTCCAGTTCATATACATTTTTTAATTTAAGTGGTTTTAAGTGTTTAAGTGTTAAGGTTAAATTTCAGAAAACCAAAACCGCAATTATTTTCCTATCAATCTAATATGTACAAAATGTTCTTATTGCAAATATATGAATATCGAGTTAAACAAACCTTCACTTTTTTTTAAAAAAAAATCAAAAATTCAATATACAAAAATAAACATGTAATTTTAATAACATCAGAACGAGAGTGCAGAGCAAAGTTCTGTAAAGAAAATAACATTTCAGAAAGAGGAAAAGCAAACAAAGGGCGACGAAGTTTTTCAATATCATTATACATTTTCCCTATATATAAGTTGCTGTTTTATTGGTCATTATATTCACATCTGGTTGTATATATTTCAAACAAAATGGTGTACGAAACGACTCCAACTCAGATTTCTAAGTTACCGTAAAATGTGAAAAACGGTTACGCAATACATACATATAAAGAACATCCTTTTCATATTCGGTATATACATACTATTAAGGAAATAAATTGCTATTGAGCGGCTATGTAAAAAACGCATACGTAAAAAATAATAATATGCAATATATTGAATATGTATCTCTTAACATAACATTATATTCATACAAACATATATATATATATATATATATATATATATACACATACATACATTCATGTATGTAAAAGATAAATTCAAAGTTTTATGAAACTTGTTGAATAACGATAGAGAATATAAAATCTATAAAATGGAATATGATGTATGTATTTACATATTATACAAATATACATATACACACATGTATACAGACACACACATATATGTATATATATATATATTAAAGTAAATTGAATGTCTATTGATTTGGTATAAATCCGCAATAAATTTTCTGTAGATTTAAGGATTATACAAATCAAAACATTTATTTATTTATAAAAATACATGAAAATGGAAACCTTTACAAATACATTTTTTTTACATATCAGAATAAAACCGATTATTTCTGTTTAATATATATATATATATATATATATATATATATATATATATATATATATAAGGAATATTGTAATCAAAACAGGTCTTATTAACAAGATTTACTAAAAAGAAACTCTGTTAACATCATTTAATTTAGATACACGTTTGGAAAAAAACCCATGTTTAAAAAATTATAAATCGGTTCGTTTCTGTTCTTTTTTAAATTTGTTAACATTGTCATTCAGTATGCCATTTTTAATAATACTCATGAATGAAATGAAAAAATACTTAAAGCTTAAAACAAATATGGCACGAATTAGGGTAGAAAACAAGTGAAGTAGAACTAATTAAGAACAAATCTTCAACTCTTTTCTGTTCTTATAAGAATTTGTCAGAAACTTCAATAAAGATAACTAATCGAAAATAATTTTCTAAATTTAAGACTTCGTACCAAGTTTATTAATCCGCTTATAAGAGTGAAAACCTCTTTTGCTACTTAAGTGTGTAAATCACGTGGCCAATTTCAAATACTTTGTGTCGGGCTGTTTCACAAAATTATTTTCTCCATTATAGCGCTTATCCATTCATCTCCATTTATGCGCATCACGGACCAAGGCTGAGATAAAATCCAATCTTTTCGGACGATTTCAAACCTATCTGCTCGTGTTTGCTTCGCCACGTTTGGCTCATTTTTTTTAGTAAACCACCGTTTTTGACGTTCATTTTACATATATTTATACGTTGCGTTACCCATCCACTTATTTGCTTTCATGTTTCTCCCGTGCTGTTAAAATATATTTACCTATATAATAATCAAACAACACAGATTTTTATGTTGATGGTAAACATAATTTTTGATTCAAATTATGGAAATACATATACCGTTTTTTTTATTTCCGTTAATAGGTGTTTTTTTTAGTTTGTTGTTATACCGTTCTTAAACTGTTTTATATGTGCGTGTATACTTTTATAAACAAAAACGTTATTAAATTCATGCTGAAATACTTAATTAAATTTGAACGATGGAAATAATATTAGAATTTAATATTCCGTTCAATGTACGTAGTCGATTTTTTTTTATTATATTTTTATTAAAAATTATATTTGTATACCAAATAAACTATTCTGGATTTTTTTAAATACTTAATAGAAATATCCTGTTTTTTTAAGTAATTAATCTTTTTACAGCTATTTTTATATTTTATTTTCACAAATGAATTCTTTAGTCGCTCCAGAAAATACTAAACCTTCTGATCAAAATTGTTCAATAATTAATTATTGATCATTTTAAGTATTTAATTTAATAATAGCACTTTATAAGCATATACCTGTTTGATCTAGTATAATATTTTATTTTATTTAACACGAATGAAGTTGTATTACTGTCCAAAATTTAATTTTGAAATACAAACGAAGACAATATTTATTTATCAAATGTACAAAAAAATGTCATGTGTCATCTTTTTCAATTGACGTTCGAAACATGGAATCTAATTTTAGATCCTCATCGAAAGACATTGCAATTTATATAATTTAGTTTTCCTATTGCAGGTAGTATTTCGGTAACGTACATGTTTATTTATATACGCATCTACGCAAATTTGTAAATATAGTCTTCCTGTTTATCGGAAATTCTCTGTCGGAACTGCAATTCGTTTTCTTTTTTTAGATAAAAATATTTTTTGAATCTTAAATATTTATTTTTATCAAAGATAAGTTTGAATCATCGAACGAATTTGCAGTAGTAATTGAAATATGTTTTTTTTTATTTATACAAAAATTAAAGATCTAAAGGAGTATATATATATATATATATATATATATATATATATATATATATATATGTGGGTGTGCACAGCGGTAGTGCAGCAGAAGTCGGGTTTAATAATGCACTAGTTTAGAGTTCGTCGTCTGACCGCACACACACCACCGAAACTCGTTTTCTTTCCCGTCGTACGTCCGCACTCCTTCATGCCGAAACCAGTAAATCTTTTTCTCTGCAGTCTCCCCACTCTTTGTCCGTCTCAATTCGTCACACAAACACACTTTCCATTCGCCCAACAAACAATCTTTTTAAATAAAAATATTCGACAATCAACGTCTGATTGTCGTTTCAACCACTACAATCACCACACTCTCGCACGCACCGACACCGTACATCGTTCCATTATTGTCTGTAGCTTGGCCGCTACATAACCCCCCCGCCAGTGAGGAAGTCACGATAGTGCGTGTATGTCTGCTTGTGTGTATTCACGAAAACCCGGCCTGGTAACGTTGTACCGGTCGCGCGATTCGCTCTGATCGTCGAGGTCCGTGCTGCTGTGATTCCCGTGGTTGTACCCGTGCGTTGTCCTCGGGTATGATGTCTGCTGGTCGCTGTTGGTCTTCAGCTGGCTGCCCTGGTCGTAAGTGTTGTACCTGGCTGTCAGCTGGCTGATCTCGGTTTTCGCGCTGTATTGGTACCTGTCCACCATGCCCGTGGAAGGTGACGCGACGCTCGTCTGGTGATGTCTCGGTGAGCGTATAGGCTGGTTTTAGTCGGTTGATGGAAACGGTCACGTCTTTGTCGCGGATTTTGATGACGAACGTTTTGTCTCCTCGTTTTATGACCTCGTTTTCAGATGCTACCAGAACGTCGTCGAGGTAGACGAACACGAAGTCCAGACCGCGTAGCACCTCGTCCATGAACCGTTGGAACGTTTGCGCAGCGTTGCGCAATCCGAAGGTCATGTAAAGGAATTCGTACAGTCCGAACGGCGTCGTGATGGCGGTTTTGTGTACGTCTTCCTCGGCGACTGGGATCTGATTGTAGGCTTTGACGAGATCGATCTTGGAATAGATCTTTCTGCCGTGTAAGCCGTGCGAGAAGTCGTGTATGTGGCGAACGGGGTATCTATCTGGGATCGTGCGGGCGTTGAGTTGGCGATAGTCGCCGCACGGTCTCCAGTCGCCGTCGCTTTTCGTTGCCATGTGTAGCGGCGCGGCCCAGCTGCTGGACGACGGTCGTGCCTTGCCCAGATTGATCATGCCCTCGAACTCTCTGCGTGCGGCTGCGAGTTTCTCCGGTGCGAGTCGTCGGGGCTTGCTTGCTGCCGGTTGTCCGGGTGTTGTTTTGATGTAGTGCTTCGTGTTGTGACGTATTTCGGGTGCGCGGCCGTCGGGGCGCGTGATCTCTGGAAAATCGGCAAGAATCTCATGGTATGGTGTGTCGCTGGAGATTACCTTAACACTTGGCACGTCGCTGGAAAACACCCGTCCACGGGACGTGAGTTTCGTTACTTTGTCGATGAGCTGTCCATCTTGTGCGTCGACGAGGAGCCCGTAGTGTGCCAAGAAGTCAATACCGACGATTGGTTTCGTCACGTCGGCGATGACGAAGTCCCAGGTAAATGCGCGTCGCAGTCCTAGGTCGAGTGTTAACGCCGTTCTGCCGTACGTAGCGATGGTAGATCCGTTGGCCGCTGCAAGTTCGTAACCCGTCTTCTTCGTCGGGCCGTGGATCAGCGCTCGTGGAAAAACGCATAGATCGGCTCCGGTGTCGATCAAAAAATCTTTCTTTGTCTTCCGATCTTTGACAAAGAGGCGGCCTGTCTCTCGGCTCTTGTCGCTCGCCGCCATTAGCGATCGCCGTGTTCGTTTCCCGAAAACTTGCACGGCGATCGGCATTTCCTCGCGTCGGCTCCGAACGTCGCGTGATACCAGCAGATATCACTATCCCCTCGCTTGTCTCGTGAACGGGGGCGATCGCGCGTGTGCGCTGGCGAGCGTGAAGCGTCGCGATGTGTGAAACGCACGGGCGAACGTACGCTGCTTACCTGCGGCTCGAGCTTGTCGTCGATTTTTCGGCTCAGATCCTCGGCGAGCTGCGTAAACTTTTCCACGAGCGTTTTTTCGAGGGTCGATGCAGACGTTTCCGCAATTTGAAACCCGTTTCTCGGTGCCAGAGCGTGGATGTAATCCGCGAGTTCGGCTGCGTCGTCGATCGATTGTTTCTTTTGGGTGGCCATCATCGGTTGGATGTGCGCGGGCAGCCGACTGATCCAAATCGTGCGTAAAGCTGCTTCGGTAAACATGCTGCCGCCCAGAGAGCGTAAGTCACGTAAGAATTCCGAAGGCTTCCTGTCCCCGATTGCTGTGTTCTCCAAAAGTTGGAGCGTCTTTTCCTCGTGGGAGGAACTGAGGCGTTTAATCAGCTCCTCCTTGAGTTTTGTGTATGGTTTGGTGGCGGGCGGCTGCATTATTATATCGTCGACTTTGGAGCTGTACACAGGGTCGATCGAGATAATGACCTGTGTAAATTTCTCGTTCTCGTCCGTTATTTTGGCTGCTGCGAAGTTACGCTCTGCTATCGCGAACCAGAACGCCGGTTTCGTGGGGACGAATGGAGGCAAGCGCAGCGGTCGGTGCTGACAAGGCGTTGGGTTAGCCTCCGTGTTTTTTCTTCCTGTGGACATTTCGCTGTTTGATCTCACTATCACTATTGCAGAAGGGTCACGTTCACTTCGCCGAATGTCTCCCGTCGCACTGTGCACTTTATACACACAAAAAACGAACGTTCACTGTTTTGTGTTCTGCGACGATCACGTCAGGGTCACCAGTTGTGGGTGTGCACAGCGGTAGTGCAGCAGAAGTCGGGTTTAATAATGCACTAGTTTAGAGTTCGTCGTCTGACCGCACACACACCACCGAAACTCGTTTTCTTTCCCGTCGTACGTCCGCACTCCTTCATGCCGAAACCAGTAAATCTTTTTCTCTGCAGTCTCCCCACTCTTTGTCCGTCTCAATTCGTCACACAAACACACTTTCCATTCGCCCAACAAACAATCTTTTTAAATAAAAATATTCGACAATCAACGTCTGATTGTCGTTTCAGCCACTACAATCACCACACTCTCGCACGCACCGACACCGTACATCGTTCCATTATTGTCTGTAGCTTGGCCGCTACATATATATATATATATATATATATATATATATATATATATATATATATTATATAGAAGCAAATCTCAATACAGTATAAATTATGTCATCTGATAATTGACTGAAATTATAAAACCTTTATTATTTTACAATAGTATATTTCGTTTATGATTTTTTTTGAATATTTTCTTTTTTTAATTGAAAAATAACGATTTTTTCAATTAAATCAAAACCAAAATACCTATACATGTATATTTATTTGGTTATGTTTTGCACGGGGCTAATAGACATTATCTTATTTAAATCTTATGACAAAAAGAAAAAATCAAATATTTAATTTAAATTTTAATTTTTTATACTTCAGATCTTGAAGAAAATGAAATATGAATTAAACATTCAATTTATAGGTTAAATACATAAAAAGAACACAAATTTTTGAATATTATGTTATATATATATATATATATATACAGTTAGAAAAGTATATTAGAGTATTCAGTTTTTACGATTGTCAAAATTAAATTATTATTCAATTACAGGCATTTGTTCTAAAGCGTTCAATAAAGCAATTACCTTTGTTTATAAAAAAATTTAATATTTTGATAGCAAAAATTATTGACAAATGCCAATATATCCTATGATGCCTAGTGATAGCATTTTTGTTGATTTGAAATAAAATTTATATGTAATTAGTATTTTCAAATTTACATATTTTTGTTGTGTATAAAGTTTAAAAAAATAATTATTAAGTTTAAGTTACAATAAAAATTCATGTAACTTTTTACATTTATATATATTATATATATTATATATATATATATACAAATATATATATATATATATATATATATATATATATATATATTTATATATATATATATATATATATATATATATATGTTTATATATATATATATATATATATATATATATATATATATATATATATATATATTTACTTCAATATATATAAATAAAATGTAATTACGTCAATATTTAATATTAGCATTAACCTTCAAATGAATGTTATGCACAGAGCAGTGTTAATTTTAACAATTTGAACATGTGGTTCGACTTGTAAAATAATTATGATCTTTGTATTTATTAATGTCATAATTAAATGTAAGTTTATGAGAATCTTGACTTAAATAAAAACGTTGAAGTCAGATATTTATAAAAAAGGGTATTTACTAAAAAATATATATTCATAACATTTACAAAGAAAGGTATTGAATTCTGTAAACAAATTAATTGTTTTTTTTTAAAAAAAAAGTGTTATATTCTTAAACAATATTTCTGAATTTTTATTCTTATAATGTGCCTTTTTTATGAAATATGATATATACGAACATTTTTCAACCTACTTTCTTAAAGAAACTATTTTTTTTTACCATGAGGTACAAATAAATGCTTTAATTCAAATTACTAATTTCACCAGGCCCATGTATTTTACTTCTCCGTGTAAATTAAATTCGCATGTATGTGTAATTGATATGAAATGTGTGTTACAAAAATATTTCCTTTTTAAATTTTATGCCTGAAACACGGGATCACTGTTTGGATACTAAATATACCTAATGGGTTGTGCTGATTGTTTGGAACAACATTTATTCGATGCTTTGTTATTATAATACATGAAATAACAATTAGACACATGAGGATTGTTTCAATCTAGTGTATTCAAACTATCGATTTTATTAACGTTGAAATATCTAAATATTAGTAAATATATATATATATATATATATATATATATATATATATATATATATATATGTATATATATATATATTTGTGTGTGTGTATAGATATGTATATATATATATATATATATATAAATTTATTCCATTCCGATTTGAACCGAATCTTTCTAACGTTAATTTATAAAATTGTCCTAAATGTATGCAACTTAACCTATTTATTATGTATTTATTTAACAGCATTAATTTAGATGATCTTTTGTGTACAATGTTGTCTAGTGACATAAAAGAATTTGAAATTAATTAATTAATATATTATATTTTCACCGATAAATTTTTTTTTATTCCACAAACTGCAAAACTTTCTGGTCAAAAATGTTTAATAAATGATTATTGATTATTTTTAATTGTTGCTAATATATATTTCTATGGAGGTTTCATCATCTTCAAAATAGCACCGTACAGACAAATCTGTTTTTTCATCTTGGTGCTCTGAAGATGAGGAAGCATTGTCATCGAAATGCGCACAAATATTAATTTAAAATGATCAATAATTATTTATTGAACGTTCTGATTAGAAAAAAAATGCGTTTTGTGGGGCGAAAAAGAAATTCAATAGAAATTCAATTAAATAGGTTTTACAGTTAAGCGAACTGGAAGTTAATAATTAAAAGAAGTTCATTTAAAAAGTGAATTTAGCCATAGTTTTATTTCATTCATATATAAAATATTTTTTAATCAGTAGAAAATATGTTTGAACAATTTCAAAAGATATTCATCAATTTGTCTTGGAGTCTGATAAATTAACAAAAAATTTTTCATCCTAATATTCAAGTAAATTCATATTAGATCATATTTATTAACCAATTTTTGATTTTATTACACGACACTGTTATCAAACTAAGAATATTTTTTATTAAAATTATTATAATTTGATAGTCAGCGCTATTGTGTAATTGAATTGGTGTTAAATTATTTAATAACATAAATTAAAACTTGAAAAAAAATTTCTTCGCTAAATCAATCTATAGTGAAACTTATATAAATCTCATCTCACTTCATCTTATTTACTACGGATGTTATTATTCTTTCGTGTATAATATGATATTTAATAATATTTAATTTTTTTCTATTTATCTCTCTCTCTCTCTCTATATATATATAAAATATACAATTTATGTTAAATATGTTTTAATATAACAACGCAGAATTAAAAATAAATAATATCAAAACATCCTTATACAAAAGAGTGTCATTAGTTGATTATATGTTGCCATTTGTAATTGATTGTAAATGATTACAAGTCTTTTAAAAAAATATAATGTGAAAAATATAAAGATGAACTTCATATATTTAACTTTTAAAAGACGATCCTCCTCTATACATTTTTTTTGAATAGCATGACTTGCTTTTTATTGAAACAATATACACATTATTCGTCTTGTTCCGAAAACTTTTTTTTTCATTTTCTACCTTGTTAACGATTAAGAAAAATAGCTTTCCTTTATAAATGAATTTTTTGTAATTTCGAGTAATTGAATTCATGAAAGATTTGTATTTTGCAGAAATAACTTTTATTTGTTATTTACGTACTGTAGAGAATAATTTAAATAGAACATGGCACTATTTTAACGAGAATGTTTGAAATTGATTTTTGTTTCTTTTTGTTTCAGGTAAGTGAATATTCAGAATTTTTATTATCAAATAGTAAGTATACTAAATTATAATAATCAGAGTAAATATATTACTTTTAATGTTAAGTTTATGATATTTATGAACTATAGTACCAGTAATTATTAGTTACTGTATTTATTATGAATTAATATATTAACTGTATCATAAAATTAGAACAGTTATTAATGTCTTAAATAGATTCAATGGTAATTAATGAATGAAATAATATTAAACTAGGATTTATTTTATCTTCTATTGTTTTTAAGACGATTATATATATATATATATATATATATATATATATATATATATATATATATATATATATATATATATAAGTATGTATGTGTGTATGCATATGTTTTCATGAATGTATGAATGTGTATATATTGTTACTCTAAAATTACTTACATTCATATAAAAATAGGGTCGTCTCTAGAAAGTAAACTGCAATTTTATTGTATAGTAATTTCAGAAAAAAACCCGTTATAAAAATTATTTTAGTCAAATGTGTACAGCACGTGTTTCAAGTCATATACAATTAGACTTAGTTAGTGTAAGACATGACTCTAAATTTAACATCGTCTTCCACATCGGTAATCGGTGACGGGCGCCGAATTGCTGAAAGACGCCAAATCCCTAGCTTCCACCAGTCAGTGTGAAATACACTGAAGCTACGGCCGTGTTTTTTATACTCGTTTGTTTTCTTTTTACTTTCAATCAAGATTAATTATATACGTCGATTTATTGTTATTTTTTTTTATAATCACATGTGTGATAGTGTTCTTAAAAAGTGTGTTTTGTGAATCTATTTTTAGAAAATATGAAAAGTATTTTTCGACTTTCCTAGTTTGTTTATTTAAATTATTAGGATTGTAACAGGATTTAAATTTATTAAAGTAAATTAATATTTGTAATACATCGAATACACAGTCGCACACACATACACACACAGACATTTATATATATATATATATATATATATATATATATATATATATATATATATATATATATATATATATATATATATATATATATATATATATATATTAGGTTGGTAGGAAAATAATTGCGGGTTTTGTTTTCTGAATTCTAATCTTATTTTTTTAATGAAAGTGTCATTTCATCATGTTCATGTTAATATCATTTTAAAGTGCATTATTCGTTCTGTGTTTTGATAACATCGACTTTGGTTTTATCATTAATTTTGCTTTAAATTGGGCTATTGAATTAAAGATGGAAAAGAAGCAAATATGAGCAATATTTTGTATGACTTCAAAATGGATGATAAAGCAGCAGAACTGATCGTAAACTAAACGATGCTTTTGGCGTAGGTACTGTTAAGGAACGTCGGTGAAATGGTGGTTCAAAAAATTTCGTACTACGGACGAGAACCTTAAAGACGAAGAAGGTCGCGGACATTCTTCTTCAGTTCATAACAACCAAGTGAAAGCGTTAGTTGAATCAGAACCGCGCGCAACAATTCGAGAGCTTGCACAAAAGTTAGTCGTTAGTCATCCATCTGTTCTGGACCATTCAAAACAACTTAAATTAAAAAATATATATGAATTTGAAGGTCATAAACCGCAATTATTTTTCTACCAACCTAATACATGTATGTATATATGTATACATATTCAGTATAAATTATTGCTTGGAAAATACTGATTTATAAATATTTCATTATCAAAGTCTAATAATATCTAATTTGTAAAGCTTTGTCAAGTATCACAGCTTTCAAGAGTTTACAGCGTTACATGTATGCTCTGTGTTAAGCTTAAGATTAATTATCAGTGTGTGTTTGATTCACAGTTCATGTTTAAACTAGTTTTCGTTATGAAGAGCGTTCCTAAAGTAAACAACATTAAAATTCAAATTTAATTCGATAAATTTTATACAAGTACCTTCTAGGTTTAGATTATATTCTATTTCAAAAACTTGAAAAAAGATTTTTTTACAAAACTTGTCTTCATTTAGAATATATGAATTTATAATCAAAAAAATGCATTACTGTATTTTTCATTGATTTTTTTACTTATTCAAAATTATTCATTGTAGTGACATTATCTCGGATTTTTGATAGACATATCAGATTTTTGATAATTTGTCTATTGAAGAGTAAAGTGACTTTCGTTTACATTTTTTGTATCTTTCACAAATAAATTTTTCGCTCACCGCACAAGCTAAGTAATCAGATTTTTCTATATTGGAGTGTTCTGAGGATAATGATATAATGATATCATCATCCTCAAAACACTAAAAAATGTGTCTAAATGTGTCACTTAAAATATGTCTAAGCAATAATCAATGTTCAATTATTGAACGGTTTTTAATAAATTTTTTCTGTGGTTTGTGAGCTGAATAAAAAATTCATTTGTGAAAGTGAATTTAACCACAGTGCCGAAACTATGTTTATATATTTTTATTTTTTTGATACTTAGACAGAACGCAAAATATATAAATATTTTTTTACTTTGAATATTTGACATTAAAAAAGTATATAATTAAAAAAAAAATAAAACATTTATTTAATTATGTAGTATTGGTGACCTGCTAATGAGTTTAAAATAATTAATCTTGTAAATCCGATTAGAATGCTATACATAGCGATTGACAGTATCAGTATTTACTATTTGATAGAAAATTCAGACCGGTTAATTATTTGCTGGTGTCGTCACACGTTGAGCGTTGAACTATATCCATTTGTTTCGACTGACATTGACAAGTAGATAATAATCACTTGTATGTAATTTATTTTGTCGAAGACATTTATTTCAAACACTGGGTCGTTGCAATAACACGTCTAAGAGAATTTACATACAGTAAAGTTAGTTGTTATTTGTGATTAATTTGTTTTTGTTATGGCGTTCTGGCATCGAAAATTAGAAAAAACTATATTTTAACAGAGTATACACTAAATATATATTTTGACAGAGTTTTTTTTTTTGTACTTTTATCTGCAATGCAGCTCTAATGAACATTAGTCAGTATTGAAACTGTGATTGATCTGTGTGTTGATTTTTATTTGTGTGATTTGAATCAAAGTGTATCTAGGATTACTATTTTATGTACATTATATTGTTATACATTCAGTGTTATTTACTTTCTTAATTGTGTGTCATTATATATTTTATTTTGTATTTCATAACTAATTAATTTTGTGCACTAATTCAATAGTTATAATATTTAAATATACTATGATGATCTTTGAAAACATTTTTCAATGACTGGACATTATCTGTATAAATAATTTATGAGCATTTTATAATATATTGTCGATATAGGTTAGAACGTTTAATTACATGTTAAAAACATTTTTTGTATAACATAAAGAAATGTACATGATTGAAATTTCAGGCAAAATGAATTATTATAAAAAAGTGTCTCGAGTTATAAAACAGTTGCCGTTTTTTTTTATTTACAATAAAAGAATAAATTTGTACTCTAACAAACCACAGAAAATTTTTCTAATCAACAATATTTAAAAATTGATTATTAATCATTTTTATTGTCATTTATATGTACTTCGATAGTGATTCCATTATCCTCAGAGTGCTTAAGTATAGAAAAATTCATGCTGGTTAGAAAAATTATGTGTGGTTTGTGAAGGATTAAAATTTCATTTATGGAACCTTATAAAACGTTTTTTTCTAATTATGAGAACATTCAGATATAGCAAATTCAAAACTGGATTTTTTTGCGATTACGAAAGTGTTTATTAATATAAATTGTTATTTTAATGATAGATATTCCATTTTTGAAAAAGAATACATTTTATTTTTGATCTTTGATCTAAATTATTTATTTCTCAATTACCATATCTTTAAAACTGCAAGAAAAAAAATAACTGTTCTCTAATTCTACTTGATATATATATATATTTTTCACGTTCTTCAACTCACATAAGATCAAAGATCGTCTCATACGTATAAGGTTCTAACAACAACTGCTATTCTTTTTTCCCATGATAGAGTTGTTAGCCTAATGCACAGTTCCCATTTTTTTGTACGACTAAGGAGACAATCGCTTTCTAAATAAAACATGACATGTTATAAGATAGGCTTCAAACACGCAACAGAGTGGACAGCAGCACAATGAATGCATTGTTGAATAACTGAAGTATTTTTTTCAATTTTTATATACATTTAAAAAAATGCATTGATCGAAAATATTTAATTACGAATTTTTAATGCATATATATATATATATATATATATATATATATGTGTGTGTGTGTCTGTATATATCTTGTAAACAATTTCAGTTTAGAAATAACTCTAATTTTATTGCAATAATGAATTAAATGCTTCATCAATTAATTGAATTAAACTGACTCAATTAATAATAATAACCTTGTTGTGTTAATGCGCCTTGACCGAAAAGTAAATTTCAATTAAAGAATGATCTATAAATACAACAAATTCACATGCCAAATGTCATAGCAATTGAACACAGCGTTCCATTTCTTTTAGTAAATGTTTTATTTTTAACACGTCCGCTTTGCACGCTATAAATAATATAAAGACATATACATAGTATTAAAGATGCGGTTTTAAGGATTTATTTAAAGTATGTATGCATATCCAACATACATACATATATATATATATATATATATATATATGTATATATATATATATATATATATATATATATATATATATATGTATATATATAGGGAAAAAATATGAAATATCTGGATAATAATTTGCTGTGAAAATTTTAAATAACGTATATATACTTTTAAAAAATGTAGCTCTAAATATGTTAATAAAAAAATTATCAATTTCGAAAATATTTTTTTGTTTTCTTTCATAATGTGTTGAAAGTATTGTACGGCATACACATATATGATTACTTTTTCAATATTAACGAAAGATTCAATCACTTGAATAATTTTTACCTAGCTTGTGTTAAAAATTAAAATATTTTTATTTAAAAACAGAACACTGTACAAATGTATATTCATTTTAATAAAAAAATAAATTAAAATAATCAGTTTCCACGTGTTAAATCATTGAGCGATTTACACAGTTTGATATTATTTAATTTTATAATTTTTTTAGTTTCTTCTTAAGACAATACATTTAAAGTCAGTATTACCTTATTATTCATATATGTATATATCAAGATATATGAATGTGAATATAAAACAATTCGTGATATAATTTATATTACTTTTTACTAAAAACACACATACATATGTATATTTAAAATCATTTATTAAAAAATAAAATAAAGCAAATACTGCATATTTTTATTCAATAAATGAATTTACTTAATAATAGCTTTAAATGTTGATTAACACCTTAAAAAATATTTAAATAAGTGCGTATAGTAATAAAACGTAATTCTGAAAAGAAACCTACCTTTTTTTAATACACCGTGCATATATTATGTGTAAAATTTGCATTGAAAAGAGGAAACTTTCTATTTAAGTGCGAGATTTTCTTATAACGTTGTAATGAGCAGAGACTTTTTGTGGTTCTATAAATCTTTCAGAAAAGGTACGTTGTAATCAATATTGTAATTATTACTTTAATTTACTTCTTGTAATTTACATTACTTATGTTAATATTAATGAAAAGTCATTCTTATATTGTTTATTTGTATTTATTTTTAATATTTAATGAGGTTGATGGTTTTGAATGCATGTGTGGTATAGTTATATTTAATGATTATTTATTAAAATGTACTGAAATTTGATACGCGTATGTTATATTTTCAACAATATTAACAATAACATAATAACTTGTTCGTATCAATATGTTTCTAAGTACATAAAATCTGATTTATGTACTGTAGTCCGATAATGATGGAATTACCATCGAAATACGTATAAGTAACACCAAAAATGATAAACATTTATTTAACATTTTCTGTGAAAAAAATGTTTGTGGTTTGTTGAGTAAAAGAGAAATACTCAGTTCTGAAAATTTTTGTAGATATTATAAACTGTAATCACTATTATGTATGCAGTAAAAGATTTAAGTTTAGATTACATAATTATTACTAGTGTGTCAAAAGGGTTACCCAGATTATAGATGCATCGTTGAGTCTGTATTATTAGTGGTTTGACAGTCTTCATCACAGGTCCTGATTATTTTTTGATCTAAGCACTGTAGTCTATTATTTTATCTACAAGACGAGTCCTAGTGTTTGAGTTCACAGTATGCACTATGGATTTTTAGACAACTCAAAGAAAGTAATCTCCTAATTAACTGAAGTGGTCTATTTATTGGACCATCGAAATTACCAAATATTTTGTTGCTGTACTACTCTAGCGAAGGACGCATAAAATCAGTAATGTATGCTGTGAAATCAAACAGTAGGACTGAGCTTGTGGGATGGGGAAGAAGGTTATTTAGTGGGAATATATCGTAGAGTAATTAATAACCTTATTTAATATTACCTTATTTAATAATTAATAATCTTATTTTAATATAACTGTACTTTTATTGATTATAAATTCAATAAAACAATAATTCATATTTTCTTGACAAACAATTATAGACCTGACTCATATTATTTAGAAATTGTTAATTAAAAATGACTCCAAAATCATGTATGTAAGTTTTTTAGAGAAAAAGTCTGTTTATAATGAGTTTTTTTAATATATTTCAGATTAGATTTCATAATTTGTTGCATATGTTGTTATAAAACAATGAAAACAAATTAAATTTAAAAATAACTATTTCAAATAGTATTTTAATAACACTGATATTTAAAATAAGTTTTAATTCATTGATTACGTATTTTATACCTAGAATTATATTAATGAAAGGAAAAGACAAAATGACTCATTACAAATGGTATACGATAAGTATTTTTATTTGTCACATTATAAATAAGTACATAGTTGATGTAATGTAAGTACATCTGCCAAAAGAAAATCAGAAAAATATTTACGTATCTTTATACGTAATCGAAAAAGTGAGCTGCAATTTTTGTCATAGTCTATTTTTATATTGATGTAAGCAGATAATAAAAATTACTTTCCTCCTATTGTTCTTTATGAACAAAAAACACTCCTAAATTTTAAACATCGAGAAAACTTTAGTCTATTGAAAATACCTTTTTGTTCAAAAGTTTTACTCACGATTTGCTCAGTTCATAGAACTTGAAAAATAAGTATTTATAAAATTTTAAAAAAAGCATTGAACTCTGGAATGTCTTAGAAAACGTGCATAAATATCTTCAGAGTTCATTTCGAATGAAAATGTAATTGGAAATAATTCAAATCAATTACTCATGTGAATAAAAAAAAAACACTGAATTCGTACTAAATTTAAATCTTGTACACTTTATAAATTCTTTATCGTTAATTGATTGTTTTTGTTGTTTGTGTAAGATTTTATAAAATTATTCATCGAAAGTCTGGTAGTTAATAAACGTTTGTCATTGATTTAATATTGTAAAAAATATAATCAGTTTAAATTTTTTTTGTACAAATCAAATAAAAGTGATTAGTTAAACGAGTACTTATATAGAAAATAGCATTCCGTATTATTTATTTTAGTATTTCGTTTGTATATAATGTTATTTTTTGAATATATTTAATAATGAAAACGATTTGTTGATTTGTTCAGTTAGTGATTTGTTCAGTTAGATAAACCAAGTTTTTGAAACCTTTTAATAGTTAAATTGACTGTAAAGAGTATTAAATATTGAATGTGAAGAATACTGAATATTTAATTCTAGTTTGTACATAACCGTACGAATACATTATTACAAATATTTTTTTGATTTGAATTTTAAAAATAATTCCTTAGAAAAGTTAAAATAAATTTTGTTATTTTGTATAATGCGATATTTTAAATTATTCTATTTTCAAAACAAGCTGTTCATCTTTCAGTCAATTATATAGAATTTTACGTGTTTATCTAGCTATATGTTCTTTATCTTTGTGAATGGGTTAAGTTTTATTATTATCTTCTAATATTTTAATTATTTTTTTTTATATTTTTTTAACTTGATTCGAGTGACGTTTTAAAATGTTTTTTGTAATTTAATGTTTTTTTTTGTATATTTTACAAGGTGGTATGTTTACATTGTTTCAGTTATCTATGTATATTGTATATACGTTAATTTGTTTTTATTTATCTAATTAGATTAGATAAAGAAAAACGTTCACTGTAGAATTGATGTAGAAAATATTTGACATTTAGTCATACAATTAAATACTAATGAAATGTTTATAATTTTTTATAATTATTTATATTATTAATATAGGTTTTAATTTATTTGACCTTATTAGAATTGTAAAAAAAAATGTTAGAATTGTTTAAAATCGTGTGAAATTCATATAATGGAAGACGAATTATTCAGTAAGTACTTGTTGAATTATTGTGACAATGGTTTACTTATTTAATTTAAAGAAAGGTTTTCTGTTTGAGACATTTATTGAAATTTAAGTGTTATGTAGTTTTTTTTTCATATGTCGAGTCATTATTTATATAAAATTTAATTCATTTAAACTTTTGGCAGCTGAATTGAATTTTACTATGTTTTTTTTCTTTGGAACCACGTTTTTAAACTAGGTTGTTGCCTCTATCATCTAGGAGGTAGTAAATACCTTAAAGGCTGTGTTCAGACGTAGATAAATTTAAAAGAATAGCAACTAGAAAATCGCTACAAACTTACAAATTTTTTTGCTGATTTTCAAATAAAAAATAGCTAGTAAAAGTTATTTTAATTACATTAAGTTTATTCGTGGAAAAATAGTACAAGATAACCTAAATTAATGTAGTAATTTAGCATTTAGTATTGTAGATTCTAGCAACCACTGCTGTGAAATATTTCACTGTACATTACTCTACAGTTAATATTTAAAAAGTATCGTAGTGAAGTAATTAAAGAAGACAAATAGTTAGAACATTACACGTGGAAACTATTATAAAAGTAAAATAAAATAATTATAGTTAAATTAAACACACTAGACTTCACTAATACAGAAATAGTAACTCTGGCATTAAACTATTGATTTAGCCTTTTGAAGTTTATTTTTAATTATTGTTTATTCAACCAGACAAAAAAGAATAAAATAATCAATCAAATATTTTTTTCATGGAAATTTAAATTAATTAATATTTTTTCTTTATACTGAATAATACTTGATTCAAAGTTTATACTACTATTAATTTACATTCAATTTTAAACATCGTAATATTTATTGTGATATAATTTTATCATATGTACTGTTTATTAATTGAGATTTCTGCAATAATAAAAAGATAATTTAAAAAGATAATATTTTTATCTTGTTTATTTTTATCATACATTTCAAACTTAAAAGTAAATTCCAGATATGTCACAAGCAGCTATAAATATTACTTTTGTGTTAATATTAGAAATTTCTTATTGATTATTGATATGTGTAATGAAGGTCACTTTTTTTAAAAATAAAATATGTTTAACAATTATTTGTGTTTAGTACATGATACATTATTGTATATTAACTTTCAAGTTGGTAAGATGTGTTTACCAAATTTAAAAATTTTCAGTATTACTAGAAAAAAATTTTTTTTTCTTAAATCTATTCCTAAACATCTGATTATTTTTCTTTTTCAATTAATAATTAAAATTTTTAATTAAATGTGATCAAAAACACATTTCTATATATAATATTACCTTTTTCTACAACTTACGTTGAAATATTGTCACTATTATCATTTTTTTAAATGGTAAAGTGTTTTATTATTATGAAAGCATTGTGATAGAAGTGAAAAAATAGATAACTTTAAATAATACGATATTAATATGATAACAAATGTATCAGTTTTCTTTAAGAATGTACTTTTATTGTAGGTTTTAATTACATATATCTATATCTATCTATCTGTCATATATATATATATATATATATATATATATATATATATGTATGTATATATATATATATATATATATATATATATATATATATGTAACCCATAAAATATGTTTACTTTTAAAATTACAATGAAAGTATGTGTCTAAAAACTTTTATCAGAACGCTTTTATCTTGAACATGAATCGTGGAATTTAGAAAATATGAAAATTAAATAAAAGCTTCAGAAATTCTTCTCTATATAGCATTGAGTGTGTAAACAACTTTACTTATTTGAGGGATCCAGTTTAGGGTCTTTGTTTGTATTTGTAGCAACATATAAATACAAATACGAGAGTAATAAAAGGAAAACGTACTTCGGGAGGTAAAGAAATTTTGTCACGAAGTGAAACAGACTTTGAGGAAAGTCGTGCAAAACTTTTGAATATTATCATATTTGCAATATACACGTAACTGATATTACACTATGATTTAAAACTTACTTTTAAGCATATAGTTACAAGTGAAAACGTTGTAAACATTTTCTTAATATATATTTTTTACGGAAATCTTTTCTGTCGCTACGTATCGATAACACACATAATATTCGACAGTATCGTACGATATTTCATTATAAATATTACGTTCCGTGCTGAATGTGTACTATTAACATCGATGAAAACTATTATAATGATTGCTGAATTATTTTTAAAATATCCTTTGCACATGACTCTTAGCTTGCAGTGAATGGTGAGTTCTACAGATAAAGTTTGCACATTACAACAAAACTGCCATTTGATCGTAAAGTAATCGCTTTCCAATATGCTATTAGATTCTACACACACATGCTGCTGCATCGTTCAATCAGATAACAGATAACATATATGGGTGGTAAATGGAAATGTATACGTTTTATTTTCTATAAATATCAATGTTTGAATTTAATAATATAAAGTCATAAATTTTCCTTATATATAAATATCGAGAAATGTCTACTATACATACCGAATATCTAATCTGAATTTTTTCACTTATACATTATAACAAAGTTTGATCTTTATACAACAGTATAAAAATGTGATAACAAAGATCAGATAAAATATCAGAAAAAAATTATCAGGTAATGTATTCTAATTTCAAATGTATGGAAATTTATTCCCTATTTTCAAATTGTTATTGATTCTGAACTGAATGAGATATTAAAATATTTCTTTATGCGAATTAAAGCTTTTTTATTACCATTCAGATTGAATATTTTTTTAAATATTAGAATTCAACGTAGGTTCTAACCTGTTGTGCTCACTTTTAAAATCTCACTTATTTTTAATAAATTTTCTTGTGAAATTCCAAGAACATGAAGTTGTTTTCTTTATAACAAAAGAAATTTAGTTAACTTCAGTTTTAACAACAATACTATATAATTTAAAATAGAAAAAATGTGTGTAAACTGGAAAATGATATTATATACGGTATATTTTGATATTACGTTTCAAAAATGAAATTTATGTGACGATAACAAATGGTTTAATTATCATAAATATTGAAAAATATTATTTCTCTGTGTTTTAAATATCTAATTAATAATACATTCTTAGATACTATTGTTTCGAGGTATTTATGAAGATAGTTTGAAGAAATGTTTTATACTTTATATTAATTAGTATATTTCATTCTTATTAAAAGTTTGTATTTTAAAAAACTTTAGTTTGTTGCATTTAAAATAACAATGAACATTTATTTATTAGGTTTTTATAACATAAAGAATTTATTTGAAAAATGTTATTTAAGAATATAGACACTTTTTTTAATAAAATTAAATGGCACTTGTAAATAGTTAAATAGCTATATATTGGTCTAATCAAAAGATCACGAGTTAAATATGATTATCTGTTATATATTTCTTTCTTAAAACATTTATTTGCGATCAACAAAAAATAAACACCTTATAGACTTTTAGACGAGGCTCTAAAAGTAACGAATACTGAATAAAAATTTAACGATTTACGTTAAACTTTTGAGTATGATGATTAATTTATATAATTCATCATACATTTTCGATATTAACTAAAAAGATTTTTTTCACTTACTAAGTGGTTGAATTGGACTGTTAAAAAGTCAATGTAATAATTAATACAATTTGTGGTTAAGAGAAAATCCATGAGAAAATCTTTTTGCCACCTTTATATATTTTATATTGTAGTGAAAAAATTTATGAGAATGCAATGATCGGGCTTTTGTGAAAACGGAGTAGCTTTGTCTGTAACGTACTTCAAAAGAAAAGATATTTTTAGTAGTTAATGCTTCTTTGTGAATATATGCTTTGTACGAAGTGAGCCGAGTTGTGATTTTAAGGTAAAATGAGAAATTTATTTTCATATATATATATATATATATATATATATATATATATGTGTGTGTGAGAGAGAGAGAGAGAAAGAGAGAGAGTGCGTCGTGTGTGTATGCATGTGTAGGTCTATTTCTGTGTAAATACATTTGATATTTATTCTCAATTGGATATTATTTTCATATCACAGACATATAAAAACTAACGAACGGAACATGAAAAAACCTTTTAGTCATATTTAATTGAAAGTATGTAGATAATTAATTCGACTTAGAATAATTGTGAAAGGTTTCAAGAATAAAACGTGTTTTTAAAAATTATGCAGTTTTTTGATTCGTTTTTCAACATTTTGTTAATTTAGAATTTTAATTGGAATCATTTAAAAAATAAAAAGACCTATTATGTATCTATGTTCGTAAGTTGAAATATGGTATTATTTTATTATTTATTTATAAAAAATATAAGGACTGTTTTTGGAAATTAAGAAATACTTGTGATATTTTTTGATTGGGCTATTTTAGATTATTAACCCCTTGACATACAAAGACGTCTCTGAAACGTCTTATGTTTCTTATGGGTTTGTAAAGATTGATGTCTCTGAGACGCGTGCAGATTTACTTCGTGTTAGTGCAGCTACAAAGCAAATATTAGAAAGAAATAATTATATATATATATAGTATGAATTATAGAAACGTACCCTGCAATATGTCTGCCTTGAATTTGTACGAAAGTGACAGTGAAAGCCAAATGGGCTATTCGATTAAGGGCACATTTTCCTGAAAATATACTTTCGCTGGTAAAAAGTAATATCCGTAAAGAGATGTAACGTGAGCTCAAAAAATAATATAAGATGACAAATGACTTGGAAATGTAAGAAATGTTAAATAACTACATTTATCAGAATGTTTCGAAAAGTTTCATACTCTCCAGGACTATTGAATTATTGTTTGATTTGTTATTTAATTATTCTGTATACTTGTATACCTCATACTATTTTTTGTTTATTTTGAAATATGTTTCACTTCTCTTACTACTTGTTTGTGAACATTTTCTTGATAGCTTTGATAATTGTTTTAATTGTTAATAATTAATGTACTTTATTTATTTTTACATTTCCCGACTAGAAAATAAATCTTCTGTTGTTTACTTCCACGTAGTAAACATGGCTGGTTCAAACTGATGCGTTTGTCTAAGTGAGAGTAAAAATAATTGATTTTATTGTGTTCCTGCGAACCGCTTTTCTTGTTGGTTGCTAGTAATAATAGTCGATAAGAATAACGATGCGTAAGAACATGATTAATTCTAATATATTCTCAGGTAAAGATTATTACTAAAAATAATTAGAAAGTAGTTAGTCTGAAGTACATTTTTGACAGAATTTCATAATAATTTATTAACAATTAAATATATTTCAAATTTGAAGCTATTCTATTAATTTGCTAAGTACTGTGTTAGATTTCCGTGAAATAATCTTTGTCTCTTATCATAAACTATCAATGGAAAATGTTAAACGAAAATTTAACTTTTAATGCACAATAATATTAGATGTACAAATTAATTCTGTGTCTTTTTTTATAGAAAACGAATATTTACGGAAAAATGAAATACATTTCAATGCTAAAAATATTCCTCTTTATTTTGTATAACTTTGCTCAATTTGTCGGTTAACTGACGAATCCCTTGTCAAAAAAAAGATGACGGCTTTAAGTCAGTGAAGTCGTAATACATTTATAGACCTTTCACTGTTTTAACATTTTTTGCATGTTTTATGCATGACAAGAACTTCCTCCGAAGCTGAACAAATCATTTCAGCAACTTCGGCAGAATTTTTTTCAACTGGAATTTGAAGAGTATGCAATGTCTAATATGCTGCTTTTCGGATGCCAGCGTGTTCACTACTGTTTTATGAAGTTACACCAATAGTTTGGCCAAGATATATGCTTTTTAAGTGTTAAGGCTGGCATTTCAAAATCTTAAAATGACGAAAAAAACGTTTTAATTTAAAACAATTATGATTGATTTAATGTAAAGGCACCGAATTAATGTTTACATTTAATATTTTATTTGTGAATTAAACAATGTTTTTACATATTTGATAATTTATATAAATATAATTCAATATCAATATATATATATATATATATATATATATATATATTATGTGTGTGTGTGTAAATATAGTGATTATATACAGATATATTTTAATATTCGTTTTCAGTAATAAAAAATTTATTATATAAGGTTGGTAAAAAAATGATTGCGGTTTATAACCTTCAAATTCATATACATTTTTCTCTTTTTTGATTTTCCTAGCTGCTTTAAGTGGTCCAGACTGTTTGATGACTGTTGAACACCTAAATTTTGTGTACGGTCTTGAATTGTTGTGCCTGGTTCAGATTCAATTAACGTCCTTAGTTGGACGTTATGAACTTAAGAAGGACGCCCGCGACTTTCTTCATCTTCAAGACTCTCGTCCCCAGCACGAAATTTTTGGCACAACCATTGCACCGTACGTTCCTTAACAGTACACACATCAAAAGTGTTAGTCTACTAGCAGTTTCTGTTGGTTTGACGCCCGTTTTGAACTCATATAACAATTTTACTCTTATTGACTTCTTTTCCGTCTTTAATTTAATAGCCCAATTTAAAGCAAAATTAATAATAAAACCAGAGACGATGTTATCAAAACACAGACCGAGAAATGCACTTTAAAATGATATTAACATGAACATGATGAAATTACACTTTCATTGAAAAAATTAAGGTTAGAATTCAGAAAACAAAAACCGTAATTATTTTCCTACTAACCTAATAATATCGTTATTTTGAATAATGCTTTTTGAGGGTTCTTTGTATTTGCTAGCAAAAACTTTTTACATTCATTTGATGCGGACGTTTTTGGTACTGCGGAAACAATTGGACAACATTTGCCGTAGTATCCGAATCACGTGCGTTCAGAGATAAAAGTCCATATCTCTCTACACCACGGATAGTTGAGCAGATATACGTGACAAATTTACAGTTTTCTTTGAAGAATCGCTACATATATATATATATATGTATATATATATATATATATGTGTGTGTGTGTGTTTGTTTTCATTGTAAAAATCGATTTCAAATAGAAAGTTTTCTTCTTATTTTCACGTATAAATATTATGTTTGTTGTAGTTGTATTGAAAATGTTTATATGAGTACAGGACTTCGGTACATTATTCTTAATTTTTGACGTATTTGCCTAGATATTTAATGAAACATGTTAGTGGATGTTCTTTTCAAAGTAAACCGGTTGACGCTATTGACAGGAAATGTATAATTCAATTGCTTTTACAGACGCTCGTGGCAGGACATGCATAAATCGTTTATACGGCTTGTTCTCATATTCTTATTCCGAGTAAATTACGCAGATATAAGATTTTGCTAGTTAGTACATGTTCAGTGTTCAAATCTGCCTACAATAGGTGTACCCAATAGTCCTTGTAATCCTAATTATTCCCATGAACTACTCTTACATTTCCTGAAACATTTGTTTGTAAGGCGTACGCACGAAGTACAACTTTCCCTTTACAACGCCAGATGCTGAGAGGCGTCGAGGATTTTGAATCAGTAGCGTTGCTTTTTTGTTTTCTCAATACATTTTTTTGCTTTTGTACTGTAATATATATATATATATATATATATATATATATATATATATATATATATATATATATATATATATATATATATATATATATATATATATATATATATATATAGATCAAGGTTTTCATTTATATTTATGGACTTGTTTCTTGATTTATAATATATAAATTTTATATTTTATGTAATCAGTTCATTATATTGTACTACTTAAATTAGTTCCAATATAAAATTACAAATAATAGTTGTTGTTTACTTGATTTTAAGTAAAGAATAATCAAACTAAAGTTTTTTGTTGAAATATATTCAAAAATATCTTTTAATGAAATAGATGCTGGAATGTTGGAATGAAATCTGTTTTTATTTTTTATCTTTGTAAAATAATATTTGTTTAATTTTTTATATGAATTTTAATCACTTTTAGATATGAAAGTTTCTTTTAAAATTAGAAAAAATATTTTTAACTTATAAAACAATTCTGATCAAAAGTTTTTAATAATTGATTATTTCCTAATTTTTGATGGTTTATTATTCATATTTCGATGACGATGTCCTATGTTCACATTACTAAAGCGCATAAAAATATGTATTATCAAATATATATTATGAAAGTACATGCCAGCAATATTTGCGAATTGCAAAAATAGTAAAAAAAAATTTGTTGGTTTCAATATAAGTAAGATCATTAACTGACCATACACTATTTTTAGCTAAGTTAATGAAGTCAATATATAAAAAGTGTTTGAAAAAGACGCTTCTAAATCTCTATATAATTTTTCTTTATTTAAATTTTATTTCTGATCTGATTATGTACATAAAATATTTTTAGTGTAACATCTATTTTTATATTTTGATCGAATTCACTAAAAAATTGATTATCATGCACGTTTAATGATCATCGATTTTATCAACATTCAAAAATACTTTACTCAAAACATATCTATATAATCTGTTATGCATGACTGTATTAGGCGCCACTGGAATGAACATGAGAGCTATATATACGAGCTTTTTGGCAAGTATGTTCACGAGTGGATGAATAGTTCTTGCTACTGGTGTAAGCAGAGAATTGCTGTGAACTTTTAGCTTGATGTTTGACATTCTGTAGAAGCTTTCACGTGTAACGCGTGTTGCTGTACGATGCCTCAAGCTGCATGTTTACCATGCTGTTGTAATATATATCGTTCGTTTTATAAAAGTTAAATCAATCAAATTTTGGCACAAGCCTTATTTTTTTCCCTGCTGAATGGAAATCAGCTTTTTCAAAGGATAAGCGTTGAGTGTTCATGTCCGAGATATGATTCTATCAAACTAATGTATTTTTCTTTTTTTGAACTTACTTCCATGAATTTCATCACGAGTTTACTTTTAGATATTTTCTTTGTATATAAACGTGAAAAATGTTTACATCATGCGATACGTTTAATAAAGTATATAATTGAATGTAATAATAATAAACTCATGTATTTATAGATTTGAAAAATAATTTATTAATCTTCTATATTATTGTAATAAAATCATACTGTGGCAATTTTTTATTTTAGGAAATGTCATGAAATTTGCATAATTTGTTTATAATATTCGGCATGGTATATAAAACACACTGTATTGAAAAAATACTTTTAATATTAATAAATTTTTATTATATTTCTGTTGATAAATCAATTTATGGCAGAAATAAAATAAAACTTTATATTAAAAAATGTATTTATAACGATTCAATTATGTAAAAAAAAACGTTATGAATAAATTAAGATCGTTCATGCTGATTCGACTTAAAAAAATAACTGTTATATTTTCTACGGCAGCTTAGTTTCGGTTTCACTGTCTCGAATTAGTATTCAAAACCACGTAATGCTAACTTTCAGAAACTAACCAGGAGACATTTATTTTCATCTCTTTAATAGCTACTTGCTTTACTGTAGAATTTACAAACTCTACCACTTTTCTTCGATGAAAGTGTCTTGAGGAGGATTCGTAAACATTTACGAGTCGATACTGGGTGAAGACTTTTTGAGATATTTCACCCTGAGGATATCATCGCGTTTCTCGCTTAAATAAACACCGAAACAGATCATCAGTTCTGTTTGTAACTGATATTTTATTTATGAGTTATTGGCGAACTGTTTCAACCAAACAGAGAATGTTTTTTTTTGTGGCGGACATTATCTATATTAAAAATTAAATTGATGTTTTACATGTTTTCTTATCGATAATTGTTTATAAAAATGAACTTGAGTTAACATGTTCCATATTTTATCAAATAGTAAATAGTTATTTTCGACATTTAAAACCGTTAACAATATTTAGAAATTGTTTACAATTATTTAGGTGTGTATATATATATATATATATTTAGAGAGAACAAGATTAAAATAATGATCTGGTTTGGAGGTTAAAATATACACAAAACTTGTGTGCGTGTGTAATTTTACAGATGTTTTCATTTATATTTAAAGAATTTATTATATGTTTTTTATACAAATATATATATATATATATATATATTTAATTAAAATTATTCACAAAAAATAAAAATTCCACGACGTCGATTTATTTATTTGTGACGAGGTTTTTATGGTACCCATATATGTTTATCTCTCTCTATATATAAAATCAAACTTATCCACAAAAAATTAAAAACATCCATGACGTCGTCTTATTTATTTAGGACGAGGATTGTATGATACCCAAATATGTTTATTGTTTCATTCGGTTACATGTTCATAATTGACAAGTGGGTGAGCGCAGCGAGCTCGAGGGTTAGTGAGCGTAATAAGCAGCGGGCGAAGCCCCCTAGTATATATATATATATATATATATATATATATATATATATATATATATATGTAAATCAAGATTGTTATTAGTTGTGACGCATAAAGCTAGATAAAATTTGTTTGTGTTGGGTATCACTGTACTTTTGATCACCCGAAATAAAAAATATCAAACGGAATCTTTAATTTAACATGAGTTCTTGTAGTGCATGAAAAACTGATTAATACAAAAATTAAAAAAGTGGAAGTATTTTAAAAAGTGATCGATGTTTGGATTAAAATTTGTCACGTTTTTATGAAATTAAAAAAATATTATATAATATGTATTATTATTTTCGAAGTTTATGTGATAAATAGATTTTTACTTTATATTTGGGTAAAGTTTTAAGTTCAAAATCAGAATATTTTGAGGAAAACATACTTAAAGGATGACATTTCAATTTATAGAGATATTTAACATATTTGGTGACTATTAAAAATCATTTAAATTTTCCAGTATACACATTTTTACATTCACTTAAACGGAAGAACTGAATAATTGAAAGTAATTAGATTTTAATTGGAATATTTTTATATTTGGTTATAAATTTACTTTAAATGTTTAAAAGTTTTTTAAATTCAAAGACATTAAATAGTAAGTGGCCTATAGTTTTTTTATTGGTTCGAATTCCAACAATACTGCATCGCATTTTAAGAATATGCGAGAATAAAAAAATGATATTTTTAACATAATAAATCAGAGCGTCCTGTTTAAGTTTTTGACTTAAAGTAATTTAAGTTATACATTTTGCATATTTTCTCAAATTTCTATTATATCTATTAAAAATAATTATTATATCATTCTTCTCCAATAAAATATTTTATTAACTTTCATTAGATTTATAGTGTACTAAATTTTATATTTCAGAGTGATTTCTATGAGGAAATATCTTAAAAACAAGGATATTGTATAATATGCACCTTTATTATCAAGTAAGATGTTCAAAATAGAATTTTCAAACTTGTAAGTTTATTGAAGTATGTGGAGATTGAATATAATTTATCAGTGTACGTCGATAATACTGTAATAGGTTTAAAGTAAACTCTGAATGGATGTTATGTAAAGTTTGCTTAGCACTTATCGGAGATCGTACTTAGAGCATGAGAAGTATGATCCGAATGATGCTCCACCATAAACATATCACGTGTAATGTGCTGACAGATATGTTTTCACAGAATGGTAGCAATGAAGTAATGAACGTGGCGAAAATGTTATATGGCCTACGTGAGAGAAATGTGTATTTTCCAGATGAAGGACTATGACCGAACTCACATATAAGCTGGATGTTGTTTGATTTAGTGGTACCAAGAGAAATAATGAAAATATATGGTTATGAACGAAAGAATATTGATCGTTTTCTTTGCTTATCGAATTGGAGAGGCTGATTTAAAATGCTTCCATATTCGAGAGAAAGAAAATGGAATGTTTTTAGTTGAATAAACAACGTTATACTTTTCGTCGTTACACCTATTTTTTTCTAACTGAAAACTTTTGTTTTTCTTTGAATAGTTTTTATAACTTTTGATTGTCACTCAGATCATTTGAGAATATCTTTATTATAAATATGAAAAACCGGTACTTTGTTCGGAAATTTGTGCCTTAAAAATTTTAAATACAAAGGTAAAGAACTTTTGAAATCAGATATAAAAATGGAAACAAAATCTTAAATGAAATGTATTTAATGTTCATTTAAGAAATGATTATCAGATTAAAAATGTATTTAGACAACGCTCATTATTAAAATCTTAATTGTTAACAGTTTATTTATACGAAATAAAAACAATTATCCTTATAGTGTTTAATTTTTGCATTTCAATTAGTTTTCCCTGCAGTATCATAAATTCTATATACTGAAAGTTACGCATTTAACAGTAACAACAGTATAAGAATTGCGAATAATTTCGAAACAGTGCTTGGTAGTAAAACTTTTTCACGAAAATGTTTTCCCTAATTTAATTTTTATGGTTTAACTTTTCACTGTGAAATTACTGAAAACACTTCATAATTAAAATGTCGTAATATGTTTTATTACACTAATTTTTTTAGTTTATTTAATAATTACATTTTATGGAAACCATAAAGGTATGCAAATAGAATAAAATTAAGTTTAAATGTAATATTCGTAACTGTCTTGCGTTTACTTCTCTTCCGGAATATTTATTTAATATTAAATTCAATTTTAATTATTTCTTTTTATTTATTTTTTGTTTTAAAATTAACACATAAAATTTATTTATTTCATTTTTTAATCATGGATTATTTTTTTTCAAATCAGTTGATAATGATATGATTTACTAATATTCAAATGTGTTTGATTGAATCTAAATTTAAATTAATACGTTGAACTTGAGAGCACACATGTTGTAGATATTTGTTTATATAAACTGTCTTTCGTATGTTCTACATATCATAATGTTTATTAAATGAGATTTAACATAACCTAATTGATTTTATAAAAAAATATGTAAATATAAAATTTTGCCAAGCACATTAATATTTTGTTACTTTCATGTATATGTAATTTGTATTTACAGATTTAATTAATTTTTTTTAAACATTCAATTTGATTTCATGCGAAAATCCGTATTGTATAAAAAATAATTTCGTTCCATTAAAAATTTAGTATAGCACATTTATATGATTTATTTATTATTTCCAATCGTGTTTAGATTTTTTTTATAAAAATACTGATTGGAAATTTTATATTGTATTTGTTATGGAAATACAATTATATATTTTTATTTCATTGAAATATCAATTATTTCAGCGTACTTGTTGATGAATAATTGCGTTTATTTTATAAATCATTTGATTAGTATGTTTTAAACTATTGGTTGTCAATAAAGCAACTGCTTTTACATACTTATGTACAACGGTAGCGCTAAATAATCTCGGCCTAGATAGGAAGGAATGTAAATAAAAAAAGATTTTACCATTTTTCTATATAATCCCCCTTAACTATATATTTTTACATAATACATTTTTAATGTGCTTAATTAGCAATTCTATAGCCGTGTAAAAAGAATGTACCGTTTTCATGTCTAAGTGGTCAGTTACCTTAAATCTTTTTTCAAATTATCAAAAAGGTAATAAACGCTAGAGGCCATGTCTGGACCGTAGGGTGGGTGATCAAGTTTTTGGAAGCCACATTCCTAAAAAGCGGCCTGAGAAACAGTAGCAGTATGAACTTATGCATTGTCGTGTAACAAACGCACTCCTTTTCTTGGTTTTTTATGCCGGTGAAACAAAGGGATATTACCAGTGGTATTACGCTTTTTAAAATCTATTAATAAAGTGCTCTTGCAATCTTAAAAAAATTGTAGAAATGATCTTTTTTGTGTATTGAGATACCTTGACTTTTCTTGGGGATGATTTATCTGCTCGCCGCCATTCCATGGATTCTCTTTTAGATTTAACATAAATGATCATTGTTTCATCCTCTGTTACAATGGACTCGATTAGTGCATTTAAATCTGACTCATAGATTTGTAAAAATGAACATGCGCAGGCTATTCGACACTAATGCCAAATGGCCGAAAGAAATTTAGGTATCCACCTTGCACTTAATTCATACCTAATTGGTCATGAAGAATTCGGTGAACTGTTGTTTGTAAAAGATTGAACATTGATGAAAATTCTTACATTTTTAAACGTCAGTAACGAAGCATTAGGTTTTCGCCATAGCATCGGAATCGGACATGAGCACTTCTACAGGGAGACCAAGATTCGGTTGATCTTCTAATGACTCTTCTCCCATCCGAATTATTTTAGCCCATTCTTTTACCATGGAGTATGAAGGGGAAGCTTCCCTGTAAACGCCATCTTATCGTTGTTTTATGTAGTTCGGTCGAACCTCTGTTGTCAGAGGCTATTATGACACGATACTCAGTTTTGGTTACTTGTGACATTGTTAAGAAAACGTCTTACTCTTATTGCTATCACTGCACGATTGATCAAGTTATAACTTTGAAATGTTTACTGAACGTTAATAAGTAACGAATCGACTACACTGCATAGATTCATCATGCGTGTGCATGCGCAAACATGTTAGGCCGAAAATATCTGACGATGACCTCGTATCATGCACATAAGATACATTTTCTGATATAGAAAAAGAAAAACGCGGAAAATATTAAATTTCGAAAATGGAAAAGATTTTTTTTGAAAAAGGAACAAATGTAATTGTTAGTGGAAATATGATGAAAACTAATTTTAAAAGATCAAGTGTTTTGCAGCTAGTGATAGTTAGATGAACAAATTTAAATATAGATTCTAGATTAAACTATTAAAAGTGAATGGCAAGTGATCAGTTTGTCACCACAGTATTCAAATTATTTCGTTTTTGTATTAGATGAGTATTTGGAAATATAAATATTTCTAAAAGATGAAAAGCTACTGTTTTATTACTGAATGGATCTTATCTAATCATTTATAAATCTGTTTATGTAGATTTTTATTTACCTTAGCGCCATGAAGATGGTGGTATCACTATCGAAAGGCGCATAAGAAAGGTTTAAAAAAAGATCAGTAATGAGTTATTCAACATTTCAATTAAAAATAATATATAGTTTGAGGATTGAAAAAGTAACCTGCAAAAATTATTTAATTTTTTACTTTTATTCTAGTCAATTTTTTTATTTTTTATTATTTTTTATTTAATTTTTAATTTTTATTTGTTTTTTTTCGCTTTTTACTTTGATTCTAATCGATTATGTTTTAATAAGACTCACGTTTTATATAAACTCATTTAACTTAATATTTTTTAATTTCTCATCACTACTTTCAAAAATTCATATGATAACATGACTGGAAAAAAATCATAGTCTAAGCTTTGTAATACGAACGATGAAAGGTCGACAATCCTAATGTAAGAGGACGAACTTTCTTGTCTCTAGTGAGATCTTTACTAGAAAATCGTGATATCGTTTGGGATCCATACTCTATTACTAAAACGTGTCTATACTTCGAACGAGTACAAAGAAAAACTGCGCGTTTTGTATTGAAACGTGAGATCTCTAGTGAACTCTTAAAATAACTCGGATTAGTGTAGAAAAAAGAGAAATATATTTCTGTTTAAATGTTGAAATCAAAATTATTATTTTTTAATTCGTAAAAATATTATAAAATCCAAAGTTAATTAAATTAAGAAAGATTAAAGTTTGGAATTAACTGTGCTTTTAAATTAATACTATTTCTTTCTCTAAAAATATTTAGTAATAAAGTAAAGGAACAAAATGTCAATTTAAAAAAATATACATAGAATTTATGTTGTAAATTCGACTATGTATTTGTTAATTCGATTCTAATATTAAACAGGCGAATTAATTGATTTTATTCTTTAAAAATAAATAAATGATCTATTTTTATACCTCACTTACATACTCTGAAAAAAAGTATTAAAAAATAATGATCCTCAAACAAGTTTCAAACTTGATGATATATTTTTAAGTAAATGATTGTTCTGTATATTGATACAACATAATTTCATACATATTTAACATTTCAATTTTCGCCAGTTCTATAAGAATTGTGTTATATACCTTTAAACAATTTTAATTTAATTCGACAATATCATAAATGCGCATTGAAAATAAACAGCAGGTATATAACTAAAGAAAAACACAGAGAACAGTTCTTAATTAATGAAATACTTGGAAAATAGTTGATCAGCGAGGGAAAAATCAATTAGTAATTAGAAGAAGGTTAATTGCTGAAAGCTTTAAAATCTATATGAAATATTATTTTCAAATTGTAGTAGAATTTAATCTTACATTTTTTTTATACTTTTTATTGTTTACTTTAAGTATTTTATCTCCGATGAAAATCAATATTGTAGTATATTTAAATATAAGTAACAGTCACATTTAATTCTCGCATAAAATAATATTTGAATGAAACTGAATTAACTTTTCCGTGGAAATAAATGCCATATCTTAGATTACTGCATTGATTATTGTATACGAAGAACGTGCTTTTATTGAATAATTTATCATTTTCGTTGCCAAGTTACTGTCGGTTCTTACTTTGAATTTAAGCTTCTATATTTGAATTTCACAAGAGCTCGTATGCTCTTCAATATTTAAAAGAAATGATGTACTAAGAACAGACAGTACATCTTATTATTAATATTTAGAAATTTTTTCCTCATTAATGGATACATAAATATTTTTTCTCATTAATAATTTTTAAATTCCTTATCTCGCTGTGTTGTATATTAAATTTATGAGATTTCATTTAATAAAAAATGTTTTTTTTATGGAATTAAATTACAGTACGGGTTTAAAATTTTACAACATATCCTCGATAGCAGTGTCTATGTGAAACCAAAAGTCGCGTAAATAAGAAATGCTATACAGAAGAATTCATTTATAGTGGTCTCAATTGTAACGAATTTTCGCTTATAACAACGTAAATCAGGTTCAGTTTGGTTTTTTATTTAATTTCATTGCACATCCTTTTGTTAACAGTTTCGAATTTATAATGAAACTGTTATACTATTATTCCTTGTTTGAAAAAAAGTGATAATAACGACCAATTTTTAATATATAAAGGGTTTTGGAAAATATAATGATTTAGAATTAAAAATATGTAATTTTTCTCATAAAAAAGTGAAAAAAGTAAAGGCCAAACCTCAGAATCTCTATCGATCAATTGTATGTGAGTGGTCAATTGAATGAAATATTAATTCAGATTATTGATTCTTCTTTCTCATCATCATTGTTTTCTTGCCCGTTTTATTTCTAACCATACATTCTTCTATCTTTTCCTTAAAGTCTCATATCCAAAATAATTCTTGTCTTATTCTAGACAGTGGAAGATAGTCTTTACTATTATAGAGAAATGTCGATATTGAAATTAAGAGAAGCAACGAGACAGTACTTAGAGTATTATATGCCAAAATGAACCTTATTATCTTGCCTTGTGATACATATTAGGCATACAAATTAGTTCGGTTCCTTTTTTTAGAAAATAAATGTTTACAGCAGCTGAAAACAGCAACTATGAAAAATTGAACACATTTCTTCAATTCTTAAAACAAATTATTTTGAATAAATTTACTCCATCTGTCGGGTAACTGACGAATCACTTGTCTAAAAAAAGATGGCGGCTTTGAGTCGATGCATTTTTGGATCTCTCCCATTGTTATAGCATTTTTTGCATGTTTTAAGCATAACAACACTTTATCCTGCTGCTTCGGAAGCATTTTTTTAAATTGAAATGCGAAAAGTATGCAGTGCTCAATATGCTACTTTTCGGACACCATCGTGTTACTACTGTCTTGTGAGGTTATGCCAACTACTTGGTCAATATATATATATAATGTTTTCGAATGTTAAGTTTGGCACTTGAAGATTTTCATGACGAGAAAATATTTTAATTGAAAACAAAGTTATGATTGACTCAATTTAAAAGTAGAATTAATTTTTACATCTAAACTATATTGAATTATAGTCATTTTTCAAATATTCCCATATAAAGATTGAATTATTAAATATTCTCTCGATTTGAAATTTGAAAATATAATATAATAAAATTATAAAATTCGTATTGTTCGTGTTCTAGAGACCTTTTGGTAGTTTTATTTTGAATTTCATTATCTAATATATATATATATATGTATATATATATATATATATATATATATATATATATATATATATAATCCTTATAGTTTTATTAATATTATGCTATTTCAGTTGTGTAACTCCGAGGATTGCACATGACTATTATAAAGATTATTAATGTATGTAAAATGCAGTTCTAAACTTGTTAAGTATGTTATACATATAGAATATTATTTGTTTTCAGACTTAAACTTTAGTTGCATACTGTACGCTTATTTGCATATAATATTAAAATATTCATATATAGTTTTAATGCATGCATATATATATATATATATATATATATATATATATATATATATATATATGTACATACATATGAGTAGATGTAACGAAACGACTTTTATTGCAAAGGTCTTCCTTGGTTTCAAAAAACTTTTTAGTACGCTTTTCACAGTAACTGGAAGCAATACAGGACATTATTTGAATAAACAATGCACAGCACGAATGAACACAACGAGATGAAAACAACACAGGGATTCATTCGATATTTGTTGAATACTGAAGCTTTAAACACTTGTTCTAATAATATGATGAAATGTAGGTCAATTCAGTAATTTGGTATCAGTTAACAATAGTTCATACTTTATAAATACTAGTTATGTTCTATTCATATGTCGATCAACAAATAGTTTGACACAACTACACGTTTGTTTATATTATATATTTTTTTCTGAATAGTCGTTCATCTTTTCATTCTGAATTGTTTACAGATAAAGTTATTTATATATTTTACATATTCATTTTGTATTGAAAAGTTTTGTAAAATGGAGTAAATCATTTGTTGATTTAGATTTAGGACATACTTAATTTTTATACACATTTGAATAATATTTTTTTTAGAATAACTTCTAGTATCTACATGCAATATAATTTTATATCTATTTTTTTAAGTGAAAAGTCGCTTATGAAAGTATAAAAAAATATTATTAAACCTAATATATTAAATTATATTGAAAACGTATTAAAATGTTAAATAATCTTGTGTTAAAACTCGATACAAGTAGCATATGCCTTTGCAACATATTATAGACATATTCTGTCTTGTTCATGAATACTGAATAACATGAATACATTATTCACATGCTGAGATTTGGTGGTTTTATTTTCATATAGATGCGCTATCACTGCAGACGTTATATTGGTTTTCGAAAAGGTAATGTTGTAACAAACTTTGTCCGTTCTGACTGCATTTATTTCCTGATACCATAACATGTCGATATTGGAACGGAACGATTTTTCTCTAGTATTTATTAAGTTACTATCTTTTTTATTAAATAGAATATTATAGGTTAGAGTAGAAAATTTGCTTAATAAAATAAATGAATGAGCTTTTAAATATAATTAAGAATATTCAGTATACAATATTAGACAAAAGTATCCGATTCTGAAATTATATATATATATATGAATGTATGTATGTCTGTACTTTATAAATAACAAAATAAGGTGCAAGTAACATCGAAGCTTTAAATTTTAATATAGATTTTTTTTTGTTTTCCGACCGGATTTTCGATTATATTATTAAAATTATTACTTACAATTATAATTGTATGTTTTAATATCTGTGATCATGTTGATGCTTTATCTTGATGGTCTTTATCATTTTGAATCACCTGTTTGTTGTCCATCACTACATATCCAGTACTAGTGTCATCTTCAGATAGATTTTAGATAACTATTTTCAGGTAAGATTTTGGATAACTTATATAAAATCTGCCCAAAGATGACACACGTGCCGAAACTAGTACTGATTCCTCTATAAGTGGAAAATAGACACTTAAATGTTCCATGAGGACAACGCATTATTACTTACTATTACTTTGTAATTCAACTCAACAAAACGTTTTTTTTGGGTTTAAATTACGTAATTTATTGATACAAATTAATAAATTATATTTAAATATAAATAAAAGTTGTATAGATACATTACTTATATAGATATTATGAATAAGTAATCTTGTTATTTACGATGTTCAACATATTTTTCGGAGTATTAAACGTGGCAATTCTATAAAACTCTACAATCATAGCTCAAAAGACGACAAATTTGTACAGTGTAGGAAAAATTACTTATTAAACACAAATAAAAAGCAAGAAATGTAGAAATCTTCAATATTCCGTTATAAGCTTTCTTTCATGATGTCGTAATTACGCAGCCTAGCAACTTGCAAACCGTCAAACAATTCAAATGTCGATGAATTGTAATTAATTTATCCAGAACAGTGTATAGAATCTAATTAAATTTTAAAAGAATAATCTTATATATTTCTATCAACTAATTTTTTTTTACAACCATCGCATCCACTCACTAGTAATAAGAAAAATATAATATTACAAAAAATATCATTTTCTGTGAAACCTTTTTAATAAAGTACATAAGAATAAAATGCAATATTGTTAAATATTCCTTTTTGGGGTATTTTATTTAAAATATTGTCAAAAATGTCATTTTACAAACTTCATTTGATTTCACTGAACATTTTATATAATCAAATTGTTTTTTTTTTAAAAAAAAATAACACAGAAATGATTAAACTTCAGAACTTTCTAAACATGTTTCGTTTCCATTAAATTATTCTTTTCAATTATTTGTTTCGAGGGATAAAAATGAAACGTACGGTAAGGAACTTATTTATATCAACACGTTTTTAACCAGAAATGTTTTAAAAATATCTTTAAATACGTTGTTGACAAATTTACATTCATATCCACATAAATATTTGTAAAAGAAATATAGACATTCTTATAAAACATTTTATATTTATTATCACTTTGTTTCCTCTTGTAATGTTTTAAATATAAACATCTTAAAATATAACTGTAACCTCATTTCCAACATATTTATTATATTTTAAGGTACTATTCAAATTTCAATCTGTACAAAAGTGTGTTAATGATTACCGCGACAGCGTCAACATTTAATATAAGCGCTCATTTCTTATAAATATAATTTTTAGTATGTCCCGTATTTATTCTCGAAATATATATATATATATACACACACACACGCATTTATGCGTATGTATTCTGTTGAATTTTCAAACATTATATTATACTTATTTTATTTTCTACATACATTACCATTGTTGAAATAATTAGAGCGTTTTGTGTTTTGACTGATTTGTATTTGTGTCAATCTTTGTTAATACATACATTCATGTATTGTTTTGTATTGTATAAAAATAAATGAAACATCCTTAATTTAGATAAACCTATTTTTCAGATTATATTTATACAAATTGTGTACTTGTTATAAAAGAAGTAAATCAGTTAATCATTTTCAACTACTTGTAATTATTATTAACTAAATATAAGAGTGATAGACGGTTAAGTTTTTAACCTGTTAGGCTGTGTCGCCCTATTTTAAAAGTGTGTACATACATTGTGTCGCAAAAATGAGGGAATGACAAGTATATTCGTCAAACATAATTGCTGTAAAATTGAATTAAATTATAACGAAATGGCATTTGATTTTTTTGAAAATTCAATAATTTTGTTGGTCAAATTCATCTTCATGACGGCTATACTCGTCATACAAAGCTGATGGGTTAAAGTATGAATATTTATGTTTAAATTCGAAGGATGTCGTATAATTGGTATAATATTTTAATAAAAAAAAACATAATTTCCGATAAAAAGGATATAAAAAAGATAGGTTATGAAATTTGGTCTTGATTGAAATATAAAATATTTTAAATGAGTAGATTGTTGTATTGAATTTTCTTTAGCGTTCTTCTTTTGTATTTAAAATAAAAAAAAAGTATTATTTATTATATTTTCTTTTGTTTGTCGTAAAATTAAAAAAATGTTATTATTAATTTTCAGATTCTTAATGAAACTGAACAGTAACTAATTCGATTCAAATTTGTACATTTCAGTATTGATACAGTTCGGACAATAATTAAATTCACTTTCACAAATTAATTATTTTTTCATTTCACAAACCACAAAACTTTTTTATGATCAGAAATATCCAATAAATAATTATTGATCATTTTCGATTGTTGCTTTTTCACTTCTATTTTCTGCTGTAAAATTTATATTTTTCTGTATAGAAACAATTGATTCATTTTACTAAAACTGATTATCGAATTGTCTGACCTTTCTCAATGCAAATTTTATGAACTGCAGATTTAACAGCCTACATTTTTGTTCCAAATAAACGATCTGAAATAATTTTAATATAAAAATAGTATTGTTATTGTTATTTGACAATACCTTTCGAAACAAGCAGTTTTTTTTAAAGTGAAAGTGACATTTAAAGTAGGATTTAGTCCATTTACTTATTGACAGATTGTTCAACTTATTTTAGTTCAGAACGAAAACGAAATACTGAGTAAGATTTTTTATAGTTATGAACTTTAAAACATCAGAATATTTTTTGTCTATTTTAATGCAGAGAATGCATTCTGGTATGTAGAAGGGTATTTTTATTCTTGTTCGGTATTGTGGATGTATATAAATGTTTATCAAATATTACGAATACAAAATAAAATTAATTCATACATTCAGTAAAAAAATCTTTATAAGGAAACAATGAGATATTATGTATATATATCTTATGTTTAAAATTTACATTTAAATATGCAGTATGATAAAAACGTCAGTGCATTAAGGGAACGTTTTATAAAATATTCACATTAACTCAACAAAGCTAGTACATTTTATTCTACAGACCATCGTATACATTTTTTAAAATAATTTTACTTTAACCCACAGAACGGTCTACTCTGAAAATTTTCATTAACTTATTGTCCACATCCATTGTCTACTTGACGTCGTTAATTTCTGTAGCATAATTGTAAAATAATGATGTAATTTTAAGAGTAAATTACGGTAATCTAAAACGGTGATTTATAAAGTAATAATTGCGATTTATGTTTGGGTCACGGTACCATTGTAATTGTGTCTCTACTCATATTTATATGTATAATAATAAACCTTTAGTGTTCATATTATATCTTAGTACAATATTCGTAATATGTTTACAAAATATTCGCGATATATGCATGCTTATATTTCGTTTTATATGAATTCTCAGTCAAGAAAATTAACCTGATTGCATAAACATTTTTTTTCTTTATTATACATATGATTGATCGTTTTATCGTTATCATAAGTATTTGTGTTATGAATTTGATTCGTTTTTATCAAATTTACAGTTTAATATCATATTCTAACGACAGAATGTATTTTTGAAATGGAATATAAACTGACAATTTATTAGTCTCGAATTTAAAACTATATTTTTTTTATATAAGAAGCAATTAGACAAATTATAAATTTAAATTCGATTTTTAAAATTTATTTGATTTTAAATATTGTATTTGTGTATTTTTTTTATTTTTTAATCGTCACTACACACATATATTCCGTGTATAAATTAATTCGGTGCCTATTTTATAGAAAATGAATACAGGTAACTCTCGTCTAATGCGGTTCATAAATTGTGGCAATCCTTGCATAACGCAGTCTGCAGTTTCCCAGAACTCGGCGCATAGACATGTACATTTAATCATAAAAATACGAAATGGTGGAAGTGGCAATTTGGTTTATGGCTGTACAACGTGTTACAGAATAGAGACGTATTGTTTTCATACATCACAGACTATATTTAACATTTCATGTTTGTCGCATCTTACTTTAGTATCGTTCTTTTTGGCACTACAAAACATCTCTATTCTGTGTTTTATGTACCGGAAATTCCTCTTTGGCATTTTAATAATTTTTGACCAATTTTAATAATTTTATTTTTAGTTTGTAGTTTATGTTTTGTTAAATGAAATTTTCCAAATTAAATAAAAATATTTTTTTCTTCACTTGATAGATGAAGTATGTACGTTTTATTTAAATGAATCGTTTTTGGAACGCACGCCTACTTTTTGTATGCAATCTGATAACGTAATTTTTATAACACAACATTTTTCTAGAACCTAACTACCGCGTTATACGAAGATTACCTAAATGTATTTAGGGAAACATGGAACACATTTCAATCCTCAAAATATCCTCTATATTTTTTATAACTTTGCAGTCATCTGTCAGTTAACTGACGAATCCCTTGCTGAAAAAAAGATGGCTGCTTTGAATTGATGAAGTCGTCAATGCATTTCGAATCTCTTCCACTCTTTTAAAATTTTATGAAAAGTCTCCTTCCTTTTAAACCTTGCGAGCGAGGTTACAGCCGTATCTTATCTTCTTTTTGTTTTCCTGGCTGAGCTCGTATAGAATCAGTCTAGCTTTTTAATTTTTTCTAACCGATGTAAACGACAGGAAATTGTTTACTGGGTAACTACGAGTTATTGAGCGAATTCCTGTTCAGTCTGGACCGAGTTAGACCTTAACATTTAAAGATATATAATATTTTTAAATGTTACGGTTGGGGGTTTAAAATCCGAAAACGTCGAAAAAGATATTTTAATTTAGAACAGAGTTGCGATTGATTCAATTTAAAGGCATCGAGTTTATTTGTATACCTAATATATTCAAATATTATTTTTATTAAAATAAATAAAATCAGTTTTATCAAACGGAACCAGTTATTAATTAAATTGATTAGCACAGTTGCATTGAAAGATGTCTAAAAGTCGTGTTTGCATTATTGGCATAGTTTTATTGAATTGAAAACATTTCCCGCTGTTATAAATAACAAATATGAATTGAGGTCAAGTTAAAAGCCAACGCTCATTATTCGGTCATCAAATATCACTTGAACCATGAAGTAATTGACAGCACGGACCATTTTAATGTCGTGCTGAGAAAAATGTATGTTGATTCTTTATATTTTAATGTATAATGTATAATGTATAAGAAGCATAATGTTTGTGTTAGCACATCATTCATATTTCACAACGAATGATTTCGTTGGAAATTATATTCAGATCTGGGTTTTCTAAAAAAGAACCATTTTAATATTTTAACACTTTCACATTGTATTATTAAATTGGTCGATTTTTTTAGTTTTCATAGATTTGAAAAGATCTTTGTGTTATTTTTTTTATGTTATGTGTATTAAAGTATTTAAGATTTGAAAGTTTAATGGGAAGTTTTTTTTTAAAAAAAAATATATAATTTCTTTTAAGTTTCAATTTTTTTATAGAACACTCATGGAATAGATGGATTATTTTCAACATCAAAAAATATTTATCTAAAAATTAATTTTTGTTTAAAAAATCCTTATATACAAAAAATGTAGCTGTAAAATTATTCGAGAAACAATTTTTTAAAGAGAATCTTTCAAAAAACAATTCTTAAAAAGTTCAATTTTTTGAAAGTATACTTTTTTGATAAAATGTTTTCCTCATTTGCATATAAATAATTTAGGTCAGTTTTCAAGTCTTGGTCAATCAAAGTTGTAGTCTAGAGAGGTTTGATCAGACCTAGTCTCGACTTATCAGAACTAATCAGATGAGGTCAGATTAATTTCGAAAAAATAATTCATAATCCAATTCTTTTAAAGAATCTTATTTTCAAAAATTTTCGAACAGTTGTATTTTTCAAGAATTGTATTTTCTATTAGTTATCAACGCGCCCTTAAACCCCAAAGAACAACAACGACATGCATTTGTAATAGTTTCATTTTAGAACATTAGTATTGTCAAATGTCTTTCAAAGAATTGTTTTCTGAGGATCTTATAACCTACAAAAAAGTTTTTTATATTTAGAAATTGTTTAAAATAATTAATATGTTCATAATATAAAAAATACAATTTATAAAATACATGAATTTTTTTCTAAAATAAATTTTATAATAAAGTATTTGTATAATCTATACATTAAATTACAGTTTTTATATCTTTTGATCTAAGAATAGTACTAAAAAAATGTGTATGCATTCTCATAAAACTTTTATTTTTTCCGTTATCGCATTTATATTTACAATGACTATAGATACTATCATTTTATTAATTCATTTACTATAATAAGTGTTATCTGATACACGTATGCATTATGATATGCATCTGATACACGTATGAATCATATTTAATTTGTAATTTGATAGATTCGCTTTATGATAATATTTATATATAAAAAAAACACTATACTTTAATTCTAAAACAAACATTTTATAATTTTCCTGCAGTGTTATTAATGTCATCGAAATGAGTATAAATAACAATTCAAATTATCAGTAATCAATTGTTGAATATTTTTATGTAAAAATTTATTGGATGTTTGTGGGAAAGTGAAAAGTTCTTGTCTGAAATTGTTAATAAAATTTAAATGGAAAGATTGTCATTTTATTGCTAAAACTATAAATCTAAATTCATTTAAACTGCTGCCATTATGATGAGATTATGTTGAGAACTAAAATCGTTTTTTTCCGAAAAAAACAGTGTTTTACTTGCTTTTTTACCATACTTCTCAAGCGACCCTCGTGTATATATATATATATATATATATATATATATATATATATATATATATATGTGTGTGTGTGTGCCAAGTTTTAACCTATAAATTCATTGAGAGGTTTTAATCTAATCTAGTTGGAAAGAGCTGATATTATAACAATAATTAAATAAAGAATTATATTTCATATTTTTGTTTCGTTAGTGATGTCTTAACTAGTGTTTAATGTTTTTGATAAGAACTACAACTAGTTGTTTTTGTTAAAATTATAAAAGTGTGTATTTTGCTTATCGTGAGATTGTAAATTAGTCATTAGTCGATTAACAACTAAACCAATCGCATTGTTGGTCTAAAAACGTATTTATATTTATTAAATTTATTTATATAAAATTAAGAAAGTTTATATTTCATTAATAATATTTTAATCATTATCAAAAAAGTTATAATTTATGAATGGTATTATAATATGAGGTCGAATGATTTTTTTCTTAGATTGGTTTATTAAATATTTAAGTTTATGTGGCTCTTTTGTGCATTATAACATAGAAGTACATCACACTTCAAAAATTAAAAAAATGATTTATGTAAAAGAATGAATTGTTAAGGTTTCGAAGTTAGAGAACAGCGTTCATCGTATTACTCTTTGATCTAAATTTTACATTTGTATAATTTTTTCTGGGAATATGATGTAATTCTAGAATTGAAGATTTGCTACTATTTAAGCACTTCATTAACAAAAAATTACCAATTAAATCAGTATAAATATATATATGTGTATGTATTTGAAAGAGAAGAACAGTGTTATAAAAATTATAATTTATGTTTTATTTATCTATTGATGATGTTGAAAGTATATTTAGTAATGTAATACTTTTATAGATAAGTGTAAAGAATAAAAAACATTAAAATACAACTCTGTCCTGTGACATAGATGATAAATAATGAATACATACCCTACAAACTGACAATCAACATTAAACAAGATTCGTCGAAAGTCTGTTTTATTTCGAGTGTTGGTAAAATGGATGTCGACTAAATGAGGGTCTGTGGGGAAAAGATGTTATGCTGAATATGTGTGTGAGAGTGTTTGTGTGTGTGTATGCATAATTAGATACGTTTGTGTACGTGTTTATAAGATATATATATATATATATATATATATATATATATATATATATATATATATATATATATATACAAGTGTGTATATGCTCAAACGTATATTCATATATTCTGTGTAGTTTTTCAAAAACATTAAATAACATTTTTTCTTTCTCGCTGACAACCCTGATCCACCGTTGACAGAGCATACACAATTTGCATTTCCGTCGACCGTTGAATATGTGCACATTTATGAGGTCTTCCTCCGCGTACACTCAGATAATTTTCCTGTCGTTGATCTAACAAACCGAGAAACGACGGCACAAACGGACACAAACGTGTCGCCGCCTCGTTTCCATGACGACCAGGCCTCTGCCAGAGGTCGAAGTTTTACCGGATACCGGAGTTCGCTCCATTTGTTTGTTAGACGACGTTAACCTCCGTCGCGACGCGCTTCCAAATTAAATAATCGAAATGAAATCGCCTCGAGCGTTACGTCATCACATGCGTCCGGTTTCATTTACCGACGATGCAGTCTACAGAGTGTATACTTTTTATTTGAACTTGAACTGAGTCTTAATTCGAATTCGCAGAAATATAAATTTAATTATACTTTTATAATAATAATCGATAGGGTTAACATTTTACTTAGTTGAACATGTCAGCGTAGAGAATTCATAAAAAAACTGCAAATGAAGATTAATTATAATATTAATAATAATGTTATTAATAATGATATGTATTGCAAGGAACAGATTTTATTACATTATTAATTCATATTTCTAACATAATTATAACAAATTGAGTAGATAGAACGTATTTGTATATTTCCTTGATTATATTTTATGCGACTTCACGAAAGCCCGTTGTTAGTATTTTTATGACGTTTTCGATTTTCATTATCTGTATTGTATTGGTTGAAGAATGGCAATACAGAAATAGGATATTTCTTTAGGGATCAGTAGAAAATTTGTCAAGGGGAATTGTGGATACTACAGAACATATTAGAATGGTCACTCAAGTGTACATGAATAATATTCGACTGAATGATAAATGGTATATCATCTTATATCTCCAACATGACTTCGAAGCATTTGAATTCTGAATATGTATATTTCTAAGAAAATAGATGTTGCCCTGACTAAGTAACTGATAAATACTGACACTTGATACTGGGTGACTGTAAGACACTGACACTGTCATTATTTAAAATACTGTATTTATCTGAATTGGTGATACGTGTGTATTATTTCTAGCACTTAAATGTAATCAATTTTAATGTGTAATTGATTGTGAAAATCAATTGTATGCTAGTAAATTTAATATTGAAATAATGATAAGATTGATTTATGAATCATTCAGATATGATTAACATTTTTTTTTGTTAAAATTCTGGAGTGTATATATTTTTTTAATTTATTAATTTACAGTTCTGTAAACGGTAAATTAATTTCGTTATGTTTTTTGTACGTAGACATTTTTTTCTGTAATTTAATATTCATCTTAAAAAGATTTAAAATAATAACCTTTTATTTAGTTATTCGTCATAATAAAATTGTAATTACGACTGTTTTAATATTGTTAAAAACTTAGTTTCTTAGAGAATTATGAAATATTTCTCCTTTCATTCTTTAAGTTTACTAAAAAAGTATACATCAAATGTAAAAAATTTCTTTAAAAAATCAGTTTGAATCCAACATACTTTTTTTAAATTCAAAAATTAAGAATTAATATTTTTTGTAGATATTTTTGGGCGCCATAACTAAATTCAGTCTTAAAAATATTTTTGTCATTCTTGTACAATCCGTAAATAATTTTTATGATCAAATATGCTTAATAATTGATTAGTGATCATTTTGATTACTTTTAATGCTTATTTCGTTGGCGATATCGCCATTTTCAAAACCCTAAGATTGTCAGCGATATAAATATTATATTTTTCATAACCTTAATGCTCTGAAAATGAATATATCCACATCGAAATTCGTGTAGTCAGTCTAACAAAATCAGTAATAATGAATTATTGAACATTTTTGATCAGAATAAAATTTTGATGTTTTTGGATGGAGTGAAAAATCGATTTTAAAAATATTAATTAAAGCGATAATTTTGATTTTTTGTTACTTCAATCAGTTATCAAAAATGGCGAAATAATTATGAAAATCGTGTATCATGTTTCATTTGAAGAAATACAATTAGTTTATCTTAAAATTCAGTTTCTTATAAACTTGAAAGTAAAAATTATAAAAAAGATATTTTCCAAATGAATTTTTCACTTACCATAAAACATTATTTTTAATTAAACATGTTCCATAACTGATTAATGATCATTTCTGAGGGTTGCTTATTTCGATAGGAAACATCAACTTTGTATCGCTGAATTATATGAAAATCTTATAAAAAAGTGTGTTTTGCAAAGGTGTTTTGTGTCTTAGCAAAAATCGAAAATAATTAATTTTTGAACATTTTTAATTAAAGAAAATATTGTGATTTGTGGGCTGAGTAAAAAATTCAATTATGAAAGTGAATTTATTCACAGTGCCAAAAGTATATTGTGCAATAATACGTTATTTTATCATAAATAGTTTTTTGATTGAACAAAAATAAATTTTTTATTAGAAAAAAGTATTCCTCAAAAAATGATTTAAAATGAGAACTTTATTAAATTCGTTTTGGACGAAAATTCAAGTGTACTAACCGTTTAAATCTTATCTTGATTTCATTTATTCAAGCCGAAACTAACGACTTAAACGGTCGGATTTTCAGTTTTCCCTTTTAAATCGTATAATATATATCTTTGATTTATCAGGAAGGAGCACTCTGTATACTTAAACATACGTTCGTGGTTTATCTCTTTGTAAAATATCCCTAGAGGCATTCATCGTTATTCATGCGAGATTAACAAATGTGTCTAAAAATTTGCTCACACTCATTTGATAACTACTGATTTTAATCAGGGTATTTATTCAAATCATCTCTGTTTAAATTAATGATGCGGGCGATGTGCTTTATTTGAAATAATCCAATATTTTATAATCAGTTTTATATATATATATATATATATATGTATGTATATATGTATGTATGTATGCATGTATATATATATATATATATATATATATATATATATATATTTATTTATGCATGCTCATTAAAAAAAAGTACAACGTATTTCTGTATGGCATTCACTACATTATTAATTACACTTCGTTATACTTAATCAGTAATTTTTTAAAGACATATACATAAAAAGGCGCATTTGTGAAAAATATTACTAGTGGCTACATTTTCATTAGAATAATTTACATTTAATCTGCATACCCGGTTTGTATATATGCACGAATATTAAATTAACTCGAAACTCATTTCATAATTTTTTTTTTTTAATCAAAATGAAATTACTGCCATCGTGTTGCAGATGTATAACGCTGCTTTTGGTTTTAATTTCGTGTTGTTTAAATCTGTCCCGATTTTCATGATTGCTCTCCCGAGTAAAAATTAAATAGTAAACGCATTAATACTACAGATTTATGCTTCAGGCGGAACAGAAAATCGCAAACCTCTTAAAGTTGATTTTCTCGTTTGCAGAAAGCAATTAACTTGTTCTCACCTTATGGTTCAGCGGAAATACATAAATAAAATAAATTAAACTTTAATCTGTAACATATATATATATATATATATATATATATATATATAACGGAATGTTTCAGAACAAATCTGTGAAGAAAATATTGCAATCTGAGTTTTAGACTTTCTTAAAAAAATTCTAGAAAATGTTAACAAAACTGTTTAGTCACTTATAATTACTTGTTTTTTATGATTTTTGAATATTTCTATAAGATTGATTCAATTTGTATCAGCATATCTTTCTGTAAATGTGAATAAATTCATTTCTCAAATGAACTTTTTTTATTTTACAAACCAGAATTTTTTTCTGAACAAAAATGTTCAATATTTGATTAGTAATCAGTTTTCATTGTATTTTATATACGTTTAGCCATCGATGGTATCTTCTACAGAGTACAAAAATGAAGAAAAATCTACCTTAAATGAAAAGATCTTATTTTCTGTTCTACTTTAGAAAACGTTTATTTTACTAATAGATTACTTAATAAAAAGTTTTACTTAATTAAAAAGGCTTTTCTGCCGGACAGCACTCCGCAAATGATGACAGTTTCATCGAAATGCTAGTAAGCAACAATGAAAAGTAATCAATACATACTTACATACTTTTTACATCCAGTTGAAAAAAAGGCTGCCGAAGCCACAGGAATAATTTATTCATATTTCGGGGAAGATGTTTTAACGCATAAAACATAGAGAAAATCCTAAAACAGTGGAAGAATTCCGAAAATGCATTACAACTTCATCGACTCAAAGACGCCATTTTTTTCGAAGGGATTCGTCAGTTACTTTACAGTTAGAGAAAAGTTACAAAAAATAATGCAGGATTTTTCTGTTAACATTCATTTTCTATTAAAAAGGCACCGAATTAATTTGCATACATAATAAAATTGATATACAAATGAAACCTTTATTATGAATGTTTCTTAAAAGTTTTGAGGATTTTACTTTAGTAGTTAGTAAATTAAATTTTGTATATTTAAATTAATTTGATAGTGTTATGCATCGTCATATTTAATTTTAAAAGAGTATACGTTGGAACGGTTATAAAAATTGTTAGAAAATAAAATGAAGAAAAGATGAAATCTCATTCATACAATTACGGTGTTAAAAGTGTTCGTAATGAAAAAAGAAACGAGTAAAACTTTTTTTTATTTTACTTTGTTATTATATGTTCTTTAATATAAATTGTTGTATCCGAAGAATATATTACATTTTTAATATTGATGAAAATATTATACAATTTAAAATTAAGCATGTCAACACGTAAAAGATTGCTTTTATTATGAAATTTTAAATGAAAATAAAATATTTTAAATCAATCCAATTAAATATGCTTTATTTTGATGATAAATTATTTATGGTATACAAATATTATCGTAAATTATAACTGTTTTAATATTGAACTGGTTAATTTATATAAATAAATAATAATAGTATTACTGATAGATTTTATATGGCCAGAAGCCTTTGGAATTTGTTCTTTGACATTATGTCAATTGATAATGTTATACTACAGAACGATCGTATTATATTTGCTAGGTAATTACAGCTTTATGCTGCACAAAGCACTTCAATTAATTGATTTTGTTGCCAGACCCAAACGTTCTAGTCATAATTGAGATAATAAAACAATATATTTTGTAGTTTGATTAGTTGTAGGAAATTTTATATATATATATATATATATATATATATCCCACGTTATTACAAAAGTAGTTAACTTTTAATTATAAACGACTTTATTAAAATAATAATTAAACTGCATTAAAAAAATTTCATGTTTTCGATTATACAAATATTTCTTTATAAAGTGTAAAATAACTAAACGAACAAGTATTTGATTGTAGTATGCACTCTGTAAAAAAACGAACGATAATTATAAATTTAGATTAAAACCGATCGAAATTTTAAGCATGTAAGGTAGTTTTGGCTGTGTTGATGATCGGACGCGTTGAATGAATAGAAATCTGTTCACGTACGCGTGACAACCAATCGCGTCGACAAATCGATAGCGCCCCTAATAACAATAAATAATTCATGAGTAGGATTACAGATCTGTGCACACTTTTGGCCTCTGGTAGCCTCTTTCATGTCTATTCGGTCACGGTTGTATTTTGGGACATCTGATAAGAACGATAGAAAATGTTAGATGACGTTGCTTTTGATGATTTTTCGTTTTCTTGCTAGAACGAACATGTTTATTGATAAAGTTTAAAAATATTAGTTATACGCACAACTGAGTAAATTTAAATCAGATTCTTTTTCTATTTTATAAAAAATATTTCTTTTCCATCTTGAAAATTAACTACAGTTTAATATAAAATCTGTTATTAATATTTGGATATATTTATTTTCAATCTGCATTCAGACTTTATATACATACATATATATATATATATATATATATATATATATATATATATATGTATGTATGTATGTATGTAAGTAAGTATATATATATTAATTAAAAATGTTCTAGATACATTGATTACTTTTTTGTTCTTAAAATATTTAATTAGTTTAAATGTGGAATCATTTTTAATTAACATTCATACTTAGATCGAATAAATTATTCAGTCTAGACTGAATAGTTATCTAAACATAATACTAGAAAAATAGTTACCTCCGTCTAGACTTTTGAAAATGGGAACTACTTTTTACGGTTTATTGTTTAGATAACGTGTAGAGAGTAATGGGATCTGAACTATTTATTCATTCTGTATTTCAATGCTAAAAACACATTAATACCTTTTTATTTATTTACTAGAAATTCTGATTCAGAAGAACGCTGATAAAAATCTTCCAGCAGATTTATTACTTTTTCAATTACACTTTCATGTAAATTCCTAACATAGTATATATATATATATATATATATATATATATATATATATATATACACACATACACACACAAATGTATCGTTGTATTTGAAGATATTTGTAGATATCTTTTTGTTTTTATATTAGCAGAAAATACGGCGTTGATGTTAGAGATTACCTTAAAGACCATTTCATTAATTCAAATAATATGATTGATGTTCGATTTTTGTGATAAATTTTATCTAGATTTTTTTGTTTGTGATTCGTAATTTACAATTTATCTCTCTCTCTTCTCTCTTTCTCTCTCTCTCTCTCTCTCTCTATATATATATATATAAACCTTGATGTATTTTCAAAAGTACGGAAAAACTTGTTTAATTATAAATGAGATTTACTTTTTGTCAGTATTGGAATACTAAATTATTAAATTTTCTTTGTGGATCTTATCATTTGTAATTTAAATAAATACTGATAAATTATTTAAAGTATAGATTTTTTTTAAAAGAATGTAAATAATACTTAAAACATAAAGATTATTCCTATGACCAATATGAATTAAATAAAATGGCATTTTTTTTATTTAAGATAGATATTTGAAATTATACATTTGAAAAATATTTTTAATACATTTTCCTGTACCTAGTTGTCGTAAAGAGTCATTGTGATAGCCTCACATCAAAGTAATCAATAATTATTTGTTGAACCTGTTTAATAAGAACATTTTCTTTTGGGTTGTGGGAAATAATTCATTTGTGAAAGAAAATTGAAACGTTTTCATTTACGTGTTCCAATACATTTAAGTTTTTATAACTGTTACAAAATTCACTTTTATAAATTACTCTTTTATTCTCAAAAAAAAACTTAAAAAAAATTTTGGTCCAGAATGTTTAATAATTTATTATTGATCATATGGATTGTGGCTCATGCTTTTTTAAATGGAGATCATATCATTTTCAGAGCTAGGTATAGAAAAATAATCGTGAACGTACATTCTGGTTTTTTAAAAAAAATATAAATGTAAGAAAAACAGATTATATATTTCTGATTTTTCTAAAAGTCAGATTATAAAATTAAAAACTATAAAGAACGTACATAATTTTATAAAAAAAATAAGTATTTGTAATGAGAACACAGTCAATTCTAATATATAATTAAAACGAACAAATATAATTAAATAATTAAAACGAATGAATCAGAGAACAACTATGCTTATAACTTAAAAATGTTGAAATCAAAACAGTGGCAGTTGTACATAAATATACATAATATGTTGAATTTCTGATCGAATATCAAAAATTCCAATGCACATTGTAATAAGTATGCAACAGATTTTAATATAATAATAGTACTTTTGCTTAGTTATACTATATAAATTACTCTGGTGGTAAAGATGTATTTTAAAATAAAAATAAAGCATACCTGTGAAGGTAAATATAGAAAAAGGAAATACTTTCAAAATGCAGGATTGTGATTCTAAGCTGTCATTTCTTTACTAAAAATTAAATTTACCCACATTTTTTCTCAAATTTTCTACTTGTAATCATTTGTACATCTAAAAAAAGGAGTAACTAGTCTAAGATGGAATTCATTTTATACTGAATATAGCCATTAAACGATGCGAAAAGATACGCTTATGTTGCATTTTTTTTTATTTTTGCTGAATAAATCCATACTAGAATAATAACTATATGTAAGAAACGTACCTGACTTGCCGCGTTCCGATCAAACGTTGTACCACTGTACACTAAATGATGCTAATTGTCTTGTCAGTTCATTAAAAATATTTTTATATAAACAATTATTTTTTTAGTAATTTTATATAGATCGAATTTAAAAAATTTGAACTCATCACTGTAAAATAATTTTAATAAATGAGACAACAAATTCCTAAACCGTGTTTACGTTTTATAGAAATTCTCATAAAATACAAATAAATATTCTATACGCATATTTTGAAATTTCCAGAAGCAAATTTATGTTTTTGATATCTCGATGGCCTGAATATCATAAATGTCTGCTCTCGTATTCATTGAATTTATGTATATTTTAAATAAAAGTTCAAATATTTTATAAATGGTATGCATATATAACCCTTTATTTTTACTCAGAGCAAAAAATAAAATTCAAAATTAATGTGAATGGATACATTTTATAAATTTATTTTAATATCGATTACGAAATAATTATTCGCTATTGACCATTTGATGATTACAAATTTAAAAGTATTCAGTTATAATCAAATTTAATACTTTTAATATCACAATAAAGTCTTCAGTATTGTGGCTAAATTCACATTCACAAAAGTGAATTTTTCACTCCCACAAACCACAAAAAATTTGCTACTCAAAATTGTTCAATAATCAAAAAAAATGTGGTTTGTGCGGAAGAGAAAAATTCATTTGTGAAACTCTTTGATATTTCGTTGTAATTTGGTATTGAACAAATCTTTATTCAGTTATTTTTGATATAGAATTTGTTATTTATTACTATATTTTATTTACCTATTATTTTCTTGATTTTATCATCAAAATGTTTTAAAAATAAATATATTATACTTTGTGACAGTTCGATTAACATACATTTCAGTACTAAATGCATTTTTATGTACTGTAATAGAGTATTAATTGAGTTGAATTGTATTTCCAATAAATTCTTTATCTCAATTTTTCACAATTTGATACAGTACATTATACACCGTATAGATTTTATATCTCTACTAAATATGGTTAATTTGCGTCGGTGTAGCGCTGTAAAAACAAGCATGTAAATGCGGTGGCCTATTGTTTACATAACATTTTCAGGAAATTTGTGTTTTTTTAGTCTATATTTATTATTTTTATACACTTGTTTTTTTTATATTTAAGTGGAATTTTTATCTCTAATTACATATTATTTTTTTAATGCAGGGTATCGTGTACGTGATTTAGTTTTATTTCAAAAAATAAATAAAATACATACAGAATGTTACTATTGTTTTATGTCATGATATTAAAAACATTACTTTTAATTAGAAGCTTCATTGCATTTGATACACTTCTAGATTATAGATATAACGAAGCTTATTTAAATAACATTAATAAAAAAAAAGTATATGATCTACTGATATAATAATAATTTGTTTATGTTTCAACCATCTGTCATAATATTTGAATTCAAAATATTAAAATTAGCAAGGTTTATTAAAATGTTGACTAAATAACTCTAAGAATATTGTAAATGATTTAAATTATTTAATCGCATATTTAAACATGGAATCAGTAATTCGAAAAATGGATTGATTGCTTTTATTTAAAAAAGCACTCTATACACAAGTGTAATTCTTTTTCTGTAATGGAGCGGAAGAGGTAGTCGTTATAATACCCCCTTTTCATTGGAAAGGTCAATGACTTGTATTCAATACTATCAGACATTCTGATCAAGATTTTTCTTGGTATTTTTATCTGAATCTCTACTTAAGAATGGGTGTCGTATTATTTTATTAAAAAATGTTAATTATTGTGTTGATCGGATTTTCGACGTATGATTTTTTCATTCGTTGTTTTTTTTGTTACGAATATAGACGTCGTGTATATATTTATAAAAATATGTAAGCATTAAAATTTCAAAATTAATAATAACTTTTTTTTATAATCTTTTAAATTCTTTGTTACATTTTTAAGTCGTTGCTAAAATCTTTATGAATTTTAAAGGAGTATTATAATTTTTTTAATAACTTTTATATATTTTTTATGATATTCTATTTTTGACATAAAATTTAATTGTCAAATAATAATAATACAATCTTATATTTTTTAATACTGCCTTTATTCTTTCCTTATTCGAATTTTTATATAATATATAATAATTCGAAAATGTTTTAACGGTTTCTGAGACCTCTCGAAATATGAATACATCGTTTAATTTCAGCAACGTACACTTTATCGTCGCATTATATTTTTTTATACGACCGGCATTGTTTCGGCCATATAAAATATTTTTTATGGAACATCCCGAATTTTACAGTACGACGGATCTACAAAACGCATGGTAATTTACAGCTCGACAACTTTTTTATTTTATTTCAAGGATTGTCGAGACGAAACACGCTTGCGTACGTTTGTGTGCTAAAAAGGGAACCACAGTTTTACATACCTAACCCTCATCACCTTTGTCTTTATGGTCACTAACAAAACGTCGGTCGCGTGTGCATCGTTCGGCAGACAAGGGCAATTCTGTGTCGCCGGGGAACAGTAGGTGCAGGATACAGTGGTAGTTCGTCAAGCTGTGATTTGTAAGCCGCCGTTGTTGAGGTCACGACCTTTTCATTAATCTTACAACAAACTAAAATTGTTGACCGGCGCCTCGATATTTATATTGGACATGCAATGTCTTCTTCACATCTTCATAAGTTCATGTATATTCCTGAATGGATTTATTTATAAAGCATATTATTTTTTTTGGAATAAATTAACTTTTTATAAGTTTATTTTTACTTTCTTAATTCAGTTTAAACATGTTTTCTGTTTTCAAAAAATGTGTGAATATTTCAATGATTTAAAAAGTTTACATGATGAACTTTGGAAATGTATTAAATAGATTTAAAAATTTGTAATTTTTTTTATCAAAATATTATTTTTTAAACAATATGTTTATTTTTAATTATGAACATCATATTCATATTTATAATATATACAATTTTTATCTTCATTTAATAGGTTTATTAGCATTTTGTAACAAATTTAAAATTTTAATTCAAAAAATAAGGTAATTTTTTAACTGTTTAAATTTTCATATTAAAATGCAAATAATTTAATGGACCTCTTTTATATAACTTTTGTGCTGCTCTCAAATATAACAAGTATGTGCTTATTTCCAGTGGCGTGCCTATTCTTTTTGGATAACACTAAAAAACTAATTATAGACTAAATTGATTTTTACAAATTATCATTCTTTGCGAATTGATCATTTTGATTTTCAAATTTTTCTATGCTTTCTTTTCTATGCATATTCTGAAAAATATTTTGTAAATAAAAATAAATTGCATCTGATGCGTTCAAGTCAAGTATAAATGTATTTTTTGTTAATAAATTAGTTGAAGCAGTTTCTCTGTTGTCGTTTCAGATGCTGTGTTACTCGTTTATTAAGTTTTTGTTGAAATCGTCTAGTACAAATACTCAAACTTATTCTTCTTTAATCATGTTATTAAACGCTATATACAAAAGTGTCATGATATTCAACGATGATAAAAGATCACGTCGTGTAATTTGTCACAGTAAACTTATTTAATTAAATAATGGAATACATATTTTTCAAACACTTATTCAAAATGATTGCATATTGTTTTTCTATAAATATTTTCATATATATTAATTTCTTTTAAACGATTTGATTTTTTTTCGGTTTCTTTAAAACATAATCATCTTTTTGTTTTCAATGCAATATTGTTTTGTTCTAGATTTGATGACAATATTTTAGATACGTTTGTCGTATACTGATTTTGTGTTATCTAGTTTCTGTAATTGGAATATAAAAATAAATTAGGTTCTTAGGCTGATGTTATTTGATTTTTTAATGCATTCGTTAATAAAGTTTATACTTCATATATATATATATATATATATATATATATATATATATATATATATATAAGCATGCTGTAATTTAATTGTACATATTTATAAAAAATTCACATAATTCATTTTCATTATGGTAGGTTATCCAGGATTAATGACACATTTTCCGGTTTCTTGTGAGTCACAACAGGAAAACATTTTTTATCCGAGAGTAAAATTAAGAAAGAACTTTAAGATTACGTTTGTTTCTTCTTGAGAAAAATTACAGAATGTTAATATTTTTTAATAGTAGTGTATAATACAAGAACTGTTATTTCAGTGAAATCTTTTTATGAAAATATTCGAATATATCATGAATTATTTAAATGTATTGAAAAAAATAAACTGACTGCTTAAATTAAGTAAATGTGGATATAAATGGTAAATTATTGAAGCGAATTGTAAATAAGGTTTTACTTTAAAAAAACAGATAATATGATTAGTTCTTTCTGTCAAAAAAATGATTACTAAATGTATAAATATTTACATGTTTATATATGCCTATGTAAAATATAATTCACTGAACTATATTTTGACACTGTGAATAATTTATAGCACAATTTAAAAAGTCAGTTGCCTCCTACTTCATATTGGCACAAAATGCATTTTATGACTCACAATGCGTTTAAGTAGCGTCAATGAACGAATTTCACAATGCTTTATACAAAGAATCTATTTTTATAGAACTTTTTTGTATATGTTTTTTTTTAACATGAAAACATTTAATTTTAATAAAACAGCAGTTTATTTTAATGATTTAATTAAAGGTAATAAACACTCGACGATACATTTCTAACATTGTGGTTAAATTCACTTTCACAAATGATTTTTTTTCTTATTCATACAATCCACAAAACTTTTTTTGATTCAAAATGTTCAATAAATGATCTTTAATCGCATTTGATTATTACTTAACAGAATTTCAATGTCGATTCCATTGTTTTCAGAGATTTTCTTGTGCCTGAACGCTATAACGATTTTACAATTGCCATAAAAATGCTTATAAACAACAATCAAAAGTGATCAATAATCATTTATTGAATATTTTGGCCAGGAAAAAAGTTTTGATATATGGAAGAAAGACAATTAATTTATTAAATAATAACAAAACTTTCCTCATAACAGTTTTATACTAAATAAAATATGAGATGAATAAAAACTCTTTCAAAACGTTTTTGAAACAGAAACGTTTTGTACGTATTTAAATGAAAATAAATTAAACAGAATGAAATTAAAGTGTAATTTATAAAAATGACATTTCCTTTTATACGAAATTAAAAAAATATTAAAACAAATATTGAACACTTAAATGTGTTTGTATCGTTGAAGAGTTACTTTATTAGAATAATGAACATCTTTTACTTTTTGTATGATATTTATATTCTTTTTAGCAGGAACAATTTATTAATTTGGAATTTTAGTAAGATTTTATTTTTATATTTTGAAAGCAATTTTTAGTATTTATTTTTTTTGATATTTTTATTTGAAGTAGACTGTTCTTTAATATTATTTAAATTAAGAAATAATAAGCTTTTCTATTAATTTTTGTATAATAAAGTTAATTAATCTTTAATCATCTTTATTAATACATTTAATTATATATATTATATTATATATATATATGTATATATATATATAATAGAAAGGATTATAAGTTTAAATTCGAAGTTTTTATTTATAATTCAATATCTTCTTTCATATTCATATTTAGGAAGATTTGTGATTCGTTTTTATGCATTGACATAAATTCATATTAATGTTTCAGATTTAAATAATATTCGAGTATCGAAAAGGACTTTTAATAAAAGTATCGTTAGACGTGGTTTAATAATATTTAACAATAAGAAAGTTGGAGTCTGATTTTATTTTCTATTATTTATTCATACGTGTTTTATATTCTTTTATTTCAATAATAAATAATGTATTAAAAAGTAACTTTCACTTATATTTGTCAAATTATTTGTTTTCTTCTAAACAATAGTACATTAATAATATCTGCTTGTAATGAAATCATTATTTAAAATATAAACATTTATTTCTCTATTGTTCTGATTGATACGTTTTAAAATAGTTGATATATATACATATACATATATATATATATACACACATACATATTTACATACATACATATTGTGCTGACTGCAGACTTTCAAAATTAGAACAAAAAACCAAATCGCAATATCTGCTAGGAACAGCGAATTTGACAGATGGCAATCAGATTGATAAAATCACCGAAAGAGTGACGGTTGAAGAGCATTCATAAGAAACGACTCAATTATCTGAAACACGTCGATACGTAAGACAAAAAAGCCATTGTTTTTTTCAACATATTTAATACAGTCTTATAGTATCGGAAATCTTTCTGCTGTAAAAGCATAGATGAATCAAAAACGTAATTCGGTACAAAAATAGAAACGTGAACGAACAGAAAGACAAAAAATTAATGAAATTCAATTAGGATTTCGAGGTTTATGGAACAAGAAATCGTATTAACTGATAAATTAAAAAAAAGAGATTAATTACACTACTTTATTCAGAGATAAGAAATATAAATATGTAGTGAGACAATCAATTGTATTTTTTTAATGAAACAGTGAATTAATTTGTACATATTGTTTTATTGCTTTTATACTTGTTTTTTTTTCAAACTGCATTTATTAATATATGTTTATGTATTTTTGTTACAGGTACGTTATCTGTTACAGCAGATGCTGTAAAATGTGATTCTGGTGAGTTTAATAGTTTTTCAAGTTTGTAATTTTGAATGCAATTATTTTTACAGTAAGAAATTACGTTTATTCACACGGTAAATATAAAACATACAGCAGTAAATATTAAAGAATTACTTTTATTGAAAATTAATTAAATTGTTTTTACAAGTATCTATATGACTAATGGTTATAGAATATATATATATATATATATATATATATATGTATATGTATATATATATATATATGTATATGTATATATATATATATATATATATATATATATATATATATCAAGTATAATTTTCATGAAAAGGAAGAAAATGTACACTTGAAAATTAATATTAGAATTACCTATCATTATCACCGTTGAAAAACGAAGTACGCTCAACGGGAGAGCTTTGATAAGTGTCTTTTGAAACCCAAAGCGTCAAAGCTACGTTAGCGACTTTCATGTTCAAGTATGATGTTCTCAAAACAAGATAAATGTTGGACAATGTCAGATATTTTTAAAATAAATCTCATTTCGTTCGCTTTTTCTACAGAATGAATGGAGATACTCAATACAAACAGTGTGTTTATATATATATATATATATATATATATATATACAAATGCTGATATTAGAAGATGAATTTAATTATATTATCCTTGTTTTATTTGATATGTTTTCCTAATATCACAAGAATTCCAGTCAATTTATAAGATTTAAGTTTCTCAGTGTCATATTATATATTTTTTAAATATGATGGTTTCATTTTTTAACTGATTATTGTGCATTTTTCTTAAATAATGAATTAAAATATTCGTTTAACCCTTTTCGATTTTACAAATGAATGTGTTATTTCCACATATAAATACCAACTCCATTAACTACATTTTTTCTGAATAAAAATGTTCTCGAATTGATTATTGATCAGTTTAATTACGTTTAAAGTAGATTTCGATGACGATTCAATCATCACCTTAATGATTATGTACAGAAAAACCTCATTTTCTGTACATTATGGCTTTATGGCTTTGAGAATAATGAAACTACCATCGATATTCGCAAAAACAATAATCAAAATAATTGACAATCAATAATTGTTCTCTTTGTATAAAAAACTACTCTCTGGTTTTTGGGGAAGTGAAAAAATTATTTGTTAAAGTAAATTCAGCCACATTTCTAAAAACTATATTTTGGAATTATTCATATTTAAATCCATTTTATTATAAAACCAGTTCTGTTTTTAATAAATACGTTTTGATCACGTAATGAGGTATAATTAAAATCCTTCATTTAGGTAAAAACCTTTGTCACATTAAATTACTAATTCTGAATAATTGTATTTACAATTATTATTAAAACAATTATATTTTATTCATAAATAATATTATTATGTATTGAAGATACAATCATATTATTCCGAATTCGAAATACATTTCTTTCAAGGAATTCCATAACTCACAATAAATATCTCTGAGAAATGTATCTAATATCGTGATTCACGTTGACTGCATAGTTGAAATTTTGACAAGTGTAAGCGTGCCACACACTGCTTTATTCTCATTGTGAGTCTCAAAACAATACTAGGTAGAACGAGATCACAATCAGTGTTTTCGGTGTTGCGTATGCAATGTTCGCATATAATGCACAACTAGAATGGCAAATTGTAGCTCGTCCCAATTTACCTGAATTAATTCCTTTATCATAATTTCAAATCTTAATTGAGTATATATTGTGTTCACAGAATCCATTAGAGAAGACCGAGACAAATTGAAACACAAAAACGAAAATGTATACCCGTGCTGAGCGTTGTTTGACCAAAATGATTACTTAATTAAACCAGTAATATAACTGATGAAATTTCTGACATTTAAATAAAAAGTTGATTTTAATCATTTTTAAATAAGTATAACAAATTAATACATAACATGTTTAAAGACAAATTGGGCTTCTATTAAATTACTGTCTTCTGTATTTAATAGCACGTTGGGTGTTTACGTTTCTTTTGGATACATTTTTCAATTATAATATTGTAATTCACTAAGTTGTCTATTTTCTACCTTTCATAATTTTAATTATAAAATAGTCATCTACATAAATACAATAAAAATATAATTTTTGTGCAGTACATTTAACACGTTTAGAACAAAATATATTAACTTTTGAATATTCAGTTATTTTTAAAGCAAAATAATTGGATATATTTTTTTTAAAGTAATGAATTTATTGTATTATATTTTATTTATTTGTACATCTAATTTAGAATTTTATAATTTCTAAATAACATTTATTTGAATTTAGTACTTCGTGCTATATTTTTTATCATAAAAAATATAATAAATAATGTTAATTATTGTTATTTCTTCCTTGAGAGTCTTAAATTATTTTATTTTATTCTCGTAATAAATTATGAAATTAATATTAAGAAAAATTTGCTTTTAATATGTAATGTAACCGTAAACAAAATTTCGTATAAAGTATTTAATTACAAATCTTATTAAAAACCAATTACAGTTTAAGAAAAACTTATTTTATTAATACGTCCAGGATTTAGAATTAAACTTTATATACTGGATGATTTATATCATGAAAAAATTGAAACTCTATTTTATTTCTTTATAAAATATTCTCGAATTTTATATTTATATATATATATATATATATATATATATATAGAGAGAGAGAGAGAGAGAGAGATAGATAGATGAACGATCACTTTTGAAATTTATATAAATATGATTGATGCGTTGCTTATTTTTGGTTAGTTATCACTCAAACTCACCAAAAAATAAAACAGTTTCTGTTAAAAATATTCTTCGTGAATGAAAAATCATAACCTATTTTCTGTTTAACTGATGTCAAATACATTGTTTATGGATTGTGTGGTTTTGTCGCGTAGTCGGAAAACTATAATACGTGATAGCATTTTTTAAATATGTTATTTTTATTTATTTTCAGAGTACAAAAATATCCATAATTAGTAAAGATTCTTAAGTTGTTCGTTAAGAGATATGAGTTAATATTTCAGTTTGTAATAAAAATATTTTTTTATTTAAAAAAATGGGAAAAAACTATAACTTCTTTCCGCATTCGTAATATGTTTATATAAAACTTAAAGCGTGTAAAATGAACAGAGTTGCACTCTTTTCATTAGTTGTTTTATTGTAAACTTAAAAAAGGAATTATAATGGAAACAGTTAGCTCAATCATTGAGCTTTTTTGATGTAAACATTTTATCAACTAGTTTTCTAACTTACTCTCCGAGACCTCTCTCTCTCTCGTTATATATATATATACATAAAATCTCTTTTTTATGTAAGAGATCTAACGACAACAACATAATTATGATTATTGTGCAACAACGTGTAACTCTTGATTATATTTGTGGTCGCAATTCTAGGATATAATATTAACTTTTTTATTCGATCTCACGTGAAGACTGTTGTCAAAGCTACTCATTGTCTTTATCTCAATTAGATTAAAATTTATTCATTCGTTAAAGTTTTAAAGTTGTATATTAAATTTACTACTTTTTGACAAAAGATCGTTAGCATTAAAATGTACTCATTTATTCCTATATATTTTTATTTTGTTTAATACACCAAGGAGTTCTTCCACCTACTCGCTACGCCCACCGACAGTCGGGGGCTCCGCCCCTGTCTCTTTACTCGTTCTCCAGACTCGCCGGCAAGGCAACCCACGTAACTATCTTAAATGTTTATAATACCAATATCATAATTCTTCGTGAAAATTTCGTGTAACTTCGGATATCATCGTTATTTAATACAAAATCTCTGCACATTTATTAGTGAAATTTCATGGAATTTTTTTATATATAGAGAGATAATATTTGAATAAATCAGTCATTTTCTAACATTTAATATAAAATATGGGAAAGCAAGTTTAAATGAATGTGAAATGTTTTTTAAAAGTATTTTATCTTATAATTAATATCAAGTAAATAATTACTTTGTAAAATTAATCGTTCTTGAATATTTACTATTTATCATTTAGTTAAATCGTATATAATATGTATATGTAATATATTTAAATACATTATTCATTAAATACATTTTGTTTACTACAATGTTTATGAATGCAGTTCAAATTGCTGTTAAAAGATAATATCTGTTAAATATATTTATTAAAATTTAAATTTAACAATTTAATTTCATATTTTTTTAAATTATTGTTCTGTTTTACTTTAATTTATATTAAAAAATATGTGAATTGATGTGCACGTACGATTTTTACATATCTCAAATAACATATCTTTGAATTATACTAATTTACATGAATAACAAGTGTTGTAAAATTTGTACAACATTTATAAAACACATATAAAAGGTAAATAAACCTTTTATGCGGAAAAATACATCACGAAACCGGTACAACTTTCATTAAACGAAATTAAACACACGTCCCTCGTATAGAATTTTTCAACATTCGCAATATACATACGGTAGTACCTGAAACAAACAAAGGCATCGAGCTTTTCGTAATGATGCCATATAAAATTTATTTGATCCATGATGAAAATTTCCCCCTTGTGTCTAGAAAGACAGTCCGGTATGTTGCCACCGCTGTAATAAACGCACCATTATATTGGTTTTAGTGTCTTGTGAGACTTTAATCGTACCAACTTCTTTAATAAAACTGGAATCATAAAGAAACTATTATCGTATCATTTGAGAATATTTAATTTATTATCGGATCGGCAATTTCATACACAAACTATGAACGATTAAATAATTTTAATATTCGCCATTATTATGCTGCATTAAGATTTTAATTGCAGTAATGTATTTATTATCGGAATTACGGAGAGTCGTTTGATTGCGTGGGTTAATTTATTTGCATCATTAAAATAAATATTACACATTAAATCTGTTCGATACAATTCCATACATAACTATATGTATATATATATATATATATATATATATATATATATATATATATATATATATATATATAGTGATCATTTATGACTATTTTTCAAACCCTATTGACCAATGTATCATGTGTTCAAACTGAACCTTATGGTTTATATCATATTTTATTAAAAAAGTGATTTTCTCGCACGCTTATAGTTGGGGGAGTAAACTACGTAAGAAAATTGCTAGTTCCCCAAGGAATTGGGGTTGAATACAAACGCTTACAAGTTTGTCATGGAAAAGTGGTTATTTTTATTGTTATAAAGTTATAAACATTGACATATTGAGAAAAGATACAATATAATTTTTTTCATTGTTAATCATAAAATTATTTTATTCTTCTTCTCTGTTTTAACAGAAAATTATGTATGAAATTCGTGGAATCATAAAAAAAATTATACTGAATTACATAAATAAACCATAAGTCATAAATGTAAAAGAAATAATTAATATCATGTGTATCATCAATTCAATAACGAAATTATTTACCCGTAAGACCATTAATAGTTGTGACAATTCTGTTGTTTGTTAAAATCACTTTCGTATATATTTTTGAGCAGTCTGTATACAGAAAAACTGGTCATTAAGGACTAGTATTTTTCAGTATAACATCTTAATTAATGTTGGATCATAATAAAATATAAATATATAAATAAATTGAATAAGAAATAAGAAACATTTGTAAGATTTGTAAATAAATAAAACGTATTTTTGTGCGTATGTAGTGAATAAAAAATATATAATTTATGTATGAATTAATATCGATTAAATAGAAGTAAGCAGATAATAATTTTCAATTTAGTTATATTTACAAAATGTTGACATTTTCGTTTCTGTAATATCATACATCATACACAATTAGAATTCATAATTACAACTATAAGTGCTTTATTAATATAATTATTAGATTTTATACATCCTTTAACATTAATTAACATCAAACACAGTTTTTATTAGCATTTAAAAGTCACTGTAATTTGATATAAAGTATTAAGAATCTATTTTCGTATTTGTGTTTATTTCGCTAATTAAAAATTTCAAGCTATCAAGCGTTTTAATAATATATTAGTTGTTCTTAGAAGAACAGATAATTCTCAAATATATAAATGTATAAAAAAATCATACAGTAATGATATATTTTACATTGAATATTGAATTTCTTAAAGCGTGTAATGGCCCATTTGAATAGATTTTTATTTATTAAAAAAAATATTAATCTTTTTTATAGAAGATGATCTATATTGGTTATTTACATTGTGTAGTTGAAGTTAGATTCTTTGCCTAGAAAAAACATGTATAAAGTAAATCCAAGTAATAAATTGTAGAAACGAAAAAAATTATAATTTTTTGTTGAAATTGTTAGTTCATGATTTTGGTCCTGTCATGTGATAATATTTAATAACAAACTATTTGTTACTGTACCTTCTGATTATTATATAACATTATTTTAAATAAAAATGGCATATTAAAAAGCACTAACTTCGGATAACAGTTAAAAATAATGCAAAAAGGTATTAAATCATATATCTTGCAATAGACAGTGAAGAAAGGATCAGGTTTTCTGTTCAAACATGCCGTAATGAATCGTTTTAATAAACTGAAAAGTGTTCTGTTGTTTTCTGGCAGAAATTTGCAATTACCGGAGATAAATTTTAAACCGACTCATTTCTTTTTTAAGCGGTGCACAGTTGCTTCTCATTAAATTATCTAATGTTTACATTTTAAACATTTATTTTACAGGACTCTTAAAACAAGGATGTTTTTTTGCTTTAATTATCTGCATTTTATGAAATAACGCGACATGTTATATTTGATAAACTGGTTTGGTTTTCCATGAAGGAAACCACACCTAGTACTATGAAATTATTCGATAGGAGAAAAGAATAAAAAAATTGATTCTATCGATCAAAAATTTTCTGAAATTGGTGACAAGTTCATGGATTCAAAAATGTGTTAAAAAAATGTTTACATTATAGAATAAATACATGAATATCGTAATAGAAGCACGAACGAAAAATCCATTTCACATTCAAAACGAAAGACAAATTTGTTAAAATTAGTTAGTTATTAAGGGAATTGTGATTTTTAAGAGAAGAAAAATGTTACTGTGGTAATAAATTTTTTTTAAGAAAGTGAAATAGATTCTATTGCAATAAAACAGAATATTATTTGAATAAAGACAAAAGATGACTATTAAAAATAATAATATACGTTTTGATTCAATGAGACAAATATTCTTATGCGAGTAAATAAATTTTGACCAAGAAAATATGAAAATACTCAAGAACCATTTCGGTTTGTTTCAAAAAAAACTTACCAAGAGTTTTTATTTTACTACAAAGAGATAAAGATAAAGCTTAAAATTAACATAAGGTTTATTTTCTTAAAAAAGAACAGCTAAGAAATGAAGTATATCGTTAATCTTAAAAAATATTCAGGATATTCTATTAAATAACAAAAGAGTTGTCAATTAATCTTTAAATTTTTGAAAATAATGTATTTACAATGTATATGTCTACAGCTCTTTTTAATATCTCCTCCAGTATTATGACTTCTAAAGGTCGTGTAGTTGGCCTCTCCTGATATTATAAACTTTTAAACTACTGATTTTACTTTTATTTTTTTTATATGTATGAAATATGAGTATTTTAACGTTTAGTCTATGCAGTAACAACATATGTTTTATGTATATTAATCTATATGTTAATATATATATATATATATATATATATATATATATATATATATATATATATTTATTAAGATATGTAGAATGTTTATGTGAGACAATTTGCATATGAAATGATGTTTCAAAATAATAATGGTATAAAAATACTGTGTTCGGCAGAGAAGATTGCAGTGTTTTTGAATTGTAATTTAATACAGTATCATCAATTTGTATAAATTTATGAACAAAGCGATTCCTCAATAAAATACGTTCGACGGTATCATTTCATTGTACAAAAGAACAATTGTAATCATTTCTAGCGATCAACTTTATATTCAGCTTACCTTAAAAACATATACATAATGCTCTTTTAAATGATGCAATGAGAGGAGAACATATCTGTGTGATTTTTCGCCACGTTACAATGGTTTGAATGGAGCGCAAAACGAGGAAGTTAACCGAACTGTCAGCCACGGAAGTTACGTTGCATGCTCATTGCGTATGTATATTTGTCATTTAAATATGCGAAACGATTATCTTCGATCTCTTACCATACGAATGTATTAAGTAAGGATGTGTGTATGATCGTGAGAGATAAACTGGGAAAGTTTATGAATTGTTCTGATAAAAATGTTCTGCGTAGCTAAGTAATGAAACGTAACGGACAGACAACATGGATGCTATGTTATTATGAAGAAATTGTCAGTCAGATTGTGATGAAATCACAAGAATAAATTCGATCGACAGTTAAAGTCATTCTGTCGAAAATGGAATCAATAGTTTTAATTGAAAGTCAATATTTGATGTTATCGCAAGTCAATTACATTGTGCGCGTGTCAACTTTACATACGAGATAGTGGAATGGTTTTTTTTTTAAAAAAAATATAGAACTTTCGCGAAAGTCTCGTTTTTTATGTCTAGTACTTACACTTTTTTGATTGGAAAGCATTGTAAATATTTTATTAAGATGCAAAGTATTTTTTTTTATTTTTTTTTCATATTATATTACGTGTTCTACTTCTATTTTTCTAAAGATTATTCTTCTTTCAAGAGCTATCATAAAAAAAAATTCAGCTATTTTAAAATAAATGTTTAACAATATTTCTACCGAATATTTATTTTTAATAAAGTATATTATATAAAATTCGAATTGATTAGTATTTTGAACACAAATCTTGAATGTTTTACTACATTTCAGTTTTAGTTTTTGGAAAATTTCGAAACACATGTTTAATGTTTAAATTTCAATAATTGTTCTTCATCAGAAATGTTACTTTTTAACCCATTAATTACATTATATTTTATGTGGAAATTGCATAAATTAACTACTACATTATGACAGATATGTACATCAACCATTGATGGCGTGTGACAAGTAAAAAAGCCTTGACACACCGGAAATGTTAGTCAGCATTGAAGGTTTTATTAAACGTGTTATTATGATTTTAGGTTATCAGTGTATCATTATTACTTCTTCATTCATTTGCATTCTATTCATTTTTTTCATACATTATCTACCTAAATGGTAATGATAATAACGTAGTAGTAGTTGTTATTATTTTTAAAAAATAATTTTAGACCAACAAATAACACATATTAACAATTTTTCGTGGAGATGTTTTTATTCCTAATGGCTTTTTCTGATAAAAAAATGATTAAGATAATGAAATAATAATTACATTAATAATTATGAGATGCATTGAGTTATTTACTGAAGTTTATTTCAAGATTCCTATTTTTTATGTATACATTTTGTGTTTATGTAATATTATGTTATTTTTCATACAAATTATTTTAAAAGATGCCATGCATGTTTGTTTTGAGAAGTCTCATTTTTCATTTTAATAATTAATTTGAATATATTTTTGAAAAATATACACATACGCATATATACATACTTATATATATATATATATATATATATGTGTGTGTGTGTGTGTTTGTGTATGTGTATGTATGAATGTATATATATTTATATATTTTAAAAAATGTATTTTTTCTTATTTCTAAAATTTAAGAAGTTAAATTTTGTTCATCATAGTAATTTATTTCTTTTTATAATATTTATTTTATTATTAATCCAATAATTGAATAGATTTTGGGTTTTCTATATCGTAAATTAAATAATTCAGAGAAATAAAAAATATATAAAGTTTATTAAACAAGAAATTCTTACATTTAGAAAATTAATATTTTAATTATAAATAAATTAGATATTTGAAATATTCTTTTATAGAAAAAAAGTAAACTCAGGTTAAATAACTAATATATTGAATTTTTAATTCATAACAATATTTTTTTAATAAAATATTCCCTAACACTAGATCTGCAATATATTACTTCAATAAATATATGAACTAATATTTGAGTTTTAAAGATATTTTTTTGACAATTTTCAATAGTATTGAAATATTATTTAACATAGTTTAATAAAACTGTTCTTTTGGTGCTTAATACACAGTGTATTGCTAACATTATTTATTTTTGTTAATTACAGGTATACATAATTAAAATATGTTCAGATTTTCGAATTTTAAATTTATGTATATTTTAAATCTTATCTTTGAAAGGATTTTTTCGACGACTGATATTTTTAATTTTAAATGTATGATCATTCATCAGGAAACAACACCTTCTCTCAAACAAACAAATTAAATATTTTTTAAACGAAGGATGAAATAGAATCACAAAAAATGAACGAATTATTCTACCAAAATTAGCCAGAAGGCGATGTTCTTCAGTAAATATATTCACATACAGATGTACAAACATGTATTTATATGAAAATATTCTCATTTTTCGTTAATATAATTTCAGCTCATTTACAAAATGAATATCATTTACATAAGAAAAAATAATACACGTCTATATTTACATTTGGTGGTCAAATGAGCACACACTGTTGTTTCCTCTTCAATATTTTACAATTAAATTATCATAAAATAAATACATTTTTAAAATACTTAGATTAACTGATCGATTTAAAAAAAAAATAAATTCATATACTGTATTTGACAAAAATGTGGTTGCTTATATGGAATTTTAAACATTTTGCAAACATTTAATTTACATTATAAAACAGAATATAATTACGTACATGCATATATATATATATATATATATATATATATATATATATATATATATATAAACTTGATTACATCATAATAACAATATAAATGTACAAGTTTTGTATTATATTATAAATATTATTTGCATACTGATTTTAAAAAACGTAATGAAATGGAAATAGAGTTATTTAATATATGCAAACAGTGCTGCTATAATAAACAAAAATATGTTAATATATGGTCTCTCTCTTTCTCTCTCTCTCTATATATATATATGTTAAAATATACAAACGAAATTTAACAGTTTATTATATGAGAAAAAATAGTTTCCGACAAAAGGAAATATAAAAGTGTTACAGCAGTAGATTGACGGAATTAGAACATAATTAATTGCGTTATAATTTTAAATACATTTATTGTTAAAGCAGTAAATAAAACAGTCTAAGATGAATAATTCTAGTTGCTTATGTTCACAGAATCATATTTATGGATCACTCTTGATACATTAATCTAAATGCAAAACATGAGGTAATTTGAGCTACAGCTTCATGTAGGTTCTATTGAAAATATGTAAACAGTTACAAAATCTTTTTGTACACTGCGTCTTTTTTCAGTATTGTAGAATTTTTCAGACTGAGTCTCTCCTTGTTTGATTCTTAATTTATTTTATATTCATTTATTTTAGACGCACTGAAGAAAAAAATAATCGTTCATGTATGAAAATCGATTTGAATAGGTTTACATTTTTATTCAAGTATCTTCTATCGCGATAATCGTAATTAGATAGATCAAATAATATCTTTTGATAAAAGCTGATTAAATAAAAAAAATGATAAATGTCGTGGCTTTCTACTAGATTCACCATTATGAATTCTAAATATTTGCCATCACACTATAAAGTAAAATAAATGTTTGCCGTATTTTTGTTCATTTTTATAGTAATTAATTATTATATAACATTTTGTACAAAAATAATATTGGTTACATTTTTAATATATAATATTTAAATTTTTTTAAAAGAAACTAAGTGTTCAATTCACAAAATAATTATTAATTTTATCAATATGGACAAATAATCGACAATTTTGAAAACTGACAAATTATAAATTGAAGAGAAATTTGTAATTTTAATTTTTATTTTTTTAAGTAAATTTTATACTTTCTATATCCAATCTACATAGACCAAAAAAATCCGATCAGTTTTTATTTATATACTAACTTTACAAAACATAAAATAATCCGCAACAATTTCGCAACGTCGATACACTTGACGTAAATATCTTTTTCCATTTTCATCAACGAACCGTTTCGCCGAAAATTAATTGCTAGAAAACATTCGTGTCGTCGATTAATTGAATATTGAATATCACATTACGAAATATGTTTGAAATTGATATGTGTTTATATCTTGTATGAATTTATACTGAAAATACAATAATTGCTTTGAAATTGTACACGCGACAACATTCGGCGTCTGATTCAATATTCAGAATATCAAAGAGTGGCTTCATTTATTCGTGCAGGGTCCAATTATTCGTTAATGTAAAGTCCGTACTCTCGTGTTATAACAGAGTTAAATGTTTTAGGGATGACCGTATTGATTTGTTACTTGTATGTTGTGTGTATTGATGAAACATTTCAAGTTCATTTTATATGTTAGTTAAGTTTATATATATATATATTCATAATGCTATATAATTTTTTCATCTTTTATTTAACATTTTTTGAATAATAAATTCACATAATTTCTGAAAAAAATACATTTTTTACTTGTAAACACAACCAATTTGTGAGATTGTTTAATTAGTTACTTTTATCAGAATTGTTGAATAATTAATATACATTAATACTTTAAGAGAAAATAAGTTTCAAACTTATTAATAATTATTAGGGGTTAAAAAATATTAAATTTGGTTTATATATATATATATATATATATATATATATATATATATATATTATAATATAATGGGTTATTTCAAATAATTACGCTGATGGTTCTATATTGAATCGAACATAAATTTGCTGATATAATCATATTTTTAGAAAAATACGTTTTTTTTAAAAAAAAGGGTCCTAAACAGAACACATTCATTTATTTATTATGTTACATACGAAACGTAAACACGTTTCAATGAGTTCCATATTAAATTGTTACTTTACTACTAAGTCTTTATATGCTCATTACTTGCCAGTGGGTTTATAGAACAGAACATTAATGTCTTTAACGTCTCTGCCTTTTTATATCGTCTTATTTATGGTTACAGTTACAAAAACGCGTCTTTTTAACTTTCCATTACATGAAAATGACATTTTAACTTCTTGTAGTGTGTGATTAAATTAGTATATTAAATCGTATAGATGTGCTTCTTTCATGTGATTACATTTTCAGTGAAATGAAAATTCGATGATTGATTAAATAATTTAAGACGAGTAATTTTAATTGTAAGTTATGTTCAGTTTCAGTTATTTAACGGATATTTCAATTATAATCACATTTACCTGTCATTTTTTTAAACTATTCTATTTGTATTTATATTTTGAACCTGTTAAAGTTATTAACGATGTGTTATGTATTTTTATTTAGATTTAATACTCAGGTTGAATAACCAAACTATATGCTTTAATTATATCAAAAATGTAAATGCACAATGTGGGAAAGAATATTAATATTTATCTTGAATACATGATTGCGTTGTATAGTTTTTTATATATTACATTCATTGTTTTAAAAACGCTTCAATTATATTGACCAGAGAGAAAAAATACAAATTAAGTTCAGTAGTATTATTTTGATTACTTTCTTTCATCTAATATTTTATTTATTTGTTTTATTATTTTATCGTAAATATCAGTTTAAAAATAACTAGAGCGAAAATAAGTACCGAAATAATTACTTAACGCTAAATTTATTTTCATATTTTCATAAATTTCACTTATTTATAAATCCGGAAAAATCTTTGGTTTATAAACGGAATTGAATTATAATTTTATTTCATACAATTAATGTATTATGTCATCATGAGGGTCGTCGGTAAGGGTTGTTGTCACTTCCATCCTCTTTAGAATGTCCGTTTTCCACTATCCGCTTCAACATTGCCTATTTTTAGGTAGATATTAGAAATTAATCTATCTTAGAGAGTAATTAATCTGTAGCATCTACCTAAAGGTAGTACACGTGTCGAAACTAGTAGTAGAAAACGGATACTCAGAAGATCCAAAAGTATAAAAATCTCCAAAACATATTAATGGAATAACAGAAATATAATTATAATAGCAATGTATAAAGTTGATGTTTAAGTAGTGTCGTATATTTACACTAAAGTTAAAAATATAGCTAAAAAGTATTACCTGATTCAATCGATTATGCATTCTTTTTTGTTGAAAATAATTGTCCCCACCTGAGATGTTTGATTGTAAAAAAACTTTTTTGTAAAAAAATCCAGTTGTTTTAATCAGTTTCTAATTTCTCCCGGCACACCCTTTGAATATCTTCTATAAAATATTACATTATTGAAATAGGTGATCATTTGATGGCGCAAATCTAATAAGTGAGGCGATTAAAGGATTGTTTCACAAACATTTTTTTGTATTTTTTCCTAATTAGTCTTGCGACATGTTGGCAGATGTTATAAAACAACGTGTCTTCTGCTGTCTCGATCGAATCTGACCATAAATCTCTTCTAAAAAAGTACACTTAAAAATTAATATATTTATATTGAAATAAATACAATGAAGTGGAACAAGTAAATAGAGCAGTATAATTCATCTTAAAACACTATTTCACTGATAAGAGCAATATAGATTTTATTTAAATGTGTATTTATATTTTTTTTTAAAAAAAAACATGCATTTGTAATTTTTGTGATTTAAAAAAAATGGAAAATACTTTATTATTTTAAAACAACGTTTCAATATCATAAAATGATACAGTTTCTTATTTGTGTATAATTTGCGGTGTGGTATTTTTTTAAAAAAATATAAACAGCAAACCACATTATTTCCCAGCTAGTAAATAGGAAATTACATGTAAATAAAATCAAACATTAGAAATAGTAAAATATTTTTATTTTACAATAAACAGTTTTATTTGTTGTATATATATATATATGTATATATATATTGAAGCGCTTATGATTTATTAGTTAATAAATGCATTTCATACAGTTTTTTTCAAATACCCTGTTGACTTTTTTATCTATAGTTTCAAAACTGAATTATTTGGTGAGAAATGATTGTGTCCAGAGACCTAAGAAACAAACTCTCTTTACACGCGGTTGATTCGTTCGTACCCGAGGGATTGTGCCGACTCGAAGATTATCGCTTAGCCTCTTGGGTTAAAACCCTCCTTTCCCTTTACGCGCCCTAACGACACAACATTCTTATACAGACGGGTCCGCTACATTCTTTCATTGGGGTGTGTCGACGAATATTCATCGGAATCGCATTCTTGTGGTGCATTTAAGTTTTATAAGTTAATTTATTTTTCAAATTTTCAAACCAAAAATTGGAAAAAATAATATACTTTTTCAAAATGAATTGGCAAATGTTAATAAGTCAGTTTTTTTTTAGGAAAAGAAAAATATTTTTAAACCAGATATTATTTCAAAAGTAAAAATCAAAGCAATTGTAATCGAATTGAGCTACTGAGCAATGTGTAAAATTTAGTAGCTGCTTTTTTATAAATCATCGTTCACTAATAAAAATACTTTTTAAATAAAATGAATAAAAGTTAAAAGTAATTGAGAATACATAAGTAAATATTTATTTAGCAAATTTGGTTCATATTATTTTTTGCTTACATACTAAATGATTTATGTTCAACTGTATATCTACTCCAGAAAGAAAAGTACTGTTGATATATATCTTCCATAAATAAAATCAAACATTAATTTTTGATAATTAATATTTTCTTCATACAATGAATGTAATATGTCGAATTTTATTATCATTCATGCAAAATATCGAAATTGAACAAAAATACTGATTAAATAATCTCGGACTGTGGTTTATAGACCAAGAATCTGTTATATAATTTTTTTCCGAAATGATTTACTAGACATGTGCATGGATACGGATAATGAAAACTAAAAAAGATGTCAAGGTTAGTAATAAAACTGATAAAAAAATGTAACTGAACTATATTTATTTTTCACGCTACAAAAAAGTTTGCGTAATTCAACGAAAAAGGGAACGTTTTATACATTCAAACATTGTAGAACAGATGGATGACATTATACAGTGTTTAATGTCATTATATATATTTTTTATTACGATAATTTTGTTGTTCATTATTCTTTAAGTATGTATTACGAATTACTGTTAATACTTTTTGGAGAAGTGCTGTATAGTTAACTACGTAAAATATATCTTATCTTAATTAAATTAAAGTATAATTTCAGTAAATGTGAAATACTTAACAACCTGATCTTTTTATTTCTCAAGTATTTTTTTCATGTAAAGTATTCTGTTTCTTCAAATTATCTGAATTATGAAGTATTAAAATATTTTTTTTTCTAATTTTCAATGTAACTGAATACTTTAATCCAGATATTTTCAGAACAACAGATAATATTATCAGTATTTTTTTAATCTAAGATATTTTTCTATAAAAAGTTACTATAAATGTTGTAAAAATGTATATATAGAGTATAATTTTCGGTATTATTGCTAAATTCATTTTCACGAATGAATTTTTCACTCTTTAAGCTTATAACATAAATGAAAAATTGGTTTGTGAAAATGTATATAGACTTTTATTCTATGATTGTTAGTAGTTTGAATTTTAATTCGTGTTTTGTATATTTTCATAAAAAATTTGAATTTTAAACTAAAAATTTGAATTTTTAGTATTTTTTCATAAATTACTTTCTTAAAAGTAGTTTTATATCTCAAATGTTTTTTTAATATATGAATTCTTTTAAAATAAATTGAAGCGATATTTAAACTTAACTGAGTTATGTATTAATGGCAATTAATTGTTTTTTCAAGTCCATATTTTTTTTATTTTTTATTCAAGTGGCTGTACTTAAGCCATCAATACATTATTTATTATGGTAATCAGACAGTCTTAAATTTGGCATTTTAGTATTATTAATATTCAATAAAAATACTTCATGTTTTTTTATAAATAGGTAATTAATTCATGTGATATTTAAACCTTTTCTTCATTAATTTTTTTTGATATATCTTTAATCTAAGTATATTTAATCAAGTGTTAAAACGAATTTATTTGTTACAGTACATTAAAGCAAAGGTATAGGTAATGCTGTAGTAGTTTAATAATTTAATTGAACTCAATTTTTATGTCAGTATTTTCAAAACATCTATGTATTGTTTCGATTAAATTACCGTTAAAATATTTGAAAGATTGTTAATTAAACAATAAACAAGAAATACAATTAAAGTTAATTAATATATTGTTATTCTCATAAACTGAACAATAAAAAAATGTTATAAGAAAGTGTAACCCAAACCTCAATAAAAAGATTCATATAACAGAGTAATGTTTTAAACAACGCAATATAACCTTTATTTATGCATCTAACCTTTACACGAAACAATTAACTCAATGACTGTTAAATATTCACAGATAAGTACACTATTAATGCTGTTTAAGGTCATTACTCTATACGATATATTAATTCTATTTCCTATTAAGTATACTTTTTCCTCATCTATTTACAAGAGGAAAAGAAAACAGTAATCATGTTAGAATAATAAAAGTTTATATAAAACTAAATTCTTATAAAGAAAGATTGAAAGCTGTAATTGCTAAGCGGAACGATATCTACATCTATATTTGTGTAGTAGGTTGTTCTTGATGTTTCTAATGAGAAAATACATTAACTTAAGAAGAAAATAACTTTCTTTGGTGTGGAATTTATGGTAGAAAAAACTAGATACTGTACGGATCCAATAACCATTACTGACTGCTCTATGTTTGTAAATGTCAGAAGATTCTCATTTCCTATGTATATACATATATATATATATATATATATATATATATATATATATATATGTATATATATATATATATATATATATGTATATATATATATATATATATATATATATATATATATATATATACAAAACTTAGAAAACATAGTTAAATAATTTATACATCTACTTAAGACCACAGAATTCAATTAAAAGTAACTGTAATAAAAAAATAATTGTATTTTAGATTAAATTGTTTTTATTATTTTTTTATCGTTTCATTTGATATAATGTTTGTACTGTTAAAACTTAATTAAAATGTAATGAGATATATTTTTAAATTTTGTTATTGAAAATTTACAAACTTTTTATCGTACTATTAATATCCGTGTATCCATAAAACAACTGTTTTAACGTACAAATTTCTTTAAAAGTCACTTATCGATATTATAATTTCAAACACTAATTTGAATATAAAAAAAATGATAAGTAAAGTACTGAACAATAGAATTGAAATGAACATATATTCTGTGTACAGATTTGAATTAAATGTGATTTATTTTAAGTTTCTTTTAAAATAAATAGTGAATATAATTTGAAAATGAATATTAATGTATTGAAATTTTAAGCTATATAAAGTGTTCTTTAAAGTTTATATTCAGTATTTGTTTTTAAAAAAGTCTTACACTAGTTACATTTAATTATTAAACTAAAATATTTAAATCTACTCTGTGGTGGTTATATTTATCATATGTTAAAAATTAGTGCCATTTTTTTCAATTTTAACTAAATTAGGTACAAATATTATTAAATTAGATGAGTTGCATAAAACACACGAATCTCATTAATCTGTTTAAAAAAACAGTAATTAATAAAATATATTTTCGAATAATCTACAAAATTCTTTATTTGTATTAATTGTTTAAAAAACAGTAATTTCTAGTAGTCTGGTGTAGAAATAAATATAGAATATTTATTTAATTCAATGAGAAAACTACATTTCTTTTGACTACAACAAATATAAATAGGAAGTGTTACACATGAAATGAACGCCAAATGAATAAAGTGGGTAATATCAAATATTTATTATCAAAAGAAGACTGGCTCGCTAGTTTTAAAAATCACAGATTTACGTAAATGTTTATATATCTGTTTACTCATGCTTATCTCGTTTTAATATATTTTTTTTGTAATATTAATATTATCTTCAGTTGCTAATCGATCATAAAACCTTTTTATAGATAATGGAATAATGATGAAATATCAATGAAGAAGTATGATTAAAAGTAATATATATATATATATATATATATATATATATATATATATATCCATTAGATTCAAACACTAAGATTAATTTTAGAAATGCTTCCTTACTAAAAACTTCAAAAAAGTTAGTTATGAATAATTCACAGTTAATTTAATACGGCGAACTATTTTTTTATGAAATGTATTTTTAGAACAGGAAGTGATAAAAACATATAACCATAATTCTAATGACGAAAAGATAATATGAAGCACCCTCATCGTAAATATACGGTGTGTGAAAATGGTCTGAAGTTAGTTCAAATCATGCTAACAACGGTCTTTCGCTTATAATGTTCAAAACAGCGTTCTAAAGACTATTTTAGGTTTTTTTTCTAATAAGGAATGCACTGAAATGTTGAAAATATTCATTCTACTGTATTATTTTTAATCGATGTCATTATATTCCATATCAGATAACATAGATATTTGAATGAAAATGAACTTATGTATATGTATTTAATACATAATAAAGCTAAAAGTTTTATTTTTCAAATTATTTTTTTTCATAAGAAATATATAGAAATATCAAATTACATATCATTTAATAAATGATTTATTGACTTTTATTTAAACATTAATTTTTATGCAGACTTCAAATTTTAAGAAATAATAGTCTTTTTTAAGGAAAAAAAGTTATGACTATGTATATAATTGAATGAATATATATATATATATATAATATATATATATATATATATATATATATATATATATATATATATATATATATATACATTAAGATGTCCAGATTAGGAAAAAAAGAAAGTAGTACATTAGTTGAAGACATTCAAAAATGTGTTGGTGGTACAAAAAAAATATAAAAATAAATTATTTCATTTATAAAAAAATAACATTTTTTTTAACAAAATAAGATATTTTATTTGACAAATAACAACTTTTCTGGCAACATTCGAAAATATACTGAATGTGAAAATAAAACAGAGAAGAATGGACCTGTTTTATTTATTTTCTGTATCGTCGTTTTGTCTTCTTGTCTTTAGTATTAAGGTATTCAAACACAATAATCCATTTATTATTATTTCGTTTGAATTAAAGACATTTTAAATTTATATTTGCTATGACCAATTTTGTATTTTAGGCTACTTTAGAGTATTATTCCAAACTTTTCATAGTAGACAATGTTGTGTTAAACTGTATATTTTCAATTATGAGAGATCGATAACATTTTCTGCATAGGATATCATAAATTAATATTGTATTAAGATTTGTAGCTTTATCAGAATGTGAAGATCTAATAAATGTGTCTTTAAAAATTCAGTAAAACACTTTATAATTCAATCTTTTTCATATCAGATTTACTTGTTTTTTAAAATGCCCTTTATATATATATATATATATATATATATATATATATATATATCCGTATATCCTATTTTATGTTCAGGGAACATTCTATTAGTAGTTTCAATACCCAACAAATCGATCATCTTACTATCAGTATCGTCAAACTACGTGGCTCACAGCTATAGATGTAAAATCTTGTTGATTGTATGAGATTCTGCAGTCTGTAGCATTCTGTTACTATGACTATGTATTTGTAATAAAGTTACTTCATTCTAAAGTAACTCTGCTAATATCAGGATTTCAATTGCAATGTACTTTAATGGAGAACATTTTCGACCATGTGAACAATTTACTTCCGGATTGAATCGACAGACACTAGTCTTGTTTCCAGACATGAACGTATGCAGCTGATGGAAATGACGTTAATCAAAACAGAGAGCATTTCAATTTTCAGCCAATACTTAGTTTTCTTGTATATAAACGATTACTCTTTAATTAATTTTTCATAAAATTATTTTTCAAAATGAAATATATAATACAAACATAAACACAAATGATAAACACTCCAGTTACAGATTGGATAGTTTAAACTAGTCATGTGTATAATAATTCGTATTAAAATAATATATATTAATATATTTGAATGAGTAATCAATAATTGTTTAGATTTGTTATATATATATATATATATATATATATATATATATATATCCTGTAGACGTTATTAATATAGACTGCTAATTTCGCCTTAAAAATTCTGAATTTAAAATAGAAGATTGAAAGATAGATAAATATTTTTTCTTACAAATTTAGTGTGTTTTGAGTGTAAATAAGTGCGATAGAAATCGTAAGGTTAGTCTGATACGATCTTGAAATTGGTATTTGAGTAGAATTGTTACTTACTGTTGATAAACAACAATAACTCACTTTTCAATGTGCGGGTAGTATAAACTAATAATTAAGGCGACAAAATGCCGATAATGTTTATAAGTAATTAAGTATCCTTCAAAATTTTGTCGTCAATTTTAGTTGTAATATGTAACGTAGATGAGAATAGATTAAATATATTTTAATGTTTTATATTAGTTACAAAATGCAACGGTATCAATAAAATAATACATTTTTAGTTAATGAGCGAAATGGAAATTTGACATTAATTTGAAAATCAAATTTCGCTTGTTTTAGTTAAACAATATGTATGTACAACGCTGCATTTATTGAATTCTTATTTCTGATAAAGATATTTTCATAGATATTGCATTAAAAACAATGAAACAATATTTAGTAATGGAAACTTAGAAAACTATCTTTTACAATTGTTTACATATATATTTATTGATAACCCTTTACACTCTGAATGAGATGGATAAAACGTAAAGTATTTTTTTCATACTCAAAGCTTTAATCTGTACTATCAGTTTTTATTTATTTTTTCTGTTGAATATATTGTGGATTATTATTATAAATGTTGAATATATCTGCTGAAATACACAAGTAATTATATTTAAGTGAATAATGGTCATCGATAAAATCATTAAACATTTAAAAAAGATATTTTGTTAAAAAATATATTATATATATATATATATATATATATATATGTTTATATGAAGTGAAACTTCATATTCGCACCTCATTTTTAATAATATTATAGCGTCAAATAAAATATATGACTTTGATTACTTTTTATCAAAAAATGCCATTATAAACATTATTGTATGAAACAAACTCTGTAAACTTCTAATATTCAAGAATTCATGTTTATTACGCCTATGCTTTTTCCTTACAAAAATATTCACAAATTCAGTACTAAAATATGCCATGCATCTGAGCCGAAGTACAAAAAAGTCTCCTCATACGAGTCTAATCTGTGCTCTGTACATACAGCTTTAGTCTACAACTTTAAATAACACACCTATTTAACACATCCATCTTGACTGTTTTACGTACGCCTTTGAGTTTTCTTCTTTCTCTCAGCATAACATTTTTTTCATTCCCCTATTACAATTCAGGTGGTGTTTCTTCGTAGGTAAGGCTGGCACTATTCCCGTATGCTGTCTGCTGCCAAGCCCTTCCTTCCTGTCCCCTTGCGTATCTTTTACAGCTGATATAACCAACATGAAGTAGACGATTTTTACTATTATGATGTTGTTATGCGTTATTTTTCTTGTGTATATACTTGACTTGATTTTAAAATAAACTGAATTGTAATTTTTTATATAATCTGGATTTTGGTCAATGAATAGACGAATTTTAAAATGCTTTTCACTTAGTATCAACAAAAAATAAATACTTATTTACAATTATCAATACAAAATAGCATTATATAAAATCGAAATAATGAAATTTTAAAACATGTGAGATTACAAATATTTTTTTGTGAGATTAAATAAATATATTTCAGCCATTCGAGTATTTTTATTCAGAATTTCAGTTCATATCTACTATAAGATAAGAAATGTAATTTAGTTATCACAAGATTTTATTTAGAATAACATATGTTTTTAATCAACAGAAAATAAACAACATTATTTTCTGAAACATTTTTTTAGTAATATATTCTTTCGGTAGAAAGTTAAAAATAGAATTTCATTTCTCAGTATTATTTACATATAAAAATATTTACATAACATTATTTACATTATTTATTTTCATTTTTATGTACATTATTTTTGAATTTTATCAATTATTCATCATAATTTTCGGTTTGAAAATATAACTGATAGACAAAATAAATGAATTAATGTAATTGATCAATTTTTCTCGAATGAATTAAAAATGAATATTAGTTCAACAGAGTATAAGGTAAATAATTATTTTTATATTGTAAATATTATTCTCTTAAATGTATTTTCACTTGTAAAATAATTTTATTTTATACATAATAATAGAATCTATTACGTGTAAAAATTAATTCGATGCCTGTAAATTGAATCAATTATAACTCTGTTTCAAATTAAAGTATTTTCTTATCATTTATCTTTTTTGAAGTGTCAACCTTAATATTCAAAACATTATATATTTTGGCCAAGCGGTTGACATAACCTCACAAAACAGAAGTGAACACGATGGTGTCCGAAAAGCAGCATATCAGGCATTGCATACTCTTCGCATTCCAGTTGAAAAAAATGCCGTCGAAGACGGGGGAATGATTTGTTCAGTTTTTTGGGAAGGTGTTGTTACGCATAAAATATGTAAAAAAATTCTGAAACAGCGGAAGAGGTCCGAAAATGCATAACGACTTCATCGACTCAAAGCTGTCATCTTTTTTTCTACAAGCGACTCGTCAGCTACTCCGATAGACGGTGCAAAGTTATAAAAAGAATAATGGGGGATATTTTGGGGAATTGACATGTGTTCCATTTGTCCGTAAATATTAATTTTCTAAAAAAATGAATCTAATTAATTTGTACACCCAATATTTTTGTTTGTAAAATAATTTTAGTTTGTACCATAATAATAGAATTTATTCAATTGATAACATAAGGATTATTCAAAAATTGTGACTGGAATAATATAAATTGATTCTTTCTTTAGTTTTTATTTTTTAACGAATATATATATATATATATATATATATATATATATATATATATATATATATATATCTCCATACATTATGTTTACTTGAAACATTGTATATGTTGTGTTGGCTGCAAGCCAATCACTGACCAATCGAACATGACTATTTTATGTCGCATTCGAATGATGCATTCACTACTGCGGAATTTCTGGTGAAATGACAGACTATTTTATTTTTAACGGTTCCATATCAAATTTTATTAAAAAAAAACACACAAACACATCGAAATATACACGAAGCTAAATATACATAAAATATATTTTATTTTATATTTTTGAATTTGTAATCCGTAGATCGTGTCCAGGTTTTATGTTCGATGTGTTGAAAATAATACGATTTGTTTACAGTTATTTTCTATATCAAATAGTATTAAGGTATTGTTAATGTTGAACGTACAATTTTATTAAATTCTCATTAATTAACTGATAAAAAAAGTGTGTGTCACATTCGATTCATTTGATTTAAGCTGGTTTTCTTGAACAGAAAACTGTTTCACAAATGAATTATTTTTTCAGACTACAAACTACAAATAATATTTCATATTACATTTAGTTGGATATTGATAGTTGCTTATTCGGATTTTAGTGACGATACCATCGTCTTCAGACCGTTAAACTATAGAAAATTATTTTGTTATTCTTATTTCCTCAAACCGTCAACATTATCTTAGATTTTCCTGTACCTGTGCACTGATGATTTTTTTGATTTCGTTAGTGTATAGAATATTGAATTTAATAAAAAATACTGTTTATTAATTTTAAAATAATCATTTAACAGAAATATTGTATAAGTTGATCGAAAAATTATGCAGTACATTTTTTGTTATAAAAAAATATAATCAATGTCTTGTTTTTTCCGTTTTTGATTAAATGTATTATTCAGTTTGTGTTTGTTTTTCCAAAATTGTATATTAACTTAAGAACACGACTAAAAAATATATGCTTGTGTAATGTTATTGAGGAAGGTTCGCAACTAATACAATGGGTCAAACTGAAACATAACTAGTTCGTGTTTTGTGCAAGAACGGATTGTGTCAAGTAACTTAGTATTCAACATTCTGTTCGAAACTTACCAATTTACATAGATGTCTTCATTGTACTATCAAATGAGTTTTGTTCTGTTACATAAAGCATAAAATTATCATGTTTTGGATGAAGAAGATTACAAATAAATCATCAAGCTGGAGTTTTCATCAAATATGCAAACATTTTTATGTGAATAATTTTGTGTAACTTATTCAAGCACACGTTTTATTTGAAATTAAATAGTGACAGATTAAGAAGATTAAATGTGCATATATTACACACACACACATTCTGGTGTGTAATGTACACCAAGACTTTGATTTGCGTCGTTTCGAATTCCGTCGTAAGTTGCGTCGTTATGGAATTTTTTAATTTTTTTCGATAACGCATTAACTTTTTTCATTTTTTTGGTAATTCCCCATTTAATTTGTATTTTCATCTTTAATGTGCAAGATAGATCAGTTCATCAAAGTTGTTAAAACCTGAATAAAAGTCATTGTACATAAAGTATATGAATGAAAAAAAGAAGTTTACCGTTAAGTTAGTTGCTCATCAGATGTGGAGAGAAAAGGTTTATACACACACACACACACATATATATATATATATATATATATATACACACACATATATATATATATATATATATATATATATATATATATATATATATATACATACATATAATATAGTGATGACCAACAGTATAGTGATGACCATCGAAAATATCGGCCAATCGTGGAAGAAAGTAAAATCGTCTAGCATGAATGGAGTTTGGCGCAAAATATAGCATGAATGCGTTTCCAACGATCCAGATGTAGATGCAGTACCCAGTGTTCGTAGAAAACTCGCCAAAGCGGCCAAAGAAGTAAATTTTGAAGATATGGAAGGGGACGATATCAACGAGGACGAAGAACTCAATAACGAAGATTTGATTATTATGGATTAACATGTAATGAATGAGACTGATACTGCTGATGTAAGACCAGAAGAAAGAAAATTAACCACTAGTCATATTTCGAAAGCAATGTAATTAATGGGAATGGACATTTTTTTTAACTGATGATCCTGATGAACGACGAAGTTCAAAAGTGACAAGAACTGTGGATGATGCCATAAATTACTACAAACAAATTTATTGAGAAAAAAGGCTGTGAAAATTCAACAAATATTAGATAAATCTTTAACAAATCAAGCCCAGTCGACAGCAATGGACACCGATTCATCTTTCAATTCAAATTAAAAAAATATTTATCATATACATTTAATGTACAAATGAATTACATAATAATTTTGTTTGACTAATTTTATTTATTACAATGAATAAAAGATTTTTTTTAATTGTTATGTATTTCAATTTGGATTAATTTTCGGTTTTCATGATATGTATTATTTATTTACATGAAATGAACTGAAAAAAGTCCTATAGAAATACTATGCAATAGATTATTTCGATTTGCGTTGGCGTAATTTGGTACCAATTAACAACGCAAATCGAGGTCTCAGTGTGTATTCTCATATCAAATATTAAATTAATCAAAAATTAATCATATCAAACGTGGTGCAATTGAGTGTCTAAGTCAGTTCTGATTAAAGTATCAACAAGACTTTGATTTTGATTAGATTAAGAAACATATTTAATTAATATATATTTTAAAATAGTTTTATATTTTACCTTCATTAAGTATTTTAATGTGTTGATTGTGAAATAGATGATTACGTTTCAATAATAGTTTAACTTTTGATTTTTTTCATATTCATTATCTCTTTTTTTATCTATACTATTGAAGTGGAGATTATTTACTTATTCGAATTGTTTTTAAAATACGGTTAAGAACTTGTTTCTGCTATGTAATAAATATAAAAAAAATGTTTGATAGTTTTTCCGAGTAATTCTGTAGTTATTAAAATCAAATTACCGTTCACAATTATTCAAATTTATTGTTTATTAAAAGATAAACGCACGTGTGTATATTTTTATTTTATGTTTTAATAAACGTTTTTGTAACAATGTTGTTAATAGATGAGAAACGTTAAAAAATTTAATATTAAAAGAACCTGCTCGCATTCATATTTGAGAGTGCTGTATTTACGACGCCGATAACGATACGACGAGGAGCATAAAATTTTTAGTTGGTTGTAGTAGTGTCGCGTGAGTTGCTATGCCAACGAGCCGGCGTTCATGCACAGACAACTCCTGTGTTTTTCAAGCACACAACAGGGATTCATGAAGCCAAGATTCAATCGGTTTAAAACTTGCTGATTTAGCATCCACTCGATATGCGTGTCGGTTTTATCATCGTCTTTTTATACTTTTTTTTTTGATAAACTGCAGAACCTGTGAAGTTTCTTAGTGTCGAATTTCATCCCGTTTACCTTATCTCGGATGGAAAAACAATCATGATTTTATTCTTTATTAATCAATCAGGTTTTCCACCTACAAAGTAACTTTTAAGACATCGATGACTTTGATATTGTTTCAGTGATTTTAAAATCGTTCAGTACTTAAAATGATGTTTTTATATGTGTTGCGATTGTTTGTATTAACAAATATACGTTTCGCTTTAAAAACAATTAGAATTAGCATAGAATTCGTTCTGTTTACCATATAACATATTCGAAACATGTTTAATGAACTCGTAGTTGTTTTGAATTTTAATTGTGAAATATTTCAAGGATACTATGTCATAAAAGTATTTTGAATAATTTAATGCACGCCTTTTTTATTTTTATAATGTAGTATATTTACATTACATAAAGAAAGTGTTTTTGTATATTTTTCAGGATTTTTTATATTAAATATTTCAATTGTGCTATACCAGTATATTTTCAATTTCAAATAGTTGAACAATATTTGAATTTAATAAGGTGTAGAAATGAATTCGATGCCTTTAAATTGAATCATTCGCAACTCTATTTTCAATCAAAAAAATTTCTCGTCGTTTTAGGATTTTGGAATGCCAGCCTTAACATTAGCAACACCATATACCTTGGTCAAGCAGTTGTCAGTGCATATATATATATATATATATATATATATATATATATATATATATATATATATATGCACACCTTTTTTACTGTAAAAAAATAAAAAAATCATTTTATTATTTCTTAAAAATTCAATTAGAGATTGAAGGATTAATAACAGATATTCATTAACAATCAATAAATAGTATTTATTAAATAAAAGAAAAAAAACATTTTAAACGATTGGATCGCTGTATAAATATCTTTGGGTAGTTCAATTTATTATGTTTTATTTAAAATATTGAAAACGATGTCTCTTCACATATTATCAAAAAAACGTCATCGATAGTGGAAATATTCGATGATAAGATTGAGTTCAGTATTATCATTTAATACAACACTGACTACTTACAAACGACAATCACTGGATTCAAATACTGTATATAAATATGGTATTTGTATTCCTGTTATCTATGTTTAAACTTTATTAAAATGCAAGCCTTCATATTGGTGGCCTTGCAATACAAATAAAAATTACTCTTTTATGAAGTCTATGTGTTGCATGTTAAAAATCGCTTATTCTATAAATATAAATAATATATTCATAGAGTTAAATTAAGGTAGATTCTAAAAAAGACGATATTGTAATTATTATAGTGCACTTGATTATTTATTTTTTATATCATTTGTAAATGGTTTTTATGCGATGTGTTTTATGGTAAATTGATAATTAATTACAAATGTCATTTCGTAATAATGATGAGTTTATTATTTCATTAATAATAGCTTTATGTATCATGTAAATACTGAGCTTTTATTTACGTTCCTGTAAAAAGACCTTTAATTGTATTATTGTATATTGTTTTTATTTAATTTTCATGTGATCCTAATAATTTGGAATGATAGGATTATACACAATCAATGTATACATAAGGATGAAACATTACTGTGAAATAAATGAAATTATCGTGTAGAAAAATGTTGTTTAACCATTCGTTGTATCATCTTATGTCATTAACAATTCTTTACAATTTGAAATTGTATTAAACTAAAAGATGCTTATCTTTGATTTACGAAGCATTCATCTGTTTGATTGGTCAATAAAGTATGGTATTTTCTTCTTTTCGATTTACTACCCTCTGATAAGCGATGCAATGAACGCATCATATCGTCGTGAATTTCTTCGGCTAATTGTAGCAACGTCGGAAGCGCGTATCCTCCAGCCATCATCGTGCTTCCATGTCTGCAGCAAAATTGGCATCACTGTATGCGTGACTGTGTGCATGTTCTTCAATGTCTGTTACCTGGACGTACAGAATAATGGACAGAAATTGCATGATCGAAGTACATACGGTTCAGAGCGAGTGCGCCAATGCTGTTTGCAGACATTTGTTGTCGGCGTGCCTATCCGCCGTGCATAGTGTTTTCTGGTGGGAGAAGGACGTGCGTATGACTGGCATCAGCTTCATCGCACTCACAGTCAGTTAGCGTCCGTCCGCGGGTAGAGTGAGAATGTTGTCCAGTTTTGTGTCTCACAGTATGAGGTTCTTCATACGTGCTTTGAAGTTTTAATAGTGGCTGTGGTTGTTTTTCGTCCGTACGTTTCAAAACCAATTTTGTTTTTGATCTAGTTGATGAATCCAACGGTTGTTATCGAGTTCTGTGTTTGTTACCTTTGTGTATCCTTTTCGTTTGAAGCACGTGATTGAATATTAAAGTGAATAGATATATGAAAGATGTGTTAACCTGAATTTATGCATAGAGTTCATTGAAATATTTCAATTTGTTGTCTAGTAAAGGATAGTTCTGACTTTAAAAAAAAACTTATTTACTTGTGAATTGAAATAAACAAATATTATTCGATTAAAATATTGATCGTCGTTTATTTTAAATTTGAGTATTTTCGTTCGTCTGTAAATAACACCGTCATGCGTAAAAAAATACACACGAGGGTGCTGTTCTTCGCGTTCCCTTCTTACTTTTACCCCAAAGGGTCTACGCTAGGCAGGCATGCAGGTGGCAGGTGTTTATAAGAAATTCTTTATGTCCAAAATAGTGTATTCATCAGAATATCTACTCCCATTCGGTGTTGTGTAAAAAATAATATATTCATCCTCGTCGTTCTACGTGCAACAGTGTAAGTGCGTCTCGTTCTCACACGACTACAAAATAACATATGTTTGAGTGAAGCAGGTGTATATGGATCGATCGTTATTCATCTCGCCATCTATCTCGTTTCAGAATAAATTTTTGTGTAATGTTGCATAGTTTTGTATTTAATTGTAACGAAGTGTGAATTATAGTGTATATGAATGTGGTGTATGTATACAACTTAATCCAGGGCTGTGATCTTTAACAGCAATCATCGTGCAACAGGTCGATATCGTGCTGTGTTAATAGAAAGTTTTGTGGTATATTTCATCCCTTGTATCAAATTTGAAGTGGTCGATTGAAACATGTGTTAAGATTCATGCAGATTCTTTAAATATGTGCTGAAAAAAGTTGTTGAGATCTCTTACGATGTCAATACGTGTTAGCGGGTGTTATCTTGTGCCATCACCAACTCAAAACATGCCGCCAGAAAAAAATCATAACTCGAACGTAAACAATGGTATGGTAAAAACAGTGACGATTGTTACTCCGCAGAGAAGTAACAGTCTGGATTACCTTAATTTCGAAGAAAAACGACAGATAATCGCATCGTCGTTATCACTTTCCGATTTTCTTCATTGTGGTCCAGCAGCGGCTGCAGCAGCAGCCAAAGAAGTTGCTGCAACCACTACAGTTATTGTCGGTGAGTGGCCCTTCTATTATTGTTGTCAGTTTGCTTTGTTTTTCACCCTTGTGTTTGAAACAATACTGACATAGGTGATTGATTATTTTATCTTTTTTTTTTTAAAAAAATACAAACTAAAGCAACTAATTTATATTTGAATTCGTAATCTGTTAGCACGGTTAATATTTTATAGCTCATTAAATTCGTTTTTAATTGTTCATTGATGTTTAGAGTGTTAATTCAGACATTAAAAAATATTTAAATAAATTAACATTTAATATCAGTTTGATTTAATGGTACGTCAGTAATGGTAATCAGTAATTTTTATTCGTAATAAATGGTCCCATGTGTATGAAATCTTATCGATTTTGTAATTTGCAATGAAAATTAGAATATTAATCACTCTACCCTAAATCAATGTACGCTTCTGATGGCACTTCACGATAAGATATGTATATATATATATATATATATATATATATATATATATATATATATATATATATATGATATATATGTATAGATGATCCATTAATGAAATAATTGTCTAGTAGCAATGTGCGTATAAAATCAGGGTCGGGTTTATCATATTGATTACTGTGCGACAAAGAAAATATTTTGTTGAATAGACATTTCAATTATACAAACATGTAACTTTTTTAATATTTTTTCAAACGATACTAATAGATGTGTTTTATTATCAAACGTAAAGATTTGTGATATGTACGATCAAGCAATTAATATCAACAACGTTTAACATTATTATTTAGATAGATTTTGTAAAATATTCAAGTATTTTTATAGTCAATAAAAAAAACAGTACCTTTAAATTGGATACAAAAATAACATTTTACACATTTATTACTGACTTTTAGAGCATAGATGGTAGTGATTTATTTATGAATGATTTAATGTGTCAAAAGTCACAGCTGAATTTCCAAGATAACGATAAAATGAAGAATTATCTTTTCATCCAGATATGGATTTATAAATTATTAAAGTATCAGCGTGTTCTATATGCATTTATTTAAAAATATTTGAGTATTAGCTCATATTTATGAAAAATGTTTTCTTGCAGTATTTACTCTCAATTTCTATGTTAAGTATATTTTTTGTTGTTTATTAGCAATGGAAATTAAAAAAATATTTATATACATTACCATTTGTTATGGTTGCAAATATTAATTAAACACTTCATCTTGTGTATAAAACAGAAAATAAAATGTTATTACAAAGTTAACAAAATGAAACAAGTGTTATACCATATTAACACTGTTTTACATAATCTATTATTGTCTATGGAAAAGTAAAATGTGTTCGCTTTTCAAACATGCATGTTTTCTCTTAATGTAATATTACACACACATATACATATATATGTGTGTGTGCGTGTACTATGTAATATCAGTTTGTACTTGAGATAAGTGAACGAAGTTGTGTTTATCTTATGTGCATTCCATTCTTCGAAAACGATTTGTGTAAAATAAACAATAAAAGTACAGAATTATTTAATCTTATTCTCAAATGACTTTTGTTATTAATGTCTTTTAGAAGTAGTAATTAATTTCTAGGAAATTTTAACGTAAACATATTGTATGGAATGTTTACTCGACGTCATTTACAAGAGAATAACACTTAATATTGTTTCACGTAAATACATCGAACATAAATATTTGTAAACGCTTGCAAGGATTAAACCACGTGAATATTATGTTAAATATTTAAAGATAACCGTTAAAGTAACGATGTAGAAATATTCGGATCGTTTTGTATCGGTTCGTTCTAAGAGGGAAGTCGAGTTTTGGACATGGACAGGTTCGTGGATCAAAATCGTATTAAATTTCAATTTGCAATTTGTTTTGTATAGTTGTATTGATTCGAAGTACTCTACGCATTCGTTCCAACCGTAACATCATAATTCTGCAAGAGAAATGGCCGTAACAGTTTGGACAGAAATGAATTTCCGACATCGTTTCGATCTTTAATTACCAATTATCGTTTATTGCGTTCGTAATTAACTATTTTGCCATTGGATTTATATATATATATATATATATATATATATATGTGTGTTATGTATGTATGTATGTAATGTACACAGTGAGACTAACTGAACAAATTTAAATTAATTTGTACCAAAATCAGGATTGAACTCGTATTAGTACAGTTTAATTATCTGTTTCGTTTAACACGTATAAAAAAATATTGAATTTTGTCTGTTATACATCTTTACATATTTTCATTTATTAAAGTGTTGTTTTTTTCGTTATTTTCTATTATTTGTTAAATTATTTATATTTTTTATTATTGTTTAAATATTATTTTAATATATCCATAATATCCTAACATCCATATTTACTGATATTCACATACTACATTATTCAGATCTTTCTCAAAATCTTCTCTATACCTTTTTTATTTATGGGGTCGTTCATTTGTATATAAATTGGAATAACCTAATCTTTAATGAAATTCTTCCAATTGTCGGATCGGAAAGGGAATTTAATGGGATTAAGTACCTCTCTAAGAATTTTTTTGCAGTTATTAAAATAAGAAACTGTTTATAAATATATAAAAATGCTTTTTCATAAATTCTAATATCTTTAAAAATACTTTAATAAATTTGATACAAGCACTGTTATTTAGATAGATTTATTATGATGTTAGTTTAAACAATGTCAGTTTGCATTTAACTGAAGTATATTTAACAATAAAATGTAGTGTTAAAAGTACATCTTGTCACAGACCCTCATTAGTTTTTTTTTTTAAAAAAAAATTCTATTAAATGCGACATTTTGGATAAAATCACCATTATTATGAAGATATTTATATATTTGTTAATTTCATTTTTGTGATCTTGACATAATCCACTGTGCTGTATATAAAACCTGCATCCATTCATATGTATTTTATGTCACACACACGCACATGATTAGATTATCAAATAATAGTGTTAATTAATGATAGACAACTTCCTGTAAAACATTCATACTTCCTTGTAAACAATCTGCGACATATATTTTTATCTCGTTGCAAATACATTTTGGCAACGTTTGCGTATAAAAAATGTGTTATTTTTTGTCTGTTTAAACATAATAATAGGAACCCAGATAACAAACATGTGTCATTCAGTCTTAAATTCGTATCGCGCGAGTGCAATCATCCTCTCAATTAATAATAATCGCATGATAGGTCAGAAGTCGTCCGGCATTTGAAGGCAGCTGGGCTGTGGTTTTGATGCAGGCCGCATATGTGGGACTTTGAATCGAAAGGTCAACAAATTGCTTCGTGTACCAGCAGTCTGGTGGAGTAAATATAATGCCTACGATAGCAATAACACATCATTGTATGTCATAAAGTCCTCTCTAATATCGGATAACTGATAAATCTGTGTTAAAGTTGTGGTATTTTATGATTTCAGTTACTTGGGATGATTGAACGTTATGAATATTTAATAAGTACATATATGCATATATGTATGTAATATATATATATATATATATATATATATATATATATGTGTGTGTGTGTGTGTGTATGTGTAAAGAAGAGTAGAATCATTGTTTACATAAAATAATTACAGATATTAATATTGTAACTATACCAATTTAAAACTGTTTTGTTGTGTATCGATCGAAGTTAATCCTCTATAAAAGATTACGGCATATACAATAAAATATTTTGAGTTTGTTTCAATTAAAACAAAGATGAAAGTGTAATTTCAGTGAGTGTTCTACATGCTGCTATTGACTGGATTATTGTCTGTTCGACATTGATTCGTCTCATGAGTATAGACTAGAATACATATTGGCTTGAAAGCAATGTTCATCCAGATGATTATTGAACACATCAATGATTCGATATCTCTCATGTATTGTACTATGTTCCATGTTTTTAGTCTGTATATGATCATAACCGCTTTATGTATAATAAGTCTATGTATAACAAGTCTATGTATAAAAGAGATGATACATTTATTATCAATGGTTGTCATTACAAGTTACACAATATTTAGTTAATTATACTTGTTTATTTCATTTAATTATTAACAGATTTATTGGATTTTAGTAATGAAGTAAGAATTAATTAAATAACAATTTTTACGGTTACAATTAGCAGCTTTTGAAGATATATATATATATATATATATATATATATATATATGTATGTACAAATGAAATATAAACTGATGTTTTTAACGATACGACAAAAATATTTCATTAATTATTTCTCAGTCATTTTCATTGAAGTTATTTAACAACAGGTCACGTTATGAACACAGTCAAGAAAAAAAAACACTTATCTGTTAACATTATTTGCGATACTTTCATTAGGTTGACGCTGTGGCAGACCACGTTGAAAGATAACCCAAATCATGAATTATTAAATCTATTGTCAACGTAATATAATAACATTCCTGAATTCTCTTCGGCGTTGCGAACGTTATTTGTTACGACCTAAAAATAATCCAATGGCCAAGTTTCTTTCGGTTCGAAATCGACAAAAACATGCGCCCATATAGCACGTTTCATGTTATTCTATCCGATTCATGCGTATCGCAGCGTTGACGTTCAATGAATGAATTTCTGCTCGTTTGGCTGATGTGTCATCTACTTTCCTTTTGTTATTTATACGTAGCACAGAATGTGTACGACCGACAGGTAAATCCATGAACGTGATGACGTCGTGGGTCATGGCTATATAAAACTAGGACACCTCGTTGAGCACCAGTCCAGCACAACATTACTGATACCTGATGGCCAACAGTCTGGATACAATGATAATACATTTCCTCATGAGTGGTAATAAAAACAGGTATATTTTTTATCGGTCACGCCTATTGGGAATCTTATATTGTTTCAGAATTGATTTTTTTTATCGCAAAAGATATCTTCTTAATTGAATCTGATGTTAAATGAAGGATGTGTCGTGTATTTTTTTTTTAATTTTAGACAATAATTTACAATAGATTCAAGCAGCGAATCTCCTGTTTCGAAGAATTATATGGAAACAAATATAAATTACAGTGTTGTTGAATTCAATCTATTGCATGATTATAATAAATCATTTTTTGGCAGATGAAAGTTTTGTAAATTATAGGAAATTAAATAGAAAATTTAATACGACTCCCGGTATTTATTTTTTTTTTGCATAGAATAAATTTACGTAACCTGTATAAATATATAATTTTTTTGTTCTGCGTCATGAATTTTATATTCACATTTTTTTAATAAGAAAAAAACAGCAATAAAATTATTACATCAATTTCATTTAATTATTCTATATTCTAAATGTTCTTCGCATGTAAATGTGCTAATATCTTTTACACATTAACAAGATGTAAAACTTAAACTATCACAATTTCTTAAAATCCCTAAAAGTGTACTAAAGTTAAACAAAACGTAAATTCAGCCGATGTGTTTATTGAATGCCGTTTATATGAATACTTGTTCGGATTTTTCTTGATTGACAACTTCATGGAAATATTTTCAATGGTGTTCATGTATTAATTGATATGTTTTTCAACCTTGAATTTATATGCATGCCCACGTGATCGATAAAAGTGTGTATTTGTTTTATTTAAAAGCGATCTTTATAAATCTAAAACGTAAGAATGTAATATTAAACTGTTGGATGTAGGCAGTGTTAACGTTTGTTTTATTATTTGAAAGAATGTTTATATTATCCAAATAATTAATCATATTACTTTCATGTAAAAGTGATATAATATCGTGTGGAAATTGTATGTATTTTGAATAAAATTTAATTATTTACACTGAGTATATATAATTATTGTTAACTGATGCGATCATATCTGACTGATTTGTATACCATACACTCACATTCTCAATTAAAATTACCATTATTGACCAATGGATTGCGAATTTAAATACGTTATTTTAAGCTACGTCATATTTTATAACATTTCTCAAATATTTAATGCGATTTGATTCCAACGGATAACTAAAAACAATTCTGACAATGATATTCACTAATAGAAAGGATTGTATATAATGTATTTTTTAAAAATTTGATATAAACTGATATATTCAAATTCATTATAAATTAAAAATATTTTTCGTTAGGGCAGTGGTGTTAAACATGCACCACTCGGCTCCAAGCTTGAAGTTGAATTTACTAAAATAATAAAATGGAATTCAAATAAATACAAAATACATTTTTCAAACATTGCAAATTATAGAAGTATATTGTACGGAACACTGTTTTATGGTCACCGGTATATTCGTCGTTAATAAAATAGTTTCTGCCAAAAGATGCAAAAAGCCTAGTAAAAACTATTCTAAGTTTCTAGTAAAAAAATATTATTTTTTAATTTCTCTAATTTAAAATGTCGTAACATTTGATAACAATACCTAAAATTAATGTATTTTTTTTATCAATTCATGAAAGAAAAAATAAATGTAAAATTTAAATGACTTATTTTCGAATAAAAGACCTTTTTTCGCTCGCTGTTTTTTTTTGGGTGACTTTTTATCTGCTGTCCGCAGATTCGTAAATTGAATTTAGTGTCCCATGTTCATATATGAGCTTGACACCACTGCTTTAAGGAATTATATTATTATCGAAATGCAAATAATTGTATATTATCTCCACGAATGTTCAGACAAAATAGAGTTATTTTCCATTTATAATTATTAAAAAAATACAATACTTTAAAATGTTTGATATGTAATTGTATAACTTTCAGTAGTATGTGCCTGTAAATTTTATAAAACGTGTGTATTTTTCATAAATTATATTTTTACTTTGTATCGAATGAAGCCGAACAAATCCATATTTGTATTTCACATTTATAATTAAATTATTGTTATTATAAGCCAATAATCAGTACTGCAGTCATTAACTTTGTTGATATATATATATATATATATATATATATATATATATATATATATATATATGTACATATGGAAAGTGAAAATTTCATTTTAAAGAGGGTATTTTCTGCAGCTGCTTTCGTTTTTATATACTTGGGACATTTAACTTCTATTGTTTTGTCAAGTATGGTTCGGGATCCTGGTGAGTTCACTTCAAAATGAATATAGTGTAATTAGACGTACTGTTTAACCTATAAAACATTGTACAGCAGGAAGTAGAATTTTGTAGTTCTGTTTAACCGTATGTGAAGTGAATATATATATATATATATATATATATATATATATATATATATATATATATATATGTTCACGATACAGATGTATATAATATGATACACGCAGATATTTATGTGATTCAACTTAGGCTTCCACACGAAAATATTGAAAAAACATGTTATCCCCCATTTAGTATTTTAGTTCATTTGTATTTTAATTTTGAATTAAACTAAAATACTAAATAAAAAATTATACTACTTATTAACCACTGTTCACCCTTTAAATTCTTCCATGTGGAAGCCCAAACTGAATCATCAAGGTATAAAATCTGTTGAGCTTAAAACATGCCACGCCCATATTTTCTTTCCATATAATTTCCATATTGTTTCCATTTAAATAATCTCATAAGAGTGTTTTTATTTTGTAAACGAAAATAAACATTTCTCTTAAAAATATTAAGATCTAGATTTTAAAATAATCAAAATGTTCGATTTTTATTAATATGTTTTTTCATGTATGTTAAGAGATTATTTTATAATCACGATATTGTTTTAATATTTACCGTATTATTTTGAATGAATAAATAAAAATAAGATTGAAAATAGAGGAAGAAGTAATTTAAAGAGTGCAACAAATCCTTCAACTTTATTCATATACGTTAAATGCACTTCATCGCTCGAGCGTTTGTACAAAAACTAACTATACGTTGTAATGGCAAAAAATTAGTTTGCTGACAAAATATAAGTCGGTAAAGCGATATATTGAGATGAATTCATTGTTGATGAAATGTAATATATTTTCATATCGAATGGTTATAGATTAGTCTAACCTGTATAGAAAATTCGACCTCGTAATGGTTTCATATAAAACTGCCAGTCGGATTTAGATTAAAATAGTTTGGGTATGTACCTTGAATGGAATCGATTAAGATGCTTAGGGCTGTATATGAATGAGTTTCATCTGGTAAAAGTAAACACGGACAAGGACGAGAAATCTTGATAGGACGATATGGTTAAGATAGAATAAATAAACTTAACTATGTAATGGTTAACAGATGGGAAGGTAGTGTTAGTATTTGTATCGATCCTATAAATCCGTACATACATATCTTGAAATAAATTTGAAGATTTTTATTGAATTAGAATAAAAAAAATATTTTATTTAATAATAATTTTAAATTAAATATTGGATGAGCTTTGTTTAAACATTATTTAAATAAGCTGGATGCATAAAATACTATATTATTAACAATTATTCCTAGCGCTGTATAAAATAAATATTGCTAAATTTCTTAATTTTCTCTGCAAAAATTGTTTTGATGTGTGTATTCTCACAAATATTACATTCATCTTAAAATAAATATTTCGGATTCAGTAATAAAAATCATTATAAGAGACCCGTGCAAATGTTTTCAAGTATCAGTGTAAATGCAAATAATTTCAAGTATTAGTCAACTCATTAATACATTTAGGATTAAATGGTTTCATTTTATTAATTTTTTATCAATTTTCATTTTGTTGAATGATGAGTGTTGGATTAAGAGTTTCTCCTTAGTTAATTCCACCAATGTCTTGAAAATGTTTTTCAGTAATATTTTCAATAATATTAATTTTAAAATTGAATTATCAGAATATTTAAACGGATAATCCTCGTCGACAAATCATTTTTCTCTCAACACAATTTCGTGTGTTTGTGATTTCTAGAAACTGGTATCACATTTAAATAATTTACACGTTATATCATTTATAATTTATTCAAAATTTAACGATTATTTTTTCATCGCTTCTATAAAAATTAATGCATATCATACTGAATACTAAATTAATATTAAATTGTTCTTAACAGAATATATTCTATACAAAGAATATTTTTTAACAAAAATCTTCGTAATAATTGAAAATTTTGGTTAGATTTTGACTGAAATATGAACTTAGTGTAAAATTTTATCAACTATAAATAAAATTGAGAAGTGTATTGAAATATATATATATATATATATATATATAAGAAATAACGATCACAAAATATTCATATACTGAATATGTAATTTAAATATTTTTTATATAAATACTTTTAATTTCACATTGGCTTTTACATAGTTTAAATATAATTTTTAAAATGAAAACAATTTGTTCGTGTTAACATTTTTAAGTTTTGTATTTTTTGATTATACATGTATTTTAAGTACTAACATTTTTGCGGTTTATATATATATATATATATATATATATATATATATGTGTGTGTGTGTGTGTGTGCGTGTATGCATGGGTGTATATGTATGTCTATAAATAAAAAGAGAAATAAAGCATGTAAAAATAGTTATGGCGAATCATAGTTTCTTACGGCCTAAAAGTGGAAAGCCAATGATAATATAGTAAACAAGATTAAAAGCAAACATTTGCAAGTGTACTTTTTTTATCGTCTTTATAAAAAACTATCAAAATCAATCAAATCTTTTTTAGTTTAATATTGTGACTGTTCAATTACCCGGTTTATAACTCTAATAATTTTAGAACATTTTGATGCATCAAAATCTTATTATAATATATAATAGAACACAAACGTTTCTCATTGTTCCAAAGAGAGAAAAATACCTGTGAATAATTATTCTTTCTAAATAAAAGTGATACCGTTTACTCAAAAGTACCTAATGTTACAGTCCACCGACATTAAAAAGTAGTAAAATTCTATTTTTATTTCATGTTTGAAGATGTGTTTAGTGATACTAAAAACGTGAGACTTTTTCTAGAATTTGAAAGAGAAAGCTGTAAAAATATTAATCACAAAAACGTAACTATGTTTCCCAGCATACAATTTAAAGTATCCATATTTTTTGTTTATTATATTTGCAGTAATCATTCATTTGCTAGACGGAAGCAATGTTAATAAATATTTGAATTGTGCTTCAAGCCATAAAGAAAAATATTTATTAATCACATATGTAGACAGAAAATTATAATGGAATGTAAAAAAAGGAACTTTTATGTATTTTCTTTTTTACGTATATTTTTTGCACATGAATTTTTTTTTATTTATGGTATATTATATATATATATATATATATATATATATATATATATATATATATATATATATATATAAATAAAATAATACTGGCATGAATTTCTACAAATACGTTACAATTATCAATATTTACTTTGCTTATCCTTGCGAAAATTTCTTTACTCATTCCGTGACAACAGGCAATATTTTAAAAATACATATATATGTGTATACGTTAATTTGAATATATTTTTTGGTCTTTTTGTATTTACTATCAAATAGTTTTCGATTGTATTTTCGATAAGATGTTTTATAATATTTTTCTGTGATGTTAGCAAATATTTCAAACTGATTTATATCAAATTCGATAAATTTTAAGTTATGTTATAATGGCATTTAAAAAAAACCACAACATGTACTCCATTTCACAGACATCACGGACAAAAAAAATAAGGACACGGCTTTTTCTGTACAAAGTTCTATTGACATGTGTTTGGTGACTTGACGACCTTTTCAAAAATGAGATGGTACGTCGGGAACAGAATTTATGACCTCGCCTAACTGTGTTTAAAAATAAATGTTGGAAAATATTAAAGAGTCTGTTTGCTTCATTGACATAGGGTTAGTCTCAAAGGAAGGAAAATTTTCTCTGACACGCCCACGTACATTTCATACGACGATAAATAAAATGTTTTCGTTTGTAACCTTTTTCCAATGTATATAAACACTGTAAAGATAAACGATCAATGGAAATGGTATATGTATATATATATATATATATATATATATATATATATATATATTTATATATATATGTGTATACATATATATATATATATATATATATATATGTATATATATATATATAATTACACATAGATACAAATAATGTTTTATTTCATATAAAAGTTTATTTGTATATATTTCAATGTTTTTTAAACGTTTAAAATGTTTGATTTTATGTAATTTTTATTATATAAATTAAACGTAATGCTGAAAATTCGATAAGTATTTCAATTAAATGAAAAAATCAAACTAAACCTGTAACGAATTAACTATGGTACAAGAATCTATCTTTTTGCCATATTGCGATTTTTCTGGACCTTATTACTCTGAGAATGATATGGTATAGATTTCGAAATGTCTATAAGAAATCATCAAAAATGATGAATAATCAATTATTGAATATTTTTGATTAGAAAAAACAGGTCTGCAGACGATGAGTTGGAATGAAAGTTTTATTAAAAAAATGGTAGTTGTAAGCAGTGGTGCACCCAGGGGAAGGGGCCTTTGCACCCCACAGAAGAAAAAGAAAAAATTACTATCCCCTATATATACACAGAGGGATTAATTTAACCATGACTGAAGTAATTCAAGAGATGATAGTAATGTCATCGAAATACGCATGAACAATTTTATAAAATAAAGTAATTTATCCAGAAAATTTAGCTACAGTGCCAAACATTTTATTGAATACAAACTATTTATTATTTTATTCGATTAATTTTTTTAAAAAATCTTAAACTTTATGTGAATTTTCTATTTTGTTTTTAAATTAGTATCTCGAATTGTAACAAAATAATACTTACATTTAACTTGAGACGAACTAACGAAAATCATAAAATAATTAAAGGTATGTAGTTATTATAGAGTATTAAATGTATGAAATTAGCTATGGAAAGTTTCCCAGTTAATAGAATTTCATAGTTAATATAAGATTTAAATTAGAAGTGATTCATTTCATTTATCTCATTACTTATTGTTATGTATTTAATAAATTAAAAAATGTACATTAAAAGTGAATTTTCAGGTCAGGTAAATAATTCCATAATAAATAAAATTTTAGTGTTAATGAAAAATAATAAACACATGTTGTAATATATCGTACACTAACTACATGTTAATTGTACTAATAGAAGTCATTTACTGAAGTTTCGTTTATATAGTGTACTCCAGTGTTAATGACACAAGAGGAATCCTTGTATGCTAGTGTAAGTTGAAATTAGAACAATCCTGGTGGATGTATTTAATGGACGAAGGCGGGATTGGGAGCTATGAACAAGTAGTAGTAGATACTGGACTAAGATATTACACCATTTTCAGACTCATCTCGTTCACTTAAAGTTTCTAAAATGGTCGGAATTCACTGTTGTGTCTGTAAACTGTTTTATATTAGGTCATGTCTATGTAAATATTTTTTTATTTGTATGTATACAAGTATTTTCTCATTTAGTATTATTTTAAAACTGAATTTTTATCCATGGATTAGTGAGAAAATATCGATTTTATTTTCATAAAAAAAATTAATTACATTTAAGTGATCGTATTTACAATTTATTTGGTTTATAAAAACGTTTTCTTATTTCATTTCTTATATTTTTTATGTATTGAAAGTAAACTTGTATAGTAATGTCTGTATGAGATCAATGAATATTTGATATCATTTCTTATTAGAGGTCAATCAATACGAAAACAAATGTCAAAACTGTTGTACATGTTTATATGAAATACAACCATAGGCAAGAAATTATTTGTATATAAAACAGAAAACTGATTTTTTTCCGTTTTAGAGTACTTGAAAAATTAGAATGATTTACGAAAAATTAAATATTTGTAATTCAGAACTTGTCCGTAAAATATATTAATTTCTCGTAAAAAAAATTGTTTTAAAAAGAAACGACGAATATTGAGAAGTAAATTAAAAATCAAATGTAATTACAATTTCGTTCGTCATGTATCATTTTTTTCCATCATCTCAGTTTCTTTAAATAAACTTTATTTTATATCTTAATGTCACGTGTATGGTAGTTGTTCGTATAATGAATGTGTATAATTTTTGAAGCACATGTTAATGTAAAAGTACAAGTTTTCGACGAACAGGTGTGAAAGGAAGTTCTAGATACTACATATATTACGCTTGAAATATTACGGTCATTCACTCACAACTACTATACAACCAGTATTACTGCAGTCCAATTTTTCTATTTTATTGTCTAACACCAGTCTTTTACCTCATTTTATTTATGTTCAGTTATGCTTAATTTGGTATTGTGTTTTATATACACTTTATTGTATAAACTCATTAATTTATTTGAAAATAGTTTTACAATAAGTAATACTTTTACAATCAGTAAAATATTTTAAGTACAGATTACAAAATATACACATGAACTTATTTTATATTAGAAAAAATATCTGAAATAAAATAAAAAGAAAACACTGTAAAATTTTTCCAAACATTTAAGTATAAAATGCTAATTACGAATTAAAGGATCAAAGTAGATAATTAGTAGCAATATTTTTTATCACAAGTGTATTTATATAACAAAAAAATTTAATAATACTAATTAAAAGTCTATTTCGTAAAAGTTGATACGAGAAAACACACGAGGTTAAAATAAATCCTATTTCATTAGTGTATACTTTATAAAATCGCGAGTACAACTTTATTTGAGGATATGTACGGATTTAAAGTTTTAAAGTGATTTAAAATTAACATGTCTGATTACTAAAACAATTTAAAAAATATTGTCGTAAGTGTGAAATTAATATATACATGTTTAAATCAGATTTTAACTATACAACTGTATAATTTTATTAAATTAGAATGGTTTTTTTAATATTAAGTGCAGTTTCTAGTGAAAATGAAATTAATACTAAAAACAACATTTTGTACCATTATTTGTGCATGAAATAAACTGTTTTTTGTATATATTTAAAAAATGTCTCGATATTTACATAAACAAAGATATTAACAAAGAAACATTCGAATTCAATATATATATCGAAAAAACAACTATACTGGTATATAAATAAATTATAACTTTAATCACTTATTAAACCATAAAACAGTAAGCTTTAAAAGTATGATATAAAATTCCCACTAAGTAAAACAAATCATAAGAAAGTAAAAAAGAAATAAAAATCGTTTAACAAATCTCAACTAATAACTGATACAATACAAAATTCATAGACAAAATAGAAAACTACATATAAAGGAGAAAGATAATCAACAATAAGAATAATAATATAATACAATCACAAAATAAACAATGGAAAACATTTATGTACTCCGAAAAAAATTACTCTCTAACAAATCTATTTGAAAGAACAATTTAAAAATATTTTTAAAAACAAATAACAACTTAAAACGATATTTAATATCGAAATTAGATAAATATAATTACGAAATAAACGGAATTTATAAATTAAAATATAAAAACTGTGATAAAATATTTATTGGATAAATGTGACGAAAATTTAAGGACAGATTCGAAGAATATATAAACTCCATAAAACAAATTAAAAATGACACAATATGCTGAACACATACTAGACACAGGGCATGGATATTGAACAATTAATCAAACTATGACAATCTTAACTAAAGAAAACAAAAATAAAAAAATAACTAAATATACTGGAAAATTATCAAATGTACAAATATAAATTAAACTACAAATTGCTAAATAAATAACGAACAAAATTCTATAGTCCACGTCCTACATGATGTAGAAAACACAAAATAATAATATAGAAAACACAATAAAAATCATAAAAATCTATATTGACAACCAATATCCAACTGAAAATGTTTAGACGAAACGGGTAGTGAGAAAAAAATATAGAAGAAATACTGACCTAAAAGAAAAGAAACACAAAAACTTTTGTTTAGAGATATGCTTCATAATCAATTCATCTGTTCAATAATTGATTATTGATAACTTTTATTGTTGTATATGCACATTAAATGGTGATACTATTATTTTCGGAGTGCTAAAGTACAAAAAAGTCTGTACTGATTTTTCTGAACTTAAATTAGTCTCTTTAATACATGTAAAATGTTCCCATTTAAAAAAATGATCGAATTTTATTTATATTTTTTCATTTCTTATAAAACTCCCTTGCTTTTTTTTAGTATTTTATAAAAATTAAATTTTCTTTCAACCTACAGACCAGAATTATTTTTTTAATCAAGAACATTCAATAAATTTAAAATAATTTTTGCTTATTGTTTATACGTATTTCGATTGCAACTACATCATTCTCAGAGATTTTTCTTTACCCTAATGTTATGAGGATGAGGCGAAATAATCTCAACTCACCGTTAACCTCATAACTAAGGTACAGAAAAGTCGCGGTTGGTATGTCATCGCCATTAAAATGCGCATAAGCATCAATCAAAAGTCATTTCTTGAACATTTGTAATCAAAAAAAAGGTTCTATAATTTGTGGAGTGAGGAAAAAGATATTTGTCACAGGACTATGTTTCTTATTCATTATATTTCTAGTTTTCAAACGTGCGTGCGACTTTTTCTTTCACTTTACTCTTTTCAAACGTTATATTTAGTATCTTTGTAAAGGAAAGGTAATAAATTAATAAAATAATATTTAATTTATAACTAGGCTTTAGATTTAATGATTTATGTAAGTGTATATATATATATATATATATATATATATATATATTTATTTATTTATTTATTTACATACACACACACATAAATAAATATATAGTATACACTATTTTTATGAAAATTTATTAAAACTAGGTTGAGGCACGAACATTTAATATATTACATAGATAAAACATGTTTGAAAGTAAAGTATGTTAACAGGAAACAATAAAATAGTTAATTTGAAAGTGTATATGTATATTGTATATGTTGTGTTGATATATCAGACCTTTAAAAATAAGATCATATAATTTGTATTTATCTATTCAATTATATGTTGCAATATTTCTATTTAATTGAAAAATGTTTACATGGACGTTTCTGTGTACGTATAATGGTTTTTTTTTTCAATCAAAAAAGTGTTTCTATATACACGAGGTTTGGCAGTTTAATTCCTGGATTGGTACAATGAAAAAAAATACAATTTAAGTAACACGAAAAATGTTTGATAATTATTTAAAGTAATCTTTATTTACTTTAATAAACTGGTTATAATTAGGCGGTTTCATTTTTCTTTTTATCTTCTCCGTTCTGAAATCGTTTTCCTATGAGAACAGTTTTTACTTTAGGAAAAACAAAAAAGTCTACTAGTGCCAAGCCAGGTGAAAAGGGCGGGTGATTGATCTTAACAACGCCGTGTTTTATGAGAAATGACTTGCACACAGTGCAATTCTTCTTCGTTTTTGCTCATCTGTAAGACTGCGTGGGACGAACTTTGCACATATCTTCCTCTTTCTATATATATATATATATATATATATATATTTATATATATATATATATACATATACATATATATATATATATATATATATATATATATATATATATATATGAAATTTGTTGAATCGACTACTTATTGATGTTCAGAGTTCATCTGCTGTCATTCGGAGGATTATTTGATGATCTTTTACCACAATTTTATGAATTTTTACAATCGAATCGGCATTTTGTGAGTTCGGCGGACGCCCTCTTCTAGCGTCATCTTGAACATTCTCACGTCCATCTTTGAAGCATTTAAACTATTTTACACACACTAGTACGGCTGTAAACCGTATATAGTTTTCAACATTTGATAAGTTTCTCTTGCAGTTTTCCCTAATTTACTGCAAAATTTAATATTCACTCTTTGCTCGATGACGACTGACAGAAATACGATGTACGTGCTAGCTCCTGCTCACAAACAAATGGTTATTTAATCTTCACTTGACCACCCTCTATTGATAAAATTGTGTATTATTATATGCTACTTTACTTTTAGTTTAATTTCACGTGACTCGAGTGCTGCATCGTCAATCCGGGAATTAAATTTGTCAAACATAGTAAAAATTTGTTATATGTATTTACTACACACATGTTCATTTCATACATTTTTGTGACATAGATGTGATCGCTTCTCAAAAGATGTTTCTATATTCCTAAGAAACGATACATTCTTAGTAAATAAACTGAGACAGTAAATAAACAGACTATTTTATTTCTGACTGCATTTATGAAATTCATTATATAGTATATTTTTATACAAGGCAAGTCAAAACAGGTAAAAATTAGTGCTGTGCTTTCTGTAGTATAATAAAACTTTATTATCACGTTTTTAAATTACATTCTAATTACTGACAGAATGTATAATTTAATCGAATTGTTGCATATATTTTTTGTTATTTTTTCTATAATTATAATAACAGCTTAGTATAATTTATTAATTATTAAGATAGAAATGTCAGCTTAATATTCACCCATTCTCTCTCTCTCTCTCTCTCTCTATATATATATATATATATGTATATATATATATATACATTTTTATATTCGATTAGATTAAATCATGGATTTTTCTTAAACTTTTCAATATTTTTCTTATATACTATTTATGAAACATACAATTCATATTCATATAAAATAGACTTGAAAACTTCAACGATTTGTATGGAAATATATGAAAGAAATTCTATATTCCATTACATTTCTTCGATTTGAATGACAGTTTCAGAGTCGAGTATCGAATGTTTTTTTAGTACCAATTTTATTTTACATAACCGGACTATCTACATTTT
>CM068314.1:15361700-15391700 GCA_034766995.1 Acanthacorydalis orientalis
AAAATTGCTACATATAGGCTATTAAATATTTTTTTATATTTATTGTATTCGCATATATAACTTTTACAATTATAAAGTTGGGATGTTTTAGCGTTGAAATTCTAATTAAAATTTATAAAAAAAGTGTTGTTAGAAAAAAAAACTAGTGAGAAATGTATGCCGTTGAATAATTTGTAATCTTTTTAATTTTTGTATCTATTGTAACTTTTCTATTCAGTTGAAATGAGTTTTAAAATCTGAAGTAAAATTTAATTATATTGTAATTATTATTTACATTAATGATTTTAAATAGCACGTAGATACAATTTTAATATATCTCAATACATATATTTTCTGTTACCAATCTAATGTTTTTTTTTATATAAAAAAAATATAATTAAATCATGTTCAGATGAACTTACCAAGATGTTCAGTTCAACATATAAAAGTGACAGTAATGAATAGTATAATATATGAACAATAATTAATATGTGTAATTTATAATAATTGGAATGCATAATTTTACATATGTAAATCATTAAAATCAAAGTCTAATGATATATTTTTTTGTTTTTATAATGTAGATAAATATTTTATATTTTGACATTTATGTTTAAAATATTCATATCTTTTTATATTACAAAAAAAAAGTTCAGTTTGAAGTAATGAATTATAGTCGTAGACGTAATTGTTCGTTCTTTTTAGTTTAACTATTAGACACATCTTTTAAACTCGAAACGAAATATAACTGTAAATAAAATTTATGGTGTATAAAAATGTAATCTTTTTATTACTGCGATAAGGTGGAACCAATCATTTCTATAATGATTTAATTAATGAATCTATATATTTACATACATACATAAGCACACATTAGATTTATACATAAATAATTTCATCGTCAATTTTATCAATTTATTACTCAAACGATTTCTAAAAAAAATACTTATAATCTATTTCTTTTATAGGATTTTTCAAATTTCTTTTTTGTCTATTTTATCATAAACATAATGTTTTAACTAATTTATATTTTTTGTTAACAATTGAATGTTTTTCTTGCTCACTGATTATCTGCTTCTTCTTTCTGTATGACTGCTCTATTGTCATTTAATTATTTTCACGCTCTCAAAATTTTCGCAAACTTATTTAATTACAATATATAATCATCCATTTCTTTTTCCATTATTCATGAGGTATAAAAGTATATGTTACGTTAAATTCTTTATTATTGTTTATTGTAACCTGTTTAAGAATTTGTATAAAATATTTGAAATGTTTCAAATCTAATTTACAAGAATTGTAATTTCATCGCAAATATTTTAATTGGAGAATAGTAATAATTGGTAAATAATTATTTTTTTTTGTTTTCTATTTTAAATGTTTAAATCTGTTATAGTTTTTTATGCATGTATTGAAAACTGTTATTATCGACAGAGTAATATATTTTTAAAGAAAAAATTGTAATTATTAATAACATTTTAACTGAAAGTTAGTTGAATGGTATTTTTCATCAGTCGTATTTGTTTAAAAACGATTATATCAATTAATTAATTGCTAAATTAGAGATTCTTTGCACATAATTGTTAGGATATATATAGGATAATGTATAAAATTAATAATTTTAAGTAAAAACTTTAATTTCATTTATCCTTTTTCTGAAAGAGGCGAGTACATTTGATTTATATTTTATATTGATCGTTTAATGTAAAATGGCTGTATCTAAAAAAATTTAGAGGAATTTATTACATTTTGACCAGAAAATAATGATTCATAATTTGATTATTTATCACACAAAACTAATTGATCTTATTAAAATGTTCAATGATTGTTTATTATTCATTGTTGAAGTGTAGGGGGAAAGTAATAAATTTATGACATTGAATTTAGTCCAAGTCTATAAATAATAATTGATTATATTTTTATTCATAATAAACTTTTGCATCCGTTCATGTTATTCATGTTCTGTATTTTATTTCTTTTAAAAACTTGTTTTACTGCACATATTTCTAATTCTAATTAATAATAATAAGGATATTAAAACATATTAGTTATTTATTTATTTGTCAATTTTTTGTGTGTTATAAAAATGATTAATTATATTTTATTAATAAAAACATATTTATACATAAAATTATCAATTATGTACATTTATATGCAGGACATATAATTTTTATTTAACTGTTAAATGTGAATTGACTATGTCGAATGGGAAAGTATATGTAATTTTCCGTAAATGTAATATAAAAACGATGTTAAAACTTTTTATGTAGACCATCAACTCGCTCATTCTCTACAACCCTTAGTATTTATTTAACATTTACTACGACCTTTATAGCACAACTGTAACGTGTTATTTAAATCATTTATTTTTTTCAATCTGATTTCATTCATTAATGTACACAGACATACCTTTGTGCTTTTAAGTAATGAACTTTTTAAAAATTTAACGTAAACCTTACTATATAAATAAAAAGTGTTCGAATGAAGATTATTTAACTGAGATTTGATGTAGAAAAATCGTCATTTATTAAAAAAAAATCTTTTAGTTTTAATTATACTTTATTAAATATTGATTTAAACAGTATCTTTTGTCTTTTCTCTGTTGTTTATACATTTTTGTAAATATTGAGTTATTAATATCTGAATTTGAAAATAATATCATTCGTTTGATTGTAAAAAGCATTCATTTGAAGTGTAAAATTCTTTGTTGTTAAAAATTGTTTATGATAAACAAAATTTATGATTAAAGGCACGGTTTCAGTTTTTTTTTAATATATTGTGTGTGTGTGTGTCTATATATATATATATATATATATATATATATATATATATATATATATATGTTTGTATAAACTCTTACTATTTGCAGTGTAAGTAAAATGTTACATTATCATGCATCGTTACGTGCAGTTTTTGCACAAGGAAGTAATATTTTAACCCGTTCTCCACAGCCAAGGTAATTTAATGTGCATTATATCAATATTCACAATTCACATTGAAGTGTGTATGTATGTATGTATATATATATGTATGTATGTATATATATATATATGTATATGTATATGTATGTATGTATGTATATATTTCTCAACATGGAGAATATTATATTTGCCTGTCTATAATGAATGTGAATGCATCAGCATTGCATTGAATTTATAACACAGACGTATGAACAATAAGAAGTAGATATACAGGAATCATGAGAATTTATGTATTACATTGTTGATTATATAATTTATAATTAGTTGTTCGTGTTTACGTTCCGTGTAAGCTTTCCGCACTATAATTAACATTTAATTATATGCTAGGTGTTCAGTTTCATGAGTCCTTTGGTATTAAGTATTGTAAAAATAACCACCTCGCAAGTTCTAGGACAATCAGTGAATATACAGAAAACGTATTTGCATGCAGTTTATAAATAAAAACTTTTGCTTGTATTCTGATTTACTGTACAATAATGTGTAAAATTCGATATTTGTCGTTCTTTATTATATGAATATTTTTCATATAATGCAATTCAAAATATTTGATAGTTCTGTAACTTTAATTAGATCTATTTTTAATTTTATTATTACATTTACTCTTAATTCGAATCTATTATTTTTAGTGTGCTTTCGTGAAATTTCCAAATTTATTTATCATTGTTTATTTTATCATAGAAATAATTTCAATTGATGCTACCAAACAAGTATGTTACCACTCGACAGTCTTTGATACCGTTGTTAAATTAACTTTCACAAATGAATTTTTCACTCATCTCCCATACCACAAAAATATGAAATTAAAAATACTAAATAACTACCATAATAGAGTTCTGTCACTATTTAAATTTGTTTTTAAATGAATTCTTTTTCATCTAATAAAGCACAAAAAGATTCTATTTGATTTTTATGTACATTGGCGCTATGTGAATGATAGCATCGTCCAAATTTAGATCAAGACAAATACATTTAACTGTGTTTTTAAATGATGAAAAAATGATGCCGAAGTCACGGGAATGATTTTTTCAGATTTGAGGGAAGATGACTAATACCTTGCGGTAGTGCAACAATGTCGTCCTCGCCCACGATTTTACTCTACACAGCTGTTTGTAATAAAGGCGCATCGAATAACGAACGTTTGAGTGCTTAAATGGGAGTTTCTATCCTACAATTCGTTCCCTCCATACACCAACAAAGCTCCAAAGGTGTTATGGTACGATTGGGAGCACTGTATATCTTTTTGTTTTATCCGTCACAGGTAAACCACTCAGATATTATCTTAACATGATCATAAATTATGTTAGAAGTTAATACAAGTATAGAATAGTAAATAAACGTTAATTTTAAATAAAATAAGTACAAGTACCTGAAAGTATAATAAATATATTTATCCGTTTCTTTAACATAGTAACACGTTTTAGGATTTAATTAAAGTAATAAAGTAAATAAACAGACACTTTTGTATTTTAAAATACACGGGGCAGTTCTCTTTTACCTGTTCTAAAAACGTGGTTTACCCTCAATTAAGCAAAGAGTAAAGTTTTTAGTGAAACCCAAATATGATCAGTATTTCCATGAAATTAGCTCGTTATAAACGCAAATATTTCTTTGGAAATGTATACGAACTGGAAGCCATTTAAACATTTTCTCATTGTAATAGTGAATTCGTTAAATTCTTGATCAATAGAATCGAGTTCGATTGTAGTTTACTAATAGAATCTTTTTTCGATTTACTAGCATTTTCAGTTCTTTATTTATTATCTTTATTAGTATTTTTATTATCCGGTAGCTCATTTGAAATAATCATGAATAGTAAATTTAACAATTGAAACTAATGTTAACTGATTTCTTACAGTAAATTATTTAAAAATATGTCTGTGGTTTATAATGAATAATGTAAAACACTTGTGGTTCAGTAATTATCATAAAATATGTAAGTATATATTGAAACTCTATTTGAATATTTCTGTAGGCTGTATACTTGAAAAATAAATTAAAAACCGTATGTGTATCAAACATGTACAATTGTTTTTATACTTATTGGAATATTTATGTCTAAAATATTGACTGTCATGTAAGAAAAAATATTTACAAGGTTGCAAAAAATCAAAAGGAACCTAAAATATTCAATGATTGTAATAAAGTTAGTTATTTGCTGAATATTCATGATTCGTGTCTGTTTTAACTCAATTTTTCAATCAAGTATCGACATCTGATACGCTTCTCTGAAAAATACCTCATAAATTGTTCATGTTAATCCTTTCTTTATTCTTCGCTCGAATGTTTTTAAAGTATGTATCATCTACTTGAAATGTAATTTAAAATTTTAATATCGCGAAATATTTATTTAAAATGGAAAATGTATTAAATTCTTGTATAAAAATTGAGTTGTTCGTACATGTATGTATTGAAACACAGACTGTTGTATAATATACGTTCTAGAATGTTGCACGTTGTCGTGTCGATTCCTTTCACTCTGAAAAATTGTATAACATAATGCAGGTAATAATAATATTAATAATCTTGTTAATCTGGTTCGATATATTTAATAGAACTTATTGTACGTTCGCTTTGAAACGATCTTATGAACAATTCAAACGAAACATAAAGCGTTTTTCATCCTCGACACGCAACGTACATTTGAAAATATAATTGGACGTGACAAATGATTAAATAACGGTGATATTTGTGTTAGCTTATAACGGGCGGACATCAAATAATGTGTAATGATATATTTACTTTGATCTAGAATATATATCGTATTACGTAGGCCGATGATAACTTTAAACACCGTCGATAATTGACATTTGAAAAACACAATTATTTTACTCGATCAAGCATAAAGCGATAATGAACTCGAACATCACCCTCGAAATAACAAAAAAAAGACTCGTCTGTGTGTCCGAACAGGGCCCATCGCTTATAGCTGCGTGAACTTGAACTTAAGCTGTACGATACACGCACCGAAATCAGTTCATTGCTTCCTTTGCTATGCTGGCTGTACGTTGTTTATGTTATCTACCTGGATACTATAAATACCTATGCAGGTATATTCGACCATTATCAATACCGTCACCGCACGAAACCATTAACGGTCACGATAGAAACAATATTATACACGGTACGATATCAGAGTTATCACTATCTCATTTTTACAAATTACTTGATGTGTTGCATTCACGTAATTTGATAATAAAGTGAGATGGTGTCACTCGACTTACACGTTGGAATAGCCGGTGTGTTTCATTTTCAAGTGGACAGGTGGAATTCTCTCTTCTTAATTTTACGTTAGCTCTGTTATGGCGCTTTCATTTCACGGTTGAATAACTTCATCGTCAGAAAGTCTACTATACAGCAGTTTACAGTACATGTGATGTAACAGTTATGTATGCGTCGTTGCTTTAATGGTACTTATTTTAGATATTAACATGTTTTATGTAATCAGCACATAGGTACATACACATACATATAGCGCAGCAATCGTATTTATTGAAATACTTAATAGGTATAAGATGTTTGCCTTTCAATATTCATACATTGAAATCTTATATAAACCGATGTCTCTTTATAGTCAAATGATTTTGCCTATTTTTAACGAGGATGACGTCTATTCTAAATATAAACGTTTATTCCGAACACTAGACTCAGTATATTTGTTTAGTATTTGTGAGATGATACTGAGATCATATTTATTGAAGAAAAATATCAAGGACAAAGAAAATAAAACAGTTTCGCCAGTGAAATATATATTTTAATTTTATAATCACAAATTATAAAATTAAAATATATTTTTGAAAAATACTGTGATTTACGGAGCGCGAAAATCTGTTAATTACAGATTTTTATTGACTTAATAAAAGGACAAAATCGTGCTATACAATTTTCATAGATAAAAATAAATTTTCTATTAAAGAAGTATGTGTATTTTTCCGAAAACATTTTTTTTATCAAATTTCTACTGATGAAGTTATAAAAACTTAATTTACTTCAAAAAAATATTCATAGAAATACATAGCAGTGTTTGTAAATATGTTTGTTATTTACATTCGACGAAAGAAAAGATTAATAATTTGATTTAAATTTTTTGAATTCACGATGATATCATATTTATTAATAAATATATTTATGTCTTCAACACGTCTCAGACAACGAGCCGTGTTGTATTGTTTTTATTTAAACAAAATCTGATACTTTCATCGACAGTATAGGATTTTTTGTATATTTTCAAATATTTCTTCGCGGAATTTTTAACGAATAAAAAAAATAAACAGTTTTATTTTATTAGACTCGTAATTAATTAAGTTCCCTGTTTTGTTTACAATCAGAACATTGAACTGATGATGAGCTTATATGTAAATTTGTATGACGAAATCGTCATTCACAAGGTCATTTGTTCGAGACGAAATTAATTAGCCGTCTCCATTAATTTTCTAAATGATTATTATATTTTTATTTCAATGTCAATATGAGGAAAAATACAAAAATATGTGTTTTTGTTTAAAATGAAGTTATTTTTTAATTAAAGAAGAAATTAACTGTATGTTTTTAAAATAAAAAAATATACAAATAAAACTGTTAATTACAAATTTTTCTAGACGTATTTATTGTTTATAAGATAACATTTTTTCAAAATTTATTTTCATACAGTTTACTAAATATTTTCAATTATGGAGATTTATAGATTGTTTTTCTGTATTTTTTAAATACTTTTAATAGAAATAGTTACTAGAAATATATTTTTTCTGAGACTAATACGAGATAAATAAATCTAGATAAATTATTGTTCTTTTCAAAGAAATAACTACACCTTTTATGTCTTTAATGTATAATTCGATAGTTATATTTAACCCTTTGAAGCCGGGCGTGGATCTAGGAATCCATTGATGTTTTCCAAAGAAACTATGGTCTCGGAGCGCAATCTTTTGAATGATATATTTAATGGTTACTGATCTCTTTCTAATGAGATTAAATTTATAACTTTCTTTCATTAAAACAAAATTATGGTCGTCCAAAAATGAGAAAAATAGCAATTTTTTCATTTGAAAACCTGTAAAAATTATGAACTTGAGAATTGGGTTGAATAACATTTTTTTTTCAAAAGTTCATCATTTGAAGAAAGCGTATAAAAAATTCGAAACTCTACGTCCGGGTAGAAGATGTGACCGATATGAAACCGTTTTGTGGACACTTGATTGTTTCAAAACTTTTTAACATTCAACAGTTCAGTTATTTCTGCAAATTTTTAATTGTAATCAATTTTTCCACTTTCAATTATATGTTTCCAATCAAGAGATTTATGTTTTCCTGAATATTATGAACGATTTTCCACTATATATCAGATAGATGTGAAATTCTTATAGCTAATCGGAATTTTTATTTTTATAAAATAATGCCAAATTGATCGAAAATATTTGTTAAAAAATTTTAGCTCTCTTTCCCATGCCCGGCTTCAAAGATTTAATATTTTCATAAATATATTCTCATTGTAAGTGATCTCTGTGTAATGATGTTAATGTGCTTGAAGTCTGATTTCCTTTTCTGATTTTCTCTAACATTTAAAGTAGTTGTTTTCCCTAAGGCGCAAATGTCAGTTCTGTACTGAACTTCTTCGTAGGCTGTTGTGGCTTTTGAAATACAAGAATGGTATGTTTTCATTAATTAAAGTTTGAATAATTGTACTTATATTCAAATCTTTTTAGCTTCTAATATAAACTTGCTTAGCAAAAAGTTGTAAATAATTTATTAATATATACTCTTATTAAAAACTATTTCTGCTTTGAATATAATAAAAATCTAACATATAATCTTTTTAAGTTTTTAAAAACAACTGTTTGCGTCAAAATATAAGATATTTTTTATTGAGTAAGTCAAATCTTTCTTTTCATGATAAAATGATTTTTTTAATACAGAATTTCAAATATCTTTTCATACAGATTGTTTGATTTATGGATTTTCTAAGTTGGATTTCATGAATCTACTATTCCGTCCTTTTAACAAATATGTTAGATTTGTAAGAACGTACCTCAAGTTTCAATGAAATGCTTTGTGTATATATATATATATATATATATATATATATATATATATATATATATATATGTACAGTGAATAGATACTACATACATTAGTATGAATTTTCGTATATGTTTACATTTATAGTTAAATCAAATGAAACCAGATAATGGCAAGCCATCTGTTAAGTAAATTGAAAAATATATTTGAACGACACATGTTACACAATTATTGCAAATTGCTCACCTTACGCTAGTGTATTTTTGCGATAACAATATTCTATTATGTAACGTATTCATAATAGTCAGCATTTTTCTTAATAATAATGACGGTGTAAAAACTTTTGCTGAATATACAAATATACACTCGATTTGATATTTTTGTACGACTATGTGAAATTTTCATACATGGAAAAAAGCATACGTAATTACGTTATTCTATTTTGTGCTATGAAAAACGCGACAATTTTATTTAACTGGTATATTAACATAAATGTACAAGTAGGTAATATTATATATATATATATATATATATATATATATATACACATCATCCAACTGCATGCATAAATGTGTAGTGATATCAGCTACTTGAATCCACTGTGATAAAATTATGATAGGTATAAAAATGTGTTTAAGATTGTAAATTCTGTTGTATTAGCTTTCATATATTTATATATATATATATATATATATATATATATATATATATATATATATATGTATGTATGTATGTATAGTGGCGGATTAAGGGGCGGCTGGATTGAGCAGTTGCCCGGGGCCCCGTGAGTAAGAAGGGTTCCGTTGGAGATCTCAAAAATAGCAAGCAAACTTAAAATGTCATATAAAATATGTCAAGATATTTTCGGAGAATTTTTATAATAACTTATCCTATTCATGAATTTCAATTTTGATGTTTAGACATTGAGTAAATGCTCATAGAGTTGCAAGCTAGAACACATTTTCGATAATTTTCTTATTCTCATATAAGGACTTATTAAAGTTTATTATGTGAGTTTATTATTAAATATATTTTTGCTAATCTAGATCCTTTATCATTTGTTGTTGACGCATGTATACATTCAAATGTATATATTTTAAAAGATTCACGAGTTTTATAATACAAAATAAATAAAACTAATTTCTCGAAGCACTGTTCTATAATACAAAAATGACTATTTTATAGTTAAGCGCTCTGAGAATGAAGGACTTGTCAGTGAAATATGCATGCGTAACAAATAGACATGTTCAGTAATCAATAATTAAAAATTTTTGATTAGAAAAATAATTGAGGTTTATGGGAAAATGAAAATTCACCTTTCATCAAAAGAAAAAAGACTGTTGATTTATGTTTTCCATTTGTATTTTTTATTTTGAAAATATTTATAAAATGTCCTTAAAATTTATAGAAAATATAATTGATTTGATGACAAGATGAAACTAAATTATTCTTAGAAGTTGAAACAAATTATTAAAATTCAAATTAGTCATATATAATGAAATTGTATCATTTCTTGTTTAAATTGTGATATTTGTCAATTTTAATTAGTACGAATTTTGATCTTTTCATAAATATAATGAATTATTCAAACTTGCTTTTTTTCGAATAAAATTATCAAGATGTAAATGCGATATTGTGTGATGTTTTTACAAATAACATAACTTTTACAATATATTACAAGAATATTTATAATCTATTTGTAATCTTGTAAGTAACTATAAAATAAGAAATACAAGTAATTCCTCAGAATCCATTTCCTACACTGTATATTTTCATTTGTATTTTGTATATTTTCAGTTCATATTTCCAACTATTTCCTTTTTACTAAAGACTTTTTACATGTCTCATTGCTTATTTTTTTATTTATTTCACTGTATTTGATCTATATTTACCGTAGACGATATTTCAATATCTTGAAATACGTTTACTTGTTGGTCATCTTTTTATTTCTTTCTGTAGGTTCTCTCTCTCTCTCTATATATATATACATACAACGTAATTAATTAACAAGAAATCGTTTTTAAATAATTTGTATATTAAAACATATTATTTAAATATTCATTAAAAAGTAAGAAATGTTTAAATAAAAATATTTTTAAGTATTTTTTTGTTGGAATATAAATTATAATAAACTGAAATGAAATAATAACGAATGTTTAATTTTTGTAGATAAATACAGTATTACCTTTTCGAGGCTTCAATTAAAAAGAAATGAAAAGTAAAATTAATCCAAAGAAATTTAGTTTATTATTTTTTTATGAATAATCTATCTCTTTATCAATGTTCGTTATTTTTTTTTAATAAAATTTCGTACTCTACCGTAGGATAATATATAGTAAATCAATATGGAAGCTTCTAAGAAAATCGTTTTATTTATAAACGAAATATATTTTCTTTTATGTTTTCACGAATATTCATCTTGTGTTCAGTATATCACGAATACAATATACTAAAACCTGATATAATAGACATATAGAACTCTCGTTTTTTCCACACAAAGAAATTTAATGTCTAAAAGTGTACAAAAATTGACTTCAGATACTAATTTTTACCGTATGGAATTTTTTAGTGAATTAGGTTTTCTTATTTTTAATACATTAATTATCTTATTTTTAGATGAAATTCTGTACTGACTTTTTTAAATACATTATTGTTTCACATTCAATTCTTCACTTTTTTTTTAATAACAAGAAGAAAATTTGTTAATTGTTGATAATATTGAAGAATAAATACATTTGTAATTAGAATTTAAAATTATATCAAATTAAAAAGTGGATACTTCGATACAACATTGTTTTAACACTCTGGTTCAATAAATTCACTTTCACAAATGGATTTTACATTCATTTCAGAAACCACGAAATTTATTACAATCACAAATTATCAATAGACATTTAATAATTTTTGATTATAAAATTTTTTGGTGGTTTGTAAGGTGAGGAAAATTTTTTTATAGAAAAATGTGTTAATTTATGTTTCTTGGACTTCTGATCAACTGTGTTGTAAATTAAAAAAAATGTTCGATTAGTTTTATTTATATTAGGTGTACAGCATTGTACAGTTTTATTTAAATTAATTCTCTCCCTTTTAAATAGAAAATGAATGAATGCTTACGGAAAAATGGAATACATTTCAATCTTCAAAATATCCCCCATTATTTTGTATCACTTTGCTCCATCTGCTGGCTAACTCACGAATCTTTTGTCGAAAGAAAATGGCGGTTTTGAGTTTATGAAGTCGTAATGCATTTTCGGACCCCTTTCACTGTTTTGCATTTTTTACATGTTTTCTGCGTTCCAACACCTTCCTCTAAACCCGAACAAACAATTCTCCCCGCTTTGGCAGGATTTTTTTACAACTGGAATGCGAAAAGTATGCAATTTTTAATAAACTGCTTTTCGAATGCCACCTTGTTGACTACTGTTTTGTTAGGTTATGTCAACAGTTTGGTCAGATATGTGTTTTTAAATGTTAAAGATCACATTTCAAAATCATAAAACCACGAGTAAATATTTTAATTTGAAACAGATTTATGATTGATTCAGTTTAAAGGCACTGAATTACTTTTTACACCTAATGCATTGATGATACAAGCGATGAGCATAAAGGGATCAATGTTTATACACGGTTATGTGCTATTTAATTATTGCTTTTCTATATGTGGAATTCGGAGAACTTCTGTGCTTAATTCGTTATTAACTCTAAGCTGTTTATCTTAACTCGGAATTACATATTTCATAAATTAATTATAATTTCACTTCACATATAACAAAATAATTTTCTGAACAAAATTTTTGTCGACTTCTTGTTTGTGATTTATGAGTAAGATAATTTATTTGCGATAGTAAATTTAGCCAGTGCCAGAATTATATTATCTGAATCATATTATTTTATATATCAGGATTTGTAAAAATCATTTGATGTTTATAAGTATGTAATTAGTGAGATATATTTTTTAAAAAAATACTTTTATAAATATTGTTAAATGAGGTGATTAGCTGCAACCGTACTACTTCAATTAAACTTTACATATAAATAAAAAAATAATATATTAACACATTATCAATCTTTGAAGATTTAAGGTATTTGATTCACAATTATATATATATATATATATATATATATATATATATATATATATATATATATATATATAAAATTACAAAATTTATAAATTAGCTGCTTTGTTTATGGCACTAAAATGTTTATTCATAGTAAAAATATATATAAAAAATAATTTGGTTTTTGTTAATGTCCATTATTATTAAGATAAACTTCAATTAATTATTTGACATATTTTTAAATTTCACAAATATTTAACATTTTCCTTTTGTTAACGTTCATATATTAGGTTGGTAGAAAAATAATTTCGGTTTTTATTTTCTGAATTCTAATCTTAATTTTTTTCAGTGTTTTTTTTCAAAGTGCCATTTCACCGTGTTCATGCTAATACTATTTTAAAGTGCATTTATTTCAGTAACATCGACTTTGGTTTGGTTTAATTTTGCTTCAAAATGGGCCATTGAATTAAAGATGGAAAATTAGCAAACAACAGTATTTTTTTGTATGAGTTCAAAACGGATGGTAAAGCAGCAGAGACTGCTCGTAAACTAAACGATGCTTTTAGTGTGGGTACTGTTAAGGAATGTACAGTGCAATTGTGATTCCAATAAATTCGTGATGAGGATGAGAGCCTTGAAGATGAAGGTCACGGCCGTTCTTCTTCAGTTTATAACAACCAACTGAAGGCATTAGTTGAATTAGAACCATGCACAAAAATTCGAGAGCTTGCACAAAAATTAGGGGTTAGTCATCTGAGAGTTCTGGATCACTTACAACAGCTAGGAAAATCATTTGTATCATTTATAATAGCTAGGAAAAAAATTATACAAAATTTTCTCTTTTTTGATTTTCCTATCTGTTATACGTGGTCAATAACTGTAAGAAAAGAGAAATTTTTGTATAAATCTGAAGATATGTAAATTGCAATTATATTTCTACCAACCTAATATTATACCTGTATGAGATTTTTTCAAAATAATGTGCTATAATTATAATATTTATTACTTTATCTATAAGTACAGTTCAATCTCTACATATATATTCATTACATGAAATTAAGTGTACGAGAATACATAAAAATGTATATCTCATATTTTTCAGCACTCGTATATCTTTTAAAATTTATTATTATATTTGTTTATCACGCACAGTACCGTTTTTACATTTAGTTATCGTTAGTTTCATTTTTATAATAGTGTATAGTTTTTATTATTTTCAGATAAAAAAGTATGACTTAATTGACTATATGGCCATGAATCATTCTCAAATATGGACATTCATTGATTATAAAATTCTTTCTAAAAATAATAATTAAATATTAGTAAATAAAGGTTAAGAACTTTTGGCATTGATTTTTTTTTATTCATATGTAATTTATCTTTGTATTGCGTACATTAGTTGTTTGTTTATGGTAATTGATGAAAATACCTTTATGTATATTATAAATGTATGTAAATAAATATTTTTGGCCAAATGTGCGTATATCCACGTACGACTGTATTCAAATATAAATAATAGTGTGTAAATAGTTCATATAAGGATGTGTTTGCGGACGATTGTTGTAATTATTAATTATAATTGTCATGTTGGATATTTTTACCGTAGTTGTTGCGCAGTTTGCTCACCTTGAACGTGTTTGTATGTCGGTGTTGTACGAATCACCGAGATTGCTGAGCATCACGACACATTACAGTATCATTAAATTTACGATTCGAAGCAAGTAATTTAGTGTGTGCGTTTTTTCTGTCATTGTTATTATTTTATCTGCCTGCGTTCAGATTGAAGTTTCGTGTCTGGTCGATGACTTCTCATGCGAATTTTGAAAGTATAATTGTTCGTTTTTTTCATTATTCTGCGACACAGAACTATGTTGAATCACTCGGAATTATTTTTGTACATATTTCGTGTTTCCTCTATTTGTTGGAGTACTGCTTGACAAAATTGAAAACGATAAAAAATCACAATATTCCTTAGGTGCTAGATATAAATTCCGTAAGTTTTTATTTGACAGCTAGAACCAATATTTTTCTCAGATAGATTCTATTCGATAATAAATTCTTGAATTCCATTCCTATAGTCTTTTTTCAGGTTTTAATACCGTGTACTTTATGTATGTTGCGACAATCTTTTAAATTTCAATATATTTACCAACAAATATTTCAGAAAAAACGTAAATTCCTGGAATTAGAGAAATATTTTCTTAAAATAAATATGTAAGTCATTATTTACAAATGTTACTTTACTCTACACATGTACTGTATATTCGTTTAAATTGAGTGCATTACTATTTATTACCGATAAATGTTTTTATGTATTCTTTTACGTTTATACATCTTAGAAAAACATATACTTTTAATGAGAAAACACATGTTTTGCTTTTTTCTTGATATTTTCAAAGAGTTGTTTCGAATTTTATTCAGTTTAGATAACTTTTACGCATGAAGCATTTACATTAGATTTTTTTATGTATTCTCAATAGAATACAGAATACAATTAATTAAAAAAGTATTTTTAAAAGATTGTTTAATTTTTCGGGAAAAAGTATTTCTTTATACAAAAAATTAAGTTTTATAAAACGTTTTAAAAATAAATATTAGATAAAAACAAGAGTTCTGTTATTATATAACTATTTTTAATGAGTTATAAATGAACAAGTTTGTGTTTTTAAATGTCTATCTGCATAATATCTTGTTGTCTGTGTCTAATGATAGTTTTGTCAATTAAAGATGGCATACCGCATAAATTTACGTTTGACTAATGAGTTATTTGATACTATTTTGTATGTCTTATTAAAAATAGATCTTTATTATGTGAAAGATATACAAGTTGGAATTGCTCAGTTTATTTCTCAATGGATATTTATTTACCTTACAAAAGACGTTTCAGACGTTTGAACGTTTCATATTTTGAATTACTATTTTTGAATATACGCACTTTGTAATTTTTATATGCGTTCAATAAATTTTATTTTAGCAAAAACGTTGAAAATATATATAATTATAATTGTGTTCCTATTTAATTAAAAATATGTTGTAAATTAGAAGGCGAAAATTTTAATTAAAAAGAATTTCACAAATTTATCCAAAAAATCACTTATGCGAGAAGAGGTGAGTGTATTTTTCAGTATCTCTTTATATTGTATAAGTGTTTCAATTATACATTTTTGAAAGCGATGACCCATTTGAAAAATAAATATCAACTTCAGGAGATAAAACATTTTTCTCATAAAATTTTTATTTGATGTTTTCTCAAAACGACACACGATTCATCTTTTGTAGCTTTCAATCAATATAAACGTTCGATTATATTATAAACTTCAGTTTTTGTCGCATCACATCTATATCTTCCGTCGATACAATCAGAATATCTCTGTACTGATTTTTATGTGGAATCTCGAGTTGTTTTTGTGTTGTGTCAAAGTTTCGTATTCGTATACAGGCAATACACAATGGTTAAATATTTTCTGTTTACTACAGAGTGACAGTTTTCTTCTTAACGATTTCTTATACCCCTCAAAAGACTCATCGTACTTCAGTCAATCCGTTCTATTCGTATATTCGATATCAATCTACAATATGATTTGATCAAGATGTCTTTAGTTTACTACATTTTATTTTTTTCTATTTTCGTACAGCCTTTACTTCGTATTGTTTCTATATACTTTTTTATATTTTCTTTGTTTCATTTAGATCTGAGAGATTAATCGGAATTAAGTTTGAATTGTGGTTGATAAATGTGTTTAGAAATATCGTTTTTTTATATTTATGATAAAATAAAGTTACAGAAAATAAGCGGTCATGTATAAAAGAAATGAATTTCGTGTATTGGAAAAATTATCAAAGCATGAAAAATACTTTCAAAGCATTTTAAAGTATTCTGTATGCTTTGGTAAGTTTTGTCTTTTTAAAAATTTGATTTTATAGAAAATAAATTTGGGTATCTATTGTATATTGATTTATAAGAGATTTAAAATATATATACTATATAACAAATAAATACTTGAATATATATATATATATATATATATATATATATTCAAGTATCTATTTTATAATTTATATAAGAAATGCATTTGAATGTTTCATATTGAATGTTTACAAAATAAATATGGAGATTTTAACTTCTATTACTGTAGATTTCATACGATTAGATTCATTACATTTGTTTATCATAAAACTACCTGACGATTTGAAATTCAGTTTGTTTAAATAAGAAGCTCTCAACGAGGGCGGTGATATCCCCAGAGTGTGACCTAACAATATTAGAGGGCATTATTTTACTGTTGTTAAGAGAAACGTAATTGTTAACAACTGAACGCTATTGTCATCAAACGGACACTAGTATACTTGCAGAAAAAGCGAATTTGGTTTTAACAAATTTAGGAAAATATAAATCAGTCGAGTTGTATTAAAAAAAGAAATTTGATTTATTTATAACATTTGGTATTTTTGCTAGCCTTCAGAAAGTGAATTTTTTTACCTTCATCCTTACTCATTTTTTCCTGTTCAAAAATGTTTAATAAATCATTATTGTTCATTTTTGATTTTTTTTATGAGCATTTCGATAATGATTCCATCCTCTTTATAGCTTTAAGGTACAGAAAAATCAACATTATTATTTTTTTCTTCTTCTAGTCATTGTAAAAGTAGTAATTATTAGTAAATATGCTTGGTAATGTAACAATCATATTTATACAAATAAACATAAAATGTTTACTTATATTTGTCTTTGTTATTAAAAGGAAAAATTATATATTTCAGTAAGTAAGTAATAAAAAAATATCGGAAAAAATATTTTTTGTAATCATTGAAATAATAGTTATTTGTATTAGTAATAGTTGCACAAAAAAATATTAACATGCAAAGTTTCGTTATTGCAACGAGAAAACTATTTTTTCAGGCAGATTAAAACGACACTAACTTTTATACATAAACAGAGAAATATAAAATATTTGTTAAAGAAGGGGTTGTTTGGCTTGCTAGAGTTAAAAATCACTAGTTTACATTATTTTTGTATATAATACCATTAAAAGTCCGTTTTAACGCATTATTTTCATTCATAATAGAAGAGTACTGAGTCATATTTAAAAATAAACTGCTTGTATTTTACGCATTAAATTATGTAGTATATTTTCGTTCTGTCAGAACAAATACACTTATTAAAGATTTTTCTGAGAAAAATCCCAAATACAGGACATGTATACATTTTATACTGATTCTACGAAAACAATATTACAGACAAATTATATTTGCTCACCATTTTACTCAGACGAGAAAGTTAATGTGAAATGTAAATATAATTTCGTGAACTGAAACAATATGTGAACTATTGATACAAATGTATATACAACCTCCATCAGCACTAGTAATAATTTGTGAAATGACAGTGTAACAACGAGAAAAGGATACAAACCGTACAATAATTCGTGAGCGAAGTACCTGTTATCAGAGTTATAGTGTTTGTTTCGCCACCCTGACTGTTAACCGTTCCTCAAGTTAAATGACTTTACAACTATGTTAATTATAATTAATGATTAACAATGTGCTTGACTGTGTACTTAGCAGTCTCGAAATTTAATTATATTTTTCGAAGTATGTTCAAGTTTACAGTTTCAATTATGTTCAATATAATTCAATGGTTTTATTTTATATTTGATGAATGTATAGTGCTTTCAACGCAGGAATTTGCTAATAATCGAAATTGTACAAATTTACACGACTCGAACATTTTATAATGAATATGTATTTTTTTTAAAAAAAGTTACAAGTAAATTTCATTTTCTATTTAATTACGGTGTGTTTTTTTTCATTTAGGGTTTGGCGTCATATATGAAAATAGTCAACCTGATAAAATGCGTAAAAAATATTTTCCAAGAAGTTATATTTATAATTAATTTTTTTTAACATTCGACAAACTTACTTAACAAATTAATTTGTGAAGGTGAATTTTTAGCTATAGTCTCGAAAAATTTAGTCACACTTTATGTACTTAATATACTTTTCCTCGATTGTATTCTTTTATGTCTAAACATTTTAAAAAATATTATAGTTAAGGGATTATAGAAGAAATTGTTAGTTGCGACCTGCAAGCGTTAAAATCTTCAATTGGTTTTATTTCGTGACACTGAACAATTCAAATTATGTCCATATTAAACTATCGAGGTGTTATATATTATAGAAGTGAAAAGAAATTATTATATACTTTGAGCTATTAAGTAATAGATATTTTTTCGGAATTAATATTTGTAAATAAAAAGTATATTTGTACATCTTCTTTATTACGCTTATTACTTTCTAAAATTATGGTTAAATCTTATCTAACATAAAGTACTATTCATGGTTATTGTTATATTTTAATTTTCGTAAATATTATAAATATAGTTTAAAATATTGATTTCTTCACAAACAAAACGATTTAAATGAATTTTATGCTTTTTAAACATTTGGAATTCCTATACTGTTATATTATTGAAACATTATATATTATATATATATATATATATATATATATATATATATATATATATATATAAAAATTAACTAGGTGGAATACAACGTAAGTACAATCATAGTCTTTTTTGTTCTTTTTCAAAAAATAATCAACAGTACAATCAATATGTCAATCAATATCTTAGGTTGACTTTTTTTAATACTGTATATAATGAAATTCCTTTTACATATTTCTTTGAAACACAATACATATTATGTACATGTATATTCCAAAACATTGCAAACTTGTATCGAGCACGTGATTGCCAGAAGGTATACTGTAAAACAGGTTTTAAATCTCATGAACGTTCTTGAAGATAATTCTATCAACTCTTCTTTTCAGAACAACATCTTAAATAGTCAACCATTTTATTTATCGCGATCTGATCGTACGTGTAAACAGGCTGTCTCGTTTCATCACATTCGAGCACCACTGTTTAGATTAAATAAAGAGAACAGTATCACAAAGACGTGGAATTCTATATATAGATATAATGCTGCGAGCATAATCTTATGTACGTTTCATAACGGTCGTTATTTTTAGCATTAAACGTTTTTTTTATTAAGTCAATATACATAATTTATGAAGACGATAAACTTCGCTTTTTCGAAAATATTGATTATTAAGTAAGATGTTTGAGAGGTAACCTTTCTTATAATACCAAATAGTTTCAGATGGTACGGTATGTTGTATTAAAGGTATTATTGACTAAGGTCTCTATTATTCAAACTATCTCCTTCGTTCGTTTATTATAATTAATTTAGATCCCTGAAGTTAACGTTAGTCGTTTTACATGTTAAATGTTAATTTTGCTATTAGAATTTAATTTCTTATACAAAGTAAATATAAATTTGTATTCATAAAAACGGACTGATATTATTTTTACTGCTAGAAATATTTTTCATTCAAAATAATAATGAATTAAAAAATGTTCATTTATCATAAAATTTGTGTTTATTCATTCTTGTGTAATTAAATTGTGTTTCAAATTAATTACATATTAATGGAAAAATTAGAATTATTTTTGACTAGAATAATACGGTTTATACAAACTAGAAAGTTAGTAATGGTACAATGAAGTATTTTTTTTTTGTAAAGATGTTTTTATTATTCAGTTATTCAATAATGTGGCATTTTGTTGAAAAACAAAATGGCATTGTTGTTACTTAATGAAAAAAGTTGAAACAAATATTTTTTTATAGTCATCGTCTTAAACCGATTTTTTTTAAATTTGGAAAAAGTAAACTGTTTGAGAGCTTATGGACTTAAAAAAGGACCGGCATACTGATGCCCCTTTTATTGTTTTTGAGCAACATGTATCATTGCAATTGTTAATTTTATATATATATATATATATATATATATATATATATATATCCTATCAGAATTAAAACCTTAATTTAGTTTCCAAGTAATCATCCTAGTACAAATAATATTTAAGAAAAAGAGTTGATTTGGAAAATAACGGGTAAGATCGTAAACATTTTCATAAAAAAATATTATGAAAGAACAGTTGCACATTTTATTTATAGATATATTTCTTTAGTGTCAAAACTTGAAAGAAATATGTCGACAAGATATTTGGATTTTTTTTGTATTACAGAATAATTTCGATTCTGTTTTCTATATTATGATTTTTTTCATATATATTACCAGAAATTTTAATTAAAATCATAAATCACTCCTGTATGAAGTTATATATATATATATATATATATATATATATATATATATATATATGTATATATGTATATATATATATATATATGTATGTATGTAAGTATGTGTGTGTATACATACTTGCGGTATTCCATCAAACAACGACAATATAAATTGATATAATGAACATATCTATTATTTTCTAACGCAGCCAAGTCCGAGTGAAAAAAACGTACGAACCGAACATGTGTGTCTCAACATACATAATTACATTTCTGAATCATGTCAGGTCGCAATTACGTACACGTGTATTTAAAAAATGAGTTTAGTTTTAGAATTTTCATGAGCATTGACTAGTCGGTCCTGACCCACAATTATTTTTTAATAAATATTTAAATGTATTTTCTATAGACAAATAAGACATTACGCAACTGAACGCTATTGTTTTCGAGTCGTGATTTTTAAAATTCATAATGGCAAAATAATTTACAATTATTTATTGTGCAATGAGTGGATACATTTTTAAAATATAGCCGTCAAGTTTTGATTATAATAGTATATCGTTTGGCCTATTGGAACGTGTGAATATATATATATATATATATATATATATATATATATATATATGTGTGTATATAATATGTATGTGTGTATGTATACACACGCATAAATATTTTACTTGTATTAAATTTTTATTTAATCATTTGAACTTCCTGCCTGAAACCAGAATGAATGAAAATCAAAACGTTTTGAAAGAATTCTTTTGCGTTAACTTAATTTCTATTTGATAAATAATATTTATCAAATGGAAATGAAATCATAAAGTTGCAATTTTTAATAAGAAACTGATCATAAATATAACATCGTCAAATTATAATTTTTAAAATATGTTCGTTTGCCATCGAAGTAATAAGACGATTTAAAATCATTTATTTCCTTTATGTATACTTTGACCTAATTCATATAACGTTTTATATATTAATATACATGTAATACAATTTCAGACTTGCTTTGATTTGAAATGTATTGAAATAAGTTGACTTTTTATATAGATAATTAGTTGTAAATTGAAATGGGTGAAATGCAGTGGAATCCGCTTGTTATGATCACTTTGAGATTTGCAATTTTCGATAGTAATAACAGGCTGATAATATTAAACAGGGGATAAAAAATTATCATTATTGAATTCACTTTATTACATACAATTATGATATTTTATCCAGTCATCTTAACTCAACAGATCACAAAATTAAACTAGGGAAATCGCAAAGTGCAGATAACGATGCACATTTTATCCCCACTCACTGCAACATTATATTTTGAAAAGATAAAGGGTACGCTTCAGGAAAAGTTTTATTTACTTATTTTCTAAGAATTCTTGTTTTGCACTTATGTAAAAGATAAAAGATATGCTTCTGTTAAAGTAAGTTTCGAAAAAAATGTCCATTTAATACGGATTTGCTAAGAATTCTTATCGTTTGTCCCCAAATGTAATTATCAGAATTGATAACATTAGACGAAGTTTGATTATAATAGGCGGATTATTTTTAACTCATTTTATGTAGTTTTGGCACCGACTGATTATAATAACAATAGCTGATTGATAACATTGTCTGTGATTATAATAACCGGATTCCATTGTAAACAAATTTTATTTCTATACAAGCCCAGTTATAGAAAAAAGATTTGAAAAGAAATGTAATCAATATTTTGTGAAAATTAATAGATTATTTTTTGCTTTCAATTTTATTTAGATCACTAATTTCAATATATATATATATATATATATTTATGTATATACATATATATATATATATATATATATATAAATATTAAATTTTTAAAAAATAAAACATGACCTATTTCAAACCAATAACATTTAGCTTATCAGCCTAAAACGCGTATATTTAAGTTCGATTAACTTTAATAAGATTTTACAAGTATATTACAGTATATTTCTATATATTTTATTTATTTTTCTTATTTTATATAATTTGTAAATATGTTTATTCATTTCGAAAATAAATTTCTAGAGCATTGATCCAGTTATTAAATTAATAGTAAAAATTAAAATAGGTATTTTTAGTTAAATAAAATACAATATATATATATATATATATATATATATATATATATATATATATATATATGCACACATGCACTAATACATTTAATGATTTACTAAACTTGTTGTTCCATTCAGAAGCGAAAATCCGGTTAAACTCACATAATTTGATACAAATGCAAATAATAATAGTAGTAATAACCGAGGCATGTCAATTTAGTAGAATTGGGTATTTCATTTTGTGGTGTAAATTCTAATATTATTTAATACAAAAGAACATTTCTGTGAGGTTTAACTAAGTGAAATTAGAATTAAACTTTATATTAAATTATAATAATGTTATGTATTTCATTATGTTATTCATTCAGTAATTTTGTTCAAGTAGAATGAAATTAAGTTCAGTACAGATATTTTTTTTTCGATTTCGTAAAACATTTTCTTTTTAAACGAGTATCACAAAAAGAAAAAAATTGTATGTTTGGATTTTAAAGACAATTTAAACTTGAAAATCTGTTTACAAACCTGTCAACGCAGATAGTTTTCCTATAATTAATTCACTGTAAGTTATTTATAAACGTTCTTTCAAAACTTCTTCCAATTAGAATTTAAACGCTATTTAATTATATTATAGTTACAAATAAACAAATAGTATACTTATAATCCATTAACTTAATTATGTGATTTAGTTAAAGGAATCATACCTTTTAGTATTCATACTAAAAAACAACAAATTAAAAACGGAAAAAACCGCTGACTCGACTTTTCCAGTCATGTAATATGGAGCCAACGTTCTCTTCTCGAACATATTTGCTAATAAATCAAGAATTGTGAAAAAGTGGGAGAGCACTTAACTATATATATATATATATATATATATATATATATATATATATATATGCATATGAATACATTGTGACCTCAATGTAAAAGATCAACCGTCGCGACGCGATAGCAAAGAATCAGCGTCGTGTCTGTGAATAGACGGGCGTCGTGTTTGTAGATCCGTAACATTGTCACGTTTACGATTATACCGCTTTCGTGTTGTATCGAATTAACTTTATATATTTGTTTTTTGTCTATCACATCTACTGTGCACATTCAGAACGATACGTTTGGTACATTTTTGCGGCCTGTGCACATGTGCGCCCAAAATATAAACAATGGTAAAAAATGTAAATTCAGTGTATAATTTTTAAATTTTAATTTTATAGCATTTTTTAATAAATTGTTATTTTATCAAAAACAATTACGAAGCACATATTTAAAAAAATATCTCAATAATATAAAATTGGTGCAAAAATGATTGCGGTTTTTACGTATCGAGTATAAGGACGCATGTATCTGTTAAAAATATGTTTATTAATCAAAATAAAGACTGTTGGCTTGCACATATTTCTCTCAATGGGAAACAAGTTTGTTTATTCCTACACGATAGATTTCTGGAGTCCTGGAATTAACGAAATCATCGAAAGCGCTTTGAACTGATGTTTGATCTTTGAAAACCTTTTCTCGTAGAAATTACTCAAATGTTTACAAAAACGATAATCTGTCGGAGATAGGTCCGGAGAATTTAAATGATTGTGATAAATTCTCTGATCTTTTCATTTAAAAACTTTAAATAATTTACAATTTGTTTACAAACTTAACATATTAACGGTTCTGTCAGTTACAAAATCTGGTAAATACGGTCCAAACAGTTAATAAATCGTGTTTGATGATACCTTTGTTCGTTTCGAAATTCATGCAACATGTTATACTGAAAATGGAAATTTTCCTCGATTGCTTTCAATGATTATTAACTAAATAAAATCGCATTCAAAACACAACGATTTTATACATAAATGAAAATTGGCAATATAATCTTTCGAACGATATGTAACATTTATGTTTTTGTAATATTGTTATCATAATTAGGAAACTTTAGCGTCATGCATCGATTGGAAATCGGAGAGAATTGTTACAGTGTATATTGTAATCAAGTAATTTAATTATGAACGAAATGTATTTCTGAATATCGAACACGTGAGCGAATACTGTCAAAAAATGATAAAGCTGTTATTTGGATATGTATACACGTCTGTAAATATGCACTTTGTATATATTATATGTAGTGTATATAACTTTATTGTCGAGAGGTAATGTAGCGTGTTGAACCATGTAGAGTACGACGTTTTTTCCTCGTCGGAAAATATCTCACGCAATCGTTGGGAATTTTTCATTTTTTAGAACATATGGTCGAAAATAACTGTCAGTGTTACGCTGCTATCATCAGTGACTATTCTCCCGTCCGTCAATTTTTCAAACAGTCTCATTTTCTTTTTATGGTATTAAGTGCTCGGGCGATCTTCTGACAAAAGTGTTGGCGCTCTTTCAAGATGACGCCGTTATGTATTTGAACACGTGCCAGAGACACACTCACGCTCACTCGGCGCCGAAATCACTGGATATCTCAGGAATGTGCGAATTTTTGCCTGTAATAAATATTTCTGAGAAATATCTGGTCGCTTGATGAGAACATATACGAACGAAAGTATAAAGTTTATGTGTATATATATTTTTCCGAGAAAATCCGTACGTATGCTTTTCGTTCAGTCTTTTTTCATGCTTCGCGTAATATTAATTCGAAATTGGGTTGGATCGAACGTAAAGAAGAGTATAAATGTAGATTAATAAACGGCGAGATTAATGATAATGTTTAGCGGTTTATTCTAAAAGATGCTGCAGTTTATTTACGAATTTGTGTCACGAACTGTTAAATTAAAAAAAATATATATCAAGTATATGATAGTTTTTTTAAATACAGTAAATATTATTTGTTGTTTATAGTTATTGAAATATACTACCTGACACAGAGATATAAATACTTTTACGTGTTAAAAATATGAATGAATGGTTTCATGAATCATGCCTGTTCGTTTCTGTGAATGATATTGTCTTATATGATTCATAAGATACTTTTTATGTTTTTAATTGGAAAATGTCAGGTTTGTAGCTTAAATTCTTTAATGGAAAGATTAATGTTTTTACATAAAATTTCTAGCAATTTTCGTAATAAACACTGACACAATTTTTAATTACTTTCTGTACTAGTCTGCAGTTCTGAGAAAATAAAATAAGTGTAATAACGGATAATTGTATAAATTAAGGTTAATTAAACATTTTTTTTTTTAAAAAAAACCTGGTTGAAGTAAGTCGTTATGTAATAAGACATACGTGATAAGTAATGATAGTGAATACCCCGTCACTTTAATTAGTACTCCGTAGCAACTTAAAACAAATCTTAATTAGACGTATTTCTCTGTAATTGTGTATGTTGAGTAGTAAAACGTTCATTAGAATATGAAATAAGCTATTGTCGAGTGAACAATCTTACGATATATTTCGATGTGTTTTAACAGAAGTAAATGTATGCGACTTCCGAGGACACAAAACCAATTCCGTCGTATAAATCAACTACGTTGTGTGCACATCAAACGTCAACGCGTATCCGTAGTACACAGTCATCGCTGTTCATTGTCTCTAAATAAGGCATGATCAATCTCAATCTATTGTACTGTTCTCGTGGCCAATCACTGGCTCTCCTTCTCGACATCTTTACACGACACAACGTACCAAAGCATGCATGTCGAGATCGAGTTCCTTCCTTCGGTTCGATTTAGTCAATATTACCGGCGCTGCACACGGTTTTGCTTTATTTTGTGTCGTGTCTCACCTTTGTATTCCGCGTTCGTAATTGATTTGGACTGTGGAGTACACTGTCTGTCCTCACTTTGTAGGTGTACACACGTTTTCATACACACTCGAAGATTTGAATTGCGGTTTCTGTTCGTGAGACGTGTACGGTTTGATGGATGTTGATCTTTTGTACATTGTAAACGATGATGATGTAGTGCTGTTATTGATTTCAAAAATCATAACGGAGAGTACTATTCAATTTATTTAAAAGTATTATAAAAACTGTTTAGATTTATTCAGTTCACTTAATAAAATAAAAAATATGGAGAAACTAGTAAATCTGATAGATACACATTGATCTATACAACAATACACATCTATAAAAATAAATCAAAAATAAAAATTTGCAAATAAAGTTCAGCATTTTTTTTAATTAATCCTGGAGAAATTAATTTAAAACAGAATTCAATCTCAAATGTACGATTCGAATAAATATTTAGATTATTGAAAAATAAAGTTATTGCATTAATATATAAATAGTAATATTAACTCAATGAACTTATTTTTGTTTTAAGATGGATTCAGTTATTGATACAATTCGATTTGATTGAAATCCTACGCGTAGAAAGTCTGTTGAAGTGTTTAATATAAACATTCTCGGCGTCTTACTGTTTGTTTTTTCCGTTTAGAAAAAGTAAACATTTAAATAAGAAAATGTATTATTTAATTAAAATTGATAACATGTTAACTTTGACCTTTTCCAGTTAGTGATATATAGTAGTAAATAAAATCAATGTATTTGATTTAATCTATAATTGGTATTAACAGGAGACTATTAACATAAGAATATTTATTTTTTATTTAATTTCATTTTCAAATTATATTTATATCTAAATATATATTAGATGTTTGTTTGAAAAAACTGTAAGAAAAATCGTAAAACTATACGTTTTTCTTTATAAGATTTTACAAAAGTTTCTCTATTTTCATGAATGAATTTTCACCCTCTCAAAAAGTCACACATTTTTTCTAATCAAGCTCTATTAATTATTGATCATTTTGATTGTGACTTCGATATTTGTACCATCATCTTTAAAATGTGAAGATACAAAAATTATGAAAGTAAATTTAACCGCAGTTTAAAAACAATTTAAAATTTATCTGTATTAAATTCATAGATTCGTGCGGTTTAACATTTCTATAAATTTTTTTACAGTTCGAAGAATCTGCTCATTTGATTTATTCAAGTTTATTGCAATCAGCTGTACTTGTGAAAAGTTAAATCGAAAGATTACAGTAGCAGATTAAAGAAAATAGATGCGTACGAAGTTTCGCCGATTAAAATTGAACATAAGCCTTAAAGAAATATTTTCCGTTGCTCGTTTCTATCGCTGAAAGTTTTCAACTTGATATTCGGTGTTTATAAGAGTTTATAATATTTCGTTTGCGAATATTTGGTTCCTCGATTCAAAGTGAAATCAAAAGCAATAACATAAAGTATATTTATTCAGTCGACCGTACATAATTTTGCTTTTAGTTCAATTACAACATTGAAATATCTAACTAGAAATAAGAAAGTTTATCTTTCGATACTCGTGTATTCATTTCATTTTTTCGAATATGAATATTTTATTTGTTGACAAATACATCGAATCGAATAGAAATATATCCGTGACTTATTTTGACGAATTCGTCAATAATGCTATACAAACAAAACACAAGTGCCGACAGTGACAAATAATAATTGATTTTAGAGTAATAATGTGTAAAACAGTATTTGTGTCATCATTAGTTTTAATTTAATTGTGACAGTCAGATGGTAACCGATTGATTTGACCTCAATCGTATTATAGCATATACCCATTTGTTTAGATTATCTGTTGTCAAAGCTATCGTTTGTAAATAATATAGGTATTTAGATTTTATCAACATTGATAAAGAAATTGATTACGATAATTTAAGTAGAAATCGTGATAATTATGAAATCTCGATTTAATACTTACATTTTTTTTATTGAAAAATATTAAAATTGTATTGAATTAAGTACATGACGTTTTTATTCTATTATTCTAATTTAATGTAAATACATTTCTACAGGAATGAAAGTATAGTAAATGTATTAATGCACAATTAATTAGTTATCAATTATTATGTTGTTCTTTAGTTTTTGAGTAGCTGGTTAATGTGTACAGGAAATATAAACAGTCACAAATTATTTAAAAAACTTTCTGCTTGTTTAAAATACAAGATCATGTTTAGAAATAAAATTAGTTTATAACAGCACGGAATTTATTTTTATACTTTATATATATATATATATATATATATATATATATATATATATATATATATATATATATGTTTTGTTATATAACTCAACTAAATGCAGTATAAATATATAAACGTCACTTTCAAATATTTTTATATAGAATACTAATTGAAATATTTTTATTTAAAAATACACATTTGTATTCAGTTTCGAAAGAGAGCTGGTTATATGCGTATGCATTTTCGAACTTTGTTCCTATCTGTGATTGGTTCTTATCTGTACCCAGAATACCTCAGTTACAAGAATCAACATGTCGAAAAAACAAAGTACGAAGGACAATATGTCAGTTACTGTTATTAATTTTTTTGTCTCAAATTGGAAGTTTGATAGTTTCAGGTAAGAATTGTTTACATTACAATGTATGATTATTTAAAATGTTGAATAATTTTTTAAAAGTTAAAAATATTTGTGTATTTGCGTGTATATATATATATATATATTATTGGGAAATCTAGATAGCAGATGCTTTATTCGATAGATAAAATATAAACCAGTGCGAATAGTTTGTCTTTGGTTGTCAGTTAATGTAAGGTAGGATTCGATAAATATTTTAATTTGTCAATCGTAGATTTTTCTTTAACAAAAAATTAAAGTGAAATATTAGCTGTTTATATTATATACTCGTACAGTGTCTCAAATGACATGTCAGATTTTATTATTGTCTGAAATAGAAATGTAACGTTTTCATAATTGTTAATAAATCTGATGAAGATAAAAATTTATAGTGACTCATCGATCTGTGTTTCATT
>CM068314.1:15394200-15484200 GCA_034766995.1 Acanthacorydalis orientalis
ACTTTTATTACAATTGTCAATATGAAGTCAAATTGTTTGTATAAGAAAATATTATTTGGTACGCACTTATTTGGATTGTATGTAAAAAAAATCGATGTTACTGTTTTGTTATTTTCACACAGTATACATTATCATTCGGTTTTATAGAAATATTTTTTTCTTTTTTTCTCTCATCCATCCATGGTATTACTTTATAGGGTCTTTTTTTATTCTACATTTAATATTCGTAAGTTTTTCTTTCATTCTCGGAAAAGTAATTAGTGATATTTATAAAAAAATTGTGTAAAATGTATGTCATACTTTTATATATATATATATATATATATATATATATATATATATATGTGTGTGTGTATGTTTATTGTGTAAGGTTTATTATATAAATAAAGAATTCAGTCAGTTAAGAAGAAATAGTTTCTGTATCTTAATTCTCTGAACGTGGAGATCTTAATATAAATATGTATAATAATATAAGCAATAATCAAAAATAATACCAGTAAACAAATATTGAAAATTTTTAATCAATATTATTTGTGGGGCGAGTAAACGTTTCATTTGTACAAGTGGATTTAACCATAGTGCCTGGAACTATAACTGTTCGCTATTGGATTTTATTCCATCTAAACACCGGTTCTGTGAATGTCGATATCGGTTTCTGTGAGTTTTATATTAAATTTGATCACATATCATTGTTCAGTATTTCGGTTTTCAATTTTTGTTATACGTCCGACAAACATGAACTCATTCTTTTAATGTATACTCGATTCAAATTGATCATATAAAGTTAAAACTAGCAATAAATGTACAGAAAAGAACACTTTACAAATTAGTATGCGTCATATTGTTACATTTTGACTGTAAATTACAAAATTAATCTCATTACTTTCTAACAGACTTGATGTGTTTATATATATATATATATATATATATATATATATATATATACATACAGACATACATACTAATGAAATTCTCAACACTTTTCAGCAGAAATTAATGTATGTAAATATGTTGCGTATTTATTCATATTTATTGTATTTTAAGACACCACATCTACTTGAACATAAAACAACTTCAAAATACGTCATCGACAACCAAACTCTCCTGAATGATAGTACCGTACTGTAAGGTAAAAACAACAATATAATCCATTAACGTGTGACATGAATCCACTGATAGTTTAATACGACCGCCATGAATGTGCAGAACACATATCTATTGTGTTGGACAAACCACCACCCATTTATTGACTTACCATCTATCTATTTACCTAACTATCTATCGTCTGCAAAATGCTTTCGTGCTACTTTGTGATGGTCTGCGGTGGTCTCCAATAACGACACAACATAGCTGCAAGTTTTACCATTAATCAAACAGCAACACTTGGTGACATCGTGCACTAGATGTCTTTAACGAGACGTGTCGTTGTAACGTGGTTTTAAACGAGTTTCCATGATGGAAATGAAACTGATGAAGTGAATTTTTAAACATTTTTTCCACTTCGCGACTCTATGATTGGTGCTGATAACGATGAATGGACGGTTGTGTTTAAAACACTATTATGTCGCATTTTTTGCTTATAAACATGCACTTTTTTCATTGGCACGTCGAGCTTTATATATATATATATATACATATATATATATATATATATATATATATATATATATACATATTTCATTAGTTGCAAAATAAAGATAATAAATAGAATTATTACACAATTTTACTTTTAAAAATATGTAGAAACTTCTTGACAAACGACATATTCGAGATGCCAAGAAACGACAGTGCTCTAAAACTTGAATATTGGATAAACTCGTTAATATACAATTAATCAATTTAATAATGTGTTAGTGAAATTACTATAGAGACAGGAATTTATAATTGCTGAACGATGTGGTTAATGTTTCGAGAGTAAATGTTAATCAATGGGGTTTTGTTAATACAGTTTAGAATTTTTGTGTTAAATTTTTACAATTTTTACAAACATGTTGATTTAGTTCATATTTATTATTTTTTTTAACAAATTCTATCGTACTTAGTAATTCGTGTTATTCCACCAGACATTCTTTTCAACATTTTTATTTATGAATTTATAAGGTACATAATTGACTTTTTATAATTATTTTTTTTAAAAAATATTTTTAATAATTTTTATATTCAAATTATTAGATTGTATTCTTTTTGAGATAAACTCTTTAAGGAACTTGGAACAAATTCAATTTTTAAAATTCAAAATAAAATAATACGTATATAAGGCACATATTAATTTTTTTTATATAGGGAGGTAAGAAAATTAATCAAAGAGTTTCTTGTTTATTTGTGGCACTGGAATATTGAAATTTTTTAATAAATTCAATTTTTTTCAATAAGTTATTTAGCAATTTAGTCATTTTGTTATTATTGTTTTAAACTTTTATATTAATTCAGTATACCATTACAATAATAAGAATTTATATATATATATATATATATATATATATATATATATTGTTGAAGTTGGCAAAAATCATGTTGTAACTAACAGAGAATTGTTAAATATGACTACCTTATTAAATAAATACAGGTATCCCTCGAATTGTATTGTTCATTCGTTCCGAGAAAATGTCGTTACAGTGAATCCTTATAAAGAGCGTTAAATTTTACATGTGTAAAACAATAAGGATACGATCTACAATTAAAGTCAACTATATAGATTTGAGAAAACCTCTATTTATGTATATTTTAGTCGATAAATACATAGTTACTTTTATTTATTTAATCGAGTGATTAATCACCTGATACAGGCGAATCTGAATCATCTTTTTCTCATTTCTTTGAAGGCCTTGCGTCGGTGGACTTGACGATTTTTGTTCTATAGAAGAAATGATCAGAAAAGTGCTGACGGATCGAATTTTTTCTCTCCCTGTAGAGTTACTTGTAAACAATTTTTTAAAGTTTCGAATCTCCGTAGATTTTTTCTGCTTGGTTTTTTATTAGAATCATTTTCGTTAATGGTACTAATAATTTTGTCAGTGTGTGTAAAAATTCAATCATTTTCATTTTTTTTTAATGTAATGTATATATATATATATATATATATACATATATTTATATACATAAATAAATTATATTTGTTTTATTTTTATATCTCAAAAGTGTTTAGCAACAGAAAACTTGAGATTATATTCTATCGAATTTCATAATGTTGTCTCTAATGAAAGATATCCGTAGAGATTTTTTTTTAGTATATTAGTAATTACGGCTGTGATAGAAAATATACGTTGTGATATATTTTAGAAGTATTATTTATTATTTTATGATTTTATACATGATTCTTGTTATTTTATTCTTAAAAAGAAACCAAAAAACATACCGAAAATTTTTTAAATTACAAATTTAATATTAGTTAAGATTGAAAGTGGAAAATTTTATTAAAATCTCAAATAAAATGTATTTTATATTTGGTTCAAAGCTAAGAAAATGTGTAAGATGTCATAAAATATTGATATAAGTTGTCATTTTGTACATTAGTGTAGTTTTTTGGTAATTTTTCATTCTAGTACTATATGTTTTTCTGAGACTAATATATATATATATATATTGTATTAAATTTTATCTTAATATCACAAAAATGTTTCGTAAAATTATTGTGTAAAGTCATCTTACTAATTAGAAAGCTGAGTAAATATGTGTACCAATAAGTGAATACATGTAACAAATATATGTTTTTAAATATTTGTAGGTGCGATTTGTACGCAATATTAGTTTCAAATAAGAAATAACGCATGTTTATTATCCGCGTATAATTTCTATTCCCTTTTTCAGTTTGCGAAGGATTTCAGTTTATCAATTATCACCTACATACTCGACCTTGATATTTAATCGATGTTAAGAAAGTTGATTTTGTTATAAAAAAAAGTTTTGTCACATTGGTATTAATCAATTATTGTGGGTTTCATTGAATTGAAGTAGGTAGTTGTATTGCAGAGTTATGGGAAAATAGAAAAACTTATTTTTATTAAAATAAATTAATTTTAAATAAGTTAATTCTTGCCGAATTAAATTATTTAGATTAAGAATTGTTCATTTTTAAATACATGATTTTTAATACTACATATTTAAAAAAAGAGTGCCGTTTATTTAACAAGGTATTTTTTTTGTAAAATTAATTGATGTTTTTAATACAAAAATGTTTTATTCAAATATAAATCTAAATTTTCAGTTTATAACATAATTTCTATTGTTTACATTAGAAACTCGATGATTATTTTTTATAGTAACTTTTTAATTGCTTGCTACCGTAATTCTTAAACGGTATTTAGTTACTATTATACTTCAATTTATTATATTAGATCATTAATCCGATTAAAAAAATCTACATATAAATCATTTTTTAAATCTAATTCACAATTAATGTCGAAAGTAATTTACTATAACTAATTAATTCCGTTTTTAAGTCATTAACCTTTTACATAATTGAAATTTAATCGTTTGATATTTTTATATACATTTATTTATTTACATTTTCCCCAGTGGTTTTCAAACTGTAATTTATTAAAGATCGTTATTTCAATAACAAAAAATACAAATCGATAAAAATTGATTCATTGCATCCAATGAAACGCAAGTATAACACGATTTTTTTTACTTTATGCTGATAACTCTTAGTTTATTGGTTCTGTTTTAGTACAGAAAACATTACATCAAAGTGTTTTAAGTAATTTGAATTGATTTTATTTATTTTTATAGTTACGTATAATTATTAAAGTCATTTCTTATCAGTACTAGACCACACTGATTGGATTTTACTGATCAGTTTTATTCAATAATTTTATTCAATACACTTCTTAGAATCCATCACGTTTCCATTGAAATTCGTTTTTAATAATCATTTTCAATTTTAATAAAGCATACATTGAAAAAAATGTATCTTTTACAAATTATACCATTCTTATTGGCGATGATTACAGATATTTTTGAATGGTTATTGTAGATATAATTATGTTATGTGCTTATTTTTTAATGCGGAAGTATGGAATTCAAATTTTAATTAGAATGGTAAATTAATTATATATTATTTCTATATAAGTTTCAGAAATTTTAATGCCTTACAGCTAAATAATATCTTAAATAAGTAAAAACGAACCTTTTTACTTTGAAGTGTATACATACATACATACATGTATATATATATACATACACACATACATGTATATATATACACATACATATATATATATATATATATATATATATATATATATATGTTAACGTTTCAATGAAAATTATGAAAGCTTTTTGTTTATTTTGTCGGTCAGCTCGATTTTTTTTAAACGATCATTATCTCCGCGATAATGCTTTAGGGATTACTTTGATGTTTACGGCAAACGTTCTCCTTCCGATTGAACCTTTTTTGTACGTTCTGTGTAAAGTTGAACGTTCAGTATAAGTTATTTATGTACGACTGAATGAAGTTCATGTCATGTACATCTTGCACATAAATTTGTAAAAAAAAAACATTTTGTGAGAACACAAAAAAATCATGGAAGATTATTTCCGTATAAGGATTCATTTTAAAAATAATATCGATACATATTCATATATAAAATATTACAGTTTTTGTAATTTATGTTACAGTACTTGTAATTTATTTTGTGTATAGTTAAAAAAAATAATATAACCACAAATATGCGTACGGTTCGTTATAACAATTTGGCGAATGAACTTACTCAATAGTTTGAGGAATTATTGTTTGAAGAAATCATTCGAAGGTCATTAGTGTGTTCGTAACGTTCTTCATATGGAATGTTTGCGTTATTCTAATACACAATATGATCTTAGTGGTTATTTAGGCATACTGTTATGGTCGCCAGACAAGAACCTGTTTCATAGCCAGTTGGTTTTACTTGTGTGATTCAAATTTTCAAACGTGTTTATATATATATATATATATATATATATATATATATATTACACACATTTTATCTTTTACTTTTTATGTCATAAATGTATAATAATTTTTTTTCGATTTCGAATTTATTTCTAATTTGAATGAAAAACTAATTTAATAACAAACAGTACGTAGAATCAATTTAAAAATTATATAAGATTATTTTTGGTATAAAATACATTTTTGTTCAATTTTAAAATATGGATAAAAATTTTTTCAGCATAAATTTATTAAGTTTTCTAAATTGGAAAAAATGTAGCCGTTAAATGTTTATTTTCGAATACTCTAGAATTAGTAGAACATAAATTAATATGAGAAAACTATTTATTACCGTACAGATTCGCTTATTGAAAATAAAAAAAAAACTTATGGATCAATAAAATGTCGAATTTAAGAATACTTAATTATGATTGAAATTACAATATTATTTTGTGTTTTTTTGAAGGAAAAATATTTTCAATATTTTATTCAATAAAAATATTTTATTAAAAAAACACATTATTTATATAATTAAAATAATAGTATAAACATTATTTGACACTTTTTTTTATACATGATTTTAATATTTATTAATATATTATTTTAATATTTTTCTTTCTGTTTCAGGTGAGTACAACACGGTTTATTTATGGTAAGATTTAAGTCATGAAATTAACAATTATCAATGTCGATCAAAACCAAGTCTATGATTTCAATAATCAGAAATATGTTCCTAAATTTATTTTTTATCTCTCATAAAAAAAATATAAATTGAAAGAAAAATTATTGATAAATGTTATATGATTTTTATGGATTAAAACTATTCTTTTTAATTTTATTATTAACTAAATTAATTAATAAGTACACGATGAAAAAAACATATAATATTCGAAATAAATAAAACTTTTTTTACAATATGTTATCTATTTGATGATATCGTTAAAAATAAAATTCATGAATGTACACGAATATTTTACTTAGACAAATCGTTAGTGGAAGACGAAATGTTCTGTTAGTTTAATTTTTCTTTTTATTTGAGGTCAAGTCAAATCTGTAATTTTTGAATTATGTGTTATTTACACATTCATGCATGACTATATATATATATATATATATATATATATATATATATATATATATATATATATATATATATAATATGTGTGTATCTCAATATGTGTGTATATAGATACATACACACACATATTCGTCTTGAAGGAATGAGTTTGTTAAAAACTAGCTAAGAAACTATTTCAATTATAAAACAGTTCCACAAACTAGTTTTGTTTTTCACATTCAGTCATTTGATCTATGTATCGTATCATATATTCGGTATATAATTTGATCTTTCAAGTACATGAAAAAAATCAATTTGTTGTGAACGTGACGATTGGTTATATTTCAGTTCAATTATATCTAGAGATACGCATGTGTTTCTGCCGCAGGAATGTTTTTTCTATTCTATCATCAATCATTCGTTTTCTTGTCACAAAATTAATATTTATTAGTTATAAAATTGAAAAAGCGTTAGATGAATGTATATTCACACAAACATTTTTACATACATACATATATATATATATATATATATATATATATATATATATAGAGAGAGAGAGAGAGAGAGAGAGAGAGAGAGATTGTGATATATTTTTTAAATTTAGGTTTAATTATTTAATGTAGCTTTAAATTAATTTGTTAACAGAGATATGAAATGTAATTGCAGAGAACATATTTAATTTGGATGTTTATATGAACATTAAGGTTGACATTTATTTTTTATAGTAACATAGTTCAATTATATATATATATATATATATATATATATATATATATATATATATATATATATATATATATATATGAATGTGTGTGTTAGGTATACATTTATACAATTAACTAATATATAAAGTTATATTCAGATCTGGTGGTATTTTAATAATATTCACAAATGTTGAAGTTTATAAAATAATTTTATTATTAACTTCAACATATATAAATTACTTTGGATATTATTCGATATTTACCTTGTATTTGGCATTAATTATAATAATTAATTATCAGAAGTATTTGTATTGTTCGTTTAATGTCAAAAACTATGTTTATTCGAACTGTAGTGCTTCTTTTTTTCAAATTAAATTCACTATTTCGGTGATCGATATGAAAGTGTCTTATTTCGAAATATATTTTATCAAAAAATGGTGTTTATTTAAAAAAAACGGCAACAGTTATAGTATAACACATCTATTTAATCTACATTTGTTTCATTTTTGTAGTGTTATTCTTATAAAGATTAAACTTGCAAAGGGTTGAATAAGTTTTAAGCGTTGAATAGCTTACTCTCTATTCCTAATTGTGTGATGAGTATGAGTATCTTGTCTTTAATTGTTTAAATACTGTCAATATACATATATATATATATATATATATATATATATATACATATACGCACTTATTTATTTATTAATTTGTTATTGATGCGACGTAATGATTATCTTGTAATGTGAACCGTTTTTACCCCAAATCGAGTAACTATAATCTTGTATCCAACGGAAATAACATTACGGAAATGACTGCGCCATTGAACACTGAACAGTCAGAATTTTGAATGGCGAGCGTAACCTTTGAAACATTGTTATAGTGATATCTTAATTACTAGAAAATCTTATGCAGAATATTCATACCAAACTTTAGATTATTCAGAGTATTGGTTGCTGAAGTTTTTTATGGACTGTATAGGAAAAATAGTTTCTTTTGTTTTCACGCTAGGTTTTCAACTGAATTCATTTTCCACTTTTTTCTTGCTGTTGGCGAATAAAAAACTCGTAAATTATAAATCCGATACATATACATATATATATATATATATATATATATATATATATGTATGTATATATATATATATATATATATATATATATATATATATATATATATATATATATACATATATATGTTGATATAGATATAAATATGTATATACAACGTCATCGGCGTTTTAAAATTTAAATGCGTTCTGAAGCAGGCGAACGACTTAGTGAGAGTCAACGCAATATGGAAAACACATTCTTGTTGAGGTCGCGGTCGCAGAAGGAATGCATGAATGTGAACTACGTTGTCCATTCGCTGTTTACTTTTCAGCTTGATATCTTGTATACCTTGAATGCTGGTACGATTGTGTTCACAAACTTTTTACTATATATATATATATATATCATCATCATCATCATCTTCAGCCCCTGTCAATCCACTGCTGGATAAAGGCCTCTTCCATGACTTTCCATTTTGTTCGATTCAGTGCCTCTCTTTTCCACAGTTTTCCAATAAAGTTTTTAATATCCTTATCCCATCTGTTCATTGGTCTCTTTCTCGGTCTTTTCATATTCCTTGGTTCCCAGTCAATAATTTCTCTTGTCCATCGGTTGTCTTCTCTTCTTGCGACATGTCCCGCCCATTTCCATTTCAGACTCTTTACTCTTCTTATTATATCTGTGACTCCTGTTTGTTTTCGTATCCATTCTATTCTCTTTCTATCTCTTCTTGTTATTCCCAACATGCATCTTTCCATACTTCGTTGTGTTGTTTGGAGTCTTTGAACTATATATATATATATATATATATATATATATATATATATATATATATATATATATATATATAATTGCCATAAATACAGGAAATTACGATAGATAATAAGCTTTTAAAAGGACATTTGGCCTTTTCTTAGTTTTTAATAATGCAGTTAATAAGTTCTCACACAATTAAATTATGACTATTAAATCAATTAGTATTCGTTTTACAGTATGTATATATATATATATATATATATATATATATATATATATATATATATATATATATATATATATGTATATATATATATGTATATGTAGTTATATCCATTAAATGTATTTAATGGATAGATACGAAAGTGATTAATGTAAAAAGTAAAAAAAATGAAGTAAGAACGGATTTTTATTCATACAAGATTAATCACAGTATTTTTTTATTATTTACTTAAGAATGTGTGTTATTTCGAATTGTTCTTTTGAATATTTCGAATCGTTACAACTGAAATTAATAAAAAAAATCTTCATAAAGAACTATTCATAACTTGTGCAAAAAAGTTATGAACATTATTTATTATAGGATTAAAAGCTTATGTTATTTTAACAATACATCAATAAAAAAAAAACGAGAACACGTATTAAATCATAGCAAGCTGCAAAACTTGTTTCCAATCGAATTAGCAAACGTACTGATCCGACATTAAGAATATGATACATGGATTTTAGAATGTTTTAATGTTTATATATTATCAACAGTGGAAAAAAGTTCAGGACTGACTGACTGACTGACAATAACGTAACAGCAATGTATATTATTATCTGTGCACGCGGACCGGATTCATACTACGCCCACGTATTTGACGCCTTGGGGTGTATGTGGTCATTTGAAAGTAAGAGTATCGAAACATAAGAATTGTTAAATGGCAATGGTATGTTCATGTGTGGGAAGTTCTGTATCTATTGAATTGTATTGTTGGTTATGTGTGCGTTTTTTTTTATTATTCGCTTGATTGTTTCAATACGCTGTGTTTATATCTTTTAAGGCTGAAAGGGAATGAATCAATACGAGTTTATAGGTTACGATAAAATATTTTTAAGGTTTTGTTAGATGTATGGATTGTTTTTTGCAGATATCTGATTATTTGGTATATCCAAAAATGTTGCTGGAAAATATCAGATCAGTCGTCATTCGATATTTTATTAATTAAAAAAAATAGATTTTTATGAAACTTTCTATTTTAGGCGTGCTGTAAAAATGATTTACATTAGTGGTGTCAGACTCATATATAACACGACTCACCAAATTCAGTTTAATAGAATATGCGGGTCGCAGACAAAAAAAAACCCAAAAAAATTTAGCAAACGAAAAAATGTTTTTTTATTTATATTTAAAAATAACTCATTCAAATTTTACATTTATTTTTCTTTAATGAATTTATAAAAATTAAAAAAAAAACATTAATTTGAGGTATTATTATTAAATTTTACAACGAATTTTTAAATTAGAGGAATTTTAAAAAATAATATTTTTACTAGAAACTTTTGCAAAAACTATTTTGTCAATATCGGGTGTAATTTTTTGTGATAATATTTTTACTATAAATGTTAAATGTTCACTTGTCAATCTTGACCTGTGTGAATTCTTATTAATCTTTAAAAGGGAAAATAGTTGTTCACATAGGTATGTACTACCAAAAATTGCTAAGGTTCTTGGTGTAAACATACGAATTTCAATAAAGTGTTCTGGCAAGTACAAATAAAAGTCTGGAATACAAACTTCATTATATTTTTCTTTTAGCACTGTGTTGCACTGAATTTCAATCAATTCCATTTAGATGTTAATTTTTATTATGATTTCAATTTTTTAGTTATTTTTTATTCTTTTAATAAAATCAACTTTAAGCTTTAGGCCTTGGGTCGCATTTTAGAACCTTACAGACCGCGTGTTTGACACCATTGATTTACATTAACAGTCCTCACGTGTCTTTCAGAAAGGTGTATTACACAAAGTTAAAAAAATGTAACACCGATACAAATTATTAGATTTAGTAAGTTTTACAAAGCAAATATTTTAGGAAGTGTTTTTATCTGAATTTATAAAAAGGTATCCTATTTTATTGATTAATAAATTTTGAAATTTAAAATTCCGTCTATCGTTAAATAAGTTATTATTTTGGTAATATCAATTTTTATAATTATTTTAAATAGAAAATAAAATATTTTCATCAATTGTACATAAAGTTTAGGAATAATAGAAAACTTCTAATTTTATTAAAAAATTTTTTTTAATGAAAATCAGGTTGAGTGTATTTATAAAATATTAGTTACACTTTTTTTTATTGTACAGTAAACTTACTTTTGAACAGAAAGCATATAATAACAGAGGATAATGTGTCTTTTTGCTTGCGGCGCCCATAACTTCAAAACCAAGACATCTAAATTTCCAAAACTTTTTATACATACCTGAAGTAACCCGCGAGTTTGCATTTCCTTGTTTATTTTTCCAAAACGGTCTCTATTTTGATTTGTAGTGATATGATTTTACTTTCTTAACTGAAACAAATTAAAAAGTATATCCATTTATGTTTTAATTATTAAATAACTAATATATTTTTCTACATTCTGATTTGTACTTTTGTTTAATCGAGCGTTCAGTTAACTTTTTGTTTTCAATTTTTAATTGTATTCTTTTTGTTTTTAATTCTGTTGATTCATTTTTATTGACACTATTCTTATTTCATTTATTTATATATTATTGCTGTTCATTATTTTTTTTAAATATTGTATGTTTTTTTGTAGTTTCAATTATTTTATCTGAATCTTACATTTTGTTTTGATTATTAACTTTTGCACGATTCACAATCATTTCTGTTTGTTAGCTTCGGAGATTTTCTTATAAAATTTTGTTGAATGATATTACATACTGTTCACGGGTAATAATATAGAATAATTTTTAAATGTTTTAGGAAAATCCCTGGTATTGTATTTAATTATGAGTAAAGTTCATATTTCAAATCATTTAAGTGTTTTATTCTTTTCAAGATACCGAGATTTTAAAAGGTGTTTTAATTTTTTATTAAATAATAATAGTAATCGTGTGACTAAGGAACTTAGTCACTACTCGTAATTTTAGTTATGTCAACATTTTTGAAATAATCGTTTGGTGGTGTGCTTGTTAAGACAAGCACACCACCAAACGTTTTCATGTAATTAATTGAATTTTTAAATAAAGCTGTTCCAATTTGGTTATTACTGTACAGCCGTTATTAGAAACTGCGTATTTTGATTAAAAATCAATGTTTCGTATAGAACCAGTGTAGGAAAATAATTGATTACATGGCCCAATCTTACAAATTAGTGCTCGGCGCGCGATTTAAAATTAATTCTTTCTTAAACCAATTTGGTACAAGTAAATTAGAAGTACGAAATGAAGAAGAATTCGCCCAGTTGATAAATTATTAGGGAGACTGGGTATCTTTGCTTATAGACTGCATTATTAACGTCTGTTACTCACTGAATCTCTACTAGAACTTTACACGCACATTTTGTAACTTGTTCTCTTGACTGAAGATTGTTGTGAATCGTTTCAGCTCGAGCATAAATATTTGATTAACATTTCTTTTGTAAAGTATATGTAAGTAAATGTAGACATTGTATTATGAACAAGTCGTGTTTCCATAAAGAACGATGTGATATAAATATTATTTGAGACAAATGCACGTTAGACAATGTTTTAAATGTCGCACGCGGAAGTGAACTTTTAAACGATCGTTCGGTATTGCATTATTTTGATTGTTCAGTTAGAATTTTTAAATGGAGTACAATAAATATTATGTATGGTTGTAGTATACAAATTACTTCATGTAAATATTTTATTTTAATACTTTGTCTAGAAATGGAATTGCATTTATATATTTAAATTATTTCTAATTTCATATAAAACTCATGTTAAAATAAAAGTTTATTTTGTGAGAAAGACAATTAATTAACATGCAATGTCAGAATGCATTTTTCTGAACAGAGAAATCAGAAATCAATATTCTGTAAAATGTAATCTACATAATTGGTAACTGGGCGTCGTCTTATTTTTATTTTGTTTTATTTTTCAGTTCAAATCTTATATCGTGGTTTTATTAATAGTTGAGCAGTGAAATCTTTATTGTAAACATTTGTTTTAAAAATAACTACCAGTTATGGTTTCTAATAATGAGGTTATTGTAAATAAATTATTAGATGTAAATGTTGAATGTGTATAATTAATTTATTACCTAAATGATCATGGAGTTTTGCTTGTCTTCTGTGAATAGTTTCAGTACGTGTACCATCATCAGAGACAGATTTAGATAACTGACTTAGCCAATTATCTAAATCTAGTCATTATCTAGTCCATGTTCTTGAAAAGAAATATACGCATTACAAACTATCTGATATAAAAAATGTATCAGAACTTTCCTATTTTTTCTTTTATATAAAAAAAAAAATTAAATTACAGCAGTAAACACATTAATTTTTTTAATATTTTATAATTATTTGTTTATACTTCTTTATTTTTTATTTATTTGAATGACATTGTAAACATGAAAATGATTAATTTTTAACATTTTTTTAAAACTCAACAAACAAATATTTTAAGACAATCAACCTTTCTTTTATCTATATATATTTTTTCTTTCACTATTGTTTTTTCAACAAAATACGATTGTGCAGACTTGAGAAAGATTTTACAATGAGGAACTACAAGCAAGTAAGTTCAAGTGGGATTTCATTTTAACGTCACGTTGGTCATTAATTTGTAACAAAAAGTGCTGGCTTGTGGTCTCAGTTCACCTTTCTTTTGTCGTCTCAGTTCACATTTAATGCTAACGAAACATTTTTCATTTGATGGAAATACATTGATTGAGAGATTCATACATATATGTGTATCCTTGTGTGTCTCATTTTTTTTAATATTTTGCGTGTGATATCGAATATGAAAATATATTTAGATTTGTTTTGTTTTTGATTCCATTGAAAAAAATAGATTTCATCAAATTTGTACATTACTTTTATAGACACTCTGCCTGACATGTAGGCTAAGAATATATTCAGTGAATTTTAATCTTAACAGTATTGTATTGTAAATAAAATATATACTGATCATTTTTTCAGTTCTCTCTTATCCGCTCTTTTGAAAATGTCATTTTAACACATTCGATGTTGAACATGCACTTCGTTGTATATTTTGAAGTCATACCGATTAATATAATTTAAAAGTTCGTTTACCATATCTTTGAGAAACATATAAAGAATGAATTTAAATCTAAATCTATGTATTTCTAAGAATCTACAAGAAATATCATTTTGCATGTCAGCAATATCGTCTCTACAGAGCTCATTTTGCTCGTGAAACATTCTGAGGTATTTTTAAAACCATCCAATTCTGCAAGAAATTGCACCGACGTCGTAAAATCTTCCATGCGAGTACATAAAATCGGATATGAGTATCAATTTATAATTTTATTTATCGGAAAATATCGGACAAGTTTGGATGTTGTTTTCTTGTCAGTGTAAAAGATAACACTTTAAAATTCTCTCTTTTTATTTAAAATAACGCGAACAATGAATGTATCGTAGATTTTTATTTAATACGGTAATGGATATTATTGAATGTAACGAGTATAAACGTTCTCTGAAAAGAGGATGTAGATATAAACAGTTCGAAGAATGTAATTGTATTTATTTTTGTTATTGATTGCACACGGGATGATATTAACACTGTTTCTATATATGTTGTGTGTAATTCAATAAACAAATAATCTAATCTACTGGTGTCAAACTCATATACGAACACGGGCCACCAAATTCAGTCTAAGAAAGTCTGCGGGCTGCAGACAAAGAAGTCACTCTAAAAAAAATTAGCGAGCGAAGATAGGCCTTTTATTTACATTCGAAAATAAATCATTTTAATTTTACATTTATGTTTTCTTCAACGAGTTTATAAAAATTAAAAAAATTAATTTTAGGTATTATTATCAAATGTTATAACAAAAATTTAAATCAGAATTTAAAAAAATAATATTTTTTATTAGGAACTGTATCTTTTGACAGAAAGTATTTTATCAATATCGGGTGTAATTTTTTATAATAATGATATTTTTACTATAGACGTTAAATGTTTATTTGTGAATATTGACCTGTGTGAAGTCTTATTAGTCTTTAAAAGTGAATATATGTTTTCACATAGGTATGTATTAGCAAACATACGAGTACGCATTTCAATAAAATGTCTGAATTTGCAATGTTTTAAAAATGTTTTTTATATTTTTTTTTAAATTCCATTTTATTATTTTAATAAAATCGACTTCAAGCTTGGGGCCACGGGCCACATCCAACTCGCGAGCCGTGTGTTTGACACCACTGATTTAATCTCTTGAAATCCTGTATTTAAGATACAAGGTAGTCATTTTGTATAAACTGAAACATTATTAATTCAACATACTCGAATAATACCTAGGTATTAAATAAAATAATAAAAAATGTATCTTTTTTTGTTTTATAGATAAATTTATTTACAATAATATTTATATGTAGAGAATATGCACTAAATTTTCTTAAATCATTAATACGAAGATTACATCCGTCTTGTCATTGTAAATTTCATTTTACTATATGTAATTATTCACCATGTGTACACACACTCCACAACTTAATAAACTATGCTTTCGTGCATTTTTATTTTTATGAATTAGTATTCTGTTGAGCCGATATACCATTCTTTTTACATCACGCGTTATGCTATACCATTTAACTGTCGCTCCGTGATCATATTTGTTACCGTAATAAAAGTACACCCTTCAACTTTATATATATATATATATATATATATATATATATATATATGTGTGTGTGTGTATATGTATATATATATATGTATATATATATATATATATATATATATATATATATATATATATAGTTACACGCACATACATTTTAAAATCTCTGCAGTCTCAAACTGTTGATATACGAATATCGATGTTTATTGCATTTTTTTTCCGAACGTGTGTATCGTTTTTTCCAGATTTTTTGTATGTTTTCAGAATCTATATAAAACGTACTGTCATACGTATGTCAATCAATAGTCAACTCCAAATCAAATTGATCGTATCTGAACGTAGTTTAGTTATGGAACGAACACGCTTTTCGTGTCATGACTATTCTAATTAAAATGCTGAATATATTTTCAAGTGACAGTCGATATTTAATCGTTTTGTTTTTAACTTTTTATGTAAAGAAATCTTTAAAAATGTCATAAGTAAGTATATTAAATATTTATTTGAAGGAAGACATTTTTTAATAAAAAAATATTATTTTCCGTGGTAAATAAAATAATGGTACTGGAAATAGTTGTATTTTAATTGTTTTTGATCAAAAAAGTAATATAAAATTTAGTATAAAAATTTCTATGGAAATCAATAAGAAAAAGAACTATGTTTTTATCAAAAAATAGTTTTTTTCTTCTTTCGGGGATCATTTAGAAAAAAAACCTAATTAAATAAAACTGCGAGTATTGAAAAATTATAGGATTTCAATTTTGTCCCTCACTCATGAAAGTGTAACTCCAGTTTTTACTGTGGAATTTTTTTTCAAATGCTTAAAAACCACATTTTATATGTGCAGACTGATTATTCGAATGTATGAATGGTATACGATTCAAAAAATGCAATTAACATTGTTTTTTCTTTAAAACGTGCATTTCTACCTTCCTCGGCTGGGATGAGATTTTGTCTTTTTGTGTCGAAGTCTATGAAAAAAATTCACAAACACTAAATTTTATATTTTAGTACGCTTTTTTCATTTGCAGTTATACATTTCCGAAAAAAACAAATAAAAAAACGCCTTTTATACAAATAACTGTAGCCAAAATTATTTAATGAAACACTATTTATTAAATTTATTCGAATATATGGGCACTTGATAGGATCAGGAAAGATCTTGTGAAATAAAATTGTAATATATTTGATTGTGACGGGAGTATCTTCAAAGGCAGTAGTCATCAAACTTTGTCGACCCATGGAACCCTTAAGATTATATTTTTCTTTGCGGAATCCCTACTTTCTCCAGAAGTTTTGAAAAACAGCTCTCTTACATGACCAAATTTTATTATTTACATCTGATTGAGCGGGGTCGTAATGTGTACTCATAAATACAGTTTTATTGCATAATAATGAGGAATAATAGGTATTTCTACAAATAAAATTAATTATTATTTAGAATTAACTATTTTGAATTTTTCGGGTATTTTCCTCGAAAATTCTTTCAAATTTTGACTTTGACTCGCGGAACTCCAGAAGAGGTTGCGTGGAACCCTAGGGTTCTACGAAACACAGTTTGAAGAACACTGATGTAAGGTAATCGTTCAGGGTTATTTTTTGTCACCCTTGTAAAAAAATAATTAGACATAAAATTGTCTTATTAACTGATAACAATAAATACTTTTTAGAAAATATAGTTTATAAACTGACAAAATTCTTTTAATTAATATTTTTATTAAAGAAAATTAAATTTCTAATAAAAAATCCACTTAGTTTTTGTAATATGAAGGAAATAAACCCAGAAAAATAATATCTGTCGAGTATTTTGTTTTTTTTTTGTATTGAAAAAAGAATATTCATTTTCCAAATTTTATTTCGTAGTAAAATATATATTTTTCCAAGAAGACTCGTTTTTTTATGAAATTTGTGTTCGTAAAGAATATTTATTACTATTCGTTATTCTAAAGAATGTTTATTCTATTCGTTATTTTATAATAAAAAGAATTTAATTATTATAAAATTTTACTTTTATTGAAAACAGTATATCGCTTGTGGTAAGAAAGTGCTTTTTTGAAAAATCCAAAATTATAGGTGTAATATTATGTTATTAAATAAAGACAATATTAGTTGTAAGTTTCTTTACACGTGTAGAAAATGAAGACTTGGCGAAAAAAATGTTATTTAATATCGACGTACACATATTCGCCATACTAATTAATAGTAAACAAAAACAATAATTATTGACTTGTTAACCTAGATTGAAATATTGCATAAACAGGGTCTTCGTCGACATGACCTCGTTATCAAGATTATGCAACTCGATTGATGGACGTAATTCGTGAGTAATATAATTGAAAGTACACACGACAAACATTCTTGGAATGTACAAGACGAACACTGAACGTAGTGGAGAAATATCGGTTCTAATACTATTAGCATGTGGTAAAATCTGATGCTCGAGGAACGACGAGCAATCATATCTCATTTGCAAATTCTAAGACGCAGTATTATTGAAATATGTAAATTGAAATAGGTGTGTATGAAATTCCTTCCATTACATCTTCCAAGTATGTTTGTAAACAATTAAAATATGCTAGTGTTGGGAGACTCGATCGATTTCGAATTTATTAAGACGTTTCGCCGGCATGCGTTTTAAAAAATAGCTGTGAATTATTTTCATACTTCAATCCTCTGTGATTTTATGAAAGGATGTAGATAACATTTGTTGATTTAAAAGTTTTAAATTGTAATTGGTTTGGCACAGTTCTTCGAAAAATAATATATGTCGTGTGTTTGAAATATTTCACTTTCGAATAACATTTTTATTTTCAAAAACGAATTATTTAGGCAATAAACAATCGCGAAGAGATTATTTTTAAGTGTATTATTTATTTCATTACATATTAGAGTTGCAAATAACGTTTCCGACATCTGCAGTGCAATAAAAAGCCTCTTTTATACCGTAATAAATATTCAAATGTAATTAAATCCGAATCTGATAGACACTGAAAAATCAATCGCGGAGAGAAGTAAGAACAAGAAAATGTGTTTTCTGTACTGAAACATTGTTAGCGAACAATATATATTGTATTTTATTTATTCAATTATCTAAAATCAAGAGGAACTCTCTGTTTCAAGTTACTATATTTGACAAAGGTTCTATTCAATTAATTTGAACCGAAATTAACTTAGTGGCAGCCTCCCGTTTTCTCGAGTTTAACAAATTTCCTCTTCATTGAAAAAGTTTAGTCAGTTTAGTATATATGTATAGCGAGGTTGGACCGTTGACCGTTAGTATTGCAGTTGAATGTTTTCTGTCACAGTCTTCTATTTTCGTCTAAATTCATCAGTCGTTCAATCCGCATGACGAGGGTGCATGAAAAATCGAGGCGTTTCACTCATTTTGTCGTAACATTATCTGGTATTTCCTGGCCGTGAAACTTTTTGTACGCTGCTTACAATGGATATTTCCTTTGTTTTCTATTCAAATTTTTTCCATCGGCCGTATAAATTATTAAAATATTTTAACAAGTTACGCGTAGACGACTTTTTCTATATACTGCGAATAAATTTCTGACTGAACAATGTACGACTTTTTACATTCTAACGTTTTATTTAAAAACTTATGTATTCATTATTTATTATTCCGATTAATTCACACAATTTTAATGTATCGAAAAAAAAACAATACATATTTCTAAATTGCTTTTTAATCAATAAACTTTCACAGTAAATGATTTATTGTTTGATTAGCACTTTTTATCGAATCAGTTTTCAAATAAAGTTTCATTAAAAAAATGTTCATTAAAAACATGAATAAATTCAATTTTTCTGAATTAACGTATGTTTAATTATAAAAGTTTTATAATTAGAATTATTAAAAAGTGTGAAGTTCAATCCTTTTTAAACATTATAAAAGTTCATTGTAACAGAAAACTATTTACAAACAAAATAAATATATTATAATCATGTAAAGTAAAAAAAATATACGTTTACTTTAAAATCAAACTTGTTCGTTCATATAAATCTGTCAAAATTTTATTCCACAATAATTTAATTAAGGAGGAGAATGAATTTGTAACGTCAGCGAGAATAAATGTTTGCTATTTAATTTATATAATAATAAATTTGTTATTAATATTTAATTAAGATAATATCAGGAACAATTTACATAAATGATTGAGGCGCAAATAATTTAATCAAATTATAAGTTTATGATATTCATTCACATAATTTCCAAAACATATTCAAAATTATGTTTATATACAAACATTCTCTGTTCATGTTCGTTTAAGTACATTTGCATAAACTGAATTTGTTATCAAGTGTATTTATGTCTATTATTTAATACATAAATATACTTCATTTTTTTTTAATTTATTCTACGACCACGTATTTCTCATTTCGAGCGGATGACGATTTCTGAACATTTTATGTCTACTAATTGAATTATTTTCTTTCTGTTATCCGTATATCCATTTATTTTATTTTCATCTTGCTTATTTTCTGTTATTGTTTTCTTTATTAATCTATAATTTGATTTTATATCTTTAGGTTAATATAATTTGGTCTATTTCTACTGAAGTTAATGCGAGATCAGGTGTATTTGTATAGAGGGGAGGTTCAGTCTTTATTTAACTTTCGCAAAGCTTAAGGGTTTACTGCTTTTATAACATTTAAAAGGGAAGTTTAAAAGGGAGATAATTTACGAAATACCTGAATTATATATATATATATATATATATATATATATATATATATATATATATATATATAGTAAATTTAACCAAGAGTTAATTTTCCTTAAAAGTATTAAATCAAATGAAATTATTTTCTGAATGCTACTGTCCCGTAATTAGCAATTTCATTATCATCTTTTTAAAGACATAATAGTATTTTACTTGTCCGAAATGCATTTATATTATGAATGACCTGATAATTTAGTATTTTATGTGTGTGTCGTAGATGTTATTGAACTCAGCACGTGCGTTTTGTTGCTGGAAGCAATATCGATTGTGTTTGATGACGTTAATACTTTCATTTTTAATCATATTTCTTCATGCACTTCGTTGAATCATTAACGTTTTGAATCATAAGTGAAACATATTTTCTATCTTAATTGTATTTATCATTGTTTCGATATAATTCTATTGAACAAATATTTTTTTTTTAATCATAAGGTACTCATATACATTCCGTAATATATGATTCATTTACTATTGTTATCATATTTCTTTATTATTACAAAAGGTATGAATAAGTTACTACGTTTCAATACCTATTCATATATTTTTTTTAAATGAATTCAATGTAATTATTACGGTGGTACGTATTGTATCTTATTTATAAATATTATCTTATTCGAATATTTTTAGATAGAATCACCGTTTCCTGTATTCTAAGAAAATTTAATATAGAAGTATGTATATGTACATACATGTTAATGAAAAACATTTCTTAAAAGGTGTGTAGTTATATATATATATATATATATATATATATATATATATATGTTCTGAAAAGGTAGACTTAATTCTAGTGGCATTTTCACTCGGAGATATTAAATAATACAGGTAACACTCGTATAAGCGGTAGTTAATTTTCTAAAAATGCCGTGTAATGCAAATTCGTGGTATATGAAACAAAGAACGAGTACAAAAACCAGGGTTAGGTTCCAAATTTACTAAACTATATTATTTTCTTTTTATGACTAAGAGAAATATGTTTATTAAAACAATTAATTGATTAAAAGTATTACATATTAATATTATGTAATTTTTTCTTATCTGAAAGGAAAATATCACCCTAAATCATAGTATTTTCATCTTCAGAGCTTTCTTATGCCCAGCATCATGTTTTCTATGTTCTACTTTTTGCAAAAACTGTTATTTTCTTTTGTTTGCTTTTACTTAAGAAATCTTTATAAATTTCTTTGTATGGAGCTAAGCATTTGTGAAGTTTTCTCTTAAACTGCGCTTTTTTCAGTGAAAGAATCTACATTTAGAAAATAGAATTCCAATAGTTCGGCTAAGTTTATGCCGTCCTGTATGCTTTTTAGGGAAAAATTTGAACTTCAACGTTTCTGTCTATGCTATCGTTCTCTGAATTAATTTGGTTTATCTCAGATGCCATTTCCATTAAATTTCGACAATTCTCAAACCGTGTTAGAGTGAAACCGGGTTGTAGTAATGCTGTGTTGTACTGGGATTTCTCCCAATTTTCAAACCGAGGTAGCGAAACCGTGTTATACGGGGGTTACCCGTATTTAAAGTAATTTATCGCCTTTTTACCTGTAGATTTTTTTACTTTTAAAGTGTAAAATATATTAAATGGAATTACTGATATAAAGTTAAGGATTTGTTGTTTTGAATATTAATGGACACATTTAATTTTATTCATCTTAAGATGTCAAGTTAAAAAATTGTAATTTATGGAATGTAAATATATCAGTTTCTTTTTAAATACTTTTATTTCGTATATAGAAGAAATTTCAATGAAAAAATAAGATTCTATAGTTTTATTTTTTTTAAATGTCTGTACTAGAAATATTAATTATTATATAATTTTTTTTAATTAGTTGGGTTTAAATGTACTGTCTGGGATACTTTCTTGGTTGTAAATGTGAAGTTAGAGAGGGTATTAAAGAATTTAGGGAGGATTTTCATTGCCAACTTGCTGCATTAATGATTAATTCCACTGTTATGAACATTTACGGATTAATTGAACTTTTTTTGATTAAAAAAATATTTTCCAACGAAGACAACGTATATTTTTCGCATGTATTTTAAAGTTAGTAAAATAATCTTGTAAGATTAAGGTTAATAAATAAGACTAAAATTTTTTAAAACGGATGTACTTTATAAGTGTTTATATTTATAACTAAATTAATGCTATGTTTATCATTTTTTAAACAAACTTTTAAGATATATTCTTTTTAGCGGAAATTTAAAAGAAAAGAACAAAATATTTTTCTTGCTATGTAAATTTTGAATCCGGTTGTAATCTTGTTTGCCGAAAAGATATTTCACTATTCTATACTTTTGTTTGAGATAATTAAGATTGTTTAATCTATAACAATGTTATATATATATATATATATATATATATATATATATATGATTATTATTAACAATCATAAATATGTTTTAATGATTTTTTGTTGAATTTAATTCCTTATTTAAGGTTTGTTTGAAAATATACAGCTAATAATTTTATTTTATCTTTAAAAAAAACTGTGTGTGAAGATTTTAATTAACATACAAGTAAGAAAATCGATTACTGATCTGATAAAAATATGTTTTTTTTTTAATTTAATATAAAATAATAGACTAGTGATTGTATATAATAAAAGTAGTGAAATATTCAATATTTTCTATTAACATAGAATGCGTTTTTCATTGGTCATAAAAATCGAACAAATTATTCTTTTCGGCAAGGAATGAATGTTTATTGTACTTTTATACGAAAGTAATGTTACAACTGTACATTGAGCACGTACACATCCGTAAATAACCGTGAAAATTCTACAATAGAAATGAAAATATTTCGGTGTATATTTTTCATATCCGCCACAAGCAAAACCGGAAAAAAATTGTTGTCGCATCATTAATACCCCTTTAATAATAATGACATCGTGTATGGCTCATAATATGTCACTGACACATGCACCAGACAAAACGCATCAAGTCAACCTCGGTGTTGGCTGCCTCTGTTGCTTCCCTCGCTTGTCTGCCTGCCGCTGCTGTTACACTCTTGCACGCCATACATTATTGGACACGGAAAACAAAGTGGTGTCGCTATAGCAACAGCCAAATGGAGCCGCCAATACCACGAGGGGACGTCAACCTAGCTTCCATCAGACTTCCACATTGCCATAGTTTAAATGAATTCGTATATATACGGTATAGGAATTTCATCCGAGAGAAATTGTTACTGCCTTGTGTAAACACATCGCCCACAGTTTTATCCAGGGAAGATTGAATACATTCAGTGGTAGAATTATGGCTGTATATCAACTTATTTAAAAAAATAAGGGTTTGTAATGTATGTAAACTGAAAACACATATGCACGAATACATTATTCATATTTTTTTTCACTCGATTTGTCATAAATAGTTTCACTGAATATTCTATCAGTAGAAACTTTTCGAAAATAAATTATTAAAATAAAACACTTTTTTTAGTAATGTATATATCTAAAATATGTGTAAGAATAAAACGATACGAATTCTGCGTGGTATTCAAAAATTGTCTTTGAAAAAACCCTTGGAGGAAAGTATATCATTGAATTTGTGAGCTCAGAAAGTCTATACGTATGTATATGTAACAGTTAACTCTTGGGAAATTACTGTCTAGTAAAGCATAAAATATAAATTGAAATTTGCACTATCAAGATTCACATTTTGCGTGTATTTTTAAGAAACGTTTGCAAAAAAATCAGTTCAAATCTCAGATTAACTTTGTTATTTAATCAAATGATCTGCGAGAACGAGTTAAATGAGAGCATGTTTCTTTGTATTTTTTTATTGCTCTTTAAATATATTATTTAAGTGAAATATTACACTGAGTATATTTTAAATTCATCACTGCTAATGTACATTTTAAATATGTTAACCTCATTATTTTGACATAGTGGAGATAAATAATGTTTAATTGGTAAAATATTGAAATTATTTTTTTAAATTATTTTTTAGCATTCTATTTTTATTTTCGTTGTTTAAAATTTAGTTATAATCTATTCGATATTTGCTATTGATATTTTCAATTCATAATGAAGAAGTTATGGAAGATTGATAAAGTTTTTGTTATTACAATATTTGTATACCTGAATTTTTCTTAATATATGTAAACTATATAAAGTGTTTAATGAAATTGTATGAATTTCATTAAAATGTTCATAAAAACTGATGGTGTGTAATCGATAATCGTGTTTCTAAAACATTTCTCATAACGCTGATGTAAATGTATTATCAACCTCTTAACGGAAAGTATTAATCGGGCTGACAGGCTTCCATTTAATAACATCATAGCATAAAATACCCAGTCATGTATAATGTTAAGATTAGTAGTACACCGCTGTCGTTCATGTTGTCATGTCCTCAATATTTGGTCACATCTGATGCGATCCTCGGTCAGGAAAAGGGTTCGTTAAGAGGCAGATAACTGCCTGTACCTACTCTCTGTTCAACATAATTGCGTTGTGCTTATTGGTCGTTAAACGCTTATACGACAACAATTTGTGCTAAGATCTTACGCACCACCTAAAAGCGAGGGCCTCTACTCTTAGACTGTAATATTATTAGTGATTAAAACTATTGTGCTGTTAAAATAAATACTAGAAGTTACACTTCAAACTTATATACGTTTTCTTTCAAAAGTAGTTCTGTTTTATTGAAGCTTTATGGATATATTCAGATTTGAAATTAAGATTATCAGAGAAGACTTAAATGTACAAACATTATACACTAATCCATAAACATACGCGATAATACTGCTTGAAATGGTACGCATTTTAATGTTTTATCAGTGTTTATTATTTCGTCGTGCATTTGCGACTTAGGATGTCTTTATTAAGGTCGGTGTGTTGGAGATGCTTGAATGATGCATTACATCACGTTATAATTATACACAAGAGTTACAAACGGTTTAAATTTTAATTGAATTTATACACACACACACACGTTTGTAGTTACATAATACCGTTTGAAAAAACATTGATATAAACATTTTCTTAGTAGAGAACCCGACATTTTATATAAATTTTTAAAATAATAATTGTCATATATCTTTTAAACACAAGTGTATTTTATTTTATATAGAACGGTACTGTATATTCAAAAGTTAATTATTAAAAAAAATTCTAACTATCAAATAATAAATTAATCTTCATAAATTGACATAGTGAATTTTATATACTCCCTATTTATTTTTCTAAGAACATATTTCTTTTTCAATAAATCATTTTTTCCTAATTTTATTTTACCAACTCACACAGTAATACATTCCAATATACATAAAAAATGTCGTCCAAGATCATTTGTCATACTGTATTACTTGACGCGTTGACTTTTCAGCAGATAATGAAATTTGAATACAATTTTTTAAATTGCATATTTTTTCATGAATTTTCTATTAGTAGTCGAAATATAAAATGTGTTCTAGTAAAACATTAATCATTAAAGAATGATGATGAAACTAAAATAAATATTTATGTTCGTTATTAACATCATCTTTACATTATTTAAATATGAATGTATAAATTTTGATCGTTACATTTATTAAAATCCAACACAATCTGTGGATACGTTTAAATAGTATTTTTCGTTAATAAAACTTTATAGCGCAATATTAAAGTGCACAATGTATTGCAATGAAATGTGCACGTGTTCGTACATAATTGTTTATATATTGAAAATAAGAAAGGCTGTTTCGCTATTCACCAGTTTAAATAAATATGTTTATTAATTAACTAGGATTCTAGTAGTTTGTATTAAAACGAGAATTTATTTTGTAAAATCATTGCCGTGAAGAATATTAAAATGTTACAGATAGGAAAAAAAATAATTGTATTTTATAATAAGCATAACGTATTTTTGCACAGAAATAAAAGTGTTATAAATGTCTATGAACTTTTATCGTTTGTGGTTTGAACAAATAAATGTCTACATTTTAACTGTAAGTAAAACCAGTATATATGGATTTTTTATATGTCTGTAATAATATTGATAATATATTACAGAAACCACTAAGCAGAAACGTAATAGTATTTTTTTATTACCTGCAATGAATAGCTCTTGCATCTAGCTTTGTTATTGGAATCACAAAAAGCATTTCTGAAAGTGATTTATGTGCCTATATTCCTTATGTAACTATCAAACTACATTTCCTCAAGTTAAAATGAATACATTTGAGATTTATATTTTAGAATAGTACATGGAATATATGAATTATGATTAGAATAAATTGTAATAAGATGTACACTTTCATATGTAACCCTAGTACACCAGACTATTGTACAATTATGGTTTCATATAAATTTTATCATTTTTTCTCGTCAATTCTATATGTGTGCATAATTTAATCAGTTAGCAGTTGACCAATATTTAATAACTGATTGTTTTGTCACTGAAACATTTAGAAATAAAAATATATTAATTATTACTTACAATAATTTTTTACTTCTTTCTTCATCCTTCATCTTTTTAGATCACTTAAATGTCTATTTACACTACTAGTGTCTTGTCATTTTCAGGTAGATTTTGAATAATAGTTATCGAAAATCTGCCTGAAGATGACACAAATTCTGAAATTAGTAATGGAAAACAGAAATTCAAGAAAACTAACGGATGCTAGCCACAAGAATAACGTATTAACGGAATCACGCGATTAAGAATACACAATTATAATTTTAAATTAGTAATTGATAAAAATCTATATGTCCTTTTTATATGTTGAAATGTCGGGTATTATAGACTTAAAAGTCAATAGTAGTAAGGTTTATTTTTGATTTTCGTTTACTGAAATACCAAAAATTATGCAGATTTTTCAATATTTCATACATTAATATCGTATTTTCTCTGAAAACATTAGAAGTAAATATCGAAAATATGTGTAAAGTATGCAGACATAAAAAATATTAGTAAAAGTAAATCAGTTAAATGGCACTTATTTCATTCATATTCACTAATTTGTTTGTATAACTTTTTATGATTTCAAATATTAGTAGAAAGTTTAACGTTACATGTGCAACAATGCCATATTCGTTTTTTTTTAAAATAGGTGTTCCGTTTGTTTTATATGCTGGTATTTTAATAAAGTCTGTTATTTATAAAACTATCGTTTTATATGTTTGAAATTTTAAAAGTCATTAGATGCAATTAACCAAAACAAATATTTATAGTAATAAATTTTTATTTACATGTATAACTTTCTTTTAAAAAGTACTACATTAATTATAAATCTGGACTTTTCAATTTAGAACTATTGTGTTTTAAAGTACTAATAATACAAAAAATAAAGTACTAAACTTATACTTTTTAAGATAGATCTGAATCTTGTAGCATGTCTCATTTTTAATTATTATAAAAAAGAGACAGTTTCCGTAGTAAAACCATAACTAATTTAAGTGGTTATTAAAAAATCTCTAAATATATTTAATTTATAGTTTGAATATATTTATTCATTCATGAATCAGGTGTGTATATATATATATATATATATATATATATATATATATATATATATATATATATATATATATATATATAGAGAGAGAGAGAGAGAGAGAGAGAGACGCATATTTTACAGTCAAATATTTTTTATAAGTCAGTCTCGTAAACATATTTCATATTTCTATTTGTTAATTTAAAAATCCGCTCGTGAAGGTCAACATTACATACTATCTGTTTATACGAATTCACTTGTACCTTATGTTTGTGTAAAAAATTAGTCACATTCAATGTAATCGTATGAACGTGATTCATGTTCACGTTTGCATGTAAATAATATGGAAAAAATACATTTCTTAGATTGGGAAACCAAATACTATTTTTAATGTGTTTACCAAGTACATACCGAAGGAAAAAAGATGCACGATCTTGCTATCTCATCATTTTGCAGTTAAAATAAAAACTCGTACAACTCTCCGATTGGAATCGTATAAAGAAAAAAAATCATTATTTTTTATACTGAAATAATAGACCAATAAAAATTTTATATCCGCTTTAGAAGTTAAATTTGAAGAAAAGAATAATTCGCGAAATCCATTGTTATCGTTCTATCAATGAAACGATACAATAATAAATGAATCGAAAGATACTTTCGGAGTTACGACACTATTTCGCAGAGAATATAAATTGTCAGAAATCTGGAACTGTGACACGAAGACAATGGCGGGTAACTTATTCGAATTTGAGAGTAAACAATTCATCTATCTGACAGCTATCAGAAGAATGAACGACGAAAATATGATTAACCCTTTAAATGGTGCGCATGATTCTTTGACCTCTTCGACGGTTGAAAAATATTAAAAAGGTCTAGTTTCATTTATCAGAAAGGGTATTGTGCTACTCGAATAGACGTTGATATTTGTTTTTGTAAATTGTTGGAGATATTTTATGTCAGAGTCGATAACTAATGTATATGAGGGCGATTTGAAAAGTTTGCGGCCTAACTTTGAAACAATGCAACTTGTGTTTTTAAAATTCTTTTATTTTTCAATATGATTTTCCTGAACTTCAATGCAATTCATTCAGCGATGCTCTAGTGCTTTTATCCCGTCCCAGAAATTCTTTTCTTGGGAGTCCTCAAAATAGAAATCCACTGTTGCTATCAGTTCTTCATCTGATGAAAATCGCCTATCACCAACGAATTTTTTAAGTTTTCGAACAGATGAAAATCTGAGGGGGTTCAAATCTGGAGAATAGACTGAATGGGGCAGCAAGTCGTACTTCAATTCAGTGAGTTTTGCCATGGATTTTGACAAAAAACTATCACCGCACGATGTTTATCTTGATCCATTTCAACAACGGCACAAAGGAGCTTTATTTAAATTGATGTTTGCAACAAACTTCTTTACTTATATTTACAATGATTACTTACATGTTTAGTCAATTTTTTATTAATTTATAAAACAAATGGCTTGTAAATATATATGTACAGAAAAATGAAAGATAATAGTAGATAAGATGACCTTTTAGAGGCTGAGTTTTTCTGTTTGACGAGATGTGTTTGTTTAAAAAACACGTATAAAAAATAATTTCACGGATAAATAATTATATTTATGGATTCAAATGTTTATTTCAAAAAAAAAATAACTTTTTTAATAATTCTCTGAATTCATGATTATTAAATTTACCTTCGAAATAAAATTTATATGAAATATGAAGTGAACAGAGCTGTGTTAAAAACATATGTTTTTCTTGTAAAGAATATTTTATTGTGGAAAATTAATTCTTAGAAAATGATTAATACATTTTTATGTTGTATGTTAATGCTATTGTATTTATTCTATAAACATATTAGTATTGAAGGAAAATTTACATATTGCCTTATTTTTATGTTAATGATATGATTACAGACATTCATTCTAAAAACAGAGTGTTGTAAAAACATCTCTTTCATATTCATTGAAATGAAGTAGTATGGCATGCGAAAAGTTAAAGCAGATTGACTACGACGTTATGACATTCTACCGCAAATCATATTCGGTCGCCGACGTGCTCAGTTAATTACTCAGATAATTGCACCGAGATGAAGTACATACTCTAACTTAAAGCTGCAACTACTTATAGATAGTGTATTTAATTCAAACTTTCATATTTTCTTGGTTTTGTGTAGCTGAACTACGGATATCTAACAGTTTTGAAATTTATCACTTCAGTGTTTTCGTCGTCTACTTGAAAAGTAATACTGAACTTTCATGATTACTTTTCAAGTTATTATAAAATACTAAGACGCATGCACTTATGAATAAATGGGGGATGTCCCCCTAAGAATTTTTTGTAATGATTGAAGTATGAAATTCAGTATTTATTTTTTAAAAAAATTAAAAATCAATCATTCAGAGTCACCAAGACTAGATTATAAATGAAATATTTATGAATGTACTTCTTACATCTCTTTCTCCATGCTTGCACAGATTAAGATAGTAGACTGGATTCTACCTTAACATTATATATATATATATATATATATATATATATATATATATATATATATATATATTAGAGTATATAAAAAATGCAATGTTTTAATAAAGTTTTTATTACTAAATAAATTTCGATAGTAATGGTTTCCAGTTCAGAGACTATATTCTAAAAATAGTTGTTAATAAATTTTATCAAAGCGTTATAATTCTATAAAGTTGAATAAAAAATATCATTTTAGAGATGGTTGTGTTTTTATAAAACGAATTTATCTTTAGGCGATGAACGATTAATTATTTATCACATAATAATAATAATAAAAAGTATCTTCCTGCTATATGATTTTTTCAAAGTAATTTATATTTTAAAATTTTATTTTGTGTTTAGCAGCTAACATATATATTTCTTCTAGTTAGAAGTTTAAATCAACTTATAGAAACAAAGAAAAAATATTATTTTTACTATAAGTAATGTTTATTTTATAAAAAAAAACATTTTATCCGTAGGTTAAAACATTTTATAAAATTGATAAAACATATATATATATATATATATATATATATATATATATATATATATATATGTATATGTATATGTATATGTATGTATGTATGTTCGTATGTAAGCATTTACAAAAGTATGAAGTTATATATAAAACAAACAAGTAAATTTACAAGTTGACAACGATTTGAAAAAGGTCAATACAAAGAGCATTGAAGTCTTCTTTTATTTCAACATATTATCTTTCAAGTAGACGGCAGTTTTAAAAACAATGCAGACTTAAATTAAATTTCATCCAACGTCGCTTTGTCGTTCGTCTCCTTATCGGCATATTCCTTTAAACTAAAGGCTAAATCAATGCTTCAAAACATTCGGATAGTAAAATTGAGTTTGGAAAGAATTTAACTCAATTTGTAAAGGTCGAGTATGAGTAATTGTGGTGGTTGTGTAAAGTGAAGACCGCTGGTAAAAAGACATAAAAAAGAGAAAATTTCTATATTCAACGACATAAATCGTAACGAGATAAAATGTCTTCCGGTTAATCATTAATCCAATTTATAAGAACAGTAAGACCGGAACATAATACACTTCAGACCAAATGACGATATTTATCACTTTGTTAAGCTTTAGTGCTCAGTTGCGTGCGTCGCGTGATATTTTGAACACTTCGTCTGTTTTATATATAGAAACATTTTTTTTTATAGAGAATATATCATTTATATGCCATTTGAGGCAATATAGATCGTGAAGATTACGCTTTTAATATAAATCGGTTTTTATGATATTCGTATCGTTTTATTTTTTAATCACATTTTTTAAATGACTTCACTTTTCTACACACACACAAGAGAGGCTTCGCCCCCTAGCTCTCACCGATCCCTGGGCTCGCTGTGCTCGATCACTTGTCAATTATAAGCATGCACATCATGTAACATCATTTATCGAAATGTTTGTTAGTATTTATGAGTTAAAAACTATATAAGTACTTCAAAGCAATTTTCTAATCAATAATTCCAACTTTTTTGCGTGTTTTCAACAATTTCCAAATTAATATTAATGAATACAATAGTGTTACGTGTCCTTATTCTTGAAAAAAAACCTTAATCGTTACAGTTTCGTGACGGTATTGTACGTGAAAAAATCGATCATTACAAAAGAATAAAAAAAAATGTTGTATAGTAAATGTAACAAATAGTATTTTAATTAAAATGTACATTGTTTGGCGTTAATGATAAGGTAGGAATGGGAAGTATGATTGATATATCAATTTTTCAAACTGACAGTTAAAAACTGGTGTTAAGAATTTTTTTCATACTTTAAATATCGGATATATTTTATTCTTATTTATTTACTTTTTTAGATAATGTCAAAACTCGTTTATAATTTTTATACTTAATGTTTCTCTTATCGACAATAAACTATCGTTTTTAATTTTTTTCCTAGTTATTTATTAATAGATTAAAAATTGTTTAGATGGTTAATTATTTAAATCTCTTATTTACTTTTATTTGAATCAATTATTTCAAGCATACTTGACAGTTAATAGCGATTTCAGTTGAAATTATTAACCAAGTTACTTTATTTTTTTATGAAATAGAAATGTTACACATTTAATGTATGAAGCTTGAAACCTAATTTACATGTAATTCCCAGAAACCAAATCTATTATCATTTAGAATCTACTAGAATATGTGCAAATAAATTCATTTCTAAAAATTGAAACAGATATAAGAAACAATCATAAATAATGGATATTCAAAGAATAAACATTTTTGAAACGTTTTGTGATTTGTGATAGTAGAATATTTCATTTCTGAAACTGATAATTTACTTTTTTATTTATATTTTCAATCCGAATTAAATAATAAATATCATACATAATAAATTTAATGTAATTTAATTCTATAGTAGTTTTGTACAAAAGATATTTTTTTGAAAAGTACTTTTATCATTTCTGAGAAAACGGTTTGTGTATCATTTTTCAACAGTTTTTCCTTATTGGAAAACATTCAATTGAACACTTTATCTTTTGAGTTCTAAGGTAATACATTTCTACATTAAAACAATGTCACATGATCATCTGAAACATCGAAAAACCGCAGACCTCACTGGAATAATTCTACCCGTAACTTAGTACATACATTCTTCTATGAAATATATAGTTGTTCATTATATGCACTTATCACATGTTAATAACAATTTTATGAAACATTTACCACAATGTAATCGTAAACTTGCCTTGCTTCTGTTCGTGTCATGCATCACATTTTACGTTTTATTATTTATTAACCACAATTCACTAGTTACAATCATTGACATTGTTTTTTAAATGTCATTTGACAATTTTACAACGTATTAAAATACAATTCAAATATTTATACTTTTTTATAAAATTATTGACTATGTACTCAATTCATAAATGTTGAACATTAAACTTATGAATGTAAACCAGTGAATTTATTTAAAATTTTAATGACATTTAATATTTTACTATATATATATATATATATTTAATCAGGTTAAACATTGTTTTAATTAGGAACAAAAATGATTATTAGTAAAATGTATAAAATTATATAATATAGTTCTTAGCGTTGTAGATAAATTAACTTTCAAAATGAATTTTCATTCCCTCACAAACTGCATTTTTTTCTGATAAAAAAAAGTTAAAAATTATTGATCAGTTTTGATTTTAGATTGTATGCATTTTAGATTGTATGCATTTTAATGACGATCGCAAAATCCTCAGTGTACTAAGGTACAAAAAATAGCATGTCTCTCTTTATTTAATAAATAATAATTAACCATTTATGATTAGAATATTTCTTTGTGGTTTGTAGGAGAGTTGAAAAAGTTATTTGTGAAAGTGCTCACAATTCCCCACAATCAGTTATTATAATGCTCTTAAATAATAATTAATTTATATCGTTTTTACACATCATTACTTTTATCAATATGAAAAATCATTATGTTGTATTCTTTGTGCGTTTTTCACATTTGATGTTATAAAATTCATTGCAAATATATTGTGAATAAATGGACGAAATAGCCATTGCTACTTTTTATAAATAATTAAAATTATTTTAAATTATATTCCATGATTTCAGAACTTCATTTTGAGTCTATACTTTTCTTTAAATACTTATAACTTTACTTAAAAAGACTGATAATGTCAAATTTGTTATTAATTATTTTTACTTTATGTTATTTAGTATTTATCTTATTTAAAAACATGAAAACACTTTTGAAATATATCAATTTAGTGATCCATTTCTATGGCGATTCAGTCTAATAATTCTAGAAAGACTTTTTTTTGTAATTTAATTTATAATTAAAATATCCCGTTTCACTGTTTCGAAAAAAACATATTTAAAATTCATTCGCGTAATAAGAGTGGCCATTGGTTAGCCATCCTAGGCTAATGGTAAAATTGAAATTATATCAAATAATTGACACACAGAAATGAAATCCAACAATAAAAATATATTATTTTTAATTTTCTTTTTTGTTAAAAAAAACAAACTTATTTTATTCTAAGTGAAATTTTATAGAAAAGACGAATTTTAAACGATAGTTAGTTTTTAAGCGAATTTTAAGTAAAAACATGTAACTATTTTTATAGTCTGTGATAAATGTTAAGCAAGATGTTATATTTAGTTTCTACCCTGCAGCATATGTTATCTTTCACTAAGAAAATTAATTATTCTCAGACAGAATTGTTCGAGACAGAAAACGACTGTCCCTGTTAAGGGAATAAACCCCAACAGTAAGACCTCCGATCTCTGAGGGAATTGCAGGCTGTCATAGCATTTACATCTACACTACAAAAAAAGAACCAGTGTTATTTTTGTTTGTCATATTTCACAAGTAAAAATGATCCGAATGAAATGGAATCAAACTATAGTTTTTTTAATTAAAATAATATATATATATATATATATATATATGTACATAATCATATTGTAGAATATAAAATAATTTTAATAAAATATATTGAACAAAACACTCATTTTTTCAAAAAAAAAACAATTAATAAGCTAAATTCGGACTATGCTTGAATTTGTGTAACTACTTTGACATAAAACTGATTAGTAAAACGAAGTATTTTCAATAATTATTAATTTCTGTTACCATTTAGCTACAAGAATATTCACTTTCATCAATGAATTATTTCCCTTCTTACAGACTACAAAAATGCTGATCAAAAGGTTCAGTAAATGATTATTGATCAATGATCATTTTTAATGTTAAATTTTTTTTTTGTAGTTTATGGGATGAAAAAATAATACGTTAATGAAGTTGAATTTAGTCATATTGCCAGATTTGCAACATAAAATTATTCGATGTAATTAATCTTGTTGTTTATATACAAATCCGATTTATTAATCACATTACTCATTTTTTTAATTATTCTAAACAAGAAATCGTAATTGTTAAATGATTTGACTTACAGACTAATATTCTATTTTTTTCTAATTATATATTAGAATACAATTAACTATTCTGTATTTTATTAAAACACCACGATTTCATGTTTTTAGTGTTATCCTTGTATAAATTAATTACGTACCACCTTTTTAATATCTTTTTTATAAATATTCTTTTAATTAACTTAAACTACATCTAAACTGTAATGAAAACCGCTAGTTAAATTGATTGAGCCTAAAAGAAAAACGTAAAAAAAACTTTAGAAACTACAATAAATATCTGTCGTTTGTTGATTGATAACGAAAACTTTTTAGCTAACTGTTCACCCACTGCTATTTCTTAACTAACGAGTAAAAAACCGTATGATTAGTGGGAATGACGTATACCACCAGCATAAGGGTTGGGTTTGTACTCGTTTACAGCGGATGTCGTTATAATAAACGGCAACGTAATAGCACCATAATTCGTAAAAAAGTTTTTTTTTTAGATGTATAAACAGAATCTGTTCGAAAGTTGATTTTAAAGCACACGTATCGCTTGTCTACGAAGTTATTATTCTAATTTATTATACGTTTTGAAAATTTTATGCGAAATCCATATGTTGAACTATACAAACATAAATTAATGTTCTGAAAATATATTCAGTATTTTTATATGTTAAGTTTTAAACGTAATGTAATTAATTGTATGAATGGTATTTTTTTTTGGAAATTGATTGAAAATATTTCATTTTTATATAAATTCAAATTTCAAATTATAATTTAATTGAACAGAAGCTGCAGAAACTGACATTAACAAGTATAATAATACTTAGTAAAATACTTACTTAGTTCATTTACATTACTTTTTACAAAAAGAATAACTATCAGTATGTCGACTTTTATTTTTTTATACTTAAATACATAAAGTGTATAATCGTTTGCCAAAAAAACAAATTAAAAAGTAATGCAAATCATTTTAAAATAAAAATCAATTTTTTAAGCATTGTCAATGTTTCTTAACCAGAAAATATGTCGAATTCCTACTTCTGTTGATTTCTCTATTCCATTATTGTCATTCGCTGGATTTTATAGATTTTTTTCTGTTCTATAATATTAAATTCTACTTCAAAAGTAAATATTAGGTTGGTACGAAAATAATTTCGGTTTATGACTTTCACATTCATATACATTTTTCTCTTTTTTGATTTTCCTAGCTGCTTTAAGCGGTTGTCCGCCATCTTGTTCACGACAGTTTGCTGAGGTTGTGCTAACTATTTAGTCAAGATGTATGGTATTTTTAAATGCTAAGGTTGCCATTTCAAAATCTTAAAATGACGAGAAAATATTTTAATTTAAAATAAAGTTATGATTAATTCAATTTAGAGGTACCGAATCAATTTTGATACCTAATATGTGAATATATATATATATATATATATATATATATATATAATGTATATATTATATGTATGTATGTGTGCGTGTGTGCATGTGTAATTATGTATAAATACACAGACACACTTTTACTCATGCTCTAACAGGATCTTTTTGATATTGATCCAATTGCACGTCTGCAAAAAAATCCTATTTATATAGACAGAAAAGGGTTGTCGTAACCGAATAACTGGTGGGTATATACTATTAACCAACTTGTCACGAAATCGAATCCAACTTCACAGTATATATCATAGTAAGAAAGCGATTTTGTCTTGAACGTTTATGCTGTAGGAGTAAATTCGCACAAAAAGTCTTCATCCTCTAAGGAAAAGAGAATTTTCTCAATCTCAACAAATTTTAGAGTAAAAAAAATATTTCCATTGATAGTGTACAGTTTTATAGCATTAAGAAAGTTAATGCTGACGTTATGATTGGTGTTATTAAATAAAATGTAAGTAATAAATGTACAAAAGATACCATATGCAACCATAATAAAAAGTAAAACAATACATCTTTTAATGTATACTGAGTTCGCGATGAAACATCTACTAGAAATATTTATCTGAATTCTAATAAAATTAAAATAGAATATACTGAAATTTAATTAACTTTATAAGAATAAAAAATATAGTTTTAAAACATTCTTTTTTATTGATCATTTGTTCTTTCAAAAGAGATTAAAAAATTGTCGTGAATGTTTATTAGTTCTTTGATCAAATTTAAAGTGTTAGTCTAAAGTAAGGTTCTATATATTTTTTTTATTTTTTTATATAAACTAATTAGAATAAAGTAAACATAGATTTGAAATAGACATTTGTTTGATCTATTTCCCAACGTAATCATCATATTTGTTAAAACACTTATGGAAGTAAATCAAAGAATTAAACTCTTTAGTCGTAGAAAGACACCTCTTACAAATCTAGTTATCGTTTAACCTCTTGGACATTCTTATCAGTTTGAAACTGTAAACCGTTTAATGTATTGCTGACATCAATATTGCGAACACGCAGAATTGTTTCCATTGTATAAAGGAAACAAATATTTACTTTTTTGTATAGGATAACTTAGAACATTGTTCATGTTCTGAAGATAATATCAGATGGATGCTGAGACAATTTTCAGATAACTGTAAGGAGGAAGTATTTAATGAGGGAACATCGCTTAGAGTTCTTCACGTATACGCTAGAGTTGTTTAACAAATCGTTGGGGGATATAGGATATATGTGTTTCATTACAATTCTGAGAATAAAATAAAATCAACAGCCTGGAAGCATATTTATATAGATTTTATTTAGAAACGTTGAAGTTTTACAAGTTTTCAGAATTAAAAAAAATATCTGTGCGATTTTATTCTTATTAATTAAAAAATGGTCGAAAGGGAGCTCAGAGATTGCTACAGAAGATATTTTTATATCGACATGATTGACTTTTGATAGCTGTCTAGTAAAATGTCTCAATAAATATGGCAATTACATCAAAAATATATTGAATTTAGCACTATATCAAACCCAAATGTAATTTATTGCAAGTTGTTTCTATTAAAAATAGTAAGTCTTACTTTTTTATTTATTGTCCTATATCTGGAATCTAATAATTAAATGTCACTTTATGATTTAATTATACTTATTTTTAAATCATTGTATAAAAGTTACAGTAACTACTTTCAAGTCAATATAAAAGAATAAAAAGTTTTCCAGTTAATAACATAAGTGAGTAACTCAATACAGTTTTGACATTATGACTAAATTCATTTTCACAAATGAATTATTTTTTCATCCACAAAACACACTCATTTTCGCATGAAAGATGTTCAATAAATGATTATTGATAGTTAATTGCTTGGATGCATGCTTTTGTAATCCAAGTTTGAAAGTATTGGTCTTTTGCTTGTTTTTTTTTTTTAAAAAAAATAAAATAAAAAAAACATCATCACAAATTCTACATTTGACGCGTTGAGAATGATTAGTATTGCCATCGAAATCCGCATAAACAGCAATTAAAAATGATCAATACTCATTTTATGAACATTTTTGATTAAAAACGTTTTAGTGGTTTGTGATGTGAAAAAAGAATTCCTTTGTGAAAATCGATGAATGATTTCTTATTTATAATGATAGAAAAATCATGATACAACTTTCCTAGTGTATGTCTGTTTGTGTAGTATATAAAGATAAAAGATGATCATATTGTAGCGACAGTATCTTCACAATATAAAGACAATGAAGCACGACACAATCTGCAGCGATGAATCACTGCATATGTAAGAGATGGTCTTTTACTCTATCTAACATACAACATATATCTAGTGAGAACATGAACAGCCACTTACATCGAACACACCCCACCGTTCCTACCGGTCGGTCCCGGCTCCGCGTCAATGACACAACCACAACAAGCGCCGTGCACGGGGTCCTTGCATTCCGGGCATATGTGTCTGTATCACACGAGACATATTTTATTACCCACAATTATGCGTAATTTACGACGCGCCCGTGTTCATATCTAATAAAGTATAACTCGACTCTGGAAATGTTCACAAATCCTTGTATCGTATATCACGTTCTCGTGCTACCTACTCCATTGTAGTAGTCTTACGTTTTCTGGCCTTCAGAAATAATAATAACTTGAAAGTATGGCTTCGTGAATTCTTTGTTTATGTATAAACGTGTCAGCAGATATTAATAAGAATGGAGATAGGAATTATAAATAAACTTCCTAGTTAGTTGCATCTTTTATGTTCTTGAATGAACATATTTCCTCAATGTTGTAAGTCCATTGTTCGATGAAATAACTAATACTAATACTTTAACTGTATAAAAACACAGATAGGATGATTTGTGGGAATTTAAATAATATTTGTGTATCTGTATTTGAAAAACAAATTTTTAACGAAAATGATAGTTTTTTTTAAAAAAAAACTCATTTATTGATTTTAGAGGAAGTACTGATTCTCAAAAAGAAAAGAGTGTTGTTTGTATTCTAGACACATATATTATTTGCTAATAGGGACATTTACAAAGACGAATTTATGATTATGTACATCATAAAACTTTGATATATTACTCTATTTTATGTGACTTGAAATTTTAATACCTACTTTTCAGTTAATAAAAAAAAGATAAAATGATGATCAGTCATTATTACACTTTTTGATTGTACAATTAAATATTTTTTAAAATGATAAAATTAGCTTTGTTCTTACAAAATAGGTCTGATATTGTAGCTAAATTCACTTTCACAAATGAATTGTTTTTTTGACCGAGCTCACAAAGCATTGAAAAAACTTCTTGACCAAAATTGTTCGATAAATAATTATTGATCATGACCTTAGTTCTTTGAGGATGATGGCATCACTATCTAAATGCACGTAAGCGAAATTAAAAAAATCAGTTATAATTTATAAATATTACATTTTCGATTAGAATTTTTTTTTTGTATTTTTGAGGTGGAAAAATAATTTATTGGTGAAAAATTTAATTCTATAATTATTTAGAAATTATTTCTAACAAAGGGAAAATATATGCATATTTTTGAAATTCGAAAATAAATTGATGCTAGTGTATCAAAATAATCAGTTTGTTAAATTAGTAAATCTAATGGAAAATATGTTGTCATATTCCGTCATTATCAATTCAATCATTAAATCGGTTATATTCTGGATAATTACCTAATATACAAAGTATACACAATAATATGAACTGTGTCACGACAAGAAAAGTATATTAAAATATATATTTGGAAATATTCAAAAACTTCCTATTTAGAAAAAGAATTTTAAACTTTTGTTCTACGCTTTAACTGATATCACTTGTATAGATTATTTTTTTTTAAATATATTTGACAATAAATATCAGTAATAAAAAAAAATCAGTGCTATCTGAAAAAATTAACAAAGAAAAAATGAATCTACTTTGTTAAATTAATCCATAAATCATGATTTATTGCAACATTTATGCTACAAAATTTTAATAAAAAAAAACACAATTTTGGAAAGGTCCTTTATAAATTCACCCGCATATCATTTATTCAATTTTATTACAGTAATTTGAGGTAATTGTGTATAGTTGATAATTTAAAATGTTTCATCTGGTGTGCTTTTTGTAAAAAATATGAATTTGTATCATCAAATAATTTCTATAAAAAATTAAGGTAAAATTTTTTACAAACTGAATATTTTTACAATTTGGAACGGAGCTTCGTATCCCATATTTTATTAAAGGAATGCCTGATTTTTTAACAGTTTTGGTTTTATATTGTTTTAGAACAGTTTGAATAAATAGTTAATTGATTTGGTTGTTGAATATCTGATTTATTTTAAATTTTATTAAGTATGTTTGCATAAAATCACTTTTCCTAAAATGTGCAGAACAATTTTTTAAATATTTTCTTGATTAATGAAATTTATTCCAGCTTGTTGAGATACATCGAAACGTCTTATGAATCAAGATGACATGTTTTTAAATTTGGTTATGAACTCGTGATTCATTTTATATTATCTCGTCTTATTAACTATCGGCTGACACTGTCTCTTATTCGATTATCTACAATGGAATTTTTAATACATAATTGAACAATTTATATCTCTACTCACACTTGAACGCACAAGAAATGTTTTTGATTGATCTGTCCATGAACTCTAAAACACTTTTGACCTAGTACTGGTTAATAAGTATGAGTAATTTAATTTAAATTGATTCAAAATATTCCAGTGAATCTTCAATGATTTGCTAATTTTTTTTGTAAATTAAGAAATTGTTACGTATTTTATATTATTTTTGTTTAAAAAATATTTTTAATCCAGTTGTTGTTTTATTACTATACTTTGTAAAAAAAAACAACTCTTTAAGATTTCATTTTGTTAAATACTTCTGGTTATAAAATACGCATAATTAAAATTATTCATTACAAATATTTCTTAATAATTAATTCACAAAAAAAAATTCCGGAGTTAAAATGTGAATAAGTGTAAGGTTGCATCATTATTTTATACAATTATGAATATAAGCAAAGTAACCTTCAGGATATTGAAATGGATGTTTCAATTGTTCATTGCCCTTTGAATTTTTTAATAAATATTTGTGGTTTTATCCGAGATTATTGATGCGAGACTTGCTTAATACTTCCGATTGTTTGACGATGATTTAATACAAAGTGATGACTAAGTAAAAATATTGAAAGTTATTTCCCTAGATAGAGGAAAATAAAAAATAACTAATTCTTTCCACCTTTTTTCATTAAAAAATAACTAATTATTTAAAATATATAATCTTTTACTGTTTAAATCAAGGAGATTGAATGTATTTTTCATGACTAATAATTACATTTTTAAAATGAATAATAATTACATTTTTAAAATGTTAAATCAGTAATAAAGCGAAAATCCTCACATATTATTGAAAAATGAGTAATATGAAATTTATAAAAGTATATCTCTTCTAAATAATACAGTTTTAATAAAAGGTCAGTCAAAAAGGTACTGTGTTTAAGTTCTAATTTTGATTTTGTCTGTATTATCTGTCTGTAAAAAAGATATATTTATTGTGTGTTATATTTAATAAATTTTCAAATAATGAAAGGAAAAATATTTGTAAGCTAAAAATTTTTAGCATTAAAAACATTTTGAAAATATAAATAAAGCTTTATAAAAAAATATGTAAACTCTTAAAATTTATATGATTGTTCACTAATTGTAGTTAGAGAGGTCTAAAGAGGTATTAGGTTAGTAGAAAAATAATTGCGGTTTACGACCTTCTAATTCATATACATTTTTCTCTTTTTTGATTTGCCTAGCTATTTTAAGTAGTCCAGTAGTCAACTTTGCCGTACCCATCTTAGTCTCCGGACCTGTTTCCGAAGGATTATCATTTTTTAAACATTTGAGTAATTTCCTACGCGAGAAGGTTTTCAAAGATCAATCAGCTTAAAGTGCTTTCGATGAATTTCTTAATTTGAGATCTCCAGAATTCTATTTTGTAGGAATAATTAAACTTGTTTTCTGTTGGGAGGAATGTGTGCATGCCAATAGTCTTTACTTTGATTAATAAATATAATTTTAACTGATATATGTGTCTTTATAGTCGATACGTAAAAACCACTTTTATTTTTTTTTGCACCAACCCAATATTTTTGTAAAATAATTAGAGGTATATTTGTAACAGTAACGTTTATTTTCATCAATATCATGGTTTATTTTTCACATGGTTTAAAAATGAATGTTTTGTATTATTTCACGTCGATTGAAGACAAATACTAAATCGACATGTAAAAAATGTTTCAGTACATGCATAAAAATAACGTCACGAAATTTAAATTTTATATAACATTGAACGATAATACCGAAATCGAATTTCCAATATTCAAACATTGTTCTTACTAAACTCTATTTGTACAAATTGAACAAAGTGGTATGAGTTTTATACGAGGACGTTTTTTCCACGTACTCTCTGTAACCGAATCTCAGAGATCAAGTCTATACTTTCATTTTATGTTTATTTTTACCGATGGTGTTTATTATTTTAGGCAGTTGTTTTATTGACTTTAAAAAAAAATACTTAACTCTTTAAGTTATTTGATATTCAAAATAACGTATTACGTTTTATAGCAAAAATAAACAGTCACCTATTTTTCAATCATGTACGTTTTTATAGTATTCATAAATTCAAATTTATGTTAGATAAAAAAACCTTAACTACGTTCGTATGACATCACTAATCCACCATTTGTGATGTTTGAGAACGTTTTCACGGAATATATCAATTTATATCTTGAAAATTACTTTTTGAATTTATGAAATGAATGGATATACTTTCTCGTTTGAATAAAAAATGAATGCGTTGCGGACCATATACACGTTTTAAAAATAATATCACTGTTGAAATCTTTTTATAATATTGTTTCAACGCTTCCCATTTGTATTTTTTACATAAATCTTAAAAAAAGCATTCTTTTATGTTATTTTAAACGATACGATTTGTGTACTATAAATCGACTGTAAAATCGCCAGCACAAAATTTCTATTAAATAAATTAAGAACATACCAATGTGAAAAGTTCGTTGATATATTGTGTACTGTTAGGACGTGTTTTATTATTTTTTCTCTAATCATTTATTTCTTTTCACAAACACTTGCAGTACGTGTCTGTATATACATATACATATATATATATATATATATATATATATATATATATATATATATATATATATATATATATATATATATATATATATATATTAAGCAGCCAAGTAGCAATTAATTCTGTCATCAAAATATATTTCTTCCTTTCGATTTATCGCCCTTTCATTACGATATTTGAACGAATTATTTTAATTTCCTTAGAATATCAGGTTTTTAATTCTGTTTGCTTAATTTTTGATTTTAAAATTCATTGCTGACTTTTTCTTAATACTATTTTTAATATCTTTTGTAGTAATGTATTTACAAATATTTATACTCAAAAGGCATGTACATTCTTAATAATTTCTTTATAAAATAAATTCGTTTATTCAAATTTTGATTTTTTTATATCGTTTTTGTATTTTTGGTTTTTATGACGTTAGTAAATATACCTGCTTAGATCTGATTAATAAAAACTTCTTTTAGAAATATAAAGTGTAGGTATTAAATTTTCACTATTTCTGTTTATTTCTGAAGGTCATCATTAATAATTATTGGATATAAAAATTAATTCTGTCTTTGAGTCAGTCATAATTCTGTTTTAAATTAAAATATTTTCTCTTCGTTTTAAAATTTTGAAGTGCGATCCTTAACATGTAAAACACGTATTTTGGCCAAACAGTTGGCATAACCTCACAAAACAGTAAACAACAAGATGGCATCCGAAAAGCAGTATATTAGACATTGCATAGCTTCCGCATTTCAGTTGAAGAAAATGCTGCTGAAGCTGCGAGAATGATTTGTTCAGTTTAGAGAAAGGTATTGTTTGTGTATAAAACGTGCAAGAAATGTTAAAACAGTGGAGGAGGTCCGAAAAGCATTACGATTTCATTGGCTCGGAGCCGCTATCTTTTCTCGATAAGGTATTTTGTCAGTTACTCAACAGTTGGAGCAAAGTTATACAAAGTAATGGAAGAACTTTTCAGGATTGAAATGTGTGTTTCATTTTTCTGTAAATATTCATTTTCTATAAAGAAAAAACCACCGAATTAAATTGTACACTTAATACATTAACACTTAAACACCCAGTAATGAATTTTGTCATGTTTTTGAACTACTGGTAAATTATTAGCTTCTGATCGATATTATTCCCAGATATTTATTTACAAAAGCTAATTAAAAAAAATGTATGACACTTTCATTTAATAAAGGTACTGACACAGAAAGGGTATGTTACATATTGCAAAAATGCAATGCCGGGGGTTTGTAGTTCGAAAACATGATAAAAATTCAATGCCAGATGTTTAAGTATTAATATGCAAGTGTATTTAATTTCATTATTAGTACATATTCCTTTTACATGTAAATATGGATAGTTTATAGAGGACTTTTAAAATGTCTAGTTTTAAATATGCTGTAAATTTATAAATGAGAAAGAAATTGCTTTTTTAATTTAATTTTGTAGTAGAATTTAAATTTCTAAATTGTATAATATGAACTTTCAAATGTATTTTCTTTTTAATCATTTAGCGTACTAATTTTCAAAATGTTTCATCGGATTTGTGAAGTATTTTACTTTAATTTTTAGTTTTAAGTACGTCTAACAAAAATTTTCCTTTAAAATATGTTACTGTTTTAATAGTAATAAGTAAACTAATTTTCTTTTTCATATAAAACCTAAGTCACATTATGAACATTATCTCCGAGTATTTTATCTGAAATGTATACAAACATGCTCATACAGTTTCGATACTGTTCCAATAAAAAATTCCCCACTGTTTTCCAAACACTCGAGATATTTCGGAGCAGTATAGAAATTGTATCGATCCTATAGTGTACATAATATTCGGATACAGTGTGTTCCTTAGTGTAAGAAAATAGAGAATTCTTAAATAACTTAGTCAGTAATCTTTGACTGATTGTTACTGCTATAACATGAAATTAAAAAATAAATTCATACTTTTTTTTTAGTAATTGTGAATTGTAAAATCTTATTTTTCTTAAAAAAAATTTAAATGAATTGAAAATTGATTATACGATTGGTTGTTGGGAAAAATTAAAAAAATGGAAAAAAAAAATTTAACCTTAACCATAAACTAAGCTTGATCAAATAAAATATACATTGATAAATCATTTATGTGACTATTTTTCCATATATTATAAAAAGAATTATTTTAACTTTTTCTTTATAAAAGAGTATCTCATAGAAAGATATTGTTTGATAAAATCCATTCTATAATGAAATAAATATTTAAAAATACGATAGGATGTTATGATTTACAAGTATTATAAAAAAGAGTTTTTTTTTTTTAGTAAAAATAACAGTTTATCAATGAATCAACGATCAGACGATTTTTTTTCATGAATAACTTTTTTCATTCAAGTGAAACCAAAGAAAAATACAAGTGTTCAATATTGTTATAAGAAAAATAAAATACAATATATTTATTTAAAAACTGTTTTGTTTTCCAATTTTATTAAACGCATGTTGCTCGGGAAAATGTATTATTTTTTGTGTAGAAGTTCGTAGAAAACATGTTTTACAAAAAATGTGTTGTTTGAAAAATAAAAGATTCTATATATATATATATATATATATATATATATATATATATATATATATATATATATATATATATATATATAAATTTGACCTTTTAACAAACATATTTCGATATACATGTAACTCTTATTTAATCTGAAATTATAAATTCTTAATATTCACTTAACATGCTTAATAAATTTAGTTGTAATTAAAATTTAATTATATATATATATATAATTATATTTTGAATATAATTTTGAAGGTTGTTAACCTTGTTTGACCGTACTTTTCTCAAAATTTCATCATTTATCTATGTGAAACTTCAGTATTTTTTTTATTTTATATAAAACTATATATGTAGAATAGTTATTTTATATGCATATATACATACATACATATATATATATATATATATATATATATATATATATATATATATATATATATATATATTCAATGTAATGATTTCGTCGAATGCTAGAAGTAATAAATGTTTGTATTACATATATAGACGAATATGAGTTTCTACAAATAAAATTACTAGCAACGCTAGGATTCAGTGATGGATGTATAAAAGAAGTTATTAATGTATCATCAGTTAAAAATAATATTTGTGTACAACAGTCGTTATTAAATCTATTTGTAATCTAAAAAGAAAGTAGCCATTAAAATAACATTAAAGTTTTTATATAAAACGCAATCAATATCCAGAAATTTAACTGAAACGTCGTATAAAAAAAATAATGTAATTTGCATTAATCTGATAATGTGTACACGTCAAGATGTGTCCCGTTTCAAGGATTGAAATTAGTAACTGATAATTCAAGTAGACAGCAGTTAATGCTCAGTCGCACACACCATTTCCTTACAACTTGACTGTGCAATCAACCGTGTGTGAAACGGTCCGATGTTAAAGTTGAAACACTTCAGTTTGATTTTATAGAGGTCTTAATGTTGTTGAGATCTTTGTTTTTGGAAATAACAGTCGTTGAATTTTATACAGTTCAGTACGTGTTCATGTACACTGTTGTACTGTTTATATAGATACGTGAAGGAATTTGTGATAAAGCGATATTTAAACAATAGATAATGAGGTGTCGTAAATATTGATTGAAAACACTTATTGAATAATTATGTTAAAACAATTACATTCGTGAAATGTAAATGGGATTGTAGAAAGTTATCAGCGTTAATTATTTTTTACAGATATATATATATATATATATATATATATATATATATATATATATATATATATATATATTTAATTACTAAACAGATTATTTTTTATTAAAATAACAAGTTTAAAATTCTAAGAAAATATTTGAATTTGAATATTCTTGTACAGAAAAATATTAAAAAATCTATAAGTTCATAAATGTTGATAAATGTGTACCCAATAATTAACTGAATGACTTAAATAGAAAATGTTGGTCGGAATCTTTTCTCCACTTATTCTAACAACAGTATTGTCTTTTAATCATGATTGTAATCTATATTAAAATTGGTTTTGTATGATAAGAGATGATCAATTTATCGATTAGAGAAAAATAAAGCCTTGCGTTATGTTCTAAATCCATCACTGTTTCGTAGAAAGTCATTGTTTAACTTATAATAACCTGTAATTGGTATATTAAATTCTTCTTTGGATATTTGGAATCATAATTACTGCAGGGAAATTCTTCCAAAAAAGTCATGAAAATTTCTTAAAAAATGCAAAACTCAATAGCTAATATTAATTATAATAGCCTGATTTTCTTCGATAATTTCTGATTTTAAATTGCAGACATGAGTTTCTTAAAACAGACAGATTTGTAATGTATAATATTGGCACAACTCTACTCATCTAACTTAACCGATTTTTAATTCTATAAATATTTTAACAGTTTTTGAATGAAAAAGTGTTTGAGATTAAGAAATCATCGAAAATTCTATTGAGGAATTCGTCGTATTTACTAGATAAACTTTTTCAAAAAATAAACTATATATATATATATATATTAGGTTGGTAGCAAATTAATTGTGGATTATGACTTTCAAATTTATATACATTATTTCTCGTTTTTGATTTTCCTAGCTGTTTTAAGTGATTCAGAATTACAAGCAATTTCTGCTGCTTTGTCACTCGTTTTGAACTCATTTAAAAATTGCTCTTATTTACTTATTTTCCATCTTTAAATTAATAGCCCAATTTGAAGCAACGTTAACAATAAAATCAAAGTCGATGTTATAAAAAATACAGACCGAAAAATGTACTTTAAAATAATGTTAACATGAAGACGTTGAAATGACACTTTCATTGATAAAAATTAAGGTTGGAATTCTGAAAACAAAAACCGCAGTTATTTTCCTACCAACCTAATAAATTTAATAAACCATCAAATGAATAAATCTTTTTAGAAAACGATATAATTTCTTTGAAATGTACCTCAAAAACCAGCCATAAATACTAATTAAATAACAATATCCATGTTATTGTAAATATGAATAATGTTTATAAAGAGAATTGTTTACATTGTTCAACTAGTTGCAGAGTATATTAATTATATATTTATAACATGTTATTTTATTGAAAACTAACGAGGGGAAAATAGTTCATGAGGTTTGTGAAATGTCATATATAAAAATTATAAATGAATGAAAGTATTTCAGCCAAAAAATTGAATATAAATAATTTCTGTTGATATTTTCCCCTCGATCATATCTGTACAAAAAGAATGCAATTACTGTATTCCTGGCTGGACGTTTAATTCTCACGTGATAAATATTACAGGCCTGAGGCTTTCGGCAATATTTCACAGTAATATGAAATATATAATAGTTTCGATAAATCTCGCAGGAATGTCACAATCCCAGCTCGGCGCCACGCCCCCAGTGCTAGTTAGCAGTGTATCATAATTTACTGTCTTGTTCTGGCGGTCGTGGCCGCTGCACGCGGTTACTCTAGTCCTGCGAATGAATGGTAGTAGTGGTGAATACACTGTGTACGTACAGTTTTGCACTATTAATGTTAATAAATGATACATTTGCACAACTGCGGGCACGAACTTGTCATGCGAAAATATATTTATATGCGTATCCATACGTACATACATACAGCTCGAGTTGTAAAATCTGTTCGTGATTTTTGTGACCGTGATAAAGCTATTAAGGTGTATATTCGTACATATATATATATATATATATATATATATATATATATATATATATATATATATATATATACATACGTACATATATATATATATATATATATATATATATATATATATATATATATATATATATATGTGTAAGAATTTTATTGGAATTATTTTCATTTTATTTAAAATGTCAGAGTCTGCAGGGAATTGTTTCCAGTGCTGTATTGAATTTGGTAGCATGCTTTATTTTATATACCAAGTATTGCTAGAAGCTATTATAAATAATTACATTTTTGTATGTGGGTTTTTTGTATGTACTTTTTTAATTTTTCCTATTTAAAAATATTTTAAATTAGCAAATAACTCGAATGAAACGAAAAATAATGTTAAAAATATAATCATGTTTGTATATAAACATGGGATTTTAGAGGAAAAAATGTTATACATGAAAATAAAAAAATATTTGTATAATTATATATGTGTATATGTATATATATATATATATATATATATATATATATATATATATATATAGAAAGAGAGAGAAGGAAAGAGATTAAATTTTATCATTTTGTCCAGAATAACACAGTTTATAAATAAATTCATATCAATAATAAAAGAAATTGTGAAACCATAATAATAATTCTCAATTTATTATCATTGAGAACATCAAAATAATATTTGTCAATTTACCTAAAAGCTGATAATAGAAATTCATTGATATTCCTATTTATAATCTCGTTATTGAAAGTCCATTATATTCATTACATTTGAATATGCTTGTAATAAAACGCTCTTAATGTCTTCAGCACACGGTTATACTCAAGCAGTAATTGTTGAAACATGATATTTAAGCTCTTTACATCTACTTTAGAATATAAATTTTGAATATAAAGTTTGTAATAATATCAAATTCGGTGTCGACATTTCAAAAACAGAGTAATAGTATATTTATTTGCGTCTATTATAATTATTTTAGAAAACAAATTTTCCCTTTATTGATTTGTGGCGAATGATTGTAATATATGTAATTCAACAGAATCTGATTTCCTTTTAGATCGATAAATAAATTGTGACTACACTAATAGGGATGGTTTCCTGTATATCTGAAATACAAACATGGCCATCACATGTGATCGTTGATTAGTGATAAACTCCCCTTGTTGCTATTTAACTCGATTTGTGGTCTATATTTAGTATGTGGGGAGATTTGTTATTGAGAATAAAAGGAAGTCATTATTTAGAGAATGTATTTTTCTCTATTAAGTTATGCACTGAAATAACATTTTAAATATAGATACGGTTTCTGTGATGAATTGAACGGTACGGAAATATTTAAAAATGATTCGGGTTGAATTTATAGAAATTCAGATTATAATTGATTTTTATTTATAGGAAAAGTTAGGAGAAAGAAGTATTATATTAAGGAAAAAAATCGTTTTTTGTTTCATTATTTGTAATCAAATTTTACGACGCGAAATAGAAAATATGGTATTAAATTTGTTTTAAAACTAAATATTTTCATGCTGTTAAAATTGTAAAAATATCCAACGAACTCAAACATTTCCATATTGTGTGAATTCAGTTATATTTTGAAAAATAATCAAAATAAAAAGTAAATATTTCATCTAATTTCGTTCTGTAGAAATTAAAAAAATGTCTATTATAATTTCTTTTATATCAAAATACGTAAAAAAAAATTTATGTAAAAATATGCACAAGTGTCAAGTTTATAATAATTGTCTTTTTTAAAAAAAAAATCAAATACGAGTTTAAATCAAAAGGTGAAAAATGAAAAATGATTAAATAATCTCAATAACCATACATTTTAACTGCAAAGCTTTTCATTGAATCCAGAAAATATTTACATTCATATTATGGAGATATTCAATGAAAAAAAGTCATTTTCTAAAATTAGAGTCAATAACTGTAAACGTTGTGAAAACATTCTCACGTTCATTTATCTATCCAATACAACAAGGGACGAGAGAGATGAACAGAAAGAGTTATTTCGATCGAAGTCTGCTATCGTTTTAACTCCCTCGGGATGACACTAATTAGGAACAGGCTCGACGAAGCGGATTGAAGAGGCACTCGAGACGTTCAACGGCGTCGCATTCTCTACAGACAACGACCACCCAGTGAAAAACGTGTTATGTGAGTGCAGTTTAACTGTGCTGCTGCACTCACATATTCCGTTTCTAAATAATATAAATGAACGTTATTATTTGTATATGTTTTTCATTACTATTTTTAATTGGCGTGTGAGCAGCGGACTTCGGTAATGTTTTTCTCTCCAGTTTACTGTTGCTTTGAATTGGATGTTTGTTTGCCTTTTATTGATCGCATGCGATAAATCAGACCTTTTCTTTATACTGTGCGGACTAATCCAATCAACTGACCGTTTTATTAGGTTGGTACTGATTTTTACAACAAATTCTTTTTTTTTTTGGTGTTTGTATTTACTTCATTTATAAATCAATTTTTTCTATTACCGATAAAATGAAATCTTTCTTAGAACATGGGTTTATTTACAATTCTTTTCTAAACAAATTAGTATACAATATAAAAAATGGTAAACGCCTTATTTAAACAATAAAGTAAAGAAATATTTGTATTTGACTATTACATGAATAATACTTCGTTCTACTAAAAATGTTATTAATTTTTTTTAATCAAAAAGTGAAGTATTAATAGATCTTTATTGAGAATTAATTGTGTCACTAATAAATAATTGGATAATTTTATGTTTTGTTTATTTCAAAATAGAGATCTTTTTAGATTTGTTTCTACGAATTTTTCTGTATATTAATGCTCTGAAGATGACAGCATCTCCATCAACATTCGCCTGTCAATTCACTATATAGCCTCTGTCAATCCACTGATGGATAAAGGGTTCTTCCATGATTTTTCATTTTGTACGATTGAGTGCCTCTCTTTTCCAATAAAATTTTTAATTTCCCTATCTCACTTGTTTATTGGTCTCTGATATATTGGTTGATACATAAGTTCGTAGCTTTTTTGTTCTCCAAGGGAACAGTGCTTTGGAAAGAGATGTTTCACAAATATTAATGTCATTTTAATATCATAGTATTGTTTTATTTAATGCTTCTTGAGTTTTTCAATTTGAAGAAAGTTTATGTTAAGGGTTGGCTAAGAAAAATGGAGTCAAGTACATAAAAAAATGAATATTTCCGACATATTCTTTTGTTTGAGTTTAACCGAGGAGTTAAGGCATCAGAGGCAGTTAGAAATATTTATGACGTTTACGGGAAGGACACCATCTGGGAAAATATGGCTTGAAAATGGTTTTCTCATTTCAAAAATAACGATTTTGATAAGAATGATTCTTCATGTTCAGGAAGACAATCTGACATTGATGAAGACTGTGTAAATACTCAATTCACGATGATCCACGTCATTCAATATTGCCGAAGTTTATTGCCAACAACTCCGTCGCCTTGAGGCCGAAATTCAAGAAAAACGATCTGGAAAACGGCATCAAGTGATTTTGCCGCATGATAATGTCCGTTCATATTCTGCTAACATTACAAAAGCTGCTATTTAAGAGCTTGTTTGAGAGGTTAATCCACATCCGCCCTATTCTCTTAATCGTGCTCCATCCGATTTGCATATTTTCAACTCTCTATCCAATAATCTCCAAGGAATATCCATTTATAACGACATTGCTCTGCAAAATTGGCTTGACGACTTCTTCACTTTCAAATACACCGAATTTCTTCAGGCTTGGAATTGAAAAACTACCAGAACGTTGATAAGGCAGTCGTAAACAATCGAGGAGAATTTATTATTGATTAGTTTATGTATTTTGTTTATTTAAAAAAAATATTAAATTTAATATAAACGCTTCGAATTTATGCATCAACTCAATATATATATATATATATATATATATATATATATATATATATATATATATATATATATATACACATACAAACTTATTTATTTTTCTTTAAACTAAAAATAATATTTGGAACATTGAAATAAATATTAAAAAAAAATTAAATTATTCCGAAAGAAATTGTCTTATTACACAGAATTTTTATAAATATTTATACAACTTCATTATTATTTAAATTACTTTATTATAGTTGAGCAGTTAAAAGAAAACAAATTTAATAACATTAGGTAGCTTTTTTGTTCATGGTGTTTGAAGCAGCGAATCCATTATATATACATACTATATATATATATATATATATATATATATATATATATATATATATATATATATATATATAAAAGAAATCACAGATATTGTCATTGTATTGTTGTCAAATAAAACAAACACTTAATTAACAAACAAAGGATTGATTGTGTCGTTACAAGCAAAATTCCGAATCTCTTGTTTTATTGCGTACCCTCATAATATATAACTGAAATGAGTGAATCGAGGTCAACGGGCTTTCCCAGCTTCAGCTTTTTACAACTTCTTTTATTAGGAGACGACGATCGAGACGCCAGACGCCTACACGTTGAGTGAATTGTATAATCAGATGTCTGGTTTTACATTCCATACGATAAATACATTTATGAATTGATCGTTATAAACTTTCATTATATTTTTTTTTCTAAAATTGCAAAAGAGCAGAAACGTATATAATTTGTTTAATTCAACAGAGATACATTTGTTCATTTCGATATGCATTACTTTATAATGAAGCGTGCGTAATGTTTTATGTGCCTCTTTAACATCGACAGCGTTTCACAATAATGAAAATCAATATATTGTGTGCAAAAATAATAACAAAACGAAACGAGGGAACTAATTATGTTCAGAATTAAAAAGTAAATAATGTATTTATTTCGATGTGAGTTTTGATCAGTGTTGTGTGTTCATGTTTTTTTTTAAAAAAAAGATTATTATGTATATAAAATTGGACATTCATTTGTAAATAAATAATTTTACATTTAAACGTAAATAATAAAAAGTATACATTATATAATATAAAAAAATTGCATACTGCACTTTTCACAGTTATTTGATTTTTTACTTAAATGCAAGAAATATAAAATCTTTCGTGAAGAAAATATATAGTTGAATAATGTAATTTACAATTTGTGTGGATTTTTAAAACGTTCCCTGTCTTCTACACAGCTGTACACTATTGTTCATATACTTTTACATTTATCATTTTTCCTATACTATTTTTTGAAATGTAAAGTTATTTTTATGAAAAATTTTTGCATACTTAATTGGTTTCATTTCTTTTGCATTCAAAATCTCACACCACTCTTTTCTGCTTTATTTTTTCATAATATTTTATACGTGTACTGATTTTTATATTTATCTTACAAAAAAGAACGTCAGCTAATTCAAAAAACATTTCCAGTTCAATAGTATTAAATGTAAAAAATAATTCAGCGCTTTTAAATTGAATTAAACTTAATTCTGTTTTGAATTAAAATATTTTTTCGTTGTTTTGAAGTGCCAAGATTAACATTTAAAAATAACATACATCTTGATTAAGTAGTTGGCATAACCTCACAAAACAGTGTGATAGCGTCCGAAAAGTAGAGTATTAGGCTTTGCATGCCTTTCGCATTTCAGTTGAAAAATAATACTGCCGAACCCACTGGAATGATTTGTTCAGCTTTGGGGAAAGATGTTGTGACATATAAAACATGTAAAAAATGTTAATACAGTGGAAGAGATCCGAAAATACAATACGACTTCATCGAATTAAAGCCGCCATCTTTTTTTCCTTAAGGTATTCGTTAGTTACCTGACTGATGGATTAAAATTTTATAAAATAATTGGAGATATTTTGAGGATTGAAATGAATTCCATTTTTCTATAAACATTGAAATTCTATAAAAAGGCACCGAATTAATTTGTATATGTATACCTGTAGAATACTTGCAGTAAAAGTTCATATTTTTCTTCATTTTTCTACTTTTTCCTATATTTATTTTAATAATTTTTATACGTTTTGAAAATGTGTAGTTAAATGTGTAAAATTATTTTAAAATTAAATTAAATTATTTAAGTCAGTTTTTATAAATGTTTTATTGTTTGATTGATGATTTGTGTAGATTTACATGTTTATAATTATTGTTCGAACTGAAAAACGTGTATAAAAACCAATGAGTTTTTACAGGTTATAAGAATATGGATAAATTAATAATCTTATCATTTGATTAAAAAATAAATATTCTTCATAATAAAATTGCTGTTTACTGAACTTTTTTCTTAAAAATCAGTTCACGGTTTCGACCGCTTGTAGCTTTTTATAATAAAAAACGTCATTAACTTATTTCAATCGTTGAAAGGATGAAAATATTCGAAAAATTACATAATAGGAAAAAAATGTTATATTTGAGGTAAACACTTTTTTTAAAACCCTAGAGAGTGTGAAGTTTCGAAAAACTTGAACGTTTATCTGAGTAAGTTTGAAAAATAAAATGGAAAGACATGACAACACTTCTACTTGAAGCTGACGTCTTACTACAAAATATTGACATCATTATAAAAAAAATCGATTAGAAGTAACAGATAATTTTATCAATATTTCAATAGAATTTGTCATAATTAATTCATACTAATGAATATGTTATGTTTACATAAATTACAATCGAAATGTTACTGTTATGTAAGTCATACGTACTAAATCATCATTAAAAAATGTTCCCTTGTTAGTTTAGTCGCGAATTTGCACAACAATTCGTATTATTACTGTCGTCGAAGTACAAACATTGTCCATGTACAATATGTGAATGATATGTGTAAAGAAAAAAAATATGATTCGTGTTCGTTCTCGTTATATCCGTCCTTTTGATTGTTGATTGATATCGCTACTGTCACTGTTGTCGACGTTCATGTTTCAAATTTACGTCGACATTGACAAATTGTTGCAAATTATTAAAATATGTCCAGTACTTTTTTCATTATACCAACCTTGCCGTTTGATTTTTTCGTATGTGTGTACATTGGCTTTGATAAATTATTTACTATTTTTTTTTGTTATTTGAAATAAAACAACTTTATCGTCAAAACAGAAATTTTAAATGAAATCAACCGAGTTTAGTCGTTTTATTGAATTGTGCTGCTGTATATTTTATTTAATTGTTAAAGTTTATATTTTTTTCGTACGCAACTGTAATTAAGTTTATTTCAACTCTATTATTAAGCCTTGAAGTATTTTTATTAATTTCATTCTGTTTTGACGTTTTCGTTTCTTCAGATATATATATATTATTTAGAATTTATTGATATCTTCAATTTTCTGTATTTAAATAATTTACCTATTAAGTTAACCAGATTGTACATATTTTTTAAAAACATCAAAATATAGTTTTTGACACTGATGCGAAATTCCTTCATGAATGATTTTTTCACTCGCTCCACGAACCATAAAAAATGTTATGCTGAAAAATGTTCAATTATTAGTAATTGATCAAATTTTTCAACTGTTTCTTACGCGCATTTGAATGATTTTTTTATTGGATTTATTAATATTTTTCTTTTTTAAATAGAAATAATATTTGCGAATTGGAGAATATATTTAACAAATTCGCCATTCAGCGAATAATATAATTAAAAAATAGCAGAGGATATAAAAAAATAAGATTTGTAACTGGAAGTTGTATAATAAAATATATTTCTAGAATAATATTTCACAATCGTTCGATAGTTAAAATTAATTTCGCACTTAATTAATTTGCATAAGTAAGAAAACGTACATTAAAGCCTACACAAAACATAAATATTTATTTTTCATGTCTATTTAGTTTATACTACATGAATATAAATTACTAGGAATAAACTTGTTTAACCTAATTTACCATATTTGAAGAATATTTTGTAACTGAAACTATTGCTTATATTTAAATACGATAATATTGCGGTTTTAAATACGTGCAATACAACACCTATTTCTAATTTATTTTATCCTATAAATTTATATTTAAATTTTAATGGATTGCTTATTTTATTGCGAAAAATACATGCCTTTAACATATATTTTTATGTCTTAAATTCGTGTAAACTATTTGTAATAAAAGAAATATATATTAATATAAATACTTTCAACATTTTTGTATTATATATATATATAAGCATATTTTCAATATTTACTGCTAATTAAAAAAAAGTCTGTTAATACAGAACTAGTTCCAATTAACAAACATAGTTATCATAACATTTTCAAAACTTAAGAATGTAGTACACAAATTTATTTATTCTTTTAAAAATCAAATGAGTCTGTTAAGAAGTGAAAATACCGTTAAATAATATAAAATTTGAATCTTTAACTTGAAAAATTAAGGAATTTCAAGTACAGAACCTGTTATGTCATTTCTGTCAATTATTAAAAAATGTTACTTTTAATGTTTACTATTTATTATATTTGTCGTTGAAGTATAAAAAGTTTTCATTAGAAATGAAATAATTATGTAGTTTTTATGTATTCGTTTTTCAAATAAAAGAATTGCTATTTCTTTAATAAATAAACCAGCTGTATAAAAATGAACGACTCAAAAATTAAAATTACAGTTTCTAACATTTTTTGAGAGGTACATATTAATTATTTGATATTTGTTTTGTTTGCGTCTTTCATCTTAAAAATCCGTTACCTAAGATAAAGAAACATTAATGCGAAAACATTTCAGAATACTGAAACATTAACCTTAAATATATTATTTTCATTATGAATTATTCAAGACTACAACATTCGAAATTGCACTGGTATTTTTTATTGAAAGATAAATGTTGAAATGATTTCATATCACGACCTATAGATCAATAACTAGCAACTCAGCATGATAGATACAATAAAATGAAAACTGTACTTCGAACAGTACAAAAACAGTCATCTTTGTTATACGGACTTTTGAAATAAAACCGTAAAAATCATATAAAATATATAACAACCTGACATTTTAGCTGTTTGAAGTACGGTCGTTCCTATTTCATATTTTTTTTTTAAAAAAGGAAAATGTCCTATATAAAAAATTTAATATAAACAAACGTTTCTAAGAATAAAAAATATTTACAAAAATTTATTGTTATTTGCTCGACTCAGATTGAATCATGAAAATTTAATTGATATTCCTATTTATGTTTATGTATTTATATTTATTTGTACTATAATTGCTTTCCATACGTTAACTGTATGTACATTTTAAACACTGTAAATACATATTTACATATGTACACTCAAATAAATTATGTAACTATTTACAATTAATTATTTAACCACTTATTCGAATACAAAACTAGTATCGTCTCTGTACAAAACTGAATGTAATTGCAGGTTTTTCCTTCTGAAAAAAAAACGAATTTAAAATTGATCTGTATTTTAGATTATTTTTTAACACTGAAAATATAAAATTTAGTATGAACAACATAATCACAATATAATTTTAGCACTTTTGATAAATTTACTTTTACAATTTAACTTTTCACTTGCTCTACAAAGATTTTTTTTGTAAATTTTAAATGAACATTAGTGATAATCATTAGAATAATTATTGGTAATTGTTCAGATTTCCTTAAATAATTTTTATAAACATTATATAACAACCATGTTCTCCTTACAAGTACTGAAATATTTTTTAAATGGTTACTATGAAAATAAACTAATATTTTTCGAAAAATATTACTAAGTATTACATTTAATTATTATTAATGTTAAATAAATTCATTTAATAATTCGAATAAAATTATTTACAAAAATATGAAAAGAATAAATGTTTATATGAAGTAATATCACTCATTTTTGCAAGATGATCGCATACTTTCAAAAACAATTCTAGTATTTTTACTTAAAATAATTAGTAAACTAAATAGAATAAACTTTTGATATTTTATTTTTATGTTATTTATATCATAAAATGCTGAAACTTATTTTGACTAATACCTAATATACTTATTAAAATCAAGTAAGTACGGTAAATAACATACACAGTCTTTTTAAATTATAGATTTTTCAAAAAGGGTACATTAAAACCAATTTGGAAAAAATTTCTATCGGTCCAACAGTTTTGTTAAAATCACTTTTTATATGCAATACGTATAAGTACTGATTATTTTTTTATTGATCATAATGAAAATAATAATATTCGTTTCTAACAAATACGGCTAAAAATATTCCATCTCTGATTCTAAATATGTTTAAAAATTGCTTTAATTTGTAGAAGGATACACTTTTTTTAATAGATATTAATGTGATTCTTAGAACATATTTTTTTAAAAAATAAATATAATCACAATATTTTTCTTACTTTTGTGAGAGAATTAATTTTTCATTTATATATAAATTAATATCATTCTTTTTTACAAGATGCCTACATTCATTTAAACGTGAACTTAATAGTTTTACTTAGAACTCCAGTACTTAACTAAACTTTAAAAAGTTTTCTCATCTGGTTATCATACAAATAGTTCGAACAAATATAATTTACTTCTGAAACGTTTTTTTTTTTTATAAAGTCGTTTTTTTTACAATGTAACAGTTCGTAAACTGTTTCAAGCTTTCATAAAAAAATAAATCTTTCGTTAACAATACACTTATCCATTGAGGTGTGATATATTTCCACGCCGATAATACATGTGCCTGTTCGCATTTGTACTGTCGCCTGAATTAATGTAAAAGTCGATCTGATTTAAGACACCAATTTCCCATTCACCCGTGTTTCGAAAACGTGAACGACATTAATATTAATTTATTTTGTTTCAGCCAAGAAACAAAATGGTGCCGCGATACGGACGAACAGTTTGGGCAGCGGCACGAGAACGCCGCCATTGGAAAGAAAGAGCAAGTTTTCAGCGCTCGGTAGATTGTTTAAACCGTGGAAATGGAAGAGAAAAAAGAAGTCTGATAAATTTGAAGCCGCCTCACGATGTAAGTGACAAATTGATATAATTCCGTTAGATTTTTTCCTGAATGCCTTTCCTATGCTCCGTCGCGGTGTTTAACAATTGAACGGAATCTGATATATAAAAAAATCACTTTTTGATTTATTCCCGTCTTTGTGTTTGTTTTACAGCTCTGGAACGAAAGATTTCAGTACGTGCCAATAGAGATGAACTTGTTCAAAAAGGAATACTCCTGCCAGATAGTCCCATTACACCTATTCCCGAGCCAGGTAATGATTTCATTTTGAAATTTATTCAAATCTTTTTTATAATAATTGAATTTTAATCGAGTTATATTAGACGAAATATATTTAAACTGTATTTTAAAGAGAGGTCTGTCGGTTTTGAAATGTTATCATTTATTTTCAATTATAATAAATGTATAAACGAACAAACGCACATTCGAATACTTTTGAATTTAAAACAAATAGTTTGAAGGTTTGTTTATACTATCCAGTATATTCGTACGATTATTGTTTATATTATTGTATAAATTATTTCTTTAATTATAAAATAAAACACGTGCTTCAACCGTTAGCGTTCACAAGTATTACATTTTAATAACTAAATTTAATATGTAAAAGTGTATTTTTAACTTATTGTTTTGAAAATAATGAATTATATTTTTATTCCTTTATTATGTTTAGTTGATAGACATTTAATTGCACACCTGTCTTTTTATGATAAATTTTATAATCGTTAATATTTTCTCTTTAATTGACAAATTATCAAAGAATATTTTGAAATAGAATAACATTTTTTGTATTATTTTTTTAGTTATTGTCTGACAACTATTATCTCTCTGTTTTAGTTAATTCGTAGATTACTAACTAAAATTGTCCATTTTCCTTTCCTTTTTTATTTTCTTTTTCGTTCTTGATAGATATAACGTATTTTAATCTTAACCTTCTTCTATTTTCCTTTCTATCTTCTGTTCTAGTATCGTGTTTACCATTCCTTAGTGTCCCAAGATGTATTCCATCAGATATATCTTCTCTTATTTAAACTGTTCCATAAACTTGTACATTATCTCGATTTCTTAAATTTTTCTTATTCATCATTTTATTCACTTATCTTATTTGAAGCCTCTTTTATAATTATAAGTCTCAAGAGCTTCCAGTCGTCGTGTGTTCTGCGGTACTAATTGTCCAAGTCTTGTTTTATATAAAGCCATACTTGAAGCTTATGTCATCATTGTTTTTTTGTACCTTAGAAATTAATAGATTCCTCACAATCTTTTTTGAAGATTAACAATTTAGAAAAATAGCAATTCTAACTTCGATTAGTTTTGTTAATCTGCAGTCTCAATTCTCAAACATTTTCAACACATTTTCTGGTATTCTTACTCTACTTATATATATATATATATATATATATATATATATATATATAGAGAGAGAGAGAGAGAGAGAGAGACAGAGAGAAAGAGAGAGATTATCCCATATCTCTAATTCGTATTTCAACTTACAAGTTTTTAACATAATCTTTATAAATACTTTCTTTTAATTGAAATGTCGAGTTAAGTGCATTTTTGAGAAAAATCGCTATTCAATTGTTTAATGGGTGTTATATATTGTGGGATTCGACGATGGAATCTTCATCAAAATATACATAAATCGTTTTAAAATGATTAATAATTAAAATTATTAAACATTTTGTATGGCTACGAAGAGCGAAATTTTATTTGTGAAAATATGTCATATTTTAGTACAAGTGTCTGTAGTATTCGGTTTTAGTATTTTTATAAGTAAGGTACATTTTAAAAGAAACGTACTTTTTTAATATTTACTGTTTAATTAAATTTAACTAAATGTGTGGTTGTTGTGAATCATTTATACAGTATGAAAATTAGCAAATGCATGAAATAAAATTACACGCCGAACATATTGTTTTTAACATTCCACAGGTCAATGTTTTATTTTTTTCCGTTTTATTCACAGTTTATTCATTGTCTAGATGTTTGAATGACTCAGTACTTACTTAATATATACAAATAAAAATGTTGACAAATGTAATATATAAAAAAATATTTTTTAACTTAAATTCACAGTTCATCTGTTTTCAATCCCAGACAAAATTTAATACCAGATATTTGTAATTCTCGTATATTTGAAGAACTTCAAGTCTTGAGAATATTTCAATGATCAGACATTTATATTTTTGATCACAAAAAAATTTTTATATGTGTTACGTATTATACTTGAGATTATAGAAAAATTCGTGGAATAAAATCTAGTATCGTCATTCTCCTTCTATTTTGAATTTTAAAAGAGCATATATTGATACATTCGTGAGAATGAAATGTACATAAATATTTATAGACATGGAGTATTTCCTGTCAATTTATTTTTGTACAAAGAAAGTTTTATTGAACACTAAAACATTTCGAAGTATAAAATAGATGCTTTTATATAAAAATGTTGTCCTTTGTTATATATTCGTACTACTTTCTTCAATAATTCTTCTTATGTATTCATTTTTAAAAATTTTACGTTTTATAGTCGAGAAATAATTCATTTCTTTTTACGATTTCGACACACTGTGTGAATTGATTTCTTCCAATTTATATTTTTGTATATTTATATTTCTCGACAAAGCTATTAACAACGTAATATACATTTTTTTTTTTTATTTTATTTACTATGAAATTCAAATCAGAGAGTCTCTTACATGTTGCTGTTACTGAACATAATTGATATCTGGTAGCAGCGCAACGAACTACATACTTACACCATCCACCGCTAGATGGCATGTATGTGGTTCCTGCTATTGCGAACGATAAAGCTGGTTCAGTTCCTGCTGTGTTCGGTTTTAGTTACAATTTTCCTGCTAGAGTACAGCTTTTGGTTCTTGTTGCAACCGGAATTGGTGCTGTCGTTTACATAGAGGTCTCTTTCACATGTTACAATTATCTTATTGATTTGGAACCTCGTTATAATTTTAACGTACATAAACTGATCCATTTTTATTTAGAATATAAAAGTAAATCTTTTTAACTGCACTTTTTTCACTGATATATATATATATATATATATATATATATATATATATATATATATATATATATATATATATAGGTATACTCATTTGTTTTATATAAAGTTTCATAAAAAAATACGCCCTACTAAGAACATAAATAAAAAAAAACATTCTGCGTATCTATACCGCCATTCTTAATTCTAAAAATATTCGCTTATCGTGGAAAAAAGTCAATATAAATTTCTCTCGGCGTTTATTTTTATTACATTTTGTACTCTTGATTTTGATTTATTTTTGTATTGAAACATGTATTTTAAAAACACGTACACATTGATGAATACTTGAACAAAATGTATCCATAAGCTACGTGCTTTTTTTACCCAGCGCTTGATAATAAACGATCTGGTGTGTCTATACCTGTTTTGTGTATCGATTTAAGATTTAATTTCCATGGTGCTTTTTAATACCTATTGCAGAGAAACAAAAATTGTAAATTATACAGAAATTATATTTTGGTGGAGTACTTTTTTTGTATTGTGTCAATAATATATATATATATATATAAATATATATGCACACATACGTATATACATACATACATACACACACACACACACACACAAGATAAACATAAATATTCTGTATGTAAATTTTTCATTGTATAAACTGAAATCATTAAAACGGTTTGCATGATATGATCTACAAATATATCATTTGTTGAATTAATGTAAATACAATAAATTTTGTGTAATAACTGAATATAGTTGCAAATAATTTACAAACATAGATTTTATATATATAAAGTTCCTAATACGCAATATATAATGACAAGATAATAAAATATATTTATATTTGTTTTGTTCTATTATAGTAATGTGGGCCAAGATCAACATTTATTAAAAGAGAATATTCTAAGAAAAAAGTATACGATTCTTTGAATTTTTTATGTATTTTTTAATTCATACTATTTTATACCAGAACGTTAAGTTTTTATACAAAAAAAAGTAGTTATATTTAGAAGATAAAGTAAATCATTTTGCGAATTTATTATAAAGATGTCATGAAGGGTTTAATTTTATATGAGATTTTAAATGCTATAAAAATGAATGATATTCTATAAAAAAGATATAAAAATCGCATTAAAATTTTACATTCCTAACAAAAATGTATTTTATAGCCGTGGAGTAAAATGATTTTTTAATATATTTATTTCTGTATGAAATATCATTTTATATTAAGAATGAAAAATTTGGTTTTATTAATCACTTAACATATACGGTTATGTCTTAAACGGGTAAACTTATCAATGCAACCAGTTTTCTTAGACTTTTCCTTGATTTCTTTTTATTAATTATATTTGAGTTATATTTTGGCGCTTTGTATACATTTTTGTCATAGAAAAATCTTTAAAAATTATTTTCAATATATGTAACTAACCCGAAAATAAATAACTAACTATCTATGTCATTTTGTTACAAGTCAAAATATATTTCATCTGTCCCTAATCTTATGGCAATAGAGAATAGGTTTATCTGATTTGAAATAGAAAAATAGTCAAATACATTTTTTATATTTTCTCATTATACCATCTTCATTAGTTCCAGTTAATTAATAAACGTATTTCAAAAGTTAATCGATGGTTTTCATTATTTATCCAAAAAATAGTTAATGTTCAATTATTAAATCTTTTCTTTTATTATTTCTTGGGAGAGTAGTGAATAATCTCAACTTTCTCTACATTAAATCAGGATTTTAAACGAAATTCTCGATGCATTTTCGTAGATGGAACGCAACGATGCGCATTGTTTGGAGAAAACAGAAATTCTTAATTAATCATATTCGTCGTTTTGAATGAAAATTGGGTTTACTTGGTATTCAAGACGCTTCTCATAATAAGCCGTGTTTATAATTCATGTCGTTACCATAAAATCAATGAATTAAAATCACATTGAAAATTTCAAAAGTACTATCATTCAAATTACTTAGAAAAGATGTGCTATTTGTTTACTAAGTAAAAACGAATATGTTTTTTTTCTGTTTTTATTACGTTTCTTTTCTTTTGTAAAATGTTGACATAATGTATTCTATTCAAGTTTTATCTTTCATCGAATCAAAGAATATTCAATATTTTGGGTTTGTTAATTCAGAATTTTTTATAGTTATTACTAAAGTAAGGGTGCGTGAAAAATGGTTGAATGAAAAGATAAGGCGATTGTCCAGATCTACGAAAAATCGGTTTATTTTTACTTTTTTTCCTAAATTTTATTAAAAGTAATAAACGAATACTATTTTTGTAATTTACAATATATTGTTTTAGATTTTATGATCTCATTAAAATAATCGTTTGAAAATAACAATTTTATATATGTGTATGTATATATATATATATATATATATATATATATATATATATATATATATATATATATATATATATATATATAATAGGCAATACAAAGTGTATTAATAAAAATACCAAAAAAGATACTGTTAAATACTTAAAGACAGTAATACATTGAGTAACGGATTAATTACAATTTATTTACAAATTTCATAATCCTTATAATTATTATATAATCTCCAATGTTACATCGCACAATCGACTATTCACCACCTACAATCATAAATTCAGTTGGCGCCACAACCTACGCCAGAGACTTAGATTAATCAATTAAATTTTAATTAGGAGTAACAAATGAAATAATTGTATTTTGAAATATGAATAAGCCATACAGAAAAAAAGCATTTAAATTTTTATGCGTGTTTGTAACATAAACATTTGGGGTAATAAATATTTTATTCCCCTGTGCATCTCTTCGTGAGTATATATATATATATATATATATATATATATATATATATATATATATATATATATATATATATATATAATACTGAAAATGAAAGTAACTTATCATTTTTTCATTTTTTATAGACTATTATATTCAATAAGTACTTTTCTTAAACATGATTGTTATTTTAATCATATTTTTTCATCTTAATATACGTAGTCAATCTCATAATGAATTACCTTAATTTATTGTTTGTTTTTAGTCTTGTGAGAAAAAAACGTAATTTTACAATTATATCTACGATTATTCTCGGTACAAAAAAAGAATTCGTTTGTGAAAGTGAAATTAGTCACGGTGTCAGAAATGTATAAATTTTAAAAAACATTTTTGTTAATTAATTTTAATGGGGATTTAAAAATGTATTTTGTTAAAACTAAGTATTTATTTTGATTACTTTTTTTGCACAAATTCATCAAATACATTAACAAATTTATAATTACTTATTCTTCAATAAATAATTATAAAAAATATGTCAAACTTACACATTACTTTTTGTGTTCAATTAATGAACTTTTTAAAAAAATATACATTTGAAGAATTTACTAACTACTTGGTTTATACATTTATATTTTTCAGTTATAGTTATCGAAAAAATATGTGAGATATAAAAAAGGCGTTAATTTTTATAATGTATTATCTCGAACTTCAAATAATTTAATCAACTGAATAGTTATATTTTTGTACTCTAAAATTGTCAAAATTATTTATAATTTTATATCAAATTTTAAATTGTGGACTTGTTATAAAATAGAGTATTACTTTTCATATATTTTGTAAGTACATTTAGTTACAAAGTAATAAGATATTTTATATACCAAAATAATGTTCATTCAAATTCAATTATATGTTCATTTAAATAATTATTTTATTTTTGGTTTGAAATATACATTTCTGCGCATAGTAAAAAAAGCGTCCAAGTTTGAAAAGGGAAATATATTTGTCAGAAGTTATAGAATTATCAGAAATTAAATAATTAGGAATTTTATTAAGGAAATATTTATTTTATGTACATTTTTTTTTACAAGAATTTAACTACATTTTTACATCATTGAAGTATTTATAATGTAGTTTTTCGCATTATAGCCTAATTGACATTTACAAATTATTTTTTCAGTCCCCTCACAAATGACAACGTTTTTCTTAATCAAAACTGTCCTTTTGTAACTATTAATACTGAGTTCTTAAATGCATCTATTCTTATAATTCGTTAAGAATGATTTAACGTTAAAATATCTGAATTAAATTTTAAATTTAACAAAAAATAAATCCAAAATTAGTCAATATAAAGACTGATAAGTTGAACCCATCTTAGTAGATTACAAAATAGATACTACAAGAAGATTCATCCTAGAAATTGGTACACCAGAGTGATTTTATATCTCTCACCATTAAGCATGAAAAGTCATAATTATTTGACATAAATATATTAGAAATTCAGTCACTTAATTTCAACACCGAAGTAGTTATGTAATGAAAAGGCATATCACGTATTTTACTATTCGTTCAGCGAAAACTTCTTAAAAAAATAACTATTTATTTGAATGTATATACACCCTTGTTCTTGCATTAGAAAACTCATGCGGGAATACCAACTGCAATAAAATGTGCAAGTTATGTCTCGAAATCACATTTAAAAGTTTTATTGTTCTAAGCTGTTTTATTACCCTACTGTAGTTATTTTATAACGTTATTAACTGGAAACATTTAATTCGTTTCATGACATCAAAGTCATCTCGTTTAAACACGTCGATTTTACTCATATCTATTGTCTCATATATTTTTTAAATATGGTTAACAGATAATATGAAAATGAACTGTAAAATTAAGAAAATTTCAATAAGTTAAATAATAACTATATCTGCAAATCACTGACAACGTTTATAGACATTCATCATAAATTTTCTCGGAGTGTTTCCTTTAAATTAAGTATACTTACAAAAGTTTACTCGAAACTGTATATATTTCAATTGAATATAAGTAGTTTTGTTAAGTCGATTTGAGAAAGTGTTATAAACGGACATAAGGTTTTTAAGATTAAATGTAGTTTCTGAGTAAATACCTAATGAAACAGAACATTTTATTTAATGGAATATATTGTTATTTTATAACAAAGTATTAACATTATTTTTAATAAAACATATAAAAATGATTATGTGGCCTTATTTACATATATTTGTTCATATTACAGTTTGCGTGTTTATATTAGCGTTTGCGAATAATATTTTAAATATGTAAAAAAAAATTTACGTGTATATAAATATATATCTATATATGTATGCGTATATATAACTTGTACGGCCATAAAAAAAATATATAAAAAACCAGAATATATGAACTTTAAACTATACGCTTGGAGCAGATCATCTAATATCCGGTTGAAAAATTGATTAGGTACAGGGGTATCTATTGAGTATATTTAACGAGCCATGGATGAACGTACTGCTGGTCCAGACGTTCAGTAAACTCTACTTTTAATTGAAATTATATCTTATCCTCCTTATCCCGTACAATAATCGTATCACGTGTCTTTTTCATACGGTATGAAAACTTGACCATGACTGAATGCCGTTGTGAACTATATTTGGAGGTTGTTGAAGCGTTCATGAGCTACTTCGGGCGTGTCCATTATTTGCGGGTCATTTTATATCGTATGTATGAATTGCGTTATCATATACGAGCCAAAGGCTATTACTGGTTGTTCGAAACAGCCTATACGTGCTCACCTTTGTAGTCTGTTACGATTAACGTTTCGCAGATTAACTAGATTTTATACAGATCTGACAGATTATACGGTAATATCTAATTGATATTTGACGTTTATTAAACAAACACTTTATCACTTGAACAGTTGTTTAACGTATTAGTGGGGTATGTAGGGTTGAAGATATTTCGTTTAGTTGAATTTGTTATTTCGTTTTTATTCATACAATTGCTTTTAATTAAGATAATAGGAAGCATTTCTTTCATTCTTTAGAAGATTTTTTAACATGCAAAAGCACTTTAATTAATAAAACACAAATTCTGTCGCTTAAAAAACCTTATATTTGACATTAACTATATTTTTTTTAAAAAAAAAACGTTGACTTAACATTTAGAAACATTGAATTAACAGAATGAATATTTTATGTGCGATATATTAGGTGTGCACATTAATTCGGTGCTTTTTTATAGAAAATGATTTTTTACGAAAAAATGGAATTTATTTCAGTCCTCGAAATATCTCCCATTATTTTGTATAACTTTGCTCCATATGTCGGGTAACTGACGAATCGTTTGTCAGAAAAAAGATGGCAGCTTTGAGTCAATGAAGTAATGCATTTTCGAACCTTTTCCACTATTTTATGCGTCACAACACCTTCTTCTAAAGCTGATCAAATTCATTCTCGCGGTTTCGGCAGCATTTTTTTCCACTGGAATGCGAAAAATATACAATGAATAATATACTGCATTTCGAACTACATCGTGTTCACTACTGTTTTGTGAGGTTATGCCAAGTGTTTGGTCAAGATATAGTTTTTAAATGTTTATCCTTTACACACAAAGCTTTTTTCCTATGGAGAACCTGCAACTCCGCAGTATTTTTTAAGAAAAAATAATAATCATGTATACTCAAATTAAAGGTACCTTTTTTATTTGAACGTTTCATACATTTTTATATTTTAGAAGTATAATATTTAAATCTCAAGCTTTGTAATCTTCTTTAATGTAAAGTGTCACAAAACTACCTTGCCTTTTTTTGTTGCCTCTTGCCTTTTTGTGTTCTGTCATAGCAGACTTTACAATCTTTGATCTTGCCTGTTAGTATCACAAAAGCTCTCCATTTAATCGGACACTTCTATTAGGAGTAGTCGAACCACGCCTAGTTCCATGATTTCCCAAACACTGTTCGAGATGATGTAAAGAATGGGATGGTAAGTGAGAGTCACCGTTGGAGATAATGTAAAGAATAGGATGATGAGTGAGATATCGTTTGAGTACAAAGAGTTAAAGTTGACATTTCAAAATCCTAAAACGACGAAAAAATATTTTAATTTAAAATAGTTATGGTTGATTTCCTTTACCAAATGTAAAGGCACCGAATTATTTTTTACATCTAATATTTTTAATTCATTAAATCAGTAATTCTTTTCAATAAAATCAAACCGTTTTCACTTATTTAAAAAAAAACAACATTTATTGAGAACTATATTGAATTTATGTGTCTTATTTAAATATTTTAATTTCTGATAAATAAAAATTTAAATTCTTCTAAAAGTTATTAGTGAGTAAATTTTGTAATCAAATAATTCTTATATCATTTATTTTACTCTCATTATATTGATCTTAAATTTTAAGAAATTTGAGATAGAAAACCAGGCAACCGATGCAGATCGATAATAATGCGGCAAACTGTAGAACATTTTATACAGTGTGACAGTAATGGGTTTTTGTTGAATTTTTTTATTTTCTGGGTGAGGAAATCGGCGTCTAAGTAGTTTTAACTCTTATTCTTTTAGATTTATTTCAAATTGATCTATTTCTGTGATTTTAAAATTTATTATTTTAAAATTACAAAATTAATATTTACTCTTCTTTAAATGAAAAAAAAAAACACTTTTTTAGGCTACAAATTATTTTTTCCAGTTTAAAATATCAACCATTTTTAATAAATATTGCTTGTTCTATTCAACATAGTATTTTATTTGTTTACACATCTTTAATTTACGACTTATCGTCGTTAATAACATTTATGTCGTTGACAAATACAATCGAAACATGCAAATGTATCCGATTAATTTGATTATTATCGGAATCCACGATTTGAATTCATGAGTGACGTACCATTCACACGCATCTGATCTCAAGGATATTCTAAATTGGTTTCCAAGGACCAAAAAATACCGAAAAAGCATTCAAGCACGAGATGAAATAAGAACATTCAGCGACGTAACACAAATAAGATAGACGGGTAGATGAGACGAGCTAAAATGTCACAAGACTTTCATCTATCAATGGATCGAAAAGGGTTGTTGCAAATTTCCAGTTTAACTAAAATTGTTTGAAATATATATATATATATATATATATATATATATATATATATATATATATATGTATAAAAATATATGAATATATATTTTAAAAATATATGTATATATATAGAGAGAGAGAGAGAGAAAGAAAGGAAGAAGGAGAGAGGAGATAATGAGAAACAGAGAGGTGGGAATAAAGAGAAAAAGATCAACTTAAATAATTAATGAATATTTAAATAATAAAAAGGATCGTTTGTCTTTTTTATCGGTGCTAAAAAGTATGTTTATTGTACCAAGCAAGTTGTTCGCAATATGTTTGCTTGTATTGTTTTCGACCGTAGCCAGATTTTCATTTACATCAAACAATGCACTCGACCTTTCTATAGAAGTATGTAAATATATACTCCGTTTCAAATGTTGGGTATTGACAGATTTCGAAACAAATTGTAACGGAATAAATTTGTCTTCAATTGTAGATGTTTATATAATAATGAAAAATAAAAGTAGTTATTAATTAAAAATTCATAATGTGACAACTTTTAGATATTATCATCTTTTTAATTCGTTTCATTGTATTTATTTATCTTAGAGAATTTCATTTAAGTTTCTCTTGTAAAGTATATCAGAAGAGTTTTATAATAAGAACTATTAAATAGCGCTACTTAAAAATAAACGAAAGAAGTTACATAAATTATGAGAATTTAATTAAGGTAATGTAGGACGGTGTAACATTTGAGTAGTACTTTTAAAGCTCAAGTTATCGAATACTATTTACAGAGGAATGTTGGTTTTTGCATAAAATAGATATTATAAGCTAATAGCCTTAGTGGTATGAATAAGTTTGTCTATTTAAATCGTTCAATGGACATGCAATATGGTATAAATTTTATTAAAGAATATTTGCGCTATCTTAAACGTCAAAATAATCAGAATTATAAAAAATCTGTATTATCTCGTTATCTTGTGTATCTGTTTTTTATTATTCTATGCATTTTCTGGAAGTCGTATCCAAGTTTGTTTCTTTTACGAGCTGTTTTCATTTTCGTCGCCTTAAAGTAAAACTGATTCTAGAATATGAAATTTCAGAATTGTTCATATTTCACAATCAGATTATCTGAAACTGCTGAAAGTTATTCGAAAAGAAATTAACTCACATGTGAAAAGATTCGTATAAAATAAACTTGAGTTGCAATACAGAAAAGAATCTTATATGTCCATTATTCATATTTATTGTCTTTGAGTCGTTAAGACCACTCTTAGGTTTTATTTTCTACAGGCACAGAAAATAAGATTTCAAGAATGGTCTCAAGGATTCTAATGTAATGCCTGTAAAAATAATGTTGATAAAAGTTTTTCTTCTCAACGCAGACAGGAGAGCTTAATAAATTGCAGTCTCGTACTCTAGAATGATTCGTTTATATTGTACCTGTCTTCAGCAAAACACTGAGACAACGAATTGGCGATAACTGATGGTTGATTTTTTTCCAAATCGAATCTCGTCCATTATATGTGATTTATCCATGGCAAACGTATTGACTTTTTTAATTAAAAAAATAGGTAATCATTTTCTAGTCTTTTAATTTCGTTGCTATAATATTCTTAAAACAATATTACAAATATATTGGAGTGGACAAAATATCAAAGTATGCTCCTTTTTTAGATAAAAATCATTTCAAATTTAAATCTTGTGTAAAAATACATGAAATAATTCACTAATAAATTCATTATTGCATTTTTTTTAGAATTAAGTTTTCTCTTTTAGTATTAAATTTCTATTTATATCAATTTTCTACATTTGTATGAAAATTCTAAAAACAAAACAATTCAGAATAATTCTAAAAAGATATAAGCAAGATGTATAAGCATTTAATAAAAACTATGAATTTTGTGTTTCTTGATTACTAATAGTAAGTGTACAAAATCGAAAACTTACAAAAATTATTTTCCACAAATTAATTTTTCATTCACTATAAAACTCAAATTTGTTTCGATGATAATTAATTTATTCATCATTTTTGGTTGTTTTTTTTTATGCGGATTTCGATACCGGTACTGTTATCTTCCGAAAATAAGACTTGTTTGCTTTGATCACATTTTTATATTCTTTTGCACTCTGAAGATTGTCATCGAGGCCCTTTTTAGTAGTAATCAGAAACAAGCAATAATCAATTATTGAATCTTTTGAATCAGAAAAAAATGATTGTGAATTTAAAAGATGAGTAACATATTTATTTGTGAAAGTGAATTTATACACAGTGACAAAAGTGTAATGTTTTAAAACATTAGGTTGGTAGATAAATAACTGCGGATTATGACCTTCAAATTTATATACATTTTTCTCATTTTTGATTTTCCTAACTGTTTAAAGCGATCCAGAACTGTTGGATGACTGATGCCTAACTTTTGTGCAAGCTCTCGAATTGTAGTGCATGGTTCTGATTCAATTAACACAGTTTTGGAACCACCATTGCATCGTACGTTCCTTAACAGTATCCACACCAAAATAATAGTTTAGTTTACGAGCAGTTTCTACTGCTTACCACCCATTTTGAACTCATACAAAAATGTTCTTCCCTTCTTATTTACTTCTTTTCCATTTTTAATTCAAGAGTCCAATTTGAAACAAAATTAATAATGAAATCGAAGTCGATGTTACCAAAATACGGACCGAAAAATGCAGTTTAAAATGATATTAACATGAACACGATGAAATGATACTTTCATTGAAAAACGTTTGTTAAGGTTTAGCATTCAGAAAACAAAAACCGTAATTATTTTCTGTCCAATCTAATAGCTGCCAAATATATTAATTGTGTGCTTCTAGTGATACTGAATATATACTTATGTTTAAAGTGCTTAAAATTATATTTATAAAATTAACGAAGAACACACTATAAATATAAATCTATATAAATATATTCACATTCAAAATATATTATTATATTGTATAAGAACCACGATTCTGTTTCCACATAACAAATATTTCGTTATTATTTTACAATTCGTTACAATGCAATTTATCTTTTATATTAGCACCGAGCACAAGTTTCGTGCTGTTTGAAAAGCTTTCGGAAGTCGACAGACAAATAAAAAAATAATAATAAAGATAGAGTTGAAAGAACACATATACAAACGGCGCCATTAAAATGCAAGGATGATTCAACTCGTTTTGTGTAGCCGATGTAAAAAAAAATAAAGGATAAGGGTTTTTGTAGTGGTTTCATTATGAAATAGAATAAACATTTTTTAAAGTTATTTCAAGTATTTCTTAAGTACACGTTTGACATTTTTTTTATAAAGTATAATGTAAACTTTTCTTTTAATAGGAATGTGTGTATACTGGTTATTTTTTATATTAAGAACATATAAAAACTTTCAATATATACAAAAGTATTATAAATTTCATGTTATGAAAAAGTTCTCAGAAGTAAACTTAATCTTATAAAGGACGTCTCGGAAATAGTGAAATTATTAATAGCACAATTACTTATTTTTTTATATAAAACGAATTACTTTTACAAAGAAACCGTTCATATTTCGCAGTAAAATAGAATCGAATATTATAAACTTTAAGAAGATATTTTCTTTTTTGTAAAAAAGTCTTTTTAGAGAGTAATATTAAGTTACAAAAATAAATTAAGAGGTAAACGAAATGTTTAAAAATGTTTTCACAATTTCAAATAAATAATATATTTAATTATACAAATGTATTTTGCACGAGATAGCAGTAAAATATTAATAAGGAAAAAGAACATTAAGAATAACACTTACATTTTTATAAACGGTTATTTTTTGCTTTGGTAAATGAATAATTTCGTCGTTAAAAGTTAATATTCCTGGAAATAAATTATCTTACCTGTATTTTATTTTTATTTAATGTCATATTACTGAAATACTGTAACATTTTTTTAGCAGTTATAACTTTTATCGATTTGTAATTTATTTTAATTTTTATTTTTAAAATATTCTTCAGTCAGATCGTTTTTAAATTAATATACAATATTAAATTAAAACACATTTATCATTTTTTTATTATTCATCAGACATGCTTTCTTAATGGAAAAAACATATAATTCAAGATTGGTCTTTGAATTCACAAAATGTTGATTATTCTTAATCCTGCAAAGTTATTTTATTAATATTTACTACTTCGATAAAATCTTGAGGCACAATTGAGAAATGTGTATTATTCTTATATAACAAAACAGAAAGTATAAAAATAACATTGTTAATAATAGCAGGATGATTCAAAGCTCTTAAAGTTTGTGAATTCGTGCACTTTGCAACGTCATCATTGAAAAAGAATACAAAAGTCATATCTAGGACAATCAATATGTTTTCTAAGAAATAATATCACTTTTGATGTCTACTCAGAAAATATTATGGGTCGGAATTCTTTCTGTTTTATTTGACGCAGATGTGCATTCTGTGATATCTTTTCAAACAAATATATAAGATTCAGTTTCAATATTTTCATCGACTTCCTCGCTGTTTGCTGTGATAATATGTCCATAATCTGTTTAGAAATGTTTCCAATATATTTTCCTTAATATCAGAAGGTTTATTTTTATTAAAGTTCCTTGAATCATTTTCTTGTGCTACATTACCTATCAGTTTTTGTGTAAGGTGTTTTATTACTTTAGTATTACTAATTTTATTCTCTAAGATTAAACTAAATCTACGTTTAGTGTATACATATATTTGAACTTTATGATTACATTTTCATTACTATACAAGGCGATATATAATAATACTATCACAAAATTCAACACACAAAATACACTTATAATCAACTTATATTTAACTTTTAATCAAGTAAATTAAAAATTTGTAAAAGCTTAAGTGCAGATCAAAACCACGAATAAATTGGTGATATATTAAAAAATATAAGAATATTTTGCAAATAAATATGGTGTTTAAATCTTCATAGCAAGATACAACAAAAATTACATACTGTAATAAAATACTAAACACTTAGTAGAAACAAACAATGTTTTTTTTTATGATTTACTACAAAGTCACATCGTAGTAGTTTATTTTAATTTCTTATAAAATAATGTTCAGTGAGACATGTTTTGGTAGAAGATTTGTATTTATTTTTTATTTAAAATAATAATAAATAATATAATATAGAATGTCATTCTTGGGAAATAAATTTTTTTGTAAACTAAAAGGTACATCTTGATAGGATTAGGGCTAATTGTGAATGATGTTTAATTATATTTTTGTATTCCTAGATAAACTCATTTTCACAAATCAATTTTTCACTCAATCACAAAATTCTTTGTAATCAAAAATGTTTAGTAATTGATTATTGATCATATTATTCTTTATGTGTATTTCGATGAAGATGCCATCATCATATCAGGATGATAATGCTTAGAAAAAAGTTTTTTGTATCTTGGTATTCTAAGGATGATAAATCTCTATCGAAATGTGTATAAGCAATAATCAGAATAGTCAATAATCAACTATTTGACATTCTAAATCATTTTTTATGATTTGTAAGGAAGTGAAATCATTTATAGAAGTGTGTAATGTTTTTTAGTTTTTAATCTTTCGTCTTGTAAAAAATCAGCAATCTATTACTAAAAAAAAGTATACTTTGTAATTTGTAGTAGATACTCCTGAAATGTCAGATTTTTAATAATACTAAAAAAAATAAGTACAGGATTTATAGTTGCATAAATTTTATTATTTCCATTTGACGGTTTTCTTTCTTTTATATCACTTAGTTTCTATCTTCTATTTATAGTTTGAATGCGTGTAACATATTCAGACAGATTTTAAATAACTCATACTATATCAGTATTAATTTTCGCTTAACAGGGAAATTTCGTGCTGTCAACTAATATAATTATAGAATACTACATGAACGAACTGAGATATGTTGCTGATTACAGTATTGAATAGAGTGCTTTTAAATTCCATATAAATTTTAAATAATTTTCGAGGAAAAAAATAATTTTAAATAATAATTTATCTTAAAACTAATTATGTGAATAATAATACATTCGATAATCAAACTATCCTATTGTAATGTGTTTTAATATAATACAATTTTCAGAGTAAAACTAAATTTTATGAAAAAAATGAGTTTTATTTCCCATCTTTCCGATATCCGGTAAAACTGTTTAATTAAATTCTCGTATAACTGAACTTTTCATCCGAATACATAAATTAATTCCAAGCTATATTAAAAAATAGGAAGATATTAAAAATATGTAAATTCGTATGAGAAGAAAAAATAAACCGAACTATTTTCTGTACAAAGAAATATAATAATACTATTTAAATCATAATTATTCGGTTCTAATTTTCGTAACGTGACGCCGATTTATCACAGAACCTTTTCTTTTCAGTCGAATAATTTGAATATGATTCAAACTATCGTTAGGTGAAACGAATTCTCTGTATCAAGATCATTTTCGTACTCGAGTCAAATAATATTCCAATAATACGTTGTCGATTAAAATTTTCACACGTAAAAATAACTTTAGAAATGATTAAATCTGTCTACTATCGAAATTCCACACGCGAGAGACCTTTAAATATATCTAAGAGTGATATCAGTGTTTGACTGAGATTGTATTTTTTATGTATTTTATGAAAGGAAAACATAACGTGATTTGAATAAATGTATGAGTATACACACACGCATTATGAATATATATATATATATATATATATATATATATATATATATATATATATATATATAAATAAATAATGCGTACATTTATTTTAAGAAAAATATCTAACTAAATCGACTCCATACATTATTTTACATAATTTACTAGCCAACCTTTGACCGAGGAAATCAACAAGAAATATAAATCATATTTACACAAAAGTGAAATATTTTTATAAACGTTTGCGTTGGTGTGACTAAATAATAAACAGTACACTGTTTGTGTGGAATGCATTGTAATTTTTGAATTATCACAGACAAAAATAAAGGATTATTTCTTTATTCTAATTTATAAAATAATTCAATTCATGTTTGAAGTGTATCAAATCTATTCTAGTCTATTTAGTATTTTAAAAAAAATTTAAATTCGAATGGAAATATTACTTCGAGAAATATTTTATTAGGTGTACAAATTAGTTCGGTGCCTTTTTTATAGAAAATGAATGTTTACGGACATTTCAATCTTCAAAATATCTCCCATCATTTTATATAACTTTGCTCCATCTGTTGGATAATTGACGAATCCCTTGTCGAAAAAAAGATGTCGGCTTTATGTCGACGAAGTCTTAATGCATTTTCAGATCTCTTCCACTGTGTTAGCATTTTTTGCATGTTTTATACGTGGCTACTACTCGAGAAAAGAATCTTCAGAAACTGAATATCATGATATCTTTTAACTCAGACTGTACCTTTTGATAATTACTATAATTCTTAGTTATCTCAGTTAACATTTAGACTAGAATATTTTCTCTTTGAGACAAACTTTATTTTGATTTTGTTTTATAACTAATTACAATGTCTTGCTGAAATGGTCATTTCTATTTTTCATATAAAATCGTGCTGAGAATTCGTTTGGAAAAATTTTTTGACAAAAAATCCGATTTGTATTGGTCTCTTGTATCATACAATAACTTAACTATCTTATTATTTATATATTGAAAAATAAGTTGTTTTAAATAATTTATTAGCTTATGTATAAAAATATATAAAAAAGGATAGCTTTGTTCATTCGAAATAAAATATTTCTAGTAGTTAAAATCTAATTAACACGTTCACGCGCATTTCAATCTCCTGATTTCTTCTAGAAACACACGCAATAACTTTATTAATAGTGCTTATTCCTTGTATATAATTTAAGTATCAGTCGTAAAACAGCAAGAAGGTAAAGAAAATTTAATATTTCGGAAAATAAACTACAATAAATAATATTCATAATTCATATTACTTTTTATGGAAATAAGTAATGGATTTTTACTCTCTTAAATAATATTTTATTAATATCTGCATATTTATACATGGTATGCAATGAAAAAAAATATATTCGAATAAAAACTGTCAGAATATATAAAAGCAAATGTTAAAATATCTAGGGATGTAAAATTGAAGCAAATATTATTTTCCAGCATAATATGTGAAATAAAACATATATAATTTTTTATCGACCCGCAGAATAAAAAGTATTATAAAATTCCATCTAAATTTTTACTATAAAATATATTCTTAGATATTTACATAGAACTTGTTAAGTAAATATATGAAATGAAGATATTTTCACGTATATTCCAGACAGTATTATTATTATTTGATTACTTTATAAACGTGACTAAATATACTATCTCTTAAATTTTAAATCAGTTAAGTTTTTTTTTATCGCTTGAACAAATCTAATAAAATATGAACGACTGTTTTGAGGAAACTTTTCCAATATTGAAAAGTTAGAAATTTGTCTTTAAAGAATTCATGTATATGTTTTAGAGTAGTCGCATTAAATTGGACTGCATTGAATTAAATCGCTGTGACGTTTCATGATCAAAATAGAATTTTTCAAGAATTGTTACAAACATTTCAACAATATTAACATAATTATTTTTACTATTTATATGATTTATTTTTATACATAGATAACTAAAATGCAATTTTCATAATTCGATTGCAGTATGAATTAAATTTAAATCTTACTCGAATATTTTTGCTTTGAGTACACAGAAATGATTAAAAATATATACCATTTTCTGTTGCTAAGCCCAAATAAACTAGATTTATTTTTAAAAAATATGAAACCATATTTTCAATAAGCATGTTTACTTTCATCGGTGTGAACAATCGTAACCTAATATCTATTTCTTATAGCGATATCACACTTGTGGATTTGTTTAATCTTCGGATCTTCTTACACCATTAATACTTGTTACTTGAGAAAAAACATTATGTCGACAATAGATTTTCCGATGCTTTAAAACGTGTAATCTATTGTGGATTAGCACACATTTGACGGATAATTTAACACGGGGGATTTTCACAATATTATATCGATACTATTAGGTTCCTAGGAAAATAATTGCGTTTTTTATTTTCTTAATTCCTACCTTAATTTTTTTAATGAAAGTGTCATTTCATCGTGTTCATGTTAAAGTGGATTATTCGGTCTGTATTTTAGTAACGTCGACTTTGGTTTTATTATTAATGTTGCTTCAGATTGTGCTATTAGTTAAAAATGGAAAAGAAGCAAATAAGATTATTTCTTGTGAGTTCAAAATAGACGGTAAAGCAGCAGAAACTGCTTGTAAACTAAACAATACTTTTTGTGTGAGTATTGTTAAGGAACGTACGATGCAATGATGGTTCAAAAAATTTTGTATTCGGGACGAGAGCGTTGAAGATGAAGAAGGTCGCGAGCGTCCTTCTTCAATTCATAACGACCAACTGAAGGCGTTAGTTGAATCAGAACCACGCACAACAATTCGAGAGCTTGCACAAAAGTTAGGCGTTAGTCATCTGACAGTTCTGGACCACTTATAACAGCTAGAAAAATCCAAAAAGATAAAAATGTATATGAATGTGAAGATCATAAACCGCAATAATTTTTCTACCAACTTAATATTTTTAAAATGGACGAAAATGAGCTTAATGATTAATTGCTGCAGAGGTATCGATTCTAGTAGCATAATGTTATTTTTTCATTATATAACACAAGTTTTTCTTTATTGAAATTTTTGTAACTTATACTGATGAATTTTTTTTAAATAAAATATTTACTTTTCTTCAAATATATTTTAAATATAATTCATCTTATTTTTTTTTACAAAAGCTATTTCACTAATTGAATTATGAACCAAATTAATCATACGCCAACACCACATTAATTTCGAAACGAATATATCTCGTTGCTTCAGCCCCATCACTGTTTTCACATCGAAACGATTGTACACCAACAATGTTTTCGCGACCCGGGAACCCATCAATTATCACAATTGATGACAATTCAACGTACAAGGTAAGGTTGAATTTAATACGAGAATTAATAAATTCCAGAACACATCTCTGTTACATATCGATGCGAGTCGAGTACCGCAGGGTTTGCATGCATTGTCGTCGTTATATTGATTTTCGCAGGAAACCGTTGCATTGCCTACATCTAAATGTCGTGCTTTTGCCGTTTGTATGCGTTTTATTTCAAGAACCCATACATATATACACACACCCACACACATATATACGCTCCACTTTGTACGATTCTTCCACGCGAAGCTATCGGAGAAACTACCTTGTTTCACCTGCTACCTTATGAATTTTATTACTTGCGGAGTCGGGAGAGAATCTTATGTTTATATGCTTGTCGTTAAAGTATGTCTTTTATTCCTTGATTTTATATGTATACGTATATTGTATCATACACATACACACACACACACATATATATATGTATATATATATATATATATATATATATATATTTATATATATTTTTTTACATATTTGTTTTTCATTAACTAATTCAATCAATTTCGATTCTAACGTTGCAATTATTCTAATATAATTATAGAACTTACAGCCTGCATAATGTGAACATTAGACGTTAAGAACATTTTCTCAAAAATTACTTATATAGTTAAAAATTTGTAACAAATGTTATAGTCATTTTTTTTATTAATTACATATAAACATAACTTATATATTATAGATTTTATGGAATTATATTTTTAATACTCTTTTATTTTAAAATATTAAATCTTTTTTTATAAAGTAATTTTTCTTTCCCCTTAAAAATCAATAGTTCTTTGGATAAAAAATTTCAATAATTAATGATTTTTAATTCTAGTTTCATCATTTTTATTTTAAGGATAATAAAATGATTGAAATATGCAAAAAGCAATTATCGAAAAGAATCGACTACTATTGAACATGTTTAATCGAAATAGTTATTGTTTGTCAATAAGTAAAAATGTTTGTATGAAAGTAAATTTAACCAGTATCAAATTTATATTAAGAGAAATTGTTACTAAAAAGTACAACGTAGCACTCATCAATACAGGTCTGGAACTATGACTAAATTCACTTTGAATTATTTTCATAACTTGCAAATCACAAAAAAATCTGATCAAAAATGTTCAATATTTGAATACTTTTTTTGGATATTTAAGTAGTGTTATATCACCCTTTAGTTTAAAATTAAAAATGAAACGGTTCCTAGTGAAATTTTCCATGTTATTTATAAACATTTGCATACAAATATTTGTTTCAAATTGTCCGAGATGCTATAAAAACATTTATATATTTTCTTGAAAATATTAAGTCGGTAGAAAAATAATTACAGTTTATGACCTTCAAATTTTAAGTGTTTTAAGTGGTCCAGAACTGTTAAATGACTAACGCCTAACTTTTGTGCAAGTTCTCAAATTGTGCGTGGTTTTGATTGTACTAATGCCTTCAATTGGCCGTTATGAACTGAAGAACACCCGCGACCTTCTTCAACTTCAAGGCCTTCGTCCCCAGAACAAAATTTTTGGAACCTCCATTGCACCGTACGTTCCTTAACAGTATACACACCAAAAGCATCGTCTAGTTTATGAGCAGTTTCTGCTGCTTTACTACCCGTTTTGAACTCATACAAAAACTCTTTCATTTTTAATTCAATAGTTTAATTTGAGGCAAAATTAATAATAAAACCAAAATCGATGTTATCAAAATACAGACAAAAAATGCACTTTAAAATGATATTAACATGAATACGATGAAATGATACTTTCATTGAAAAAAATTAAGGTTATAATTCAGAAAACAGAAACTGCAATTATTTTTTCACCAACTTAATATGTTTTATTATATTATATTCTATTATAATATATAGATTGTACTTAAAAAAAAATCTATTTATCAAAACAGAAATAGTTTGAGACGTAAGCTAAAATATTTCAAAAAAACATTCTCAAATGAATTGAATTCTTTTAAACGCTCTTCTAAAGTTGAAACTATGTTTGAAAATAAATATTTAAAATATTACATTAGACCTGTGAAATGAATTCGTACGTACTGGCCTAGATGAAATCAAATCACTTACCGCATGTCGCAAATTGATCATACAATTTCCTAAATTGAATAATATATATTTTTCTCGCCTTTTCATTCGTTCAATGTTCAATTTCGATCATCGCTTTGAAACTGGTACTTTTCTCGAAAACTGCCTCTATTTAACTTTGATTTATATCTACATTTCTATAGATTTTCTGTTCTTCCATTCATATTCTCGTTATAACCACATCGTCAAAGAAAATTCGTAATTTTAAACATTTATTTACACCCGTGTACGTGAGTATCATTTTCGGACAGTATTCCGTAGTGTAACGTTAAATGGATTATATATAATGACGAGTCGTTCATCACATTTTCCATTTGTTGATACAACTGTATGCGATGGTTAGTCTTCACCGTATAGCGCTTCCGCATTTTTGTATTGTTTAAATACATTGAATAATCGGCTTAACGAAGACCAGCTCGTTGTTTTTTTTTTTATATCCCCACACACCCCCATAGTCGCTGAACGTTATCCACGTAGATTTTTTTACGGGATTTAATATAGAATCGTTCACAAGTTAATGATAACATTATAATCTATTTTGTACTGTTGTGGCACAAATGTACCGTCGTCAAAATTAATACGTTTCTTTTCCGTACGTAAATATATTAATTACATTAGTATAATTACATTTGTGTACATTATGTATGTATATATATATATATATATATATATATATATATATATATATATATCAATATATTATACATAAATATAAAATGGAATACGGAATGGAAAAAACGAAAATGAATTTATGCTCGTAAAGAATATATATATATATATATATATATATATATATATATATATATATATATATATATATATATATGAGAGAGTTTCAAAAAATTCGTAGAAGTGAATAGAAAGTTGTGGTAAATAATAGTTGTGGTAGTAAAATTATTTTTATTTTTCAACACAATCTTCCTTAAAGTGAATAAAGTTTTTATCGCTGTGACTTAATTAACATTAATGACTTTTTCAATCCTAACAGAACACTTTTTTCTGCTTAAAAATATGTAATAATTGATCATTGACCATTTTAATTTTTTCTTATGAGTATTTCGATGCAGCTGTTGAAAATATAAAATAATCTAATTTTTAAAATAGACAGTAACAGTTCCGACACTGGCTGAATTCACTTACACAAATGATTCCTTTTTCACCTCACACCCCATACCAAGTTTTTCGATCAAAAATATTCAATTAATTTTTTATTAATTATTTTCGATTGTGACTTGTATGCATTTCGATAGCAACGCTATCTGCCGCAGAGGACCAAATTACCGAAAAATCTGATCGATTTTTGATCGAAAAACATTGCTGTTGTGTTATAAAAGTTTTAGTTTAAAATCTTTTTAATTATTTTAATTAAACGTTTTAGGCATATGAAATAAGCAATTAATCATATTTTAAAAAATTAATGGAAATATGTGAATAAGGAAAACTCTGCATGTATTTTTTTTATTTAATTTGTTACAAACCGAAACACTTAGTAAAATTTTTAAAACTATTTTTATATAAGTTATATACTCAACCAACAAATACAGCTTAGACTGAAAAAACCTAATATATGTTACATAATTTTGTTAAAAACGTTATTCTTAAGTAAAAAAGAACTCATTTTTTTATAAAATATATACCTACTTTAATGAGAATAATTTGCTTTCGTAAATACATTTTCTCTATTCGTATGCCACAAAATTATTGTATTACAAAAATGTGTTAATACAATAATTGATTATTTACTTTTTAATGGTTCATACACATTTTGACGACAATACCATCATCCGCAGAGCTTTTTGAAGAATTACAATCTAAATTCTGATAAACAGTTATCAAAATAATCAATTATTGAAAATATTATTTTATGTAAATCCATTTATGAAAATGAATTTAGTCACTGTACCAAGGGACTATAAGTGCGAAGGATAATCTATTATTATTTCATATAAAAATAAAATAGTTAATTATCATTGTAATCTTTTTATTCATTCCAGAATTTTTATTTCAATCCTTTATGTATTTTTTATTGTTATAACATTTGATTTTTTATATACTAAAAGATATGTTGTAACAAAACATGTTATTCAAAAAATTACAATTGTATCAGAATCATACACAAAGTTAACACGTATGTTATATATATATATATATATATATATATATATATATATATATATAGTGAATAAAGATATGTAAATGAATATGAAAATTTAGTACAATTATTTTTACATATACATTTATCAGGACCACTTGTACTAATTAATATTCAACGATATTTTCGTTGAATATCCTTTTACTGAATGAAGTACTGGATGCTAATTGTGCTATTGATTTTATAACAACGGCAATATCCTGTTGTGGAATTTCACTCATACCACTGGCGCAGAATTAATTAGCTTTTCTTTAAATTTTGATTTTAGTATTCGTTTTTTATTTCAAAAATTATTTTTCTAGTTGCTCTCTGGCATAATGATTCTTTTAATGTATGCTTAAAAGACTAATATTTTAATTTGAAATCATACTACGAAATTAACAATTATATAATTTGAAATGCATGTCTTTTGTTATTAGTGTGCCGTTTTAAAATCTGATATTAATAATATGTTAATTTTCTCAAACGTATCTGTTTATTAATGCTTTTCTTGTACTTATTTTTAAACCACATTTGTTTTATTTACTTGCTATCACTTCAAAAATTCGATGCTTGAGATTATAAGAACCCACCTTGCGTTTCATCCTCCTCGTAAGTTGAGTTCAGAAGTAGTTTAAATCCACCATAATCTTTATAAAAAGACTATTTCATACTTTGAAGCTTTAAATCTTCCTGTCCTAGATTGAAAATCCAATATCAAGACAGAAAATATTTCATTTATACTTCGTGTTCAACTCGTTTAACGTTTATATAACAAAATAAATGTTTATATTATATATTGAAATTGATATATATATATATATATATATATATATATATATATATATATATATATATATCAATTTCAATACCTTTCTTATCAATACCGATATCCGTCAATCGATACAGTTGTCATTTTCTGAAAGTTTCTTTTCCAATAATAACACTTTTTTGACCTTCGATTTTCTTCTGATCCGACTTTTTATTTGTGCAAAGCTGGTGTTCAACTCGTATTATGCTTTCCTTGTCATTTGTCATCCTTTGTATGTTACAAACTGGTAGAAATCTAACAGTTTAATTAAATTAAATTTTCATCTTTTGTTATATTATTTTATACTGTTTGTACAATTTTTTTTGGAAATTTTTTTGTGTGTATGTGTTTACACACATACACACACTACTAATATTAAGTAATTAAATGAATTGAAAGTAAAAAAGATAATTTCAGTTAGTTTTGTATCTCTTTTTAATTGTTTTAATTAGTTTTGGAAAAAGGTTGCAAGTAAAATTTATAACTACTTAACATCTATCTGCTCTTTTTTGATATCTTCTGTACATTTAACAATTCCTTATTATTTTATATCGGTAATTCTCAATCCTAGAGAATCAAACCGTCTCTCTTTATAACAAATTCATCATACCAACCCCTTTATTCAGTTGAAGTGAATTTCACATCCAACATTTATATTATCATTTTAATCAATACATTTATACTTAGAAAATATCTATAGTTTAATAAAGAAGGCGAATGAAAGTAATAATTTTGAAATTCATGTATCTGACTACTTCAAATTATTATTATTAGTAAATGGTTACTACAAAAATTACATAGTTTATATTTTTATTGAGTATTAATTTTTAAAACAAAAATATATTTAAAGATATTTTAAAATTTTCATGATTGATGAATATACTTAATTGTATTCAATTTAGTTACTTGAACTCGGTTAATTTAATTATATATTTAACATAAATTTCAATAAAATTAAAATTGTTTGCAACGAGATTACAATATTTTCCACTTGATGGCTGTAGAACTCATTAAGCGACAGTAAATCTTTTTTAAACAATATCATAGACTAAATTTGTCCTATAATTTTTAAATCTCACCCTGAGGGATAACACCACCTTCGTTGAGATTCACTATTTAAATACTTCTCTATTTTATTCAAAATTTATTTTCATTACTGTATCTAATATACAACATATTGACAAGAAAGCCGTCAATTTTTAACAATTATTATATTTATGAATATTAGTTTACATAAATTGATCGAAATAAATGATACAAGATTTAGGACGATACAGAATATTGTACATGATATTATAAATGATCCAGAATGTTGTGCAAAACTTCAGTTTTTGTGAAAAAGTAGTGTTTTTAACTAGAAATATGTTGAAGTAGTAAGTGATTAATTTTCATAAGTATTAACCGATGTCTATCCAAAAAATTACATTCATTATTTTTCTTCTCTACCGTAGTTTGTGTATACATGTATATATATGTATATATATATATATATCTTGTACATATTTATTTTCATAAAAAGTATATTCCATGATGAGATAAATTTTCTGTTCTACACTGTAATCTATATTTAGAAGAAAACGTTATCGTGCAAATAATGGTTATTTATTCGCTAAAAGCGTATATTTTTCGTTTTCAAGTTTACTTTTAGTTTATCAATGTATCTTATGGAGTAGTAGTTTTGATAGTATTATTCGATTACGTTCGTTTTGTGTAAATGTGATACCATCTAATAATCTAGATCTAACATCAAATTCATTCTTGGAAAGAGAAATCACATTTTCGTTTTCTAATCTTAACTTCGTAGTTAAGATCATGTTAAATCTTTGAAAAAATAAGAAACGCCTTTTCTTCGACACAAAGTTTTATTACATGTTGATTTTATATTAAAATGATATTATTTTTCATCCGCATATTGTTTAGAATTTGAAACACCGCAGTTTCAAAATATTTATTTTAAATATTAATAAATTGGATGTTTTGATACAATATAGAAATTCTAAAAATTATTAATAGGAGAGAACATTATATTATTTAATTATGAAAATTTATTTTAAATATTTTTCGTTTGTGTAATATCATTTTAAAATATTATAAGATGTCTGTGTGGTATAATTTATGATTATAATGAAATGATATTTCAATTTGGTTTTAAATATAAATTCGTAATTAAAAAAATAAAATGTTCAAGTATTGAACTTATTTTTCAGTCAGATTGAAATTGAATGGAAATATTTCAATAATAAATATCGCAGTTTTATAATTCTTTTCTTTGATGTTTTTGAACAAATGTTTTCGAGTCATTTCAAACATTTTCAAGACAAATTTGTACAAATTATTTTTATGGTACAATGCAATTCTTACTTTTAGATTTGATTATATTTATTGATTTTTTTAAGATACATTTGCAATTTAATTATTAATAAACAATAATTAAAGAGTGATAGTGATGGAAGGAACTGTACACATAAAAAGTGTATAGTAGTATAATTTAATTTCTAATAAATTTTTATCTGTTGAAATTAAGTTCTATGAATATTTTTTAAAAATTAATGCTTCAAAATTTCTGTTTTAAATTTATATTTTCTTGCATTTGTAACTCTTTTTATATATTAAAAGTATGAGGTTAGTAATAATGGTTGAATCAAGTAAAATAAATAATTGTCGTATATAGATTGAGTTTGTATTTAGGTTTATAGAGATATTATATATAGATAATATAATTTCATTTTAAGAATGATGGTACGATATATTTTCGAGATTATTTTCACAATCAAAAAGAAAATACTTTTTTATTTCTATATAAACGTATTGACTAGTTTCAATATAGAGAGTAATAAATTGGATACAAAAGTTAAATTTGATGCGTTAGTACGATATTATTTTTTCAATCTTTCTATAAGTATAAAGAAGGAAAGAAATTGTCTTATGTGTAAGATGGAGAGAAGAGAAACCATCGTATCATGTTAATGATATATTGTGTTCTATATAGGCGTCGATGTCGCCACACTGTTCCCTCCACAAGTTGCCAACAATGGTCCGACGGCCGCGACGTGCCAACCACAGCAACAGCAACCTCCTCAACAGTCTCCAGCGTCGCCCCAACCTCCCATACACACACCTACCACAGCACAACAACAAATGCAGCATGCGTTGCAGCAACAGCTCCAAGCGCAGTTCGCCGCACAGCAATTACACCACCAACAGCAACAAATGCA